>CANSZD010001412.1:97500-702500 GCA_947648045.1 Beta corolliflora
ATTAGTTAAATGGGTCGACACGAACCCGACCTGAAAGATAAATGTGTTAGGTTAAGGTTGGAATTTCCAACCTGAAAATGACCCGCTTGACCTGATTTTTAAATGGGTCAAATTCAGGTCGGGTCAACCCACCTAATCCGATTGACCCAAATAATTACAACGATGAAAACCCTACAAAAAGTAAAAAAAAGGGGGAAACTTACCAAAATTTACTGCTTTATCAAAGGGGGGGGGATGAAAATCCAAAATCCTAACCTCATGCATATGGGCAATGGGCTAACCGTCTAACCAACCCAAATCCTTCTCTCTCTCTCACTCATAAACTTAACCTGAAGCTAATTCTTCATTTGCTCTCCTCTTCACTACTCCTCTCAGTCTCTCTCCTCTTCACTACTCTTCAAGAACTAATTCAAGAAGCTTGCTGGTCTTTGGATCGTCGCTGCTCTTCAATAAGTAGTTCATGTGTTCAATCTTTGCTCTTTTCTTCGTTCCTTTTCGCAAAATGTTAGTGTTCAATCTTGTGGATTTAAGGTTCATTTCTGTTTTTAAGAAATCATAATTCCTATGTTGAATTTTTCTTTTTCTTTTTTCAAGTTATGTGTTTATTTTTCTATATTTATTTTCTATAATTTCTATTTTCTATGCCTGCGTATATTAAATTTTTCAAGTTATGCTTCTATTAATTTTCTGTGCTTTTTTTTTCAAGTTATGCATTTATATTTTCAATTTCTGTTTTATTTTCCTTTTGGTGTCTTTTTACTTAACGAATTATGCATTCACTATTTCCCTGATTCATTTGAGAATCATGTTCAAGATCTGCAGATTAGGTCTTCATTACGCTGAACCATCATTAAGCTTAAAGTGGGGAAGAGGAAGTGGGTGACGCTCCTCAACTTTGAACTTGAGAGTCCTTGGCATTCGGCAATAGTCCTCGGAATCATGTTGAAGATCTGCAGTTTCTGGTTGTTTTGAAGAACAATTAAATTTGTTTCAACTTTTCCTTGTAATCAGTTTGAGCACTTTGTGTTTGGTGTAAATTAAAGTATGAACTCGGTGACTCTTATTTTAGGGAACTTTATTTGTAATCAGTTTATGTTTGATTTTTGGTTGTATGAACACTATTAAGAGGTTGATTTTTGAGCTGCTATCATTTTAATGTATGTCATGCTCTAAATCAGGTTACATGGGTTTGGGTCAACCTGAAAAGAGTAGGTCAAACAGTTTCAGGTTGACCTATTAAAAAGCAATTTAAAAATTCAGGTTAAACAGATCAGGTTAGGGTTGACCCGATAAGTTGCAGATCAGGTTAGGGTTCATGTTCTCGACCTGATTATATAAACAGATCAGGTTCAGGTCAGGGGGTAGTCAACCTGATTATAGGTGACCCGAACACAAACCTGACCCAACCCGACCTGATTGCCAGGCCTAGTAGAAGGGGGCTGCTGGGAGTAAGGAGGGGTGTGTTTTTGAATCGGTTAGTGAGGGGATTGGTGATATTGGGTCGAAGGTGGCTGTTGGGAGGAAGGAGGGGTGTGTTTTAGAATCGGGCAATGAGGGGTTTGGTGGGACAGGAAGAGGGAAGGAGATTTTGGAGTTTAGAGCGGTGGGTGTCGTCAACAATAATTTCGACACGGAGATGACATAGAGTGGTGTGGGTGGTGTGAATGGAGGTAGGAAGTGGCACAAATTGGCGAGAGAAAAATCTGGGAACTCAATTAAGGATGAGGCTGTGGGTGGGCGAGGAAAAAATGGTAATAGGGAGAGGGATAAAGTTGATGACAGTGGGGTGTGTGAACAAAAAAATAAAAAGGTGAGCTTGGATGTTACTTCTACTGGATGGCGAATGGCGAGGGCTGACGAGAATCAGCCCCGCCCAGCTCAATGAATGTTTTGAGCCTGAACTGCAGGGGGTTGGGGCATCCCTCAGCAGTTCGAAATCTTCGTGACTTGATCCGAAGAGAAACCACGGCTTTGGTATTTTTATCTGAAACAAAATTGAGTAGTAGCGAATTTTACAAGATTCGGGATAGTTTGGGAGATTTTCATGGTCTTGCAGTTGATTCTATGGGTCGCTCTGGTGGTCTCGCATTGTTGTGGTGCAAAGAAGTTGATGTGGTTCTGAGTTCAATGTCTGTGCATCATATTGATGTGTTTGTGCGTGGGGGGTTAGGAGAGGAGGAATGGAAATGTACTGGTTTCTATGGGTGGCCGAAGGTCACTAATAGACATCTTTCGTGGCGTTTGATTGAGTCCCTTGCTGCTCACTCTACGTTACCATGACTATGCATAGGTGATTTTAATGAGATTTTATTTTCTCATGAAAAGAAGGGAGGGAATGACAGAGCTGAGTGGCAGATGATAAATTTCAGACAGGTGGTTGATTCATGTGGTTTCCATGATGTTCCGTTCACTGGTTACGAGTTTACATATGATAACGGTCGTGAATTTTCTGAAAATATCCAATGCAGACTTGATAGAGCCTTGGTTACTAATTCTTGGTTGTCTTTGTTTCCGGATGCTCATATTTGGAACCTTGATAGGGGAATGGTCGGATCATGCCCCTATTAAGCTTAGTTTTTGGAAGAAAAATGATTTATGTGCGTTGGGGGAAAACCGTTGCGTTTTGAACAAATGTGGTCGACTGAAGAAGGATGTGAGGAGGTTATTGAGAGTGCTTGGGCGTTTGGTGCGAACCTAGAGACAAAGCTGGAGGCATGTGCTGTGAGCCTCAAGAAGTGGAGTGGGGATAAATTCGGCCCAATTTTTCGAGAACTGAAGAAAAAAAGAAAACAGTTAAAGAAATTGAATGGGGGAAATCTCACGGTGGCCCAGTTTGAGAGGAGAAAAGTGCTCCTTCGAGAGATTGAGGAGTTGGTGAAGCACGAAGAGGTCTACTGGAAGCAAAGGTCTCGGGCTCTATGGCTTGCGGAGGGGATCGTAACACTAAGTTTTTTTCACCAACGAGCTTCGGCTCGAAAGCGGAAAAATACTATTAGATCGTTGCAAGATGACTCGGGGGTGGAGCATTCGGGTGATGAGGAAGTGGGGAAGCTTGCGGTGCACTATTTTCGAAACATGTTCACCTCTTCGAATCCGTCTCTTATTGCAGAAGCTCTCGATCACTTTCAGGCTCGTATTTTTGCAGACATGAACGATGTTCTTCGAGCTGATTATAGGGAGGAGGAGGTTCGTATTACTCTCAGTCAGATGCACCCGATTAAAGCCCCAGGTCCAGACTTGATGTGTCAAATGTTTTTCCAAACATATTGGCATATTGTTGGCAGGTTAGTGACTGATACTGTTCTTGATATTCTGAGGGGAGCTCAGATCCCAAGTATACTGAACAAAACTTTCATAGATCTTATCCCAAAAAAGAGCAAGGCTAATTGTATGTCTGACTTTCGTCCTATTTCCCTTTGTAATGTGATTTATAAGCTGGTGTCAAAAGTTCTTGCTAATAGACTCAAAAGTTTTCTGAACAAAATTGTTGTTGTTAATCAGAGTGCTTTTACTCCAGGGCGTCTTATTACAGACAACATTCTTGTTGTTTTTGAGTTATTCCATCATATGAAAAATCTCCAGAATGTTGAGGGTAATATGGCTCTGAAGTTAGACATGTCTAAGGCCTATGACAGGATTGAATGGGATTTTTTAGAGGCTGTGTTAGATAAATTCGGTTTTGATTCGGGATGGGGTAATAGTGTGATGAATTGTGTTCGTTCCGTGTCTTTTTCGGTTCTTGTAAATGGGCGTCCCTCTGAAGTGTTCTCCCCCAATAGAGGCATTAGACAAGGGGATCCTCTATCCCCTTACTTATTCATTTTATGTGCGGAAATTTTTTCTCATTTGCTTCGAAGAGCGGAAGAAAATAATTCTCTGAAAGGTATTAAGGTGGCCCCCACCGCCCCTTTTGTCAATCACTTACTTTTTGCTGATGACTGTTTGATTTTTTCAAGAGCTACTATGGATGATGCAATAGCAATTCAGAATGCTTTGAGAGTTTATGAGTTGTCTTCGGGTCAGCAAGTGAATTTTGAAAAAACTACTCTCTCGTTCAGCAAGGGAGTTCGAGATGGGAGAAGGGGAGAAATTGTGCAGAAATTGGGTGTTAAGATGGTTGATGTTCATGATCGTTATCTTGGGTTGCCTACTACGGTGGGGCGGTCCAAGAAGGTTATTACTAAAGGTGTTAAAGAAAAGCTGTGGAAAAAACTTCAAGGATGGAAGGGGATGATTCTATCAAAAGCTGGTAGGGAGGTTATGATAAAGGTTGTGGCCCAATCTCATCCTACCTACGCGATGAGTGTGTTTAAGTTTCCCTCTTCTTTTTGTGATGAAATTCGATCCTTGATAGCTCAGTTCTGGTGGGGGCAAAAAAATGGCGAAAGAAATATTCACTGGCTCGCGTGGAAAAAGTTATGTAAACCGAAAGGGGAGGGAGGCCTGGGTTTTAGAGATATGAAGTTGTTTAATTGGGCACTACTAGGGAAACAAGCTTGGCGGCTGATGATTCATTCGGGGAGTTTATTGGAGCAGATTCTCAAAGCCAAATACTATCTTAGCTCCAATTACATGAATGCAGATTTGGGTACAAATCCAAGTTACACTTGGAGAGGCATATGGGAGGCTAGGTGGGTGGTTAGAAGAGGGATGAGATGGCGTGTGGGGGATGGGGGATGGGGAGAAGATTCGAATGTGGGAGGATGTATGGATTCCGGGCACCCAAACGCGAAAGCTATTATCTCCGAGGCAAGATGCAAATCCAGGTACGATGGTTGCAAATTTAATTGATCCCATTAGTAAGAGTTGGAATAGGGAACTCGTTTCCCAACTTCTTTTACCTTTTGAAGTGGAGAGAGTGGTGAGTATTGCTATTAGCCCTCGCTTGCCGAAGGATTCGTTGTGTTGGGATCTTGAAAAGGACGGAACTTACTCCATTAAATTTGCCTATCGTGCGCTTTGGGGTGATTCTAATAATACCCATGATCTTGCCCCTCTTATCTTTGCCGACTTATGGAAGAAAATATGGAACACGAAAGTGCTGCCTCGTGTTAAGCTTTTTGCGTGGAGGGTGGTGTCGAACGCCTTGCCAACTGCTCAAGAGTTGAATAGGCGTATCTCTAGTTCTCAAGTTTCGTGTGGGGTGTGTGGATTTGATGTTAAGTCGGGTCTTCACGCTATTAGGGACTGCAGACTTGCTAAAGATGTGTGGAGTTTAAGTCGGCTTGAGCTTTGGTGGGCTGAAGGGGGTGATTCAATTGGGGATTGGTGGGCTAGATGCTTCGACGAGTAGGAGGAGGAAGAGTTGGGTGAGTTCTTGACCACAGCTTGGGCTATTTGGGGAGCTAGGTGTAAGTTGCTCATGGAGAATGAAGAGTGTGTGCCTGGGGAGACGCTAGCTTATGCTCTTAAAATTAGCAAAGAGGCGTGGGGAAGTACCACGAGCTGTTGTGCGTGGTGGCAGTGAGGCTGTAGCTCACCCGGATGTGTGGAGTAGGCCGAGTCTTGATGCGGTTAAGGTCAATGTCGATACGGGAAGGGTGGGCGAGCTGGGCAGTGGTTTGGGCGTGGTGTGTAGAGATGCGCAGGGTGAAGTTCTTGCTGCAGGTACCTTCCAGTTTCAGTTGGCGTGGGATACAAAGATTGTTGAAGCTAAGGCCGTTTATCATGGCTTGAAGATGGCGAAAGAGCTGGGATTCAACAATGTTGTGATTGAAAGCGATAGCCTTACTGTTATTCGTTCGCTTAGAAATAAATTAGGGAGTTCTAGTGAGTTTGGTTTGATATTGAGGACATTTTAGCGTTTGTTAGTAGTTTTGATTTTGTTTGTTGGTCTTTTGTGAAACGTTCGGGAAACAATGTTGCTCATATGTTAGCTCATTTCCAACCTTGGGAAGTGGGTAAGCGTTTATGGGTGGATGATATCCCGTGTGATGTCTTGGCTATTGCTTTGAAAGATACTCCCTCCGGTCTTTATTAGTTTACCCGTTTCTTTTGCACAGAGTTTTAGGAGAAATAATGCTGTGGGACATAGAAAGAAAGATAAACTATTAATTTATATTAAAGTTGAATGTATGTGTGATGGAAAGTTAGTGGTCTCATTCCAAAAATAGAAACAAAAGAAATAGGTAAACTAATAAGAGACATCCTAAAAAGGAATACGGGTAAACTAATAAAGACCGGAGGGAGTATAATATAACCCCTTTGTAGGGTCCCTTAAAAAAAAAAATTAACGGACGCCTCTGTTAGTTGTTTAGGACATGACTTGCGCAACTATCAAGAGAACATCATAATTTACCAGTGTTCTTCAAATTTAGCGGCGTGGTAGAATTGGTATTAGGCTTTACATTATATTGGGCCCACTAATTTTTGCTGAATCAGATAGAAGTATAGAACAAAAAGTTAACAGTTAAGTGCACCGGATTACAAGTTTTTTTTCTTTTTATTCAGATGAATTATATGTTATTCGAAGATATTAAAATTTATTAGAACTTATGTGAATAATTTGAATTTATTGATATCTATACAAATATATTAAAAGTCGTGCCTAAAGAAGTCTACGTGTCACGTGAC
Organism: Beta corolliflora; assembly: GCA_947648045.1. NCBI lineage: Eukaryota > Viridiplantae > Streptophyta > Magnoliopsida > Caryophyllales > Amaranthaceae > Beta > Beta corolliflora. The sequence continues at coordinate 104,074 of CANSZD010001412.1, forward strand.
ACTCTCCTCAAACTTCTAATGCAAATGCCTTATGTCCATGTATACTCCTCAATAATAAAAAAATGTGTAATTGCAAGGTCTCAAACACGTGACCTTTGAAATGAAAAGTAAGAGTTTAACCATCAATACACTATGACTTTAGTGTCTAATGTTTGAAATAAAATATGATAAAGCCTATAATAAATATACTTGACTAAAAAGACTTAAACAAGTATATACATCTCTAACACTCTTATTGCGTAACTAACAAGAGACTATTGATGTCATATTCTCTTACCACAATTCCTTTTAAACTATAATTTTCAAACTTAAGCCTTTCAAATCTTTTTACTTATCACGTCATGAGTCATAACGTAAACTTTTCAATTTATTAATGGATAAAAAATACAAAAAGTGGCAAAATAAATTATGAAATTTAAGATAATAACATATTTGTTTATTGTAACTGACCCGAGGCATCACCCGGGCTAAAATACTAGTTTATCTAATAAGGGGTTATAACTTATTGAATTTATCTGAAATGAAAACTTATAATAACTTATTTAAAATCAAAACTTATAAAAACTTACGGGGACTAAAAAGTTGTGGTAATTTATTTGAGGTTGTTGTCTTGAAACTTACTTTTGTAAGGAAAAAAAAAACAGAGCATCATATATCAGTGGCGTATCCAGGAATTCAACCATATGGGTTCGGAGCCAGTCAAAAAATAAACTCAATCATTTACTTAAAAATTGAATAAATTAATTCAAATATCAAATTACAATAGCTAAATAGGATGTAAATTTGTTGGGTTATATTGACAAAAAGTTACAAATGCATTCTACGAGTTTTCATAGTTTGGAAACATTTTAATACATTTTCATCACTAACTTGAACAAAAAGATCTCTCTCAACAAATGTGACAAAACTTTCATTCAAAAGTTCCTATACTATTGCGCAACTTACTCGCACTGTTTTTCCAACAAAATTCTAAACGCTTGAAAGTCACAAAATAACTCCACAAGCAAGAACAACAAATTGTTCACCCAAATGGCCGAAAAACTAATACATTCAACATTTCAACTATTTATTACTTCCTCCGTTTTTTTTCAATTGTAACAATTGAGTTTCACGCTTGCAAATGCACAACTTTAACTTTTAATATTTTAAAAAGTATAAAATTTGATATTTTGATATTATATATCGAGACGATTCTAATAAGACCCCCACATAGCTATATTTTTCGTAACGTAAAAATCACAATAGATAGTGAAAGGGTGGTGGATGAATAGTGTAATAATCCAATTGTTGCAATAGTAAAAGAATGGAGGAAGTACAATATACATAAAAATAATCAACATATTGCTCAAATAATGTAAACTAACATTCCAACTATTTCCATTTAAAGAATTTCAAACATCAAGCAATAACAACAATTTTGTCGCCCATATACCCAAGTATTACTAACTATTTATAATTAATATAATCTCCAAACAAATTTAAACAATTTAATATATATTGCAATGTTTAAAAATATAAATGAAAAAAACACATAAATGAAAAACATCAAGCAATTTGTTCTTTGGCTGCTGGAAGCAAAGGCAGAGGTATAACATATAAGACTAGATAAAAGTGAAACCAAAAGAAAAAAAAATGAAAAAAAATGAAAAAAAGAAAGGAAACGTCCTCTGCCTAGATAAAAGTGAAACCAAAAGAAAAGAAATGAAAGAAAAAAAAGAAAGAAAACGAGCTCCTTTAACATATATGCTGGGAGACAGAGTAGATCCCCTGACCTCGGGTCCCAAAGGAGACGCTCTCAAGTGAGAGACAAAACCATCTCGCTCCCCTTAGTTTGTATGTTCTCTGTTGCACGCAAACTGTATACTTCCTCCGTTCCATAATAAGTGAAACATAGGGATTGGACACAAGATTTAATAAACATCACTTTCAAAAGCCAAAAAGTCATAGAATACCCTTTTCATTATCAAAAGGAGGAGAGAGAAAAGCAAACCACACAAGTTTGTGATGGGTACTCTTGTCATTTTGTCACTTTCTTTTTCCATTTAAGGTATGTTTCACTTATTTTAAAACGTTTTAAAATAGTAAGTGTTTCACTTATTATGGAACGGAGGAAGTATATTGGTTTTCTAATTTCTTTTTATTTAAAAAAAAAGGAAAAACTGCAGTTTTTTTTCCAAAATTCATTGGGTTCATCTGAACCCAGTGAACCCATAATGGATCCGCCCCTATCATATATATATTTGGCTTTTCATTAGATTGGGGTATTACTTGTTAATATTTGGGTAGGTGGAGCTGATAAGGAGACTAAATCCACGGGATCAACTATAATTTCTACTTCTATATGTGACATGGTCAAGCTATTCATAGGCTATATTGCAACTAGAAAAAAAAGAACCTTTTGATATGAACCAAGATGACAAGCTAATTCACTCACTTCTGATTATTTGATTAGGTTTTTGATTTTCTTACACTACCTCTAATCTAAGGGTTTGTTCTTTTCACCTTATTTTTTGTTATTTTAGAAAAATAATAAAAGTTAGAAAAAATAAGAAAGTCTAAGGAAAACTAAGGAGAGTTTAGAAAAATTAAGAAAGTTTAAAGAAAAAAATTTAGAAAAAATAATAAATATTATAAAAAATAAAAAAAGTAAATAAAAGTAAGAAAAGTTCAGAAAAAAAAGATAAGATAAGTAAAAATAAGGTGAAGAGAATAAATCAAACAATAATTTCAATTCACTCATGAGTCAAACTTAAATGTTGAATATCAATACTAACACTTAAATAAAAATAGTTCAAAAGTGTCAAAGGACCAACTCAACCACTAAAAATTTGTTGCATCGATTTGGTACATATAGGTATGTCTTCAAGTTTTTAAAAACTCTACAACTGGTTAACTAAATAAGATATAGAAGAGTTGCAGGTTCGTAGCGTGAAATAAACAAGAGAAACCAATTTGTTAGGAATCAAGAGGAAGAAAATAGAGTTGAGCTTATGGAAGTTGAATTACGTTTGTTTCTCATATTTCACGATAATTAAGGAAAATGATTAATGTTCTCAGTTGTATTTAACGATGTATTTGTATTGGAAAACTAATTGTCTTTTTAATTTTAATAATAAAAAAGATATATGGTTAAAAATAACCAAAACTACATTGAAAGTAACAAACTACATAAAATGTTTACTAACATAAAAAAACATTGAGAGGAACAAAAATTTGCATGAATCTAAATAAACCAAACTTAACCAATAAAATTACATAAATATTTCTAACACTCATTAATATTACAACCTTAAGATTTTATGGATTCTAGCTTAAATAGTTAAAAGTATAAATATTTAAAATAAGAACATTTTTTGGGTCTCCCTAAAAAGAATGCAAGCACTATATTATGGAAATTAGTTGTTTCTTTCATTAAAATAAGGAAATATGTCATTCAAACTTTTTATGTGTTACTTTTTGGGAAAAACAAGCTTTAATTTTTTTTTGGGCAACTTAAGACCTTAAAAAAATTATTTGTGAGAAATAACCTTGTGCCACTTTTAGACATCATTGAATTGAAGGAATTCAATCGACAACCATCTTAAACAGTAAACATTCATTATTCTTCTTCAATCTATGTAGTGAAGTTTTCTGCTTTTGCACATCTATTGTCATGACAATGTTTGGTTAATGTCTGAAAGTGGCTTTTGATTGTTTTTCACAATTTTCATTTTAAGAGATTAATTTCACAGGGAAAAATTTAAAATTACTTTTCGTAAAGTGTGTCATAAAAAATGTGTTGTGGCAAATTTTTCTTAAAATAGTAATAAACGAGTAGAGAAACTTGGATACTTGTGAGTTGTGACGAAATAACCATTTAAACATGAAACTGATGGTTGACGATGGAGGAAATTTGGAGAAACTGTTGGCATCTCATTGTGAGATGCCAAATTGTCATCTCACAAGGATACAAAAGTAATCTAATAAGCTGGAGGTACCAAAGTAAGTATAAGCTGATACCAAAGCTCATCATTAAAGTTGGTAGTTGGTCCCAATACCAAATTAACTCTTACTTGGTACCAAAATGTAAGTAAACTTTGGTATCAACTTATACCAAAGCTTAGTAAAATTGGTACCAATACCAAAGTAATTAACTCTTACTTGATACCAAAGTGTAAGTAAATTTTGGTATCAACATATATTTTATTTTGGTGTCAAAGACTCAAAGTATAAGAGTTAACAACATCTCACGATGAGACACCTATTAAAGCTCGGAAATTTGTGGAGTGGGAATTGGGATGTGAAATCCGAGATGGAAATTCCTGACAAAAAGGCACACAAGATTTCCCAGTGAAAAGAGATTGGTAGTTAAATTTGGCAGAACAGGTTCTATTGCGCGCTTTTTTTCTCCAATTCAATTTAAACGGTGCAAATAAGTACTCCCTCTGCTTTTTTTTATTTGCTACATTTGATTTCTTGGGAATGAAGCCACTACTTTGACCGATTATTTTGATTATTTTATAAGTAAAAATATAGTCATGTGTGATCTTGTTAGATTCGTCTCGACGTGTAGATTCATAATATCAAATTTTTATAATTTTTACTTAAGCGAAATAAGAGATATTAAGAGTTAAATAATCTTTTGGCCAAAACCGAAGTCAAATGTAGCAAAAAAAAAAAAGCAGAGGGAGTATATAAAGTAGGGAAGAGTGGAGCTAAGAGTCATAGTTGTGGTTCTTTCCCCGGTCAAAGTTCCAGGTAGCACGGCTTGTTTGTCGACGAAGTCTTCGAGACTTCTGTAGTTGGTGGTGACAACGTGATGCATGCTTTAATTTCCTTACATGAAATTAGATTACTTGTAGTAGTAGTTTTACATTTTCCTCAAGAGGTGGCAGACAGAAACCATGGTGCATGAGGAAGCTTTGTCAAGGATAGTGTTACGTTGAAGGCTGACTATGATTCTAATGGCACATATTTATTCCCCGCCACAAAAGTGCGTTGGTTTTATTATTATTTTTTGACAAAAAATGGTTGAATCGAATAAAAATTGAAATGAAATTGTAAGGGAAAACTAGATTGACTTGAATGTCGATTGTGTTAGACAGAATATTATGTAAATAATATTTGTCCATAATTAGCTTTGTAATTAAGTAAAGTTATTATCTACCCTAGTTTGTATGATACACTATATATTCTAATGTGAATAGTAAACCTCCTGAAGGGAGTATTCCTACACCTTACAATGGTATCAGACACGATCCTCCTCTTTGCTCTTCTATCTTCTATCAGCAACTATGGCTCCCGATGTAACACCCCCAAATTTGTGTCTTTCTAAAAACATATTTTAATATAAAACTCTTGAGAAACTTGAGAGTATTACCGCCACGTGATAACGTTAAAGGCTTTAATACTAACTACTAACTAAACTTTAAACTGGTGCAGCGGAAATAACTGAAATAACTTCTCTTTATTGATATAAACTTTATTGTACAACTATAACAATGGAAATATAGAAAATAAAATAACAACTCCTTGACTAATTATGATTCCTCACTAGCTCCCCCATATGAAGTATGCATCATATCAACTTTGTAAATTACGCTCGCCAAAATAGGGTCATCACGGGGACACATCCATAAAACAAAACAAAACAAAAATAAAAGCGTGTCGGTAAAAAAATACCGAGTACATGTATATGCGGAATATTAAACACTTTATTTAATTAAACATTTGAAATATGTAATTTCGAAAAACCTTCCTTGGATACTTGTAATACTTATATAATATAGAGTATATAACTTTAATAAAAAAAATCCTTTTTCCTTGCCTAGGTACCTTTCCTAAAGTGTGCACACCCCCAAGCTTAGTATTCCTTAATGAGTCTATGACGAGGGGAACTAACTTGTCCACATGACTTATACAAAAAGTACATGGGTAAATAATAGCTATCGTTCTTGCTAATAAATAACAAGTCGTTGCCTCTTTATAATTGTGATCATGAAAGATCATATAACTAATAAAAAAAATTCCTTTGGAAATAATCCTCCTTTAAAAAGAATAATAATTCTTATAAACTTAGCCATATAAAGGTATAAAATTAATAACTTGTTCATGGAACCATATTTGAAAGCATACTAACAAGAATAGTAATAATACTAAGAATAATGATAATAATAATAATATTGAAACTCTCATCATTGATAAAATCTAATGACAATGTTGTAAATAGATACACGCCTAGTGATATTCATGTCGAGTATAAGAATTCAACTGTTAGTAGTACACTACAAAACATGGGTGAAACATAGATAATCACTAGGTTTTAAAGAATTAAAAAGGAAGACTAACTTTAGACCAAATACATGTTCATAGTTACTTCACATATATTCAACTCGTACATGCAAAAACTCATCAGGTGCACGACCAAACTCATATAAAACAAATATATTAATCCAAAACGATAACTCTAGAAACATAATACTAAGTTTGCAAACAATATTTTAAAGATCTACATATACACGCACCTTGAAAATTAACAACTACTAAGGGTGAAGAGAAAGGGTAGGCTAAGAGGGAGAGAGAGTTTAAACTTGAGAAAAGAGATTTATTTCTCAAATTTGGTGTGAAGAATATGATGGGTGGAGACCCCTATTTATACTAGTTGGATAGGTAGAGTCGAAGTAGAACTAGGAAACTAAAAGATGTATTTAAAGAAAAAGATAAACTAATCTACTTAAGATCTAACAAATTTTTATGATCATCCAACTAAGAATCGGAAAAGATATAAATTATCCACAATACATAATTCTAGAAGTTAAAACAATAGAAGATAAGGAAAAAGGAAAATGTAACCAAAACTTTGCTAAGCATCTCACTGGCGTGACTTTGCCGCCGCAAAAATATGTTTTTCTTTTCTTTTTTTAAATCTTTTTGGATTTCCTTTAAATCATTTTAAATTTTGTTTTAAACAAACTATTTGGATTTAAAAATTTAGTAAACTTATGCCCAACCTCTATTTGAGCTAAAATTTATTTTAAATACCCAAAATCTTTTATAAAAGCCTTTTTTAATAAATAACAAGTCTTTTTTAATAAATAATAGTATTTTTAATAACTAAAACCTTTTTAAAAAAAATATAAATATTAACTTACTAAAAATACGGAGTATTACAGACTAACCCCCTTAAAAGAAGTTTCGTCCTCAAAACTTGAAGCAAGTAAGTAAGAAATAAAGCAAGTAATTCCCATATACCAAAAAATTTATGTAAAAGTAAGTTGGCTTACTTAGGCTCTGTTCTTTTGGACTGAATAAATGGAAATTCAGTTCAGTTCAGATCAGATCAGTTCGGTTCGAATCGGATCATATCGAGTTGGTTCGGATCGATCGCCCGGTTCGATTCGGCTCGGACTTATTCAGTTCAGTTCAGACTACAACTTATTGATTTTATTATTATTATTATTATTATTATTATTAATATTATTATTATTATTACTATTATTATTATTATTATTATTATTATTATTATATTCTTATTATTATTATTATTATTATTACTGTTATTGTTATTATTATTTTTGTTATTATTATTATTATTACTATTATTATTACTATTATTATTTTTATTATATTCTTATTTTTATTATTTTTTTATTTTTATTTTTATTTTTTATTATTGTTATTTTATTATTATTATTATTATTATTATTATTATTATATTATATTATATTATATTATATTATATTATATTATATTATATTATATTATATTATATTATATTATATTATATTATATTATATTATATTATATTATATTATATTATATTGCTTAGAATTGGGAGTCATGCATGCTATTGTTACTATTCTACAGTATTAGGCGTGAAACATGCTATTGGTTTTGTATATATTGACTTGCGAATAGCAATCTTGGAGAAAAATATTATATTAATAATATTATTACTTCATATCGTTATTATTCTACTTGTTATTATTAATATTACTCAATTCATAAGAATATTATTGTTATGCATATTATTAGTATTAGTATTAATATTATTATTATTATTATTATTATTATTATTATTATTATTATTATTATCATTAATATTATTAATTATTATCATTATCAATAATGATAAAAATATTACTCAACTTGTAATTATTAATAATACTCGGTTCGGATCGATTCGGTTCAGATCCAGTTCGATTCGATTGCAGCCCGGTTGATTCGGTTCGGTTCGAGACTTATTCATTTCGCTTGATTCGGTTCGGTTCGGTTCGGTTCGGACTTATTCATTTCGGTTCGATTCGGTTCGGACTTATTCGGTCCAAAAGAACAGAGCCTTAATAAGTCAAAATTAGGTCAAAAATGACATTTTAAGTTAAAAGCGCAAAACTCTATCGCATTCTACCCCTCTTAAAAGGAGTTACGCCCCCGTAACTCGCCAAGACTTAAAACTTGACTTAAAATTATTTCCCAACTTTGTAATACAAACAATTGAAGAATCGTTGCTGGAAATGGAATAACAAAATTACTAGATAGATAATACTTTCGAAAATATCTTCTGAACTTTGAAAATTAACCTCTTTTTTTCAAGGTATTAATAATAGAAATATTTGCCTTCAATAATAGATTAGCATAATAAAGAAAATATTTAACTAAGTCAAAAAGGGTAGTTTATGACAAACCGAAAAGTTTATAAAATTTGAATAGGAAAATTTTCCAAAATTAATAAAGAACTAATATTGATACTAAAACAAGTTTTGCTGAAAAACAACTTGAGGTGAATGCTAATATATTAAAAAAAATGTTATAATATAATGAGTAAAAGAAAATTATCAAACCTTTCGTAAGCTTTACTAGAAAATGCCATAATCAAACATGCCTTTTCTTTTATAAAATAAAAAAAAAATTTGCTTTCTCCTCAAAAAGCTTCACAAAACTCATGAAGAACTCATAATGAATATCAACAAAATAACGTTGATCATACTTTATTACAAATCAAATGAAATCATTTCATATGCTAAACTTGTTAACATAATAACAAAACACATACTTCAAGAAAAGCAGTCTTCCTTACTTAGGACCTCAAAACTAGAACTCCTCGAAAATCATCTTCAAATTTTCCTTGAAATACCATAATCAATATTCTCTCAAAACAGACAGTCAACTAGGACACTTGAGACAATAAATAAACAATCTTGTGAAATTCATATAATCTACATTTCAATAAAATTAACTCCTTCACAAATTTATACTCAATGCTTAAGTCTATAAGACAAAAATACGACTACTCTTTCCAAAATCACTTACCTAATTGATTGACTAGTTTCTTCCCTTTCCTCCTTTATTAAGCTCCCCATTTTTTTTCCCGAAAGAATATTTTTTTCTATTATCAGAGTCACTTAACTCCTTTAATAAGTATATATACCCAATCCTTATAATCACTCTCACTTTCATCTTGCCAAAAAAACAACAACGTGATCATACTATTATTCAATCAAGAGTTCAAGACCACTTCTAAAGTTATACTCCTCTTAATACTCAATAAACCCCCAAAATCAACTTAGCATACATTTAGAAAGTTCTAGTATCTTACTTCTACCTTTTAAAACAAAATGGATCTAAAGAAACCTACTAAAAGTTCCAATATGGTCTTACTTCATACTTTCTTTGCTTAACTATAACAACGATAACTCCTTTCAAAATATTTGCGATTCAGCATAGGGTAAAATTCCTTATTTAAATCAAACTTCAAATATGGTATCTCATATACCTATAAGGTACTCATAATATTCCTTATTTTGTCATCTTTTTAAGGTTATATCTATATCATAGCTAAAATGGTGTTGACTATATCCATAAACAAAATATATAACTTATCTAAATCATGATAATTCGCCCAAACGAGTATACATCGTTGATCTCCTACTTCTACTTTCCACAAATCATAAATTTTCCCTTTCTTACTCATGTCACTAAATATTAAAGATCATCCAACTTCATAAAACTTCAAATGACTAATTTCACAATTCTTAGCATAACATAAGGTAATGTCTTCTTCATGTCTATAAAAAAAACATAACTACTAAATTTCTTTCCTTCAAAGGAATAAACCAAAACAGTATTCACCAGTATTCACCTTTAATGAATCTAAAACAACTAGGCTTACTTTGAAGTCATAGGTTCTTGTAACACTTATAAATCAACAAAATAAACATATAAATCACTTTGCATGAATTAGATCACATACATACATGTCATATAAGGCGTAAAATAACCAAATTCATCTCGTAGAAAATATTCGTGCCAAAAAAAATACCTCAAAAGATAGTAATATCACAACTTGAAAGTAGCTTCTTAATAATATGTCATGAAAGACAGAATAATAACTCAATTCTTATAATAACCAATAAACTCTTTCTTTTGCTTATGAAAAATACAAAGATTTTCATATTAACTTGACAATAAGTCAAACCTCCTTGAAATATATTCATAATAATCATATTTCTAATATAACAATAAATAACTAAATAATTCATATAAAAAAAACTCAATACTTCATTAAAAAAAAGTTGCAGCTTTATAATTTGAAAAAAAATGTATAGATAAAAATATGAATTACATGTTGACAGAATAGTCAGAATAAAAAAAAATCTTAAATGTAATTTGAAATGAATTAAAAAAGATTCAACAAATTTTATTTTAAAAAAAAAATTTTCTTTTGAAATTTTGAAAAAAATACATATATCATCAATGAAAAATTTATTTATTTGAGTACTAGGTTCATAGTGTATGAATAATTAGTCGAGTGAGTTCCCAGGAGAGAGAGGTGCGGCACAAATGGCCAACTTAAGTACCAAGTCTTTCCTAGCCAGAACTTTCCTCATATTAATATTCCACACACTTATTCCATTCTTCAAAAATATAGAGTATAAAATATTTATACTTGAAAATATAAGTATTTATGCAGAAAAAGAAAAAAATTTGCACATACAATGCCAAAGAAAATGCAATTAGAATGCGAAACTCTAACTTATATGCCCTTCCTAGATCTACCCATACTCTCATTGACTTTTTTTTTTTAAAAAAAATTGACCTGAAAAACTGATACCACTTTGTAACACCCCCAAATTTGTCTCTTTCTAAAAACATATTTTAATATAAAACTCTTGAGAAACTTGAGAGTATTCCCGCCACGTGATAACGTTAAAGGCTTTAATACTAACTACTAACTGAACTTTAAACTGGTGCAGCGGAAATAACTGAAATAACTTCTCTTTATTGATATAAACTTTATTGTACAACTATAACAATGGAAATATAGAAAATAAAATAACAACTCCTTGACTAATTATGATTCCTCACTAGCTCCCCCATATGAAGTATGCATCATATCAACCTGTAAATTCTGCTCGCCAAAATAGGGTCATCACAGGGACACAACCATAAAACAAAACAAAACAAAAATAAAAGCGTGTCAGTAAAAATACTGAGTACATGTATATGCGGAATATTAAACACTTTATTTAATTAAACATTTGAAATATTTAATTTCGAAAAACCTTCCTTGGATACTTGTAATACTTATATAATATAGAGTATATAACTTTAATAAAAAAAATCCTTTTTCCTTGCCAAGGTACCTTTCCTAAAGTGTGCACACCCCCCAAGCTTAGTATTCCTTAATGCGTCTATGACGAGGGGAACTAACTTGTCCACATGACTTGTACAAAAAGTACATGGGTAAATAATAGCTATCGTTCTTGCTAATAAATAACAAGTTGTTGCCTCTTTATAATTGTGATCATGAAAGATCATATAACTAATAAAAAAAATTCCTTTGGAAATAATCCTCCTTTAAAAAGAATAATAATTCTTATAAACTTAGCCATATAAAGGCATAAAATTAATAACTTGTTCATGGAACCATATTTGAAAGCATACTAACAAGAATAGTAATAATACTAAGAATAATGATCATAATAATATTGAAACTCTCATCATTGATAAAATCTAATGACAACGTAGTAAATAGATACACGCCTAGTGATATTCACGCCGAGTATAAGAATTCTACTGTTAGTAGTACACTACAAAACATGGGTGAAACATAGATAATCACTAGGTTTTAAAGAATTAAAAAGGAAGACTAACTTTAGACCAAATACATGTTCATAGTTACTTCACATATATTCAACTCATACATGCAAAAATTCATCAGGTGCACGACCAAACTCATATAAAACAAATATATTAATCCAAAACGATAACTCTAGAAACATAATACTAAGTTTGCAAACAATATTTTAAAGATCTACATATACACGCACCTTGAAAATTAACAACTACTAAGGGTGAAGAGAAAGGGTAGGCTAAGAGGGAGAGAGAGTTTAAACTTGAGAAAAGAGATTTATTTCTCAAATTTGGTGTGAAGAATATGATGGGTGGAGACCCCTATTTATACTAGTTGGATAGGTAGAGTCGAAGTAGGACTAGGAAACTAAAAGATGTATTTAACGAAAAAGATAAACTAATCTACTTAAGATCTAACAAATTTTTATGATCATCCAACTAAGAATCGGAAAAGATATAAATTATCCACAATACATAATTCTAGAAGCTAAAACAATAGAAGATAAGGAAAAAGGAAAATGTAACCAAAACATTGCTAAACATCTCACTGGCGTGACTTTGCCGCCGCAAAATATGTTTTTCTTTTCTTTTTTTAAATCTTTTTGGATTTTCTTTAAATCATTTTAAATATTGTTTTAAACAAACTATTTGGATTTTAAAATTTAGTAAACTTAGGCCCAACCTCTATTTGAGCTAAAATTTATTTTAAATACCCAAAATCTTTTATAAAAGCCTTTTTTAATAAATAACAAGTCTTTTTAATAAATAATAGTATTTTTAATAACTAAAACCTTTTTAAAAAAATATAAATATTAAATTACTAAAAATACGAAGTATTACACCCGATGCCGAAACCGACGCATCACCAAAAGTTACTGTTTCTCATCCCTATCATCCTGCTCTCAATGTTACTAATATCACGAACCTCGTCAAACTTACTCTTGATGTTAATAAGGTTCAGTACTCTCCATGGGCTACCCTCTTCCGCAACACGGCCAAAGCATATAATGTCCTTGACCATATTGATCCGAAGGTTGCTCGACCAACCGACATTGATGACGACTTGTGGGATCGTCTCGACGCTATTGTTCTTCAATGGCTATATGGTACTATCTCTACCGATCTTCTCTACAAAATTCTTGATGAAAAGGCTACAACTATGGTGGCTTGGGATCGTTTACGTAACCTTTTTCAAGACAACAAGGGCACACGCGTTGTACATCTTGAGAATCAATTTCGTTCTACTCACCTCACGGACTTCTCCTCTCTCGATGAGTATTGTCGGGCTTTAAAAGCCATTTCAGTTTAACTTGATGCTATTGGTCATCCCGTTACCGAAGAACGCTTGGTTCTTCAACTTGTTACTCATCTTACCTCTGATTATAATGTTGTTGCAACCATCATTCAACAATCTGTCCCTCTTCCTTCATTTGATAAGGCCTGCTCTATGCTCGAGTTAGATCGTTCCAGCCGTGACAAAAACTCTAAAGCTCAGGCCGACATGTCATCTTCCTCCTCTGCTATTGTTCTTGTTGCTCATGGCGAGGGGACGCTTCCCTCTTCTTCATCTCACACTTCGTAGCAGCCCGCTCATGGTGGAAGAGGTGGACGTGGCGGCAAGAATTATCGAGGTAAACACAAGGGTGGTCACCGGGGCGGTGGTCGTGGCGGTGCTCAAGGCCGCGGCAACCAGCAACAAACTTTTGGTCCTTGGGGTGCTTTTTGGGGACCTGCGTGGCAATATCCACCATGTCCTTATCCATCTCAAAATATGCAGTGGGGTAATCAACAAGGTATTCTAGGCACTGGTCCATCGAGACAAAATCAGCCGGCCCAACAAGCTCTTATGACAAGTAACACTCCTCTGCAATCCACTAATTTGCCTCAATTTTTTAATATGATGTCTCTGCAACAACCTGATGACAATTTTTATATGGATACCGGCGCCACATCACATCTCATGAACAACTCAGGTATTAATTCTTCCATTGTTAATTGGCGCAATTTAAATACCAATATTATGGTTGGTGATGGCACAAAAATACCAGTTAATGGATCTGGCACATCTACTCTTCCTGCTCCCTTACCCCCTTTTTCTCTCAAAAATATTCTTCATGCTCCTAGTATCATTAAGAATCTTATTTCTGTTCGTCAATTCACCTCTGATAACTCTGTGTCGGTTGAATTTGACCCTCTTGGTTTTTCTGTGAAGGACCTTCGGACGGGGGCAATATTGACGAGGTGCAATAGTGTGGGCAACCTCTATCCTGTGTCTTCTCCAACTTTATCTTCTCACTCTCCGTCAACCTTTGCTGTCATTTCATCTGACATTTGGCACAACCGTTTGGGTCATCCCGGAGATTCAGTTTTATCTTTTCTTAAGCATAATAATCATATTCAATGTAATAGGGAGCTTATCTCCACTACTTGTTATGGATGTCAAATGGAAAAACATTGTCGCCTCCCCTTTTCTATTTCTCAAACTAGCACTTATGCTCCTTTTGATATAATTCACACTAATTTATATACCTATCCTATTAATAGTCATACTGGTTTTCGATATTATTTATTGTTTCTTGATGACTATTCTCACTATTTATGGGTTTTCCCACTCAAGTCTAAATCAAGTGTGTATTCAACTTTTGTGCTCTTTCATTCATATGTTCACACTCAATTTGGGGTTTCTATTAAAGATTTGCAATGTGATAATGGTCGTGAATATGAAAATAACAGCTTCACCAATTTTGCTCTCACTCATGGCATGGTCTGGAGACATTCATGTCCCCACACCTCTTCTCAAAACGGCAAAGCCGAAAGAATGATTAGAACAATAAACAATGTTTGTCGTTCTCTTCTTTTTCATGCCTCCCTTCCCATCACCTTTTGGGTTGAATCTCTTCATATGGCTGTTTATTTATTAAATATATGACCAAATCGGCTTCTTGCCTTTCTCACTCCCGTACATATTTTATTTAATAAAAATCCCTCATATGATCATCTCCGTACTTTTGGGTGCCTCTGTTATCCCAACCTCTCCGCCACTACTCCAAATAAAATGAGCCCTCGCTCTACTCCATGCATTTTTCTTGGGTATCCATCTTCTCATCGTGGCTATAGGTGTTTAGATATCCAAACAAACAAAATCATAATTTCCAGGCACGTTGTCTTTGATGAACATATTTTTCCATATTCCGTTCACTATACTCCAAACGATAAGGATTATGATTTCCTTACTTTCGACAATGAGCTGCGCCTCCCATTCTTCTTAAATCTCCATCCGACCCAAACACAAATCTCCTTGAGTCTCCCACACCGGCCCAGTCCAAATCGGCTCCCTTCTCCCTCTATTACAAGGACTGCCCAACATGCTCCCTTCTTCCCCTCCTCAACATGACCCAAATGCATTACACCCTTCTTCCCCCACACGGCCCGGTCCAACCGGCCTTCCCAATTCCTCTTTTATGCGGTCCACTCAACAGAGTCTCCTACTCCTTCATGTTGGGCCCGATAGCCCTACTTCTTCCCCTCTCAATGCCACGCCATCAAATGTGGCTGCTCCTTCCTATCCAATGGGCCGGCTCCTGTCTCCACTACTATGCGGGACTCGTGGGATGCGGGGCATCTTCAAACCAACCACCAAATATAATGATTATATTCTCCTCACTTCCTCAACACCAAAAATTTCTCCTTTACCTCGTTCTCATCTCACTTTGCCATTAATGATCCCTAACTGGTATAGTGCTATGTGCGATGAATATAATGCCATGATGCAGACTCATACATGGGATTTGGTGCCGCGTCCTCCAAATGCTAATGTCATTCGTGGTTTGTGGATTTTTCGACATAAAGAAAAATCCGATGGTACTTTTGAGCGATATAAAGCTCGCTTTGTGGCAAATGGTAAAAGTCGGGAAATTGGTGTAAATTGTGATGAGACATTTAGCCTGGTTGTGAAACCGCAAACTATTAAATCTTGTTCTCGGTCTTGCAGTATCTTGCCACTGGACTATTCATCAGCTTGATGTCAAAAATGCGTTTCTCCATGGTTATCTAAAAGAAACAGTTTACATGCATCAACCTCCAGGGTTTGTTGATCCCACCAAACCCAACCATGTTTGTCTTCTTCGCGAGGTCCATCTATGGTCTCAAACAGGCTCCAAGGGCCTGGTATCAACGATTTGCGACTCACATTATATCTCTTGGGTTCGTGAACAGTAAGAGTGATACTTCTCTATTTATTTTCCGCCGTGGCACGGACACTGCTTATCTCTTATTGTATGTTGATGATATCATATTGGCTTGCTCTTCTGATACTCTTCGGACTCGCATCATCTCTTTGCTTAGTGCCGAATTTGCTATGAAGGATCTAGGTCCTCTTTCTTATTTCCTTGGTATCTCTGTCACTCGCACTAAGGATACTATGTTTCTTTGTCAAAGGAAGTATGCTCAAGAGATTCTAGCTCGGGCGATATGTCCTCTTGTAAATCATTTGCTACTCCTGTGGACACCAAGTCCAAACTCGGTGCTCTTTGGAGGCAAACAACTAGACAATCCCACTCTTTATCGGCAACTTGCGGGTGCTCTTGATACCTCACTTTTACCGGGCACGATCTATCTTATCTTTGTTCGAGAAGTTTTTCTTTTCATGCATGATCCTCGTGAACCCCACTTTCATGCATTACGTCGTATTCTGCGGTATGTAAAAGACACATTGGATCATGGGATGCATTTCTCTTCTACCCCTGCCTCTGGTCTTGTATCCTATACAGATGCTGATTGGGGAGGTTGTCCTGACACTCGTCGATCTACTTCTGGCTACTGTATTTTTCTTGGTGACAATCTTGTCTCTTGGTCGTCCAAACGCCAAGCTACTCTCTCTCGCTCGAGTGCTGAAGCTGAATATCGAGGGGTCGCCAATGTTGTAGCTGAAGCTTCATGGATCAGAAATCTCTTGTTAGAGTTACATTGTCCTTTGCGGAAAGCCACGATTGTTTATTGTGATAACATTAGTGCTGTTTACATGTCTCACAATCCAGTGCACCATCAACGAACCAAACATGTAGAGATGGATATTCACTTTGTTCGGGAGAAGGTTGCTCTGGGTCGCATTCGTGTTCTTCATGTCCCTTCTTCTTATCGGTATGCGACATCTTCACAAAGGGTCTCCCTTAACCCTTGTTCGTGGATTTCCGTTCCGGTCGACGCCGTCGTCCTCCTCCCGCTCCGTCGAGGGGGGTGTGTTAGACAGAATATTATGTAAATAATATTTGTCCATAATTAGCTTTGTAATTATGTAAAGTTATTATCTACCCTAGTTTGTATGATACACTATATATTCTAATGTGAATAGTAAACCTCCTGAAGGGAGTATTCCTACATCTTACATGGTATCAGACACGATCCTCCTCTTTGCTCTTCTATCTTCTATCTTCTATCAGCAACTATGGCTCCCGATGCCGAAACCGACGCATCACCAAAAGTTACTGTTTCTCATCCCTATCATCCTGCTCTCAATGTTACTAATATCACGAACCTCGTCAAACTTACTCTTGATGTTAATAAGGTTCAGTACTCTCCATGGGCTACCCTCTTCCGCAACACGGCCAAAGCATATAATGTCCTTGACCATATTGATCCGAAGGTTGCTCGACCAACCGACATTGATGACGACTTGTGGGATCGTCTCGACGTTATTGTTCTTCAATGGCTATATGGTACTATCTCTACCGATCTTCTCTACAAAATTCTTGATGAAAAGGCTACAGCTATGGTGGCTTGGGACACTAGAGGAAAAAAGCCCAAGGGCTGCGGTCAAAACGGGCCCAAGGGCTGCGTTTTTTTACCGCAGCCATTGGACTAGCAGCCCTTGGCATCTAGGAAGGGCTGCGGTTTTTAACCGCAGCCCTTAGTGCGTTAAGGGCTGCGGTCAAGGAAAAACCGCAGCCCTTAGTAGATTAAGGGCTGCGGTTAAGGGGAAAAGCCGCAGCCCTTGGCGAGTTAAGGGGCTGCGGTTTTGGCCCTTAACCGCGACCCTTAATCCACTAAGGGCTGCGGTTTTTCCCCTGACCGCAGCCCTTGTGACCCAAAAAAAATTTTAAAAAATTTTTTTTTTTTTTTGAATTTTTTAGTCTTAAATGATCCAAAAACAGTTACATATATATACAAGTATCAATTTGCATTGCAATTCATGTTATTCATACAAATATAAAGAAATTTTTGACCGAGTTACATTATGAAGACGAGATACAACAAGAAATGGGTGCATTCCATTCCTTAAAATCCTATAGATTTTTCTTCAACATTCCAAAGCTGCAAATTGTCTTCTTGGCTCCCAAAAATAACCTCGAAATAAATAGATCTGCAAAGCGTTCAATAATATTAAGACATGAGAAACAGCAATAAGGTCTTTAAACACAAGTAGGGGAAAATTTGTCTTCCAGAAAGATATGGTTAAGTGGCTCTAACGGTACACGAACATGGCGGGGGTGTGCGGCACGGGCGGTCGGTGCATGGGGGTTGTGTGCGGGGAGCGGTGTAGGGGGTGGGGGGGTTGTGGAGCAAGGGGGTTGTGCATGGGAGGGTGTGTGCGGGGGTTGTTAGGGGAGGGGGTGTGCGGCGGGGGTGTGCATAGGGGTGGTGTCTTTGTGTAGGAGACCGGGGGCTACGGCGGAGGTGGGGGGGTGGGTTGGAGCGGAGGGGGTCTATGCATGACAGGGGGTGTGTGCATGGCGGGGGGTGTGTGCGGGGGTGTGTGTGCATGGTGGGGGGGTGTGGAGCAAGGGGTTGTGCATGGGAGGGGGTGTGTGCGGGGTTCTTTGGGGGTGTGTGTGCGGGGGTGTGCGGTAGGGGGTGCATAGGGGGTGGTGTCTTTGTGTAGGAGACGGGGGGCTACATCGGTAGGTGGGGGGGTTGGAGCGAGAGGGGTCTATTCATGGCGGGGGTGTGTGCATGGCGGGGGGTGTGTGCATGGTGGGGGGTCGTGGAGCAAGGGGGTTGTGCATGGGAGGGGGTGTGTGCGGGGTTCTTTGGGGGTGTGTGTGCGGGGGGTGTGCGAAGGAGGGTGCATAGGGGTGGTGTCTTTGTGTAGGAGACGGGGGCTACATCGGTAGGTGGGGGTTGGAGCGGAGGGGTCTATTCATGGCGGGGGTGTGTGCATGGCGGGGGTGTGTGGGGGTGTGAGTGCGGGGCGTGGGAGGAGGAGCTGTGGGAAGGGTATTGGCCTTCTCATTATATGAAGGATTGCTTTGGCCAAAAACATGTTAGAGAATAGGATGGGAAATACTTAGCTCATTAGTACTGAAAAACTATTTATCATTTGGCCAAATCTTATGATTTATTTTGGTATCCATATATATGTGACATACGGTTTTCTATGCATATCGCATATCTTGATATATATGAGTGCCATAAAAACCTCATCATGTAGTTGGATGATCGGTTTTGCGAAATAAAAAAAAATCAAATCAAACAATTGTTCGTAGTTTAATAATTTTTAGAAAATCGATACTCGTATTAGCATTAACAAGTGCAAAAGTCAAATTATTTAGAGAATGGCTTGGTATTGTTTGATTCTACGGTTTAGCCATAATCTTCATGTTCATATGATTTAGATAGATGATCAAGCAAATAAAGTCTAAAAAACAATCACTTAACCATGGATCAAACAATTAAAGCCCTAAAACAATCACTTAGATGCATATTAGGCCAAAAAATCCCACAAATATCAATAACTAACTAACTTCACCAAATTTTAAGCATGAAGCAAGCAATAACGGCCAAAAACAATTGAACAAAACCAACACCATGATCCCAAAGGGGGCTACAATGCCCATACTAATTCCTCGAACAATCATCTTCAACTAAGGGGGAAAAGGGGATAAATAAGGTTCATCCTCGAACAATCAACTTCGGATAAAATGGTTCTAATTTCTAAAATATAACTCAGTAAAAAACAAAAAAGAGTGAAAATAAGACATACCTTTTCTCATTCTCCATATATACATTACAAGTTAATATGTAACGCCAAACAATGCAAGCACAGTATCCGGCCCCAATATTCAATCATTATGCATCTCACAGACAAGATCCAAACGGCTTCTAACCATAGGAAGAATTGAACTTCTACCTCAAATTTGGCAGAAAAAACATTTAGTACTAGTGAAACAGAATCCATTTACATTTGGCAAATATTTAGCAGAAAAGGGCACAATTCAAGAGACTACCTCAATCATATGCACTCACACATCAATAGTTGAATCCAGCAAAATGTGTTATAATGAAGATTCATGGTACATAACTCTAAAACAATGGTATTTCCCCAGACAGATTCCTAAACCTAGAAAGATATTCACTTTTCACTTCAATTGATCAAGATTGCAGTGCATACCATCACATTATATCATGCAACAAAAGAAGCTCTGCACACGAAATTCTGCCAGAAATTCATGGCAAAGCCGCGTCGCCTGATTAGGACATACTTAATTTCTATCAATGGATATACTACTAAATATATATAGCTCATTTTCACTTCAACATTCTCTCGATTACTCTTCAATTCACTTGAATCTACTTACAGAATTCTCAAACAACCTAAGGCAACACGGCGATATCGTCTCCTCGTTGATCAGCCGTAAAAACGGCATTCAAAGCGGCCTAAACCACAAGATAATTATCGAGATTTATCCAATGTTTTTTTTCCACTAGTGATAACTTGTTTTATCCAATGTTTCTATTTCCAAATCACCTTAATCCTTATGGAACACATTTACCTGATAGTTAGCCATTTTCAATCGCCCTATACACACTATAGCAATATATTCTGCTGCAAAAAGGGGGTTGCCAGGTAACAATGAGATATATTCACACTAAATAATCATATCTTAATACAAGACTTTATAAAACTAAAAGGCTATAGCTACATAGATTACTCTTGTAGTCTTGTTAATAAGTACAGATAAAGCTAGCAAAAATATCATACCAATGTCTTTTGCAGTGTATGAAAAGCAAGGCATGCAAAATACTTACTATGATGGTATATGACGGGCTCGGAATGAAATACGGTTCCAACACCATGGCCAACAAATCGATCCACCACACCATAATTATGCTTTGCGGCATGGTCCTTTGTAAAGTGCGGTTGAAAAAGACATTAGACAAAAACGAGAAAAATTGTAGCTACATATCGGCATAAAAGAGTGAATTTTAAACACAAAGATCGCCAGTTTCTTTTAATCATTAAGGTACAAGGGAAATTTTAGGGAAATTCTTCTCTCAAGGTAGTAAAAAATGCACAGGTTTTACCAATCAAAACTCAAAAACATCTGATTTTAGTGGCCCTTAGTTTGAAGATGACAACTAAATTAGCAAATTTGTGGAGAAGAGTAAACAAAAAATGAAATATAAGATAGAAGACTACTCGGGAGAATGCAAACAACTTTGTAAATGCGGTACCAAGGTTTTAAAAAGTAGATCTTTGCACACTTTAGCATTTAGCCTTCCGGGATCAAGATTTGAATTTAACATTTTCGAAGAATAAGTAGTTGAAAAATACTACAAAGCGGTTTGTTTTACCAAGATGCTTGCGGAAAGATTACAAAAATAAGAGAATAATATTGGCAATTTGACACGCCTTGTGAGCTAACATGATATTTCATAAACGACAAGTACTAGTTTTACCACTCTCGAACTACATAGTCTACTATATAGACATTACAAGAATTCACATATATAATCCGAGAAATCACGGTCTTCACATACGGGAAGTGCCCAAGTCTTGAAATTTTACGATTGTATTTCCAATTTTTTGAAGGCGACACCATCTTTGCATACGGCTATTCCTTTCTCTAAACATTCTTAGGTTACCTAAGTGCAAAATTAGAAATATATATAAAGCTATTAAACGAAAAAATTACAGCGGCAACATTCGGCAACACTTATCAATAATAGCAATCGGCAAAGATGAGAACCTAGATACAAATTACTTTCGGCATATGCCATCTTTGAAAAAGCAATCAATTTAGCATATTCAATTAAGTTGCCCTTAAAAATGCATCCAATTTAGCATATGGGGGGGACTATACAACAGCAAGGTGAGTGCAGGCGGCGGGTTAGGGGGATTCAATCACGGCGGGTGAGGGGTACATGTGGTGGATGTTTCTTTGAGGGAGAGGGTGGAAATCGAACTAGCTTAATAATTCGTAATTAGTCCTACATTGTGATGACCATTTTTAGGTTTTACACGCTTCAAATCTAATCCAATTTCAATATTGCTATACCAACTATCAATATCATAATTCAACCATAAAAAACAACCCATCACATGAAAGATCAATCACCACAAAATAGAAAAGAAAAGGGCAAACCTTATCATTTCAAACAAACCATTCAAAATACAAACGAGATCCAAAACTCCAATTCTCCAAAAAAATACATCAACCCATAAAAAACAACCCATCCTTAGCAACATAATAGAATTCAAAATTTCATCATCAAGGATATGGTAGACTAAGCTTGTTTCTCATTGATAGACTAAGCTGTTTCTCATAAATGTCTCTTCTCGGTTCTCATCTAGATGTGTATACATCGTTCCACTTATATTTGTCATAAAATTGTAACATTCTTAGCGGTTCAAGGTAGATCAAGCTATTAGAGTTATATGATATGTTTGTTTTAACAACTTGAAATAGGATATCATTCGCCTTCCCATGCTGTTCCGTTTTCTACAAAGACCTCTGGCTCAATTGATCTCTATGCTTAGAGCCCCTAACAGCAAAGAAGGATATGCTTCAATAGGAGGGGGGTTCACCTTTGCGAAAGATAAGCGATGAGCAGGTGACACAAGCTCTCTTTTGTAGCACAAAGGTAAAGCCTCCTAGAACCCCCATCCAGTCCCATATATAAGGACTTAAGGATTATGCCAATCTCTTCAACCATCTCTAAAAAGATTAATCCAATCCAGGTAATATCATGAGAATGCTAGGCACAGTAGGAATGATATTTCCATATGGAAAGCATGGAACAACCATGTCAAAAGAATTATGGGAGAAATATATTAGCTCCAACAGGCACACAATTTTAAAAAAAAAAGATAAATTCAATCCAGGTAATATCGCAAGTCCATTGCCTACTACTAACAGACAATGAAACAGATTAAAGGCACAAGTCCAAAGCAACCATAGTACTGATAAGAGATCATGAATTTGGCAATAATTCCAGCAACCACACACAAATGACAAAATTCCAACTCATTTTCCCAAAATAAATTATGATAATCAAAAATCAAAACCCTAAATCGAACCTAAAGTCACCAATCAAGCTAATCTAGTCAAATTTAACAGCGAATGCAACTTTAACAACACGATTAAATCATAATTCGATTAAATTGATGGCAAGCGACAGTACAAGTCCAAAACAACCACATTATGGATAAGAGATCAAGAATCCAGGACTAATTTGGCACTAATTCCAGCAAACACACACAAATGACAAAATTCTAACTCATTTTTTCACATTAAGTCATAATAATCGAAAATCAAAACCCTAATAAATCGAATTTAAACTCACCAAACAAGCTAATCTGGTCAAATTTTACAGCGGTTACATATTGAACAACACGATTGCGCTTAATTTTCGGGCGAAAATTTGCGACATCATTTGAAGCAGAGAAGAGAGAGAAAGTGTTAATAACAAAAGTGAAAATAAAAAATCTAAATTCAAAGAAAAAATTAGCAGAAGTAAGAGTACCGCTGAAAAGGATGAAGTGTTGATGTGAGGAGCGAGATCTCGTCAACCTTAGGGCGGAAAAGCGCGACTTGAGAGTTATTGCAGGAGAGAGAAAGTCGTCTGTCACAAAGAGAGAGCAACGTCGAATGATAATCCGTCGCGAAGATATTCATCGCGAAGAAGAAGGCCTCGTTGCGAACCCTCGCCGGCGAAGAAGGATGAGAGGAGAGAGATGCGCTGATGGTTTGCAATTGAAGGGAGGGAGGAGAGATAAATGGGGTTGAGTAATTAGGACTACTCGCGTTAAAATGGGAATTGAAGCGAGG
This sequence comes from Beta corolliflora, assembly GCA_947648045.1. NCBI lineage: Eukaryota > Viridiplantae > Streptophyta > Magnoliopsida > Caryophyllales > Amaranthaceae > Beta > Beta corolliflora. The sequence goes on from CANSZD010001412.1 coordinate 128,232, forward strand.
GGTTTATTTCATTATATTGTTGGGGTCGCTAAAGGGTGCGGTTAGCCCAAATACCGCAGACCCTTTATTACTTATGGGCTGCGGTTTTGGGCTAACCGCAACCCTTCACTAAAAAGGGCTGCGGTTTTTGGGCTAACCGCAGCCCTTCACTATTAAGGGCTGCGTTTTACAAAAAACGCAGCCCTTGCACCGCAGCCCTTTCGTTTTTTTCCACTAGTGGGATCGTTTACGTAACCTTTTTCAAGACAACAAGGGCACACACGTTGTACATCTTGAGAATCAATTTGGTTCTACTCACCTCACAGACTTCTCCTCTCTCGATGAGTATTGTCAGGCTTTAAAAGCCATTTTCGGTTCAACTTGATGCTATTGGTCATCCAGTTCGAAGAAGAACCGTAACGCCTGGTTCTTCAACTTGTTACTCATCTTACCTCACGATTATAATGTTGTTGCAACCATCATTCAACAATCCGTCCCTCTTCCTTCATCTTACCTCGATTATATTTACCCTCTTATTATCTACCCTAGTTTGTATGATACCCTAGTTTGTAATTAGCTTACAGATTGTTCAAAAGAAGTATGATATAGCCGGGATAAATTAATCTCACAACCTTGAGATTATAAAACCCTTCCGCTGAATAGTGGACCATCATATGAGTAGAAACTCATAGTTATTGCTAATGTTAGTCAACTTATTTTTGTGTTGTTTTACTTTTTAACATTTGCATTTTTGGGAAACAATTTACATTCATAAAAAAGGTTATTAGAATAAGTATAGCTACTATTTTTGAAACATTCATGATAGCATGATGAGCAATATTTAAGATTTTCTATTATATAAGTCTCATAACCTCAATTAGTATAGAACTACTTAGTGAATTAGTATAGTTACTATCTTTAAATATATACTAGTTCTGTTTTTTATTAGTTTTTTCACTTCAATTTTTTCACTATCCACATAACCCACTTTAACTTACTAGTCTACTAATATATAAAAACAAATATTACCATGTAAAATATTGTTGGATTAGTCTTAATGTATATTTTCATTATACCAATTTTTTTTTATAATTATTAATTGATAATTAAAATTATTAATGGTTAAAGTTATACATATATCACCAAATGTAAAAATTAAAGTAACAACTAATTTAATACGGAGGGATCGAGTATATATACTTTTTAGTGCGGTAAGGAGAAGACCCTAAACATACCTAAACCCTCAGGATTTCTTGGTCTAATATATGTAGGCCAAATACTTGAGAGTAAGAGGAAAGATAAAGAGATCTCTACCCCTCAAGCACTATAATTGAGAGGATTCAACCTTGAGATTTTTTATATATTGTCTGTATGGTAATACTTTTAGTTTATAGTATTTCTTTCTTTTAATACTATTAGTAGTAGTCGTAGTTAGTAATAATCAAAACTAAATTACTAACCATTTTAATTAATCTAAAATTAAACTAATAATAATAATAATAATAATAATAATAATAATAGTAATAATAATAATAATAATAATAATAATAATAATGATGATGATGAAAAATGTATAAATAATAAATAATAAGGATAAATTGACATATTAATAATAGTGATGTAGTAGTCGTCTAAAGATGTGTAGGATGATTATAGTGATTATGTTTTTTTTCTAGATGATAATGCCAAGAATTTGATCACACTTGAATCTCAAGGTCATTTGGTCTAGTATTTTCGAAGCCAGACGCTTGAAAATAGAGGGAAAAAAATAAGGAATCACTACCTCTAAATATTGCAGTTGACAAGAATCTAACTTCGTGATTTTAAAGTTATAATAGGGTAAATATAATAACCAGTGACACCAATAATGTTTTATCTAATAATGTTTTCTAATACTATATACTTATATATTGTAAGTACCCTTATGATCTTCATAGTTATCCTCTTAGCTTTATTTCTTGGTACATGTGGAACTAAAAGTAATTCTTCATTCGTTTAAAGATAGTTGCATCAATTACTTTTTCACATTTGTGTCGATACTTTTTTTGAACGTTAATATCTCTAGTGGCGAATACGTAAAGATTATTAAAAGTTGATACTTCATCCGTTCTGAAATAAGTGAAACACTCATCTCTTTTAATTATGTGAGAACGAGAGAAGTATTTCACTTATTTCAGATGGAGGAAGTGTTTGAAATCCTCGTATTGAGACGAATTTAACAAGATCCAACCTGACTATGTTTCTTCTAATATAAATAATGAGAGAAAGGTTGTCAAAGTTAATTGATAAATAGTGACCAAATGTAAAATGGTGTAACTATTTTAAAACGGAGGAAGTATCAAGGAAGGAGAAATAAAGGAGTAAAATAATGTGGAACTGGAAATATATGCATGAATCATGAATGGGTGTAAAAGAGACGAGAGCCAAGTGGCCCTGAAGCTTCTTCAATTTCTGATTCACGATGAAGTCGAGGAGGTTTGGCTGCGCCTGAGGCTGAGAGGTGAGAGCTAGAAAGTATCCATAACTTTTATGTCATCATACATCACTCTTCCATGTGCATCCTCTCAATAAAATTCATAAAAAGCTGCTGCCTCATGATACTATTTTCACAATTCACTATAGAGATTAGAGAACGACTAAACTTTAAATGTAAAATACAAGATACTATAAGGGCATCCTTAGTGGTGAAAAAAAAAATAAGATTATGTACATAATCTTAAAATGGGTTCCTTAATGGTGAAAAAAAATAAGATTGTGGGTTGATTGGAAAAAAAATTTGGTATGGGATGAGTGAAATGAGGATCGGGCGTGGGAGTGGGACCCACTCGCCCGATCCGAGTTTTTAAATTTTTTTGGCTTTCTCGGCCAAAACGACGAGTTTTGGTGAGCTTCACCAAAACGACGTCGTTTTGGCTAAGAGAAAGCCAAAAAAAATTATATTTCGTCAGATTTCGACGCGTGTGTCGATTTTCGACGCTGCGTCGAATTTGACACTTGTCAAATTCCGACATTAGATAAATAATACAATTACACATATTAAAAATGCAATATCTTAAAAAATACAAAGCCAAAAAAAAAAAAAAATTACCAATGGCTCTATTTTTTGGGAGATCTACAAATAGAGACCCATTTTGTAATATTTTGGACAACTTTTTTTTCTAGCTATTTACTAATTTTCTATAATTTTGCTTATTTTATATGAAATATCTTCCACTTTTACACTCTAAAAAAAATAAACAATATTTTTGTACATTTAATTTAGTTAATGCTAAAAACGCTAATTATGTATTTATTTAATTAATTTTTTTATCAATTAGTAATAAATATTAAATATTATTAAAAAGTAAATAATAAAAATATTGTATAATGGTGGTTGGGGTGATGAGAGAGAAAAAATAATTGGGTGGGGTAAAAGGTAGTTGGGTAGGAAAAAGTAGTTGGGATGATCTTTTTTTTGGTTCACCATTAAGAAGAAAGTGGGAAAAGATTGTGGGATGTAATTTTTTAGAGAGAAAGTTAGAAAGAGAGTGGGATGATCTTAGAGCACCATTAATGGTGAATGAAAAAAAAGATCATCCCACTCTCTTTCTAACTTTCTCTCTCTAAAAAATTACATCCCACAATCTTTTCCCATTTTCTTCTTAATGGTGAACCAAAAAAAGATCATCCCAACTACTTTTTCTCTCTCTCTTACCTTTTTGACCCCACCCAGCCTACTTTTTCTCTCTCATCACCCAACCACCATTACACAATATTTTTATTATTTAATTTTTAATGACATGAAATATTCATTATTAATTGCTATTATATTATTAATTAATGTAATTAATAATTTTAATATTATAATTATCATTTTAATAATTAAGTTATCAACATAATTAGCTATTATTAATACGTAGCATACGCAATTAGCGTTTTAAATATATGCTCAGTAATTAGCGAGCTAATAATTATATTATGAGACACAATTAAGCATTTTTAATATATTTTTAATTTCGAGACACATAATGAAATACAAGAACGAATTATAAACTTAATTAGGAACGAACTACATAAAATACATAATGAAATGCTCTTAATTAGCATTACGGCCAAACTTCTGCCATATATTGGCAACCAAATCACGTTTCAAGGATTGATGCACATGTTGATCTTCAATTGCATCTCTATTCGCCATGTAACGGTTGATATCTACGATCCGATCATTATAATATTCAAATTCGTCGCCATCATTACTTGTGTTTGAAGTGAACTCGGTAGTATCTCGCGTAGTGTGCATATGTATCCCGTTCATCTTCCACAATCATGTTATGCATGATAATGCAAGACATCATGATATCATTGAGAATTTCCTCATCCCATGCGAGGGATGGTTTACGAACTATAGCAAAGCGAGATTACAAACACCCCAAATGCTCTTTCAACATCTTTTCGAGCTCCTTCTTGGTGTTGAGCAAATAACTTGTCCTTGCGAGTTTGAGGACATGTAAGCGATTGAATGAATGTTGCCCAGATTCGGATATATGCCATCGGTGAGATAATAACCCTTATCGTATTGGTTACCATTCACCGTAAACTGCACGGGTGGTGCTCGACCTTCTAAAACATCTCTAAACACAGGAGATCGGTGAAGAACATTAAGGTAATTGCACGAACCCGGTATCCCAAAGAAAGAATGCCATATCCATAAGTCACGATCAGCCACAGCTTCAAGAACTAATGTAGCAACACCAGCTCTTCCTTGATATTGTCCTTACCATTACAACTTGTTTCTGCATTGTGTTGTGGTTGTGGTTGTGGGTGTGGTTGTGGTTGCTCAGATAGATTTTGTGATAGTAATTGCGAAAAGGATTGATTTGGTGAACAAACTCATCATAATCATCGAATCATCACCTTCTTGGTATTGACCAACATCATTGTCACCTTGTTGGTAATGACCACCATCCTCATCAACATCATTGTATGGAGATGAATCTTTTTGATATTGAGAAAACCCATAATTAGGATCAAGTTGATGATATGAAAGGTTGGCATTTTCAGATGGAGATTCATGGTAAAGGTTATCATATTGAGGAGAATAATATTGAGAATTTTCACCCCTTTGATTCATATTTATTTGAGAGGGTTGACGATAATTTGACTGATTTTGAGAGGGTTGACGATAATTTGAGTTATTTTGAGAGGTATTTGAGCGATTTTGTTGCCTAGGCATTTGGTTTTTTGAGCGGTTTTGGGGTAGGTTTCTCATATAATTAGGATTATTAGGCTCCATAATTATAAGAATTTTAAAATAAAAGAGCAATAGAAGAAGAGTTAATGAAATAATTTAGAACAAGTAGATGAAATTAGTGAAGGAAGATGGAGAGAGAAAATTAAGTGTGTCCAAAATATAGGAAAATGGGTCTCTATTTATAGAGCTCGAAAAAATAAAGCCGTTGGTAATTTTTTTTTTTTTTGATTTGTATTTTTTTAAATATAACCGTTGCAAAATTTGCAACGGTTATATTTTAGTCGCCAATCACAACCTGCCGCGTGGAAAGCAGCGACAAATGTCGCTCGCTGAGTGGGGGAGTGTGTCGCGCGCGTCGCGCCGACACTTTTATTTTGCCTCTCCTCCGGCCAAAACACTTGCGTTTGGCTGGAGCTCTCACTCTAGCCAAAACGCGGCGTTTTGGTTGGAGGAGAGGTAAAAAAAATTTAAAAAACTCGGATCAGGCAGTGGGTCCCACTCCCACGCCTGATCCTCATCTCACTCGTCCCATACAAAATTTTTTTGCCAATCAACCCACAATCTTATTTTTTTTTCACCATTAAGAGCACCATTTTAAGATTATGTACATGATCTTATTTTTTTTTTCACCACTAAGGATGCCCTTAAAGTGGATTCACATTCAACCTTACGAAACATTTGGTATATGGAAATGAAAGTTTACACATTAGAGGGTAGAATGAGGACCGCAAATTGATGAAGATATTCTTATCATCTTGCTTGGAAAGTGGTAGGAAACTAGGAATTGATTAAGAAGATATTTATTCCCTTCATCTTTCAATTCCCATTTAGAGGACATGCCCTACTCTTCAGTCTTCATGTCTTGTTTCGATGGGAATACAATTTTTATATTATCTTCCTCTGAACTTATATAAGTCAAATTTATTAAACTTGATTTCACCTTATAGACCATCGAACCTAAATACACTTGATGATTAAATTTAGAACTTATTATTTTAGGTGAAAAGAATATACTCTTATTATTTTATTTTATTTTATTTTAACTCAAAATTATAAAAAAAAAAGAATGTACTCTTAATGAGTTTAGCTCTTCTATATTGAAAAGTCTTACTCTAAAGCCAACAAATGTAGTGGAATAAGTTTGTTAATTAATGTTTAGGTTTAAGCAATTAAGGAGAGAATCATACAAGGGTATGTTGAGGATCATCTAAGCTACACTAGCCCAAGTCCAAAGAAGTCTTATAAATCCTGGAAACACTGTCTTAGGGTGTTTTTGCGTTCGATGTAAAAGTTAGTAAAGCAAACATTTCGAGAGAAAAGGTATGAAAGAAACTCTAATGTAGTAGAGGTTAGAACCCTAAATTTATGATGAGTATTCACCATCTAAGATGACAGGCGTGATGAAAGTGGTGTACGTCGTGTATCATTACTAATGAATTTTTACACCTTTGTAAGGCCCGTGACCTATGGGATATTTAGGTAAATTCACATAAACAACTGGACAATCTATATAATGGGCCTAATTAAAATATTAGCTTTTTCATGAACTTACAATGAGGACCAGTTATCCGAGTATTACTTTCTACCAAACCCAATATAACTCTAACAATACAATAGTATGTGAAACTTTTAAACCCGGTTGCATTGTATGAAACAATTTCGAGCATGTGATATGGTTAAATAAAATCCACCAAGCACGGCTTCACCTAGTGGTAAAAGTTTTAGCCTCATGACTTAAAGGTCATGGACTCATGGGATCAAATTTTACTAGAGGCTTTTTGGGGGTGAGATTTCCTTTCTTTCCTCCCTTCCAAGGAGTCTGACATGCAAACCTGAGTGATTATACCTAACCTGCGAGAGGTGTCAATTCAGTAGAATAATTTATCTTACCTACTAAAAAATAATTAAATTAAACCCTCTTGCAATTATTTTTTTGGCGAAGGAGTGACTATGATAATTGAACATATGGAATATTGAGTAGGCCTGGACATACAATCTGAACTTCTAAATGTCGCCCCCAAATTACTTAAAATCGCCCCAACTACTATGTAAATGTACCATTATACCCTTGCGTTTTTACAACCCTCTCTCCACCACCACCTAAAATCACTAACCACCAATCGCTACCTTCTCAACCCACCGACGATCACCACCGACCGAAGCACAAAATTCCGGCGAAGTATTTTTTTTTTTTAAATGAATTTCATGGGCCAACGTGTGGCCCGCACGTTGCCCCATGGGGCATAACGCCTGGCCGGACGTTGTCTCATGGGGCCAACGTGTGGCCTACACGCGTTGGCTCCAAGACAACGTCCGGCGCCGACGTTGGCCCCATGAAATTCGTTTAAAAAAATTTTCGTTTAAAAAAAAAAACGTCGGAATTTTGTGCTCGTCGGTGGTAATTGGCGGTGGTTGGCGGTGGTGATCGTGGGTGGTGATGGCGAAGATGAGAGATAATATGAATTAGGGGAGGAGTTAAGATGGAGTAAAAATCAAAACAAAAATCGTAAGGGTATAATGGTATTTTTAGAGGGGAGTTGGGGCGATTTTAAGTAATTTGGGGGCGACGTTTAACAATCCCCCATACAATATATCAACATATCAAATGGATTAGGCGGTTTTCGGTTTTGACAGTTGACAACTTTGCGGTCCAAAAGGAAAGAACAAAAAAAAAGACGGAAAAATAATGACAGTCATTTTAGAAGATGCTAATTCTAAAGCATTGGTTCTAAGACTTCTTTGTGTAACTTGAAATAGGAAAAAGGCCAAAAAGACAGAGAAATTAGTAATTTAATTAGTACTCCTTAATTAATTAGTACATTATTAGAAGAAAAAAAAGCAGTTTAGCTGGGAAGAGCCTGACGAAGAGGATCACGTAAAGGTCACTAAAAATGAACTAAAGAATGATTAGTCACCAAAGTTGCTTTACAGAGGCGGGAAATAAAAGCGAGCATCATATTGTCTCACTTTTATTACCGCATTTCAAGTCATTTTCCATTTACATTATGTGGAGCAGTGGAGGTGTGGACTAGGGAATATGTATAATTGAACCTGGAATTTCTTTTTTCTTGAAATTTTTTTGATTATAACAAATGAATGCCTTTTGTGCTGGAAGCTCTTTGTCAAAGGATCAACTCAACCAAAAGCTTAGCGCTAAATATTCTACTTAGAAAGGAGGGGTGGATGAGATTTGAACCCGTGACCTTTATGTCACACTGGCTCTGGTACCATGTTAAAAGACCAACTCAACCAAAAGTTTAAGCTGATGGTTAGAGTCCCATGAATAGTTTTATACTCTATCACTCTTTCTTGTAAGTTGTAAGTGCGTAGCTTCATATGCTGTAATTTGTTTTGGGCGGTGGAAATTAGTCTTGGGTAATTTTTGTAATAGAGGAATCACCAGAATATATTCGTAACATATTGGCTCTATGTGTGGTGCACAACGATTTCTACCACTTTTTACTGGATTAAAGCAATTTGAGAGGGTTGATTAACTGAAATGTCTTATTGAAATGTTTGATAACTCGGTAAATTGATTAACGTTTTAGACAAAACCATAAAATTTGATAACGCTAGAAAAAGCAGCGTCTTACAATAGAGGATTGTATTTAATACTCCCTCCGGTCTTTATTAGTTTACCCGTTTCTTTTGCACTGAGTTTTAGGAGAAACAATGTTGTGGGACATAGAAAGAAAGAGAAACTATTATTTTATATTAAAGTTGAATATATGTGTGATGGAAAGTTAGTGGTCTCATTCCAAAAATAGAAACAAAAGAAATGGGTAAACTAATAAGGGACATCCAAAAAAGGAATACGGGTAAACTAATAAAGACCGGAGGGAGTAGTATTTAGACAACATTGTCACATATCTTCCCAATTTCAATTGCCCCCTCTTTGCAATCAGCAATCCCAATTCAAAAATAATTAATACAAGTTGATACTCTATATTATACTCCCTCCGTCCCATAATATAAGTCTTGATTCTGTTTTTACAAAGGAATTAAGGTACGTAGAGTGGAATCTTATTTTATTTGAATAAAAAGATTCATTTTTATTGGGAAACACTTACATTGGTTTTTTCTTTTTAACAAAAAATAAAAACTGAACATTTAATGTTGCATGGTTTAATGTGTAGAGGAGTTCAATGGGGTAAAAGATTCCATTTTATCATTAATAATGGTGCATTCGAAGCTGAAGTTATGAGGACATTTTGGAAATTAAATTATTTTCATGAGGGTATTTTGGGCATACTTATTGATTAAAAATAGAAATATGACTTATATTTTAGGACACCTTATAAGGAAACATGACTTATAATATGGGACGGAGGGAGTAGATGACTATTCCATCATTAAAGGACGATCAACAAAAAAAAATTCATTAAAGGATGATCTAAATTAAATATCTTTCAATTGCCACCAAAACTGCAAATTGGTTGCACTGCATGAGTACCCATTGGAAAGATTTTGGGTACCCATTAAACTAATTATTTGTAGGGGTGTGCAACGGTCCAGGATTGGACCGGACAGGACCAGAATCGGATGGACTGGAATCTAGAAATTATGTGGACTGAGATCGGACCCGTTTTGGACCTGTTGGACCGGAATCTGTATTTTTTTTAAAAAAAGACTTTTTTATTTAGATGTAAACATACTTATAAATTCGATACATTAAAATTTAATAGTTCTAACAACAATAATCCTAAAGGCTATAAAAAGAGTAGGTTTTTAGCATCTTAACTTTCTAACTTTTTTTAACTAAAAAAATAGGAATTCCAGTCCCCTACTCCGGACCAGAATTTTTCGGGTTTGGACAGGATCGATCTTGGTCTTTGCACAACCCTAATTTCGGTCTGGTCCGAATTCCGGCCCGATCCTTCTTTGTACAGGGTTCGGAATCGTGATGTTCTTTGGTCCGATATGGTCCAAATTCCGGCCCGATCCTGGTCTTTGCACTGCCCTAATTATTAGTACCAATTAAAGCTTTTATTTTTGTACCAAATTACAAGAGATTTGAATGCAAACATAAATATGTCAGAATTTAAACAAGTATTTCACATATAAATACACAAACTACAAGTACAACCAGACATAACGAAATGGTGAACCAGTTCTTATGACTTTAGTTCGAATTGAACCATGAAGTTATATATCCATGTAACAACGCAAGATTAAATTTGAGTTTGTGCAGAGTATTCCAAATGTGGGCCAAATAGAACCTATGCTAATAAAATGTCGAAATTTCACTTTGCACTTAGCAACAGTTGTTGTTACAAGAGGCTAGTCACGTTTCAATTTCTCATGCAAAATGTAACAGAATCCAAAGGCCACTTTCTATCAAACAGCAGCCGATGCATGACTGATGATTAAGGTGTTAACACTGTCCCTCCTCTTAGTCGTATTATCGACTTATCGTATAGTTTAAGGCTACAATAACTACCACATCCAGAAATGGGATAACTCGGTTGGTTAAAGCCCCTTCCGATTTCGTGAGATCCCGAGATCGATTCTTATCCCCACCTCAGCGCTCTCTAAACACCAAAAAAAAAATTACCACATACACCCAATTATATCGGATAAACATTCTCCCAATCAACCTCAAATAGCACCAAGTTAACTTCCGCCTCGTGAAAATGAGATAACCTTTCAACTTTAATATGGAGTTCAATTTAATTCCCACTAGTAGCACTTTAGATGAGGGATTCCCTTATTTCCCCCACCCATTTTCAAAGTATCAAGTCGGCTAACCTGAGCCGAATTCACATGTGAAAGGTTCTGATTTGATAGACCCTTCATCGTAAGAAAATAAATCTACCTCAAATCTCTTAGGGCACCATATAGTTAATATGTCCATTATACATAGTGATATACTTCATAAATATATTGTTTATTTTATTTTCCAATAGTTGTGGCTTATTCACTCCAACCATCCAACTTACTCTTGTTGTACCATAAAAGTTTATCATTAAGGCTCCGTTTGGTAGGGCGTAAAACATAATCATGGAAAACTCGCTTTTATTCTATTTTCAATTTTACATTGTTTGGATTGAAAAGAGTGTAAAACCATTTTCGAGAGGAAGTAAAATCGCTTTCCCAATGATAAAAACTATTTTCCCTTAAAGTGAAAAACTGTTTTCCTTCCTTTTCCTTATCTCTATCTCTGTACACTCCTCTCACTACCTTCTTACTTTCCCTTTCATTTTCCATTCGTTTCAATATTTTCCTTACATGTGAACCAAACAACTAAAACTAATATTGAAATTGTGTTTTCCATTGTAAATTGTTTTCCATAAAAATGTTTTACACTTAAAATGTTTTACACCCAATCAAATGGAGCCTAAGTAAGCAAAATGTTTTATTTTTTTAGAAAAAATAAAAAGAGATAGAGAAGAGTTACGTAGCTCGAAACGGATTTCCAGAATCCATTCCCATAAATATATCGCAACAGAAAATATGTCATAGTGATAATCTTATCATTTATCATATGGTAGAAGAGACAGACAAGAAATGAAAGGTAAGAGTAAGCTAGTTGTGGCAACTAGTCCTTGTTTGAGGCAGTTGTTCATAAACATAGATGGCCGTATTCAACTTGGTTATCTCTTCTTGAAAACAGGACCATGGGAGATAGAGAGCTATGCAGTTCCAAACAGTCCATAGTTTCAATCCCAGGGGCAGTGAAACTTGAGATCAAAGTGAAAAACTAAACATCTAATTGATTAAACTTGAGATTAAAGTATAAGTTAAGTATGAAATAGATTATGTTATTATTTTAATGATATAAGAAAAATGCAGGCGCAATCTAATGAGATTAAAGTATGAGATCAAAGGAGGAAGATTGTCCGATCTAATTACAAACCTAAAGGAGGTTACATACTAAAACTAATTGATGATGGAAAAAGTATCACATCAAGTTTATAAGATTATTTTCTCTCAATTTCTCGATTATTGGACTATCCACACGTGCAACACAATCAAATACTTCAACAGAGGAGATGGTTTCGTTGTAGTCTCCTACCACGAGATTAACATTATTATCAAAAAATTATTTTCTCCCTTCATTTTCAAAAATAAGGAATCTAAACCACTTTTATGCATATCAAGAATTATGTGACACTATTTACCACCCGTATTTACGAAACACCGTCCGTATTTATACAATAATATTTTTCTTCTTTCTCCCTCCTCTCCTTCCTCCTTTCTAACCTACTATAACCACTCGTGGAGGGCTGTTAGCGGGCTGCAGAGATGAAATGGGGGACTTGCTTTGGTGGGGGTGGGTGGGGGGTGGGAGGGCGGCGGGGAGGTGGTGGCGGCGGTGGCCGAGGGGGTGGTGGTTATGGAGGAAGAAGTAGAGGCCGGAGGGGAGAAAGAAGAAAAAAGCCGAGTATAAATACGTCGGTAGAATAGCGTGGAGGTAAATAAACTCACCCTAAGAGTTAAACTTCAGTTAATTTTTTTTTGTTCTAAAGGTACAACTCTAATCTTAAATTGATAGTATAAAGTGGCATTTGATATTGTATTCGTGCGGTAAAAATAGAATGCCTTATATTCTTAATCCAATTTTTTTAGCTAATTTGCTTTAGAATAAGAAACTGGAGGCCAAGGAGTACTTTTTTTATCAGGAAAGATAATTGGCCCAAAGACCAACCCATGTTAAGCCTACTACCGTGCGCACACCATCTTAAAAGCTCGCATAAGCGCTAAACAACCTGAAGCACAACAAGCCTAAAGTCCCACCGCGCCACAGGTGAATTCTCAACATATTGTTAGGATGAAGATTCGAACCCTGGGCAAAGCCCTGGAATTCGGGGGTACTCCACTGAGGGACAAAGAGTAATTATTATAAGATCTAGAATCGATGATTCTCAAGATTTTACAGGTCTATATTCGGGCACCCAAATGTTTATTTAAAGGGGAAACAAAATAATGGACCAAATATATTTGATTTCCTTTTCTTTAAACAAGTGCCAAAAAAGAATATTTTTTTGAGAATGCAAAAATAGAATATTGAAATTCAAATATAATCAATTTTCAAAATTAAACAACACTCCTAATCAGTAATCATAATTCATAGTAGTAGGATCTCTTACCTCTTACCTCTTACCTCTTACCTCTTACCTCTTACCTCTTACCTCATCTGCCTCGTGTGTGTGCGCGCTCTAGCTAATTTCCAACTTTACGCCTCTTTAGTCCAAACACCAAACCTCAGTAGTCACTAGTCAGTACCCCCTTACTTTTTCACTCTATTTAATTCCGCCTACCCGGCTCCCAATTTTACTCACCTCACTTCACAAATCACAAACCCTCTTTATTTCCTTCACCTCTTTTGCAACTTCCAACCTCTAAACTTCCTTTAGTACACTTGACTAAAGGAAACCAAACATGTCTCATCTTGTTCTTGTCCTCACCATTTTCTCTCTCCTCTCCTTCTCCTCCGTTGCACACCCTGTCGGTGAAGGCTGGACTGATGCTCACGCCACCTTCTACGGTGGCGGCGACGCCTCTGGCACAATGGGTAAGTCTTTCTTTATTTGTTTAATTATACTTCCTCTGTTCCAAAATTAACTTAATACTTGCATTTTCACGGCCTCCAATGTATTATATTACTCAGTTCATTTCAAAATATAAGGCACCATTCGAGGTTCAATTTTGACAGTAAATTACTCTCAGTTTATGTTAGTAAAAATTTTAAAAAAATTTAATATTATAGTATTTCTTCAGACAAATTTAATTGTATAATTTTTATAATTTTCATTTGTCACATTATAAGACTAAAGAGATAGTTGTGGTCAAAGTAAATTCTCGTTAAAAGTACGTGTCTTATTTTATAAAACGGAGGGAGTAAATATTACTTCATCCGTTACATAATAAGTGAAACACTTACTATTTTAGAACGTTTTAAAATAAGTGAAATATACCTTAAATGGAAAAAAAAATGACAAGAGTACCCATCACAAACTTATGTGGTTTGCTTTTCTCTCTCCTCCTTTTGATAATGAAAAGGGTATTTTATGACTTTTTGGTTTTTGAGAGTGATGTTTATTAAATCTTGTGCCCAATTCTTATGTTTCACTTATTATGGAACGGAGGAAGTATTATATTTAATGATGTACTAAGAAAAACTATGAAGATTTGATATTTTAAAACTATACATTGACAAATCTGACCCGATTTCACATTACTAATTTAAAACACAAAGATACTTTATTTCTTAAGAGTATTTACAAGGGACATGGATGTTAATACTAGTATACAACTATTGCAGGAGGTGCATGTGGGTACGGGAATTTATACAGCCAAGGCTACGGCACGAGCACAGCGGCGTTGAGCACAGCTCTGTTCAACCAAGGGTTGAGCTGCGGCGCGTGTTTCGAGATGCGGTGCGTAAGTGACGCAAAATGGTGTTTACCTGGCTCAATTGTTGTCACCGCTACCAATTTCTGCCCGCCAAACAATGCCTTGCCTAACAACGCAGGAGGGTGGTGTAACCCTCCTTTGAGGCACTTTGACCTTGCTCAGCCTGTTTTTCAGCAAATTGCTCACTACAAGGCTGGAATTGTCCCTGTTTCCTTTAGAAGGTTAGTTATTTTTTTAATTTTATATAAAAAAAATCTCATAAAATTAAACTTGTTAGGTAATTAATTAGTTTTCCAAGAAAAGGTTAATTAATTAAGGTTTTCTTTTATACAAAAGTACACTTAAACAAGGCAGGGAAGTAAGTTTTTATTTTTATTTTAAAAGGTTAGTTAATTAATTATTTTAGTATGCATGCTTTACTTTTAACTGTAGATGGGCCTTAACTTTTGGTTTTCCTTAACTGTTTCGGGAGGTTGCTTTTTTAAAGTAGGGGTGTATCATGTCTGGTTAAGTAGTTAGTACAGTACTAATATATCTGCTTTTCTGTTGTTTGATGTCTGCATGTTATAATATTGTATTCATAAAGTAAATTTTCTAGGACCGTTAAAGAAAAGTAAGTTAGTATTAGTAGAAAGATTAGTAGTGCTAGGACTGCTAGCTCTTCTTTTAGACTTTTAGTTCCATGTTACTCTTATGTGGCTATATGTGTTTCTTGTTTATAATCATTTGAGAGGGAAAATAATAATTGTTCAGAAACTTTGGCATGTTACATTCATGCAACTAATTCAAAACAGGAATTTGTGTATAATTGATTACATATATAGAACTTGAGGAACATAGTATTCAATCTTTCATGTTTTCTCTCCGGTTTGGTAGACATGAACAAATAGTGGTAAAGATAATGAATTCATTCATGTGCATGTCATGTTAATACTAATATCTATGGGCTATATATGGTGACAAATCTTCATTCACAAATACTTCTTTTGTTTCAATATACTTTTCCGGACACGTTTGCAAACACATAATTTCAAATTTTCAATTATTAAAATTCCTAATTTCCTACACTTAAAAATTATAAAAGTTAATATTATAAAAATATATATTGAGATGAATCTAACAAGATCATACATCACTATATTTTCCCTTATCATAAAAATCACAAAACACGGTTGTGCGAATAGTGCAAAAGTAAAACTGTATTCTATATTGAATTGGAGAAAGTATGTGTTTTTGTTGATAAGTTTTCATTACGACTCAATATCACCTATAGTGTCGAGTTTCAAAAAGATAGTGTCGAGCTATGAAGCATGGGTACTCCTCCCGGACACCGTATCCCGTACCGGGGACGGGTACGGGACGGGTACGGGACGGGTACGGGACGGATTCGGTATGGATTCGTCCCCAAAACGAATCCAGATCAGTGGGTACGTGGGTTTAGATTGGGTACGGCTGGGCTGAACTTGGGTACGTTTTGGGGACGGATTTAGAGTGGAAGAAACGTACCCACCTGTTTCACAATGAAATTTAGAGTCCTTGAAATCAGATCTAGGTCACTTTTCCTCCAAAATTTCGAAATCTCCTCTAGTGCGACACGAGCCTTCTAATGCGCGCTCACCTTGTCGGCTCCTCGACCACCATAGCTGACGTTGCCGGCAGCCGTCGGGACCTCGTCTTCACTCTTCACTCGTCGGCACTTGGGTACTCTGATACTCTCTAGTCGAAGCTTGTTTTGGTTTTAATTTTATGACCGTGTTTTACTTGTTTTCTTCTTTGTTTAGTTTGGTAAGTGAAAGCACGTGAAAGGTCAAATATAATGAGTACAGTAGTTGTCCAGCTGTCCAGCACTGTTTTCTTTTTCTTAAATAAAGCTGTAGTGCAGCACGTGCTTTCAGTCTTTCACTTACCTATAGACTACAATGCTTGGCTTGTTGTGCAATACTTATATAGGGAAGTGAGAAGTCAACTACTTCATTCCTCCCTTCTTTTTTTTTTTACCTAAGTTAACCCTATATATATATTTTTTATATTCTTGAAAGGAAGAAAGCTTATTAGTTTATATTTTTACATGTATGTTGTTTATTTTTTTTGTACAAAAATTAAATAGAGATTAAAAATAGGTATAAAAAAATTAAGGTAATATTATTCATTAAATATATTATATTTTTTATTTTTATTTTGCCGAATCCGAGCCGTACCCGTTTTCGGAAATTTTGATTTTGCCGTTTTCCGTCCCCGTACCCGTACCCGTATCCGTCCTCGTACCCGTATCGGTGCTACCTAGGTGTCGAGTACCAATATATTTAATTTCTTTGTGTGACCTGTCAAAATACTATTGCACCAATATTGGCGAAGGCATTAATTGAGTGTGAATGGGTACAGGGTACCATGCAGAAAGAAGGGGGGAATCAGATTCACAATCAACGGTCATTCATACTTCAACCTGGTATTAATCACCAACGTCGGAGGTGCAGGTGATGTTCATGCAGTTTCAATCAAAGGGTCCAGAACTAACTGGCAATCTATGTCCAGAAACTGGGGGCAAAATTGGCAAAGCAACTCTTTCCTTAACGGTCAAAGCCTTTCCTTTAAGGTCACCGCCAGTGACGGCCGCACCGTCACCGCTCTTAACGTGGCTCCTCCTAATTGGTCCTTTGGCCAGACCTATCACGGTGGCCAGTTCCATTAAAAATATAAATAGCACTAAAAAAAAATTAGATATTTTTACTAGATAATTAAGTGTAGAGTTTCTTTGAGTGGGGTCCAAATGTTAAGGGTTAATTTTAGGGTAGCCCTTATCATAGTATATCAGTTCTGAATTAAAAAAGGAAAAGGGAAATTTGATTTGGGCTTTCTTTTATCTCACTAAGCCCATATCTTTTTTTTCATTTTTTTTTTTAAAATTCAGTAATGGGTCATTTTGTTTCTGTCCTTGTATTTTAATGGGACAGAATTTGGGCTGGGGTGGGCTTTTACCACCCGCCCATTTAAAATTTATCTTTTTTTTGGGGTTGGAAATTGGAGAATATTTTAGGGTTTGGTTTGAAATTTAAGTTTAGTAATTAGTGTGTGTTTGGTTGGTGTTGAAGCGAAATCAAGTGTAATCACTGCCTCTGCAGTTAGAATTATGTACTTTGCGAGTGTGTTTTTACTTGTTACTAAATTTATGAAGAGACGTTGTTAGGTTATGATTGAAATTATTCGCTTTATTAATTTTGTTTCTTTTATGCGTTATAATTACTAATGGTTTATGATTATGGGACTACTTTATCTTAAAAACAAAAGAGTTGGGTTTGTGGTTTCTAGTAGTTTCTACCTGTCAATGTGCACGCCTGCATGAAGATCCCGTGTAATGATTCAAGAACAACGCCGAATGATGAGATGGTAGGCACGTGAATAGGTGGGCGAGCTACATCTGAGTAAATGTTTATTTGTAATTTATAAATGCATAGATTATTATCTGATTTAATTAGAGGATAATACATTGTCTGGGATGTACTTTTTTTTATTAATTCAGATTATCATCTATAATAAGCAATAAACATGTAGCCGCCCCTTTAAAAAAAAACTCTTACGACATAGGCTATGTTTAGTTCACCTTAAATTTACTGATCTGAACTTATCTGATCTGAACTTATTTTTTCTGATCTGATCTGAACTTATCTTTTACAAAACATATTATTACTAATTTTATTATTACTTTGTATTTCATTACTAGTATTACTATTACTATCATTTTATTACTATGCACAATTTTCAATAATAATAATAAAATAAATAAATAATAATAATAATAATAATAATATAATAATAATAATAACAATAATAATATAATAAAAATAATATAGATAACATAATAATAATAATAATAATAATAATAATAATAATAATAATAATAATAATAATAGCATAATTTGTTTTTTTTTTAAAGAACACATTAGTATATGAACATATAATTAAAAATAAAAGACCAAGGACTCTTGGGTCCAATGGTATGGCTTCCTATCTCCCACATGGGAGACCAAGGTTCAAATCTTGGTGAAAGCATATATTTCAATATTGTTGTGGATGGGGGAAGGGGTTGGGGCTTGTTGGGTCTCTAGGTGAGTGACCCTGTGCGATTGCAGCCTGGAGGAAATTCATCTTACCACGGGGGTTGGTGCCCAAAAAAAAATTTAAAATAAAAGAACACACATTTTTGGTTAAAAAACATATTGTTCATGGTAAAGAGAACATATTGTTCATGTTCAACGTCCGTTAATAATAAGAATTTAGGTAGTAATGAAAAGAACATATAATGATATTAAAAATATATATATACTGAAAGAGCATACAAAATCTATTTAAAGAACACATTCTAAAAATAAAAGATAGATGTTATTTTTATATTGATGACATGTTTGGATTTATTTAACAACATGTTTTTTGTTACATCAATAAATTGTTCTTTTTTATTATAAATAAACCTATAAATATATATAATCATATGATCTTGAACAAAATGGTTAAATATTCTTCTTATATCGTTGTCTTGTTCTATATAAACTTTGTTTTTAAAGATAAGTTGAAATCCTTTGTAGGGAAAATTTTGAACGTGATGACAACACCATTAGGTTATCCCATGCTACTCATGTTTTATATAAACTAGTAACATATAATTTATATTATTCTACCAAAAAAATTTAAAAAAATAAACATCATATACTATTGTCATGTTCGTTACATATACAACATCAAAAAGAACACACATTTTTGGTTAAAAAACATATTGTTCATGGTAAAGAGAACATATTGTTCATGTTCAAGGTCCGTTAATAATAAGAATTTAGGTAGTAATGAAAAGAACATATAATGATATTAAAAATATATATATACTGAAAGAGCATACAAAATCTATTTAAAGAACACATTCTAAAAATAAAAGATAGATGTTATTTTTATATTGATGACATGTTTGGATTTATCTAACAACATGTTTTTTGTTACATCAATAAATTGTTCTTTTTTATTATAAATAAACCTATAAATATATATAATCATATGATCTTGAACAAAATGGTTAAATATTCTTCTTATATCGTTGTCTTGTTCTATATAAACTTTGTTTTTAAAGATAAGTTGAAATCCTTTGTAGGGAAAATTTTGAACGTGATGACAACACCATTAGGTTATCCCATGCTACTCATGTTTTATATAAACTAGTAACATATAATTTATATTATTCTACCAAAAAAATTTAAAAAAATAAACATCATATACTATTGTCATGTTCGTTACATATACAACATCAAAAAGAACATCACATATCAAAACTATTAATTAGAACAAATATAAAAAAGAACACGTACAAATGCCAAAAGAACATTCTTCTTCTTGAACACAAATAGCTTCAAATAGTGATACCAATGACATTTATAATAATAGCAACGACATTAATAATAATTACCAATATTAATAATTAATAAGTTAACAACGATAATAATAATAATCTTTTTGAACAAATGTACTAGTAAATAGTAATATTAATAATAATAGTAATCGTATAAAGTAATATTAATAATAAGGAAAAATTGACGTCAGGGGTCCCAATTAAGACCGAATATTTTTTAAAGGTACCAACAATTGATTATCCTGTATAGGTCCTAACTTTGTGGGGGTGTAATTTTAGGCGGGCCTTATAGGTTCCCTAACCTGCTGCAACAGGTTACTAGTCACGTGAGCTCATTAAAAGCTCACGTGATCCTTGTTTTCTTTCTTTTCTCTGTTCATCTTCTCACTACAAGAAAAGGCATAAATAACGACCGCTCCAAGCCGTCGTTGTTTTAGATAAAACCGTCGCTGAATAATTCAACGACGGTTAGCGGTCGTTGATTGACCGTCGTTGAAAAGTTGGACGCTGATTTAGGAATCAACGACCGCGTGGCCGTCGGTGTAAAATTCAACGACGGTTTTTGGCCATTTACCGTCCGTTTAGGAAACCGTCGTTGAAATAATTTTACCGACTGTTTTTAGCTGTAGGTGAATCACCGACGGCTTTGAACAGTCGTTGATTCAACGTCTGTTTAACGCCGTCGGTAACTCACCTACTGCTTGGAACCGTCGCTAATTACGCTAAACAGTCGTTAATTTTTTTAATCCATGCCAGCATCCCATTTGTTTACAGTGACTGCCTAGCCGTTGTTGTCTAATATTTAGCCGTCGTTGTTCTTCAATATTACGATAATTTGGATATTATTGTTCCAAATTATAATTAAACCTGTACCTAAATACACTACACTAAACCTGTTCCTGCTCCATCGCCTCCATAGTCCATAGCATTCAATATTTTCAACCACAAAAATATGCAATTTTGATATATATTACAATTTGCGTAGATACTTATATAATTACATGAGATATATTAAAATTATGTACACAAAATAGATCCCGGTGTCGGGAGATAAAGTATAAGTCGGGTTCTACAAAAATATACATCGACAAATCTAGAAACTTACAAGTTAGATGCCGATCAATATAGACACTAAATGCCTATAGTTAGACAAACTACCTAGATTAAATATATGTACCCAAAATAAATCTCGGTGTCGGGAAATAAAGTACAAGTCGGGTTCCAAAAAAATATACCGACACATCTACCTAGTTGCCAAAACCAAAAAAAATATACACTAAATGCATATAGTTAGACTAACTATATAGAAACTATAAGTTAGTTACCTGCTTGCCAAAACCAAACAGACTACAATGTCACGGGTGTCTCTGTAGCACTACTGCCACCACCAAACCCTGGGTCATCTTCCGGGTCTGCGTTGTGGAGGGGGGCTTGTGTTGCAACCTGAGAACATGTGGCCGAAACCAGACATGTTCCTCATCATTTCCTGCATGAGGGCCCGGTTTGACTCTTCTATCCGTGCTTTGCGATCCTTGCCTCAACCTCTTCCATCCGCGCAGCCGACCTTTGCCTCCACTCGCGCCTCAAGGCGAGAAAAAATGGACGGCTCATATGGTTGTGAAGAGCCATCTCCTCGCCCGGATGAAGAGTTGTAGTACAAATGATCTCCCGACCCAAACCCCCGAACTTTTCCTCTGTTCCTCCCACCAACCTGTCTCCCAATACAACAAATTAGGGTTCGGTCGTGACCCTTGAGTGGTACAATCATCCAGCTTCTTTTTGTATGTCTCCTGCATTTGGTTAAATAATGTACTCATATTCATGAATTTTCAAGTAAAAACAACTATGTGACACACCAAACAAATAATATTTGCGTTCTAACTTGCCCATATTTTGTATTTTCAATCAAAGCAACTATTAAACACATCAAACAAACTATATACATGATATTTGAGGTGTTTATAACTTAAACTAACTTAAAACTACTCATATTCATTCATTTGGAACTAAAATGGCATAAAATGGCCTAAAATGACCTATATTTGGTTCTAACTTGCCTATATTTTGTATTCTCAATCAAAACTACTATTAAACACATCAAACAAACTATATACATGATATTTGAGGTGTTTATAACTTAAACTAACTTAAAACTACTCATATTCATTCATTTGGAACTAAAATGGCCTAAAATGACCTATATTTGGTTCTACCTTGTCTATATTTTGTATTTTCAATCAAAACTACTATTAAACACATCAAACAAACTATATACATGATATTTGAGGTGTTTATAACTTAAACTAACTTAAAACTACACATATTCATTCATTTGGAACTAAAATGGCCTAAAATGACCTATATTTGGTTCTACCTTGTCTATATTTTGTATTTTCAATCAAAACTACTATTAAACACATCAAACAAACTATATACATGATATTTGAGGTGTTTATAACTTAAACTAACTTAAAACTACACATATTCATTCATTTGGAACTAAAATGGCCTAAAATGGCCTAAAATGACCTATATTTGGTTCTACCTTGTCTATATTTTGTATTTTCAATCAAAACTACTATTAAACACATCAAACAAACTATATACATGATATTTGAGGTGTTTATAACTTAAACTAACTTAAAACTATACATATTCATTCATTTGGAACTAAAATGGCCTAAAATGACCTATATTTGGTTCTACCTTGTCTATATTTTGTATTTTCAATCAAAACTACTATTAAACACATCAAACAAACTATATACATGATATTTGAGGTGTTTATAACTTAAACTAACTTAAAACTACACATATTCATTCATTTGGAACTAAAATGGTCTAAAATGACCTATATTTGGTTCTACCTTGTCTATATTTTGTATTTTCAATCAAAACTACTATTAAACACATCAAACAAACTATATACATGATATTTCAGGTGTTTATAACTTAAACTAACTTAAAACTACTCATATTCATTCATTTGGAACTAAAATGGCCTAAAATGACCTATATTTGGTTCTAACTTGCCTATATTTTGTATTTTCAATCAAAACTACTATTAAACTCATCACACAAACTACATACATGATATTTGAGATGTTTATAACTTAAACTAATTCAAACTACTCATATTCATTCATTTAGAACTAAAATGGACTAAAATGGGCTAAAATTGCCTATATTTGGTTCTAACATGGTTCTAAGTATGTTTAGAAGTATGTACCGAGATTTCCTTTGCTTTCTTGTTTGCTGGAATTTCTCCTTTTCCAGGAACAGTCTTGAAATGAGTATTCAAGAACAACTCGGGAGCGGTAGGAAGTACTCCTCCTCTACTCTTTGCCTGTACATTGTTGAACAAAGGCTTAGTTTTTTAATTATACCGAAAATGTCATGTAATTTATACTAAATAGTAGATATGGAACATTTTTACCATTTTTTTAGCATGTTGTGCCGCCGAAATAGAACCCTGAAAGTGTGACGGCTCAATTGGATTAGACAGTGAGCCACCTCTGCGGTTCTTTTTCGCCGTTTCAGATTTTTCCCGAAACGTGGGGTCTTCACTTTTCTTCTTCATCTCCTCGTAGATGGTCTCCCCCAACCATTTTGGCCTTTCTTTGGCTTTGTTAACCGCCCAATATCGCAAGTCTCTTAGACGATTTGCCGCTTTCATCTTGTAAGCCTTCCTCACTTGGCCATCTAACTCAGGAGCCCATTCGTAAAGACCCTTTAATCAAACATTAAACCAAGTTATTAATAAACTAATATAATCAATTTCATTCTTCATAATTCGATTCATACATACCGTGAAGGAGTTCCACCAATGCGTCTTTGTGGCATTGTCTACCTCACTGTAATTGAACCAAGGTTGTCGGAAATGGCCCTGGAAAATGTTAGTGATGGACCCACTAACCTTGTTATCATCAAACCTGAAATGAAAACCAAACAAACACGTGAATTGCGAATATCATTTGATACAAATATCATGAAGCATATATTAGCTTACAAACTTACCACAATCCAGTAGGGCTTAAAACCTTTTTTTTTACACGGTTCGACCATTCACCTTCCTCCATATGACTGTTCGGAGTCTCTGGTACGTGGTTAACAAAGTCACGTGCCTCGTGAATCATCTCCCCGTGTCTCGAGATAGGGATCTCGCCTTTCTTGTGGTTCCGGTGACCGAAAAAGCTCCCTAGGAATCAAATTCTCACGACCTTCGCTTCCCGGCTAAGCTATCTCGACCACCATCTTTGGGACTCCATGCTGCACATACATGTTCAAATTAAGAGCAAGCATGTGTACTTTAACCAATGAAGTGATAATAACTTTCTTATCCAATGAAGTGATAAGAGCAAAGAGTATACAAACAATCCACAGTCTAGAAGGGGAAGGGTTTATAGTCAACTTTCTACTCAAATGCATGAGTCTACATATAAAATAAATTTACAAGTTCCTCAACTTCACCGAAATCATGGAATCTGCTCTACGAATCCTTTAATTCATATTCACGTAAGTATACAAACAATCCACAGTCTAACTCTAAACCTATCCACCAAAGCATGTATAAAAACATCAACCAAAAATCCACAAAAACCTCTTTTTATTAAAGAGAAACTTGCAATTAAAAAGAAGGATCATACTTCAAATACAACTCAATTTATCAAAACTACGACAGATAGCCATCGCAAAGTTCAAACAACTAAACAATTTCATATTCTTGCTAAGCAAATCAATCTCAAATTGAATTCTAAACTCGCAAAATTCACATCCAAAATACTCACAGTAACGAAATCATTATGTGAATCCTTCATACTTCAATTATTCTGACTAAGAAAAACAATAGAAAGACAGAAAGAGGAAAAGGTAATTTTCGGTGATGAAAAGTTTGATCAAACCATAATCTAAAGCATGTGACTTCAAGACTCAATCTCCAAGATCAACCACAAACAGAACACATTCTTTTTAGAACCTTAGTTGATCAAACCTTTCAACAATTTGTTAATTTATCCAAAACACTCACAATTACAAAATGAATCCTTCATACTTCACATAAAACCTCAATTTCGCACTAGAAATATCAAAGGAAAAATATATGTATATACACATCAGGTGCAAAATTCAATAACATACTACAATCATTGGCACATCTAGGGTTTGAGTAACTTCAATCTGAACCCCCCAAAATCTAAATTTCTTCAAATTCACCAATGAAAAACGATAAAACCAAAATCAAACAAAGTTCTAACTCAAATATTAAAAACAGAAAATTCAAACAACAAATTCAATTAAGTACCTGGAATAGTAGTCGAACTTACAGATTCCAAGTGAATTTTCGAATTGAGGTATTACCGGCGGCGAGGACGACCGGCGAACTTGGTGTTTATAACCTATATCCCAAAAACCCCATTTTTAGGGTTTGATGAGTAACCAAAAAAAAAAAAACAAAACACGAACCTTCAGAAATTACCGGCGGCAAGGAGAGCGAAAATGGGCTGTCGCCGGTAGTCGGAACGGCAAGGAGGTCTGACCTTGGCCTTCAATTCGCGCGCCCTCCTCTCCCTTTTGTGTTTTGAAAAAAGAGTTTTGAAAATGAACGACTGAAAAACAACAAAGATGCCCGAGTTTATTTTAACTCCTTTGTACTCAGCGACCGTTTAACACCGTCGCCTAAAGTTAAAAAAATCTAAAATTTAAAATAATAAAAACACCGACGGCTATAAACTGTCGTTGATATTCAGTGACCGTTTACCCGTCGTTAAATACTTTAAAAGCTGTCGGTGTTTACCGACGGCTCAAAGCTGTCGCTGAAATAAAATTTAACGACCGTTTCACTAACCGTCGCTGTGAAGCAGTCGTTGTTTCAGCATTTTCTTGTAGTGTCTCTTACTGTTCAACAATGGAAAATCTTCTCTGCTCATCCTCTCTTTACTCATCTTCTCTTACTGCTCATTTTCTCTGTTCATCTTCTCTTACTGTTCAACAATGGAAAATCTTCTCTGCTCATCATCCTCTCTTTACTCATCTTCTCTTACTGCTCATTTCTCAAATTTTGCTTCGAATAACTTATTTTTCCATTGATTGATTTTTTCTTGATTCTGGAAGTTATCTCTTCTCCATTTCTCTTGAATTCTGGAGTATATATAGACCTTGAATTTCTTCTCCATTTCTGCGTAATTCAAGCTGAAGATCTCCGGCGAATGATAAACTTCCGACATCTCTTCTCTCTCCTCATGTTTTTCGTCCGAAGAAATTTAAGAGAGACAGAAGTGAAGGATACATGATAATCAATAGTTTTAGCAGAGTGGTCATGGTTGATGGAAGAGTCAACGACTGGTATAAGAAGTTCTCGATCTCTCTATCTAGTGCTATTTCCCATCAGGCCATCACCATCGTCGATGATTTATCATCTCCCATCATCAAATTATGCGGAAAACTCTGTAATTGCGCACACCTCAATAATATCAAAAGCTCCTTTTTTGTCGTTTCTTAATCTATGGAATTGACTCAGTTGCTTGTTTTGAGGAGAGAGATGATGGTGCTTCAAATTAGCAAAGTTAGTTCCTAATCTCTTTGTCGCTTTTTTTTGTAATCTTTTATAATTTTACTTTATTTATTTTGGGTTGTGTTTACTTGATAGAAGAAGAAGAAGATGATGATGATGATGCTGATAGCGGTGGTTTCACCGCCGACATTGGTGGCACGTTAGTGGAAGTGTGATGCAGTGAATGCTTAAAGAACTTCCAAGAATTAGATCGATTTTAATCCAATTTGATGATGATAATAATATATTGATAATAACAGAACCAATTAATATTAGTGTTGTTGATGTTCTGATTTTATATAATTACAAACAGTAGTCCAGATTTGAGTTGTTTTAGGAGAGAGAAATCGAGGTCCTCAACAATGGCGGAATTTCCGCAAGAGGAGAGAGAAAGTAAGGAGATGATCGCCCGGCGGTTTCAGTAAACTGGGTCTACGCAAAAATGGGTCATGGCATAATTGGGCCCCCCACTGAAATATTGAAAGTTGGTACCTATTAAAGAAAACCGCTAATAGTTCAGCCATATAGTGTCAATTTTTCCTAATAATAATAGTAATAATAATAATAATGATAATAATAACAATAATAATAATAATAATAATAATAATAATAATAATAATAATAATAATAATAATAATAATAATAATAATAATAATAATAATAATAATAATAACAACAACAACAATTATAATAATAATAATTATTACAATAACAATAATAGCATTAGTAATACTAATAATCATAATAATCATGATAATAATAACAATAATAATAAGTTTTTAAATATAAGCATAATCTGAACTTATCTGATCTGAACTTATCTGATCTGATCTGATCTGAACTTATCTAATCTGATCTGATCTGATCTGATCTGATGTGAACTTATTTTTTCTGATCTGATCTGATCTGATCTGATCTGAAATAAGCAAAAATAAGGTGAACTGAACATAGCCATAGTTTAGGGTAGTGTCCGTTTGGGTGCTATAGTTTAGTACAATGTGAGTGATGACTAATGAGGAGAAATGTCAAATGTAGAGCAGTTATGCATAAAAATTACATATATTAGTAACAATGTCGTAAATAAATTGAATTATATTTTACTAATCAATAAATGTTGTATATTAATTTACGAATGAATTTTTAGTTATGAATGTTGAACACTTGGCCTGGGCGATTCCCCATATCATTTACCAATGTGAATTTGAAGTCATAAATCAAACACTTGAAATAAGTGGGAAAGAGAATTAAAGGTATTGGACTGTGCTCAAGCAATAATCTTCTAGTTTATTTTAAATTTTCTACATAATATATCATAATATAGGAAATGTGAGAAACAACCTTTTATAAGCACTTTTTTGCGCAAGAAATAACCTTTTAATTTTTATTGGCATTTAACAACCTTAACTAAGGGTCTGTTTGATTCAACTTATTTTGTCTTATCTTATATGATCTTATCTTATAAGATAGTTTATTGTGTTATCTAACATCTTATTTTATCTTATCTTATATGATCTTATCTTATCTTATCTTATCTTTTCTGCAATAAGTTGAACAGAACATAGCCTAAATATTTTTTTGGCGAGATCAGACCTCAAGGCTTTTTTTTGGTCATTAATTCTCGTTTCCAAGCGTTTTCTATGGGCAATCCTCATACTTAAAGGTGTTCAATGCCTTGACCAATGCTTGTGATAAAAAATTAACGTCGGAAAATAGCCTTGAGGTCTGTTCTCGCAAAACAGATTTTGTTTAAGGTTGTAAAATGCCAAAAAAAAATAAAAGGTTGTTTCTCGCAAAAAAAGTGTTTATAAAAGGTTATTTCTCGCAAATTTACCTATTATAATATGGATTATTTCCCAAAATAACCATCGGTTCCAAAAGAGTACATATATATAAATAATAGTCGTATATGCACGCGATGCGTGCGTCAACAACCTTTTGTAGCTATATGTACAAATGGACATATTTTTTTATCCTAAAATTATTTTGGTAGTGATGTAAATTATTGAGGCTCTTTTCTGGATGTTACTATATTTTAAATTGAAGGACCAATTTTTAACTGTTCGTTCAATACCGTCACTGAAAAATTTGGTCGATGATTTAATAATTACTTGTCATCGGCTCTAGTATAGTTCTTTAACGATGGTAAATGTTAATAAACCATATTGTTTGAACTTTGTAAATACGAAGTATTATGTTATCAGGATATATCGCTAACCTTTTTTTATTGAAGATTCTAATTAATTTCGTGAATTGATTGTGTCAATCTATTTGTCAAGTTATTAAAGGTGATTGCATATTCCATTTTTTACTTATTCCATATGACAAGTTGCATTGATTCTCATTTTTTTAAAATTTTTTATAAAAAGAAAACATTGTTTTAATTTATTACAGGGTATTCTAGTCATTTCAAAAGGGGACACCGCACCTCCTCCCTTGGCTTATATAATAGAGATATAATTACTTACAAAGATTATGATACACTTACAAAGATTATGATACAATCTTGTTTTTGAAATTTATTGATGGTATAGTAGTATTATCTTGTCTTTAGATATTTTTTTTTTCACAAAGACTAACATGAGATTGTAGAGTGGTTGGTTAATGCATTGTATCTCAAATATGAGGTTATAGTTCGAGTCTTAAAACATAAATTTTTATTGTTTAATATGTCTCATTTAGTTTGGGGGGTACATGTGACAACATAACATGTATATATGTATATATAAGTACTTATCTATAAGTCGTGTATTAAATTGTAAACGAAGGGTTTATACTTTCTGCGATCTTTTTTCTTATTGCAGCAATTAAGTTTTTACACTATTCACCGACTTTTTACTGTCTATTACTCCCTCTGTTTTTTTTTATTTGCTACATTTGTTGTGCACGGTTTTCAAAACATTATTTAACTCTTAATATCTCTTATTTCGCTTAAGTAAAAATTATAAAAAATTGATATTATGAATCTACACGTCGAGACGAATCTAACAAGATCACACATGACTATATTTTTACTTATAAAATAATCAAAATAATCGGTCAAAGTAGTGGCTTCATTCCCAAGGCAACAAATGTAGCAAATAAAAAAAAGCGGAGGTAGTATGATTTTTACATATGGAAAAATATAATCATGTGGGTTTTTTTTCTTAGATAATAGTCATGTGAGGTTTTGTTAGTTACGTCTCGATATATACTTCTAAAAGATTAAACTTTTATAATTTTTATTAAAAATTTAGATATTAATTGCTAAAATTATATATTGACAAGCATAAAAATAGGTAAAAGCTCAATTGTTCTCCCCTTCTTCTACTGCCCGGTCAAAAAGTTTGTCAAAGACTCAGGCCCAATACTTTGAATAAATATGATGGCATCGGATATTGTGCTCATCTGTTCGAGAAACTCACAGGTTGACCAGGCCCGGTACTCGATGAATGTCGTGGCGTTTATCATAATCTTTCTTTAGTGTTGGGTGGGAATTTTGTTTGAAAGAAAGCAACTAATGTCGAAGGTATGCTGAAGGAATGTGGAACCCCTGATCTATTATGGGAGAAGATAAGAAACAAACTTCCCCTCGAAAAAAAAAAGGTAAGAAACTAACTTCTTAGACTTGTGAAAACGGGCAAAGTGATGATTAAGTCCCTTAGGTTTGCTCAAAAGTGAGATTAGGCCTTTTAAGTTGCACGTGTGGTGATTAACAACTACAACTTTATCTAAATGTGAGATTACACACTTATTAGTATATATAATTTTTTTTTTTTTCTTTACAAATGTATTTTTTTAGGTTAAATGTTCAAATACCTGGGAAAAGAAAATTCAAAAATCATTTATGATGATATAAAATATCTTAAATACATAAAGTATACATATTAAGTACAAACACACATAAAATTATACTATTAAAAAAAATTACAAACATACATAAACAAAAAAAAATTTCTTCACCGAATGTGCATCTCTTCTTCCTCAAAGCCTTGCCAAATTAGGCCCTATCACTATGCAATTATTCTCATCTTCCTCATAGCCTTGCCAAGAAGAATAAGTTGTATAAAAATACGTATAATCTAATATCTTAGTATTAAAAAAATTATTTACTAATGAGAAAATGGCTGAATATTATAATAAATATCACATTAGGGTAAAGTTGTAGGGGTTAATCACCACAAGTGAAACTTGAGGGTAGGAATGTCAATCCAGTCCGGATCCGAAGTAAAAAATCCGAGTCGACTATGAGAAAAAAAAAATCCGCACCCGACTTCGTTTTAAAAGTACGAATCCGAGTCGGATCTCATTAAAAGCCCGACTCATCCGACCCGACTCCGACGGATGTCCGACCCCGACTCTGACATCCGACTCCGACGGATGTCCAACCCCGACTCTGACATCCGACTCCGACGGATGTCCGACCCCGACTCTGACATCCGACTCCGACTCCGACTTTGAGGCAATTAGTCATATTTTTTTTATATTAATGTATTACGTAAGTATACTCTAACTTTGATTTTAACTTTCAAGACAATTGGTCTTATTTTATATAATATTATTTTTTGTATGCTATCTAAAATGTATGTGGCAAAAGATATATATATATATATATATATATATATATATATATATATATATATATATATATATATATATATATATATATATATATATATATATATATATATATATATATATATATATATATATATATATATATATATATATATATATATATATATATATATATATATATATATATATATATATAGCCTTTAGCCAGACACAATACACATATCATGTCATTTATAATAATTAATTTTAGTTAATTATATAATTTGAAAGATTTTTAACTATCATTTGAAATACATACAAGTTTATTTTATAATATAAAACCGTGCAAAAAAAAAGTCGGAGTCGGATGTTCGGATTTTAAGTCTGATCGGATTCGGATCATCGGAGTCGGGTCGGAGTCGGATGTTCAGATTTTAAGTCGGATCGGATTCGGAGTTGGATGTCGGAGTCGGAGTCAGATTTAAAATCCGACTTCTTGTAGGGTCGGAGTCGGATTATGCATAATACGGTCCAAGTCCGACCCGTTGCCATTCCTACTTGAGGGGCCTAATCTCACTTTTGAGCAAACTTAGGGGGCTTAATCACCACTTTTCGCGACAAAACGTGATTACTCTGAGTAGCCTATTTTTTCTATTACTAACCCCTGCTGTTAGGGGTGTTCATTTCGGATATCTGATCCGATCCAAAATTTCAGTTTGGGAAAGACGCGATCTGAATCCGATCCGAAAAATCGGATATCCGAAAGTTCGGATCGGATCGAATATCCGAAAACTAAGAAATTCAATTTTTCAAAAGAAAAATTCATTAAATAAGTTTTGGATCGGATCGGATCATCGAATATTTCGGATTTCCGTCCTTGAAAACGGATATTTCGAATCGGATATCCAGAAGATTCCGAAAATTCCCTTGTCTCGGATATTTTCGATTATACGATCTGAAATATCTCGAAACTAAAAAATCGGATCGGATATCCGAAAAACCGGATCAGATCGACCGAATCACGGATCAGATCGACCGGGTCGGATATTTACGAACACCCCAACCTGCTGTATATTGGTTTGTGAAAGTCAAAGTGTAACATATATTTTGTTACGGAGGAAGTAGATGAAATTTCTTTTGATTTATAAGTAGTTTGAAGTCTCCAAAACTATCTCGTATAATTCAAGTCCATTTTCTATATTTTACCTAAACTTTAACATCACAATATTTTTTAGTAAGGGTTCAACATTCTTATAGTATTTGACTTGCTTATAAATACGAATCCTACAAGATCTCACATGGATAAATTTGTTTTATATTAAATTGGCCTAGGGACATTTTGGGAGAGAGAATCCTATTACCATTCCCCTCACTCTCAAAGTGTCTGCCCGCGAACTCGGGTCATTTAACCTGCGAGAGGTTCGGTCTGACAAGGTCCTTCATCTTACCATCCTAAAAAATTATAGATTGATGTAATTATTTCAAATTTAGAGAGCATAATTTAACATATTCAACCATTATGCAAACCGAAAAGTTCTGGATGTCACATAACCAAGATATAAAAAACCATATAATCAGAATTTCCATAGTTCACCCAAACAAATTACTAACTCTTAATATTGGTCAATTATATAGTACCCTCCACCCGCTCCCCTTCACTCGCCTGCCCCCATCTCCCCCTCATTCGCCCTCCCTCTGCCCCCATCTATGGGCCGCCCCGCTCCCCCTTCCGTCTCCCTCCTCCCTCCCCTCCTCCCCTCCCTCCGATTCTGTTGTGACTCTAAGTCAATGTTATTTTGATGATGATAAACACCCTATGCTATAACATTAATATTTGTAACAGTGATCGAGCTATCAAGACTGAATGATGTGAAGACAAAGAAGCTTAGGTCTAGTTTTATAAATTCATGTGTATGCAATGTAATTAACATATTAGAACTTTGTGTTAAAATTAGAAAGGGAGAGTTTTGATAAAACAAGGTTTTCGAAAAACAGTTGTAATAAGAAAAGGATTTTTATTTTCGAAAAATCGGTTTTAAAAAGAATAGGTTTTTTTAATTTTTCGAAAATCGGTTTTTAAAGATAAACATTTTTCTTGTTTTCGAAAAAAGATCAAGAAAACGTAAGTTGAAGATTTTCGAAAAAAAGGAAAGTGTTTATGAAAAGAAAAACTGATTTTTTAAATAAAATATTTTGATAAAGATTTTAGATAAAAAGAAAAAAACTGATATGAATAAAATTGGGATAAGATATGAAGTAATCCTCATCTTATAAGGAAAGAAGGAAATCAGTTTTTATAAAAGATAAAATTGGATTTTGAAAAGGAAAAGAATTCTATCCCTTTATTTTAGGAATAAAAATTATTCAAGAAGATAATTATATCTTGGAGAATAATTCTTATTTAGTTGATGAAGTTATATAAGGGATAGAAATCTGTATGATATCACACGTTTTCAGATTTGGCGAGATTAATATTTTTGAGAGCTGAAAACGAACTCCCAGAACACAGTGTACGACACATAGTCCTAGTAAGTTAAGGTTTCTAAACAACGATTGTAACGATCCTCTATTTGCTTGAATAAGAAGCACGCTTGTGAGGAATCTTTCTTTCTGTAATTTTCATATTATAGAGAGTAGGAACACTTAGGGTTAAGTGTTGGGGAGCACTACTATCAAGAGTTTGGTATTTTAAGATTCAAATAATAAAAGAGTAGTTTGTGTGGACGTAGATCTCAGAGGTGAGATTGAACCACGTTAAATTCCTGTGTTTTATTATTTTATTTAATTGTTTTATTGTTTGATATAATTTCGTTCGAGCAAAAACATCAATCGGAGAGTTTACGAGTGAATAACACGGTGCACGGCCTTTGTGCTATAAGAGTGTTTTTTCGAAAATCGATTAGTTTTAGCCACTCAATTCAACCCCCCCTTCTTGAGTGTCACCTTGTGTTCCAACAAGTGGTATCAGAGCAGGCTATTCTCGAAAGGCTCATCCCTAGAGAATAGAAGTCATGAACATGCAAGATGACTCTCGAGATAGACACACAAAGTGTCCGATTTTCAACGGAAAAGACTACGGATGGTGGAAGGCTAGGATGAGGATCTACATTCAAGGATCGGATTATGAATGCTGGAAAGTCATTAGAAAAGGACCAATCCTTATCCAAGGAAAAAATGTTGAAGGAAAGATGGTCGACAAGGATGAAGATGACTACAATTCAGTCGACTATGCAAAAGCCGAAAAGAACTTCAAAGCTAAGAGTATTCTCCAATATGGAATTGAACCTGATGAATACTCAAGGATCTCGGCATGCTCTACAGCAAAGGAGATATGGGATACTCTAGAATTGGCCCACGAAGGTACGAATGAGGTAAAACAATCTCGAATTGATTTACTTGTGCAACAATATGAACTGTTTACTATGAATAAGGAAGAATCTATTAAAGAGATGTTTACCCGATTCACACTAATCACTAATGAATTGCGTTCTCTAGGCAAAACCTATACTTCTGAAGATTTAGTAAGAAAGGTGTTAAGAAGTTTAACAAATCGTTGGCTCCCTAAAATAACTGCTATTGAAGAAGCTAAAGATTTGAAAAAACTCTCACTAGAACAACTTATTAGATCATTAATGACTCATGAACTTGTTTTAGATTCTAAGACTAATGAACCAAAAATTAAGGGTATAGCCTTAAGAACTGAATTGGAAAGTGAAGGTAGTGATAGTGATGATGATATTGATCTTCTTACTAGGAGATTTAAAATTTTTCTCAAAAAGAACAAAAACAACAATCATAAAAAAGATGGAAATTTCAAAGGTAAGAGCACTACCTCTAACTTTAAGAAAAGTGCTACTAATTCTAGTTGTTTCAAGTGTGGTGAGTACAATCATAGGATAAAGGAACGTCCCTTATGGGATGATGAGAAGCCTAAAGAAAAAAGGGAGCAAACAAAGAAGGAGTTCAAGAAAGCAATGATTGCTGCCGTTTGGGGAGATTCAGATTCTGAAGAAGAACAGTCAGAGGCACAGTGCCATGAAGCAAAATTGTGTCTGAATGCTGTATAGACAACTCATAGAAAGGCACAGTGCCTGGATGATTCTCACTTGTGTCTAATGGCAAAAAATTCGAACTCACAAGATGAAACCGAGGACAATGAGGTAAGTCTTCTTTCTTTAAAACCATCAATACATCTTCTTTCAAAAAACAACTTGTTACTTTGCTTGGTAATGTCATTGATGATTGTCAAGAAATGAATGATGATTTTTCAATCATGAAAAAGGAAGTAAAAGATCTAACTAAGCAAAAGATTGGGTTGGAATTGGAGTATAAGGATTTAAAGGACTATAAAGAACTGATGAAAAAGAATGATGAACTTGAAAAAATTGTTGAAGAGAAAGATGTTGAGTTAAATGCTTTAAGGTACGAAAAGTCTCTCGCAAAAGAAGTTGTTAACAACACTGTGCCATACACTGTGCTAGAAGCGAAAAATTCGAATCTTGAAAGCCAAATTGAATCTTTAAAACATGAGTTAACTGAGTTGAAAGAGTCTAGACAAAGATCCAGAATTGTTCTACTTATGCTACCTCATGATGCTAAGTTAAGTGATGAACTTGATAAAGTTAAAAGAGATTTGGAAATTTCGAGAAAAAGAAATAGCGATCTAAACACTTCTGTTGAATTCTTAGAATCACAATTGACTATTGCTCGAAAAATGTATGAAAAATGGTTAGATGGTTGTAGGCGTGTTTTTATTTCGCCTACGCGGTGTGAGCGCGTATTTGATTTGACTACCCCACTGTAAAGGTTTTATTGAAAATTATTTTGAAAGAAGTCGCCAACAATTCTTTTTAGGAAGAATCATAAACCTAATTGGATATAGGAAAATCATAGGGACAAATTATCCAATGTAGATTTCCCCGTCATGACTCCATAGATGGTCAAAGTGAACCAAAGATTGAGTTCGGGGGTGAGGGTACGAATATAGTCATAATGAACCACATTTGCCCAAAGTTGGCCTCTACTAAATATCGATTCATTGCAGAATTTATGCCAAAGAATAATCAAATAATATTTTAAACACCCTAAAAATATTTAGTCTAAATTGGTTCGGGAAACACATAAAAAGACTAATTTTTAGTGATATGTTATTTAGGCAACCAATATTACAAGGAACCTAACAAGGTTGTCCAAATTAATCGATTAATGTTAGAACATTTATTTAGGTCTTTGATTAGCAAAAATATCATGTGGGTGGTAAAAGCAATAATGCAGGACAATCATATAATATGCATAGAATAATCAGGCAAGTATGATAATACATGAAAAATAAATAAAAAGAAAGAAGGAGGTTTAGAATGTACAGTATAGCGACTTTATATTAAAGATCTACATCATGAAATAAAACTGTTAGTAACTTCAATATAAAAATAATTGATTCAAGGACCCTCAGGATTATACCGTGGCTTGGGTCTGAGAGATTGACAACCTTCGGGACGAGCAATCGTGAAGCCTGAAAATCTGAATGTCTAAAAGTATGTAGGTTGAATGTATTTGTGTTTGAAAGTATGAGTTTTGTGGGGAGATTTTGTAGAGAGAATCGTAAGATATTCGTAATATGTTCGTCGAGTGTTAATGTGAAAAATCCGTCCCTTCTCATCTGTTCGGAAATCAGGCCTATTTATAGGGAAACGGCCTGCACCTCACGCGTTGGCTGCGTCCGGCGCGCAGTGACGTGGCAAGCGCATGACGCGGCATGACCAATTAAAAGTGTACACGTGGTACGCGCTTTTAGAAAAGATAAGAAAGAAATTCCGCGTCTCAAGCAGAGAATTGCGCTTGACGCAGGACTCTACATGAAACAGAAGTTTACGTGGTGCGCTTAGCACAACCTGTGCGCTTGGCGCAGCCTACGTGGAAGTCCACGTGACAGGACACGTGCGCTCAGCACAGTCAGCTGCGCTCAACACAGTCGACTGCGCTCAGCGCACCGCCTTGTTTTTGATAGTTTTTTTTTATATAAACACGTTTTAAAGATTTTCTTTTATCTTTTAACTCCGAAAATCTGATTTTACGGGATAAAATCCAATTTTGACTTATAAAAAATATCTTT
Source organism: Beta corolliflora (assembly GCA_947648045.1). Lineage (NCBI taxonomy): Eukaryota > Viridiplantae > Streptophyta > Magnoliopsida > Caryophyllales > Amaranthaceae > Beta > Beta corolliflora. The sequence goes on from CANSZD010001412.1 coordinate 165,379, forward strand.
TGAAAATATTTATTTATTAAAATAAATCAATTAATTATCAATTAATTAGGCTTTTCAAAGAATTGGGCTCAAATACAATTAATTATCATGAATAATTAATTGGGCTTTAAAATAGGACTTTAACATTTTTCGAAATGGTTTTGAATGGCTTTTTGCTTCTATGCCCTTGGGTCGGACCAATTAATACCACAGGTATGTTTCATCATTGGATCCTTAAATGGGGAGACACGATTATGTGTCTACGAAGCCCCCACTTTGGCTGAGGTTCAGGAAACCGATAGTCAAAGTATACGGTGTTGGGACGGAGAACGATTCTAAACGCTCTGCAGTTTAGAACTGATCTATAACCGCCGGTCTCTGCAAAACAAAGTTAGTATACAGGACAATAACAACAAGCAATCTGATTACCTGCAGGGAAAGATGTTAGCAGATAGGTGCAAACAACTCACATAAGCACATAATGAGGCAGTAATGCAAACTTAGACTCTCTAAGGATGCATGAGACGCTATGCAAGGATTAAGGTTATGCAAAGCTAAGGGATGACACGTCATGCAAGATCAGGGTTATGCAAGACTAGAATGTATGAACTGCAATGCAAGGTCAGGGTTTTGCAAAGCTGCAATGCAAGGTCAGGATTTTGCAAGGCTAGAAGATGTATAGAGTGATAGAATGATCAGAATGATTAGAAATAAATTGAATGATTTTCGAAAATCGTTTTTAGTAAATGATTGGGGTCCGCAAGTGAGGTCTGCGGATTACAACTCTTCGGGAGTCTGATTTGGATGAACTACCACACATAGGAAGCCCCCACTTTGGGTGAGCTTGCCTTGAACTAGGCTTGAGCCTCAATTGAAATGTACTTGATCTGATATTGAAATGTACTTGATATATCTTGAACATTGAGAGTTTTCATTGGGATTGCACTGGGGATTCTTCTTTGGGAAATTGATATGGGCAAAGTCAAGTATCGCCAGAGACCATGGAATCATCAGAGAGTCCTTCGGGGAAAAGGAGAACTTGGATTGAAAAATAAAAATATTGAATTTGTGACTTAAATGAATGTAGGTGGGAAAAGGCTTTAACGAGGCTTGGTGGAGACTCGAGTCTATGTCGGGATCTAGAAATAGTATGCTCCTAAATTCTAGAAAATCAAATCATTAGACCATGACTAATTTTTATTTTATTGAAGCGGTCGGACCTCGAGATGAGGATTCCTACGTATCCTTGCGGAATCAGACCATTCGTAATTCTGGATCTGATGTTTTTTATTATTATTATTTTTTGTGTGCCCTAACTTTTGCCTAGGCCGCTCTTTCGGGTTTTCAACCTATCGAGCTTGGGTATACCTTGAAAAAGGAGTTAGGGTTGATGAAAGGTTGAAAGGTTGAAAGGTTTAAGGCTTGAAGTTTAGATGAAGGTTGAATTGGTTGAGCTAATGGAGGATCATGGATTTGGATTGTATGGGTTAAGGTTTAATGAGTCGAAGGGATTTAAATGAGGGGTAGAACTTGTGTACAAGCCCCCTAGCTTGACTTTTATTTGCCTTTGGCTCTTTCTTTTTGAATTTTTTCTTTTTTTTGTCATGTGCGTTTTCTCTTGCTTTTTTTTTTTCGCACTTTGAATTTTTTACTCTTTGTTTTTGTTTTTGCCCGTCGTTGATATATTTTGATATAGTAAGGCTTGCGCACAAGTTTGGTTTAAGGTATTGAAAGGTTTGAAGGTTATTTGTGGAGCTTTGATTTTGAAAGGTTATTTGGTTAATGGAGATGATGGTTTAAAGGATTTTTGATTGGATTGCATGGATGGCTTATGGAAAGTAATAGAAGGGAAGGGGGAATAACTCCTGATCCAAAGTATGCCCTCTTTTTTTATTTCACTAGTAGAATAATTGCTTATTGCTGCGGTGGAATTGCTGCGGTTTTACCCATACGCAGCAATAAACCACGTCAAAAGAAAAGGAAAATTCAAAAATCAACCTATTGCTGCGGTTTTGGATGAAAACCGCAGGAATAAATGTTAACGGAAAATTTTTCAAAATTTGTTGACTAATTCGACCAGATCTATTGCTGCGGTTTCCACCCAAAACCGTAGCAATAGATTAAAATATAATTTTTTAATAATATTTTAATCTATTGCTGCGGTTTCAAGAAGAAACCGCAGTAATAGGGTCATTAGGGTTTATTTTAGTTGAGTTTTATTAGTTAGTGGGCGCCGTTTTCCCATTTCCTCATAACTCACTGATCCCTCACGTTCCCTCTTTTCTCTCTCACTTCACCCTCACCCTCACTCCTCTCACTGGTTCTCTTCTCTCACTTCACCCTCACCTTCACCCTTCTCAGTCCGTCGGTGCTTCTCCCTCGTCGGCCGTTCGCCATATTCAGATCGAGAAACCAGAGACCGCACCGTTTCTTCTCCTCTCTTTCGTCCTCACCATGGCGAAGCAACACGCTCCATCTTCGTCCTCTCTTTCTCCTCATTCAGGCAACGAGAAACGCTCCATCTTCGTTTAAGAGAAACACGAAGACGAATTCGACCTCCGACGAAATTGGCGGTGGTCATCCATGGCGAACTTCTCGTTTAAGCAATTTCTGTTTTTTTTCTTTTTTTTTTTCTGTTTTTTAGATCTGTTTGTAGATTTTTTTCGGTATCATAGCGGTGGTCCGTCGGGCAGATCTGATTTTTTTTTTTAGGTTAGTGTTATAGGTAGATGCCGGTAGATGTGTTAGTCAAATTTTTTTTTTAGGTTAGTGTTATAGGTTGATCTGTTAGTCAAATTTTGTTATAAGTTCTATAAGAATATGGTTCTATATAATATATGAGTGTAATGATGTTAGTTTGTGTTTTAGTTAAGTGTTTTTTTTGTTTATTTTTGGCACTCTCTCTCATTAAAGATGAATATCGAATTTTTTTTTTGAGCTGTAGTACCTATTGCTGCGGTTTTTACCAAAAACCGCAGCAATAGACTTTAATTTTTTAATAAAAAATAAACCTATTGCTGCGGTTTTTACCATAAACCGCAGCAATAGGCTTTAATTTTTTAATAAAAAATAAACCTATTGCTACGGTTTTTTATAGGAACCGCAGCAATAGCTTGGCCTATTGCTGCGGTCAAAAACCGTAGCAATATGTTAGTTACCTATTGCTATGCCCTTAATTGCTGCGCGACCAAAGCCGCAGCAATAGGCCACTTAATGACCGCAGCAATAAGCAATTATTCTACTAGTGTTTTTCTCTTTTTTTTTTTCCAGATCTCCTTTTATTATTGTTAGTCAAGTTCATTTAGGTGATTTGAGTTTCATCATTGAATTAGAAGCATAGATAAAAATAATGAAAGGCCAATGAAAATGAAAATGCAATTATTTTATTAATTAGAAATAAATAGAACAAGGCTCATTAGAAATAAAAACCTAAATGACATGGACTCGACCAGAAGGGAAATGAAGGAGCTAGGGGAGGGACTCTCCGACTCAACCTAGAAAACTAGCGTTAAATGACTAAGCCCCGACGTTGTTTAGGTGCTACCCAAGGGTTCTTCTTGTTGTTGACTTTTCTTTGCCGAGGTGGAATTGGCAATCTACCGTCTTCAACCATATCCCGCAGGTGATTCTTTAAGGTCCAACACGCGAGATGTTGGGTGTCCATTCCCTTGGTGGTACTTGCGGTAAGCATTAGGATCCCACCTCTTGGATCTATTCTCGGGAGCGGGATCCGGAGTAGGGCCAATAAATGTCAAGTGCCCCCTTTGCATGAAGTCTAGTGAAGGCTTCTTCTAAGGACATGCCTAAAGGTGCGAATGTTCTTTGAGGCTTTTGATAGCCTCTCTTTTCAGCAGCTATGGCATTGACCTCATTGCTTTTGGAGATAGAAGGGCCATTGTTACTCTTCTTGAAAGAGTTATTGTTATTGTTGGAACCCTTGTTCTTGTTGGCCTGTATTTCTTCTTCAATTACTAGGCCTACTTTATAGAGCTTCGTGAAAGACTCTATAGGTTGGAACTTGATATGATCCCCATACTTCGGCTGCAGGTTGCGGATCACCAGTCGGACTTGATCCTCCTGGGATGGCCTGTTAATCATTTGTGTTGCTTTATCCCTCCATCTGTTAAGGAAGGTGACGAAGTCTTCGTTGGAGTTTTGTTTGGTTAACTCCAACTCACGAAGGCCGATGGGAAGCTGAGTGTTGTAGATGTATTGTTTGTGGAACTCTTCTCTGATATAGTCCCAGTCATTTAGCTTGGCCTTATTCAGTGATCTGAACCACTTGGATGGATGTGCATCCAAGGTTAAAGGAAAGACATAAGCAAATAGGTCCTTGCTCATGCCCTTGAGAGCCATAGAGATGGAAAATGCTCTCAAGTGGTCATCTGGGTCTTCGATCCCCTTGAATTTTGGGAGGTCACCCAAGGTTACCTTTTTAGGGAGTTTATCCCTCTGTTCAGGATCAATGATGTCATGGCCATGAGCCTGACCCTCGAGCGCAAGAATTGACTGGATCAATTGCTCGAGTTTTTCAAACCTTAGTTCTGTGTTGGTTTTGATTGGTGGTGGAGTGCCGCCTTGCTCGTCTTCCTCAGTGAGCTTATCCCTTAGTGCCTTGATCTCTTTGTCTTGTTCCTCAAGACGAGAGTTCATCAGTGTGAGTTGAGCCATAATGACACTAAGTTGTTCATTAGTATCCCCCATTTAGGATGATGATTCAGAAGAGTCGGAGGATTCATCTGAAAAGGTGAGGATGCGCTTGACGAGTCTAGGAGTAGGTTGACCTTGTTGCCTCTCTGTTGGACGTTACCAAGTGATAATCTCACGACCCGTCCTGAACAGAAATCTAATGGACCTCGTAAATTTTAAGAAATGACGCTTTCGAAATGAGAAACGGAGATGAGAAATGGAGATGAGAAATGGGAAATGAAAGTGGAAATGGAAATGAAAATGGGAAATGAAAGTGGAAAGAGACTTTGAAATGGAAACAGAAATGGTTATGGGTTTTGGACTAGTATAGACTTGACTATGATGGAGACATGGGCCTAACTATATGCAAATGCAGACATGGACTGGACTGGACTGTACAAGCAGACTGGACTCTACGATTGGGTTTAGGAGAGACTAGACTTTGAACTTACAGATGAGCAAGCAAGCTAGACTTTAAAGAAGACTGGACAATAAGGGAGACTAGACTCTTAACTTAAGGCAAGAAGGCTAGGCACCTAGACTTTGAACTTACGGGTGAGCAAGCAAGCTAGACAACTAGACTTCGGAACTTACATTAGACTAAGCGGGCTAGACTCGAAAATTGCCTATGGACTTGTGAAATGCTAGACTTTGAACTTACGGGTGAGCTAGTAGGCTAGACATTAAGGAAGGCTGGACAATAACAGAGACCAAACTCTTAACTTAAGGCAAGCAGGCTAGGCAACTAGATTTTGAACTTACGGGTGAGCAAGCTGGCTAGACAACTAGACTTCGAAACTTACATTAAACTAAGCAGGCTAGACTCAAAGATTGCCTATGGACTTAAGGAATCCTTGACCTTGAACTTACGGGTGAGCAAGCAGGCTTGACTTTAAGGGATGAACTTTTATAGTCCTAAGATCGAATTTTTATAGTCGAAGACCCGGCCAGAACTACGTGGAGATCTGAAACTAGGCACTAGGATATGAATTGGCACATAGGTTTGACTTGGACCTGGGAGATGCACATGGGCTTGCCATTGGAGATGGACTAGGATTGGACATAGAATGGAATAGGCGGGATTAGACTTGACCTGGGCCGACATGCATGTAGGGTTCACATAGAGATGCAAATGGGCCTAGATTTTGACAGGAGCTAGACTTTGATATATTAAATTAGGTCGAATGGAAATGGAGAGTGGAGGAGATGCGGTTGATGGTCTTTATGTAGAATGCTATCCGAGTTGGAACAAGCATCTACTCCCTGTCCTTAAGTCCTTATTCCCACAACCTTCAGAGGTCGAAATACTGGTTCCGACTTGTGGAGAATCCGAAATGTCGATTAAGCTCTATGATGCTGGATACGAGCATATAACTAACATCGATTCCTCTCGAGATGTCATCAAAAAGATGTTGAAACATCATGGAAATCGACGTAATCTGCTGTGGAGGTTAGGTGACATAACTGAGAAGGTAATACTAACATGAATCTGATTACAGTATGTATATGTATCCATTTAACAATAATTGTTTATTATGGCAAACACATTTCCTGTTAGCTAATTCATTTTCCTAAACTTGCTAATTGTTGTCATAGTGATTACTTTGTTTGTTCATCTTCAATTGTCATCCAATCCTACTAAAAATGATGACATTGTCTCTTTAAACCATTCTATCACCCCGTTCAAGTTTCAAATACGGCTATCTCTTGGGTGTTCTGGTTTAAAAGAAGTAACAAATTATATCATGTTCTAGCTTGTATTTGAATGAGATTGAGTGTGGTGGGAACATTTTCTTCCCCAATTGATTATGATTTGAATACTTTAGGTCCAGTATTGTTGTATTTCTATTCTAATGTCAACAAATATCTTTGTTTATGTAAAATATAATGAAAGTAAAAAAATATTCTACTAATCTCTATATTATCCATCTTGATATGATAATGCCAATATGGTATGAGCCTTTGAGGTTTGACAGGTAAGTACGTGTTTTGGTCTTTCTTTCGTTACCGACAGGCCGACAGCATTGCAAAACTGGGTTAATTCGAACAAAAGTCATATTATTTTGTTGTTACTAAGTTAAGTAGTAATATTTGGCATCATGTTTTAGATACCTTTATGGATGAGTTGTATGGAATATAAGTGTTTTCTGCAGGATTAGATGTAATTATGCCTTCAAAACAATCTTTAAAAAGCCTATTGTGGAAGAAAGGGTTTCAATGAGAAGTTTATTCATGTAACTGTTTTGAACATTAGAAAAATTTGTACAATGCTAGTCACTTAAAAAGCATAAGAGTTATGATGTTGATTCCCAATGTCTATATATTGTATTGTGCATTGCTAGTTTTAATCTTTACTAATAATTGCTTTTGTACTTCTAGTTGGGTAGTAAGCCCCATTATGATATTGTGATTGACAAGGGGGCTTTGGATGGCTTAACTTCATCAGAGGATTCGTACCTTAATAAGGTTGGACTTGTTTCTCTACGTAATTAACTTTGAATTTTGTATTGCATTTCAAATATTATAATCAAGAAATTTCTTTTCCCTTCTTGAGTTTAGGTGAAAAGTGCTTTAAATTTGGGAGGAAAATTCATCTGCTTTACGCATTTCAATGGAAGAGCCAAAGGTATATGTAATATGATTATTTATTATCTTTTATTCATGTGTCATGCTTGAGTCATTGAAGTTTGTTTAACTTTTCTCTTTTTCAGCCTTGTTTTTACAGGTTTTCTCTCTGGGATTCAGAACAACTTTTCATGATTTACCAGAAGACAATCATGCAACAATGATGGTGACAGAGAGAGTCAACTTCATACTGCCATATCTGTTATCAGTACATGATGATAAACAAGTGCAGGTAATTTTCCTCTATAAAGGGATTAAAACCCTGGTGTAATGTATGATTAAGAGTTATGACTTAGTAATTCTCACGTGCTGGTCATGTGAACAGTGTGTTCTTATTCTGTTATTGACATGTAGTCATCACATGATGTCTATATATTAGGAAAAGTCATGAGTTTGTTACAGCACTGAGTCAGTCATTTACTTGTCTGTTAGCTAGAAATTGGGTGGTATTTAGGGCTTCGTTTATGAATACACTTGTGTACTTGTTGTCTGAATTTTTCTCTCAATGGTTCTTTGAGCTTTTCCCTCAAATTCCTTTCTTCATGTTTTTAGGCATTTTTGGGTTAGCTTACTCTTCTTCAAATTAACATGTCTGATATCTATGGAAGAGTAGTGTTGTTTTGGTTGGTGGCTTGTTGCCGTTGCCCAATTGGTGGTCATTGAATCTTTTCTGTGTAAGTTTGTTAGCTAAAGTTTAGATGGTAAGAAGTTGCCTTTACTTAGTTAGATTATAGTCATTGTTAGTTTTGTTGAGAATTTGTAATTCTCTTTCACGTTCCTCGTAAACCTCTATTCCCTAATGAAATAAATTTCCTCAAACACATTTCTTTATCTTTCTCGAATTTTATGGAATTAAGATTGCTTCTTAAACCTAAGTTGATTCTAGAAGCATATTCTACCTATATACACTATCTACCTTAATACCTTATTATATTTGGTTTGTACAAATTCTGTAGGCCACAAATCCGCTTTTGCATCAGGCTATTTCAGATGAGAATGCAAAAAGACGACGTTTATTAGATGATATGTCGTTTTCGCTTGATGAAATACAATCTGGTGTAATGGGTGATCCCAATGTTATTTCAATCGGCCGCTTATTTATGGTTGATTGGACTGGAGAGGGCGACTTCAAGTACGAGGTTCTCGTTCTTGATGTCAGACCGCCTCAACACCTTTTTTCATGGGATGTCTTTTTTGTTCGGAAGGTTGGTGCAAATAATTTTTTTTTTGGCATTTTTTTTTATCTTGGATATTACATTGACTATGTGTTTTATAAGAACATTTTTCAACATTCTAATAATTAATATTCGTTGTTTTCTTTAACTATGTAATGTCATATGTTTTTTTGATAAATTATCTAATTAGAAAGAAGAAGAGAAGTCGTTTCTTTTCTAATATAGAAAAGGATGTTTCTTGTATTAATGTCTTTGTTGTTGCATCAGTTGACATCAAGGCTATTGGATATTAGTGAGCCTGAGAAGTTGATGATAGGTAGTCATGCGCAGGCTTCCCGCGTCTATGTGGTATATGACTATATGTTTTATATTGCGATTTTTTTGGTATTGACAAATATTCACATGCTTATTAGTTTCTATGTATACTTACATTGCTGTTTCCACAGGTCTTGTTATCGGAGTTTGAAGAACTTCTCCCTACCAATAAACTTTTGGTAACTTTTAAATGCTTGATTATATATTAGTGTAATTAAATATCATTTTGATGTTTGATTATAACCTTCATTTGCAGCGTAATTTTGACATGCTTTTCTCGAAGTTAGCTCCTCAAGGTAGTGGAGGTACTCCTAGGTATGTTTAATTGTGGTTGTTTTTATTCTTTCTACTTTAATAACATAAAAGTTTTTAATTCATTATGTTTTAATAGTTGTATTTTTGGCCTATTTACCTATGTAATTCTAGGTGCACTAAAATCTCAGAAGATAAATTACTATCTGTTTTGGAGGAAGAGGACAGACTTGATGAAGATAGTTCCAAGAAAATTGAGGCAGAAGCTTCTGTTGATGTTCCTGAGTTTAGTGAAGATCATGTGTCGAGTAGTCTTTGCTTAGGTTCTACACCTGCTCCTCCCCTAGTCGAGCCTCTTGTACTTCAGGGATATCTATGGAGCAAATATCCACACTCTACTGACTCCCTATATGTGGTATCTCTTCTGAACCACATTGTTCATGTTATGGTATTAACTTATTTTCGCATGGCCAATTTATGTTAGAAAGCAACAATGTTGCATCTAGGAGGATATTGGTGGATGAAGAGTATGATTTGAATTTGACACAGTGGTTGAGTACAAACCCATATAGGTGGTCACAGGAATATGAAGAATGGAATTCATTAACTTTGAGGACAACATGTAGGGTGGATGAGGTCCAAGGATGGAACTCGTCTAGACCCATTGAGGAATGTAGTCATGTAATATCATGACTGATTGCTGCCGTTTGTGAGTATCACTCTAGGGGTAAAATTCATAGAGATCTTCTTAACACTGATTGTTATTTAATGAGTTATAAGAAACATATTTTAGGGGGGCTTACCCAGAATTATGTTTTTGTTCAACTGCACCATTCTAGGGCATGTGAAGGAAAGAAGGTTAGTATGTCGAATGATATAATGGATCTTGCCATATTGATATTCAAAACAATTTTGGAGGATAAGAAGCTCCCTAACTTGTGGGAAGATTTACGGAGCATGTTGTTGTCATTGAAGTCATTTCCACATCTTGCGTATGAGAATAGAAGAATTATCCAAAATCACCCATCATGTTGGGATTGGCATAGGAGGTTCCATTATTTTCAGTGTTTATGGATGCGCATCCATGAAGATGATAAGTCAAGTGTTAGAAAGAAGATCAAAGAAGCATTTAAAGCGGTAGAAATGGATAATAGTTTGGACTGGAGGGTTTTTGTACCTGTTGACACCCCCCTTTATCGTGTCATGATGAACAATGCATATGGTGATGATGTTTTTGACCAGTGTAGGTTTTTGCGGGTACTTAGTTTGCATATATATAATAAAGATTCACAAACAAACCAATTGGACTATTTCACGTATGAGAGTACAGACAATGCCTTCCGAAAGAGTAAGTTTGTGGAAGTGGTTATGACGGAATGCTTCCCCGATTTCCTATTGAAGATATCCAAGACTGTGGAGAGACAATTTACACCGGTTTAGGTGCGTATTTATGTCTTACTAATTTGAAGATATTTTAGTTTGCTTGTTTTGGCAGCGGATTGAACTTTAGATAATGTGAAAATTAGTGTATTAAGTTCCTGCAAACTGATATATTTTTTGTTTCTGGTTTTGAAGAGAAGAAACAGAAATGGAAAAATGGAAATTGATATCTTTTGTGCGGTTAGTGCTCTCTCATCCTTAAAATTTTTTCCCTGCTGCTGCTAGCATTTTTTTCCTGCTGCTGCTAGGCTTTCTAGGTTTATTATTTCAGATCTTGCATTCTGTATATGTGTACTTTGAGCAACCAATAGCTCGAGCATTTTGAGAATGGACCTTTCTTGTAGTGTTGTTTGCAATTTGCATTGTCAGGTCTCTAGCGCCTTCCTTCCTTTGAGTGTGTTGTTACTGTTCTCCCAGCTCAACATCCTATGCATCCTTCAACAGCTTTTGGCTTTCTTATGTTGAGCTTTGGATTTGAGGACTGTTTGAAACAACTGGATCCCTTGTTGTGACTAACAGTTTAGGGTATTGTCTTTATTCATGTTGAACTTTAAGGAAGGCATGCCTTCTAGCATATTATTTCTCATACATGGAGCCAAAGTAGCACCGATACGGGTACGGGGACGGATACGGGTACGGGTACGGGGACAGAAAACGGCAAAATTAAAATTTCCGAAAACGGGTACGGCTTGGATTCGGCAAAAAAAAAATGTAATACATTTTAATGAAAAATATTAGGTTAATTTTTCTTACATAAACCTCTATTTAGTTTTGTATAAAAGTATTAAAAGACATACATATAAAAATGTAAAGAATAAACTTTTCTTTTTAGAATATATAAAAATATAGTTGACCAATAAAAGTACATAGGGTTATAAATAATTTGATTAAAAAAACAAAAAAGAAGAAGAACATAAGCAGCAGAGAAAGACAACCTGGGGCAAAGAGTCAAAGACTACAACTTTATTTTTTTTTGCAAAAATAAGTTTGATGATACCGTATAACACCACCCCACTATGACTGATGACTCTCTCTCTCTTGTCACTTTCACGTGCCATCTTTGTTAATTTTAACCTCTCCCCTTTCCCACGCTCAAGTAAAAAGTAAACAGTACCAAACTTTTAGCGACAGAAGAAAAAGTGCAGAGAATATCTCTTGCTTTAAGCAAAGGGCGGTGGCCGGTGAAGAGGCGTAACTAATTGAGTAAAAAGAGACGAAGGAGAGAAAGCGGAGTCTTGGGATTGACCTGCCGAAGATGCGAAGGAGAGACGTTGGAGGACGCCAAGGGAAGTGCCGGAGTTTCTCACTTATGAAGGTCGAAGGTTAGGAGAGAGAATTTGCAAGATTTTTCTTTTTCCCCCTTTATATTTTCATTAAAGTGACTGGATACGCCTCCTAAGCTCCAAAAACGTACCCAGCCCGTACCCAGGTGCAGACCACCCGTACCCATTTCTTGCCGCCGTACCCACCTGCCCGGAATCGTTTTGGGTACGAATCCCAGGCGAATCCGTCCCGTACCCGTACCGTACCCGTACCCGGTACGGGAAACGGCGCCTGGGAAGCGTACCTGTGCTTCATAGCATGGAGCAATTGGTCTGGTGTCTGAATAGGTATAAAGGTAAGTTTTGTACATAAGATGCCCATTTTCTTTTGATATACTTGTACTCTTGTCCAGTCTCTTTCGGCATTGTCACCTACGGTTCCTTTTCTCCTGCAAGAAATTTTAACCTATAATATGAACATATAGTAGCTCTATATTATTCAGTTGTCCAGATTTACTGACCACCTTGACGGATCAGTCAATACTGTCTTTCCTTAATCTCCAATAATGACCAACTTCTATAGTGGCAATCTTGAAATGTGTACAAAACAGAACTACTCCCTAAATTTTATCTTTATCTGTTATGCTGGAAGGGGCTATAGTCTTGTAATCTTGTTAAATTCTGAATTGGTTTTAACATATGAGGAAGTTGTTATTATTCTATTGAACATCTGACTTTGCTGTCTTTTATTGTTTGTTGCTCTTAAATTCTACAACATGGTCTCTTTCATATCACTTTGCCGTCTATCTTTGTCGTCATATGATCTCTTTCATATTTCTATTTTTCGTCATGAACGGATGGGCAAAATGCATTATGCCTTGTCTTATAAAAAATTAAGTTCTTCACTTGTTTTTCCTTAAAATTAAGTTCTTCACTTGTTTTTCCTTTCAAGAGGTGTAAGAATCTTTTAGGATATGCCCCCTATAAAGAGGGTGGTTTTTACATGGCTATATGGCTGCAAATTCTTTCCTATTATTATTTACATAATCGTGTAAGGCTGCCGACAGCTATGGAAATGACTTCCCTACTTGACGCATTGCCAATGCTACATTCTGAACAGGACCTTAAATGTTTTAGTCTTGGCTTACATTTTTGTAGATATTGGACTTGTAAATGTGGATGATCTTTATATTTTATGAGCACTTTGTATCTGTCCGCATATAGTAGGCATGTAGATCTTCTGTAACATTGAGGACTCATTCACTGCAATAACTATGCTTAATCTCAAGCAAATGACACCACTGTTCTTCATAAAGAATCTAAGAACACCCCCCTCCCCCCGTCCAGTCTTTATTCATGTTGAACTTTAAGGAAGGCATACCTTCTAGCATATTATTTCTCTTACATGGAGCAATTGGTCTGGTGTCTGAGTAGGTATAAAGGTAAGTTTTGTACGTAAGATGCCCATTTTCTTTTGATATAATTGTACTCTTGTCCAGTCTCTTTCGGCATTGTCACCTACGGTTTTTTTCTCCTGCAAGAAATTTTAACCTATAATATGAACATATAGTAGCTCTATATTATTCAGCTGTCCAGATTTACTGACCACCTGGACGGATCAGTCAATACTGTCTTTCCTTAATCTCCAATAATGACCAATTTCTATAGTGGCAATTTTGAAATGTGTACAAAACAGAACTACTCCCTAATTTTATCTTTATCTGTTATGCTGGGAGGGGCTATAGTCTTGTAATCTTGTTAAATTCTGAATTGGATTTAACATATGAGCAAGTTGTTATTATTCTATTGAACATCTGACTTTACTGTCTTTTATTGTTTGTTGCTCTTAAATTCTACAACATGGTCTCTTTCGTATCACTTTGCCGTCTATCTTTGTCGTCATATGATCTCTTTCATATTTCAATTTTTCGTCATGAACGGATGGGCAAAATGCATTATGCCTTGTCTTATAAAAAATTAAGTTCTTCACTTGTTTTTCCTTTCAAGAGGTGTAAGAATCTTTTAGGATATGCCACCTATAATGAGGGTGGTTTTTACATGGCTATATGGCTGCAAATTCTTTCCTATTATTATTTACATAATCGTGTAAGGTTTGTGATACGCCCAAGTTATACGTTGTATATACGTTATTTTGGGTGCACTTTGCTAAGGGTTTGATTGTAATTGTTAACATTCGTGTTTTATTTAACCCTTAGCGGAAGTTCGGAGTTTTGCGAGATAAGTTGTGTTAATGTCATGCATTCCGAGCTTTCAAGGTGAAATGCATGTGAGCCGAGCATCGCAAGCCAAACTCCACCGCAAGCCCAAGCCAAGCAACACACAACCAAACTCCACCGCAAGCCTAAGCGAGCCCAGCGTCATCACCAACCAAGCAAAGCTTCCCAGCAGCATCGCCCATCCAAGCAACATCGCAAGCCCAGCAGCTCGGCAGCACAGCAGCTTCGCACAGCCCAACGCTCATCGTAGCAAGCAGCCTGCCCAGCAAGCCGCTCGCGACTCGCGAGGGATGTCGCGACTCGCGACCCCTGCTTGTCGCACCTCGCGATGTTCTTCGCGACTCGCGACCAGCTTTGCCCAGCCATTTTGTGCGGATTGGCAGAGTCCCCTTCGCGACTCGCGATCAGTTGCGCGACTCGCGACGCTTAAGTCGGTTTGGGGCCACGATTTTGTGCGGGGTTTAAAAGCTCCTAAAACCTAACTTTTGAGGGGAGACGAAGAGGAGGACGAAGAGGAGAGCTGAAATGTAGACCTTGGAGTGGCAAGCTTGAGGGGAGAGAGAGGATACTCCTCTCCTCATCCTTCCTTCTTCATGATTCTCTTTTCATCTTTCCTTCTTCGTTCCTCTTTGTTCTTCATTTCTCATGTCTTTGTTTTTCATTTCTTAGTTTTAGTTTTCATTTCTTAGTTTAGTTTTTAGGATTTCAATGTTGGATTTGGTTTTTGCTATCGGATTGTAGCTTGAACTGTTCTTGGATTAATTAACATGAAGCTTCAACCGTTATTGTGAGATCTTTCCTCTCTTTCTCTTTTCCTTGATTATGGTTCAATTTCTATGCTTGTGATTTATGATTGTTGCATAATTATGCTAGGAACGTTACTAGTTTGATTGTGTAGTTAATCTAATGCTAGATTTAAGAATAGAATCGGATTGTTTTATTCTTTTATCATTTGGTAGCAAACTAGGGAGTAACTCGGATGCGAGATCTTCTTGGTTATTTCTTAAGGAAATTGAATCAACTTGTTGAATGTTTATCGCGTGTATGACATTAGCGGGTCTATTGGTTCTCTGTGTTTATTCTTTGCTATTGGATTGAACTTAGACGCAGATCGGACTAGGTTATCCTTTAGTTAGGGTTTTATAGTCACGCTGATCGTGCTATTCAACTAAGAATAAGGAGAACACGAGATTAATTCTCGACAATAGATAATTATGGAAATAATTAGAGTGGATGTTCAAGGATCGATAATGAATTGAAGTGGATGTTAATCGGATTCAAGATCTTTCCATAATTGATTTCTCGTTTTGTTTATATGTTAGTTAGTTGTAGTTTGTTTATAATCTACTTGAAACCCCCCTTTGTAATTAGGTTTCTCGGCCCTTAGCTTAATCTAGGTTTCGAATCACGCTAAGTACTAAACTCGTCCCTGTTTCCCTGTGGATACGACCCCTACTTCCATTATACTGCTTTAGTGTAAAAGAGAGTAGGAGAAATTTTATCTTTGGCCGGGTGCGGTGCACAACGACACATCCGCGCCCGCCCAAATTTTGGCGCCGTTGCCGGGGAAACGGTGTTACTTGTTTGTATTTAGCGTGATTTTTGGATGGTATTGCTTGTGCTCTTTGTTTTTGGTTGGCCACTCTCTTGGGAATGGTTGATTGAAGCTTTTGACTTAATGCTAGGTTTTGGATATAATCTGATGTTATATGCTCAACCATGATGTAGTAAGCTAGCTACTAACAATGCATTGCAAGAGTCCTTCTCAATCAATTTTGCAGGTATTTGAAGTGGAGATTGACATGGAACCACCATTGTCACACATGGAGCACAACCCAATGATTAAGCTTAAGGTACTAAGTCGAGCTAACGACTTTAAACAACAGCGCTTCTCGGGAGGCAACCCGATACCCTTTTTATTTTCTTTCTTTTCCTTTATTTCTTATCAAATTTTTTTTTCTTTTCCTTTATTTCTCATCAAATTTCCACCACCACAACAAATTTTCTTCCACCCACTCACCACCCACTCAAAAGAACCACAACAAATCATAATCCACTTTGAGCCCAAGTCCACAAAAGAAAACCCGTTGGGAAGAGTTCAACCGCTAGGAGTTGGCTAAATTGGAACAAGGAGATTGTTGTATCTTTTCGATCTCTTGAGCTAGGTGTCAATCTCAAAAATTTAAAACTTTTGAATTTGCCATTTGTTTGAGTGATTTGAGGGAGAGGGTTGTGAGTTGATTTCGGAGATTTGAGATGGTGTTGTTAAGAAATTTGAATTTGACGGATTGTTTGGTCATGAGTCTTGAGCATTTGATCTTCGATTTGCTCGATTTGCTATTCCCCCCCCATTTTCAGTTTACTTTTTCTTCTCATTGTCGTCACATTGAGGACAATGTGTAGTTTAAGTAGGGGGGAGGGTATTCTCATTCTCATGTATCTATGTTGTATATATTACTTTCAATTTGAAAAAATGAAAAAAAATTGAGAAAAACAAAAAAAAAATAAAAAAAAAAAAAATGATGAAATGAATCCCGCTGAGTTGAAAACCCGCAAGGGCGGGCGACTCGGGCAAAATTGGGGGGCCCGGATAGGTTGAAAACCCGAAAGGGCAACCTATGCAAAAAAGTGGCTTATATTGAGCGGGTAAGATGGTGAGATGAAAAAAAGAAATGTGAGAAGCTAGGATGAAAACCCGAAAGGGCTCCTAGGCAAAATGAGAGATTAAGAGAGAATTATGTATTTTGAAGACTCATTTGCCGGAGATTTGTTTTGGCTTTCACTTTCTTTTGGTTGATTGTTTTTGGGAGTAAGCATGAAATTTATCCCTTTTTGTCTTTGTTCCATGGCTTGCTTATCTAGGTTGGTCGTAGTAGTAGTAGTTGTTTATCTTTTGAGGTTTTAGGCGATTGTCATTTTGATTGTGGCGTTGGAGTGAGTTCAATTCCTTTGAGATCCTTCGGGATTTGAGCTCACATTTTGGTTGTCGTTTGGTGATTATTGTTGTCGCGTACGTATTTATGATAGTAGCTTGAATCTAAGTGTGGGGGAATCATCGTCCCTTACGTTTAGGTTTTGAGTGTATTTCGTTAAGATGTGATGATGATGTAGTTGGTGGAGAGAGAGGTTGGTGTTGATAATTTGGGTGAAGATTTATTTGGTGATCCTCATTTTGAGTTTACTCGAGGTCGAGTAAAGTTCAAGTGTGGGGGTATTTGATACGCCCAAGTTATACGTTGTATATACGTTATTTTGGGTGCACTTTGCTAAGGGTTTGATTGTAATTGTTAACATTCGTGTTTTATTTAACCCTTAGCGGAAGTTCGGAGTTTTGTGAGATAAGTTGTGTTAATGTCATGCATTCCGAGCTTTCAAGGTGAAATGCATGTGAACCGAGCATCGCAAGCCAAACTCCACCGCAAGCCCAAGCCAAGCAACACACAACCAAACTCCACCGCAAGCCTAAGCGAGCCCAGCGTCATCACCAACCAAGCAAAGCTTCCCAGCAGCATCGCCCATCCAAGCAACATCGCAAGCCCAGCAGCTCGGCAGCACAGCAGCTTCGCACAGCCCAGCGCTCATCGCAGCAAGCAGCCTGCCCAGCAAGCCGCTCGCGACTCGCGAGGGATGTCGCGACTCGCGCCCCCTGCTTGTCGCACCTCGCGATGTTCTTCGCGACTCGCGACCCAGCTTTGCCCAGCCATTTTGTGCGGATTGGCAGAGTCCCCTTCGCGACTCGCGATCAGTTGCGCGACTCGCGACGCTTAAGTCGGCTTGGGGCCACGATTTTGTGCGGGGTTTAAAAGCTCCTAAAACCTAACTTTTGAGGGGAGACGAAGAGGAGGACGAAGAGGAGAGCTGAAATGTAGACCTTGGAGTGGCAAGCTTGAGGGGAGAGAGAGGATACTCCTCTCCTCATCCTTCCTTCTTCATGATTCTCTTTTCATCTTTCCTTCTTCGTTCCTCTTTGTTCTTCATTTCTCATGTCTTTGTTTTTCATTTCTTAGTTTTAGTTTTCATTTCTTAGTTTAGTTTTTAGGATTTCAATGTTGGATTTGGTTTTTGCTATCGGATTGTAGCTTGAACTGTTCTTGGATCAATTAACATGAAGCTTCAACCGTTATTGTGAGATCTTTCCTCTCTTTCTCTTTTCCTTGATTATGGTTCAATTTCTATGCTTGTGATTTATGATTGTTGCATAATTATGCTAGGAACGTTACTAGTTTGATTGTGTAGTTAATCTAATGCCAGATTTAAGAATAGAATCGGATTGTTTTATTCTTTTATCATTTGGTAGCAAACTAGGGAGTAACTCGGATGCGAGATCTTCTTGGTTATTTCTTAGGGAAATTGAATCAAGCTGTTGAATGTTTATCGCGTGTATGACATTAGCAGAGTCTATTGGTTCTCTGTGTTTATTCGTTGCTATTGGATTGAACTTAGACGCAGATCGGACTAGGTTATCCTTTAGTTAGGGTTTTATAGTCACGCTGATCGTGCTATTCAACTAAGAATAAGGAGAACACGAGATTAATTCTCGACAATAGATAATTATAGAAATAATTAGAGTGGATGTTCAAGGATCGATAATGAATTGAAGTGGATGTTAATCGGATTCAAGATCTTTCCATAATTGATTTCTCGTTTTGTTTATATGTTAGTTAGTTATAGTTTGTTTATAATCTACTTGAAACCCCCCTTTGTAATTAGGTTTCTCGGCCCTTAGCTTAATCTAGGTTTCGAATCACGCTAAGTACTAAACTCGTCCCTGTTTCCCTGTGGATACGACCCCTACTTCCATTATACTGCTTTAGTGTAAAAGAGAGTAGGAGAAATTTTATCTTTGGCCGGGTGCGGTGCACAACGACACATCCGCGCTCGCCCAGTTTGCCAGCTCTGGAAATGACTTCCCTACTTGACGCATTGCCAATGCTACATTCTACAGGACGTTAAATGTTTTAGTCTTGGCTTACATTTTTGTAGATATTGGACTTGTAAATGTGGATGATCTTTATATTTTATGAGCACTTGGTATCTGTCCGCATATAGTAGGCATGTAGATCTTCTGCTGTAACATTGAGGAATCATTGGCTGCAATAACTATGCTTAATCTCAAGCAAATGACACCACTGTTTTTCATAAAGCATCTTAGAACAACCCCCCTTCCCCCCTTTTCAATATCTAACATTTCAATGTTCCTTTTTATACAATTTGAGAAGTTGTATAGTAAATTTTTTGAGTTTGTTGAACTTTTATGGATTGATTTAAGGGATTTGTGCAAGAGTTTCTCTGTACATAGGGTTTTTATTGTCATTTGGACATTGGTGTCTTGTTTTTGAGTGTGTGAATTTTCAGTTGCTTCTGCTTCTTGGTGGCTGGAGTACATTATTTGTCATAAATCACTGTCCCTCTTTTTTGACGGCAACTCTCTCACTTAACGTACTATTTTGCCACACTTTGATTCGGTTATCATGTAACCAGGAACTTTAAAGGTGAATGCAAACATTTATTGACGATAACACGACTTGAACTTTTGTCCTTATTGCTTTATTTATATTTATTAAGCGGTTCTTTTGTGGTAGTTGTGATTGGGTTGTGTAGATGATGCAGATGTGGCATAGATTTTGCCATTTTGGTACTATGATAGGAGTATGTGGTATATAAGGCTCCAGCTGATTGATAGTTATGACTTGTGAAGTTGCAACTTAATCTCTGCTTCACTCACTCTTTCTTCTTAGTCTTCTCTTCTGTAGAGTCGGGATTATTTTGTTAGGATGTGATGTTTTGCACCCATGAAGTCATGTTACCTCATGTGGATCTAACTTTACCTCCCGTGGTGATATTTTGCAGCTACCTGTAGCATGTTATTTGGTCAGGATGTGATGTGGCTCCTGCAACATTGTGGACACTGCCAGGTTGTTGGACCGATGTACCAAGTTTTGTTGAAAGGCCTAGGATGTTGTTGATATTACGGAGGAAACTGCTAAGCTGTTTGGTAGACTGAGTTAATGGTGACAGTGTGCTGGTTATCAATGAGTGCGGCCATGTATTTGAATGTAGTGTCTGACAAATCTGAGTGTTATACTATGAGAGCAAGTACGAGTAAATAGTTGAAATCTGAGAGTCCATTCTCATGTTGAATCGGGGTTGGGATAGTCACTCTTACCACTCTTTACATCCTGCATATCAGATTTTTAGTCTTTATTTCACTCCCAACATTTGAACTGTTAGAAGAGCTTTTCGACAGGAGTTGCTCCCAGTCTGATTTACATTAACAAGTTTTCATATGGTATACTTTACTGAATTTTGCTGGCAGATGTGAACCTACCTTTATAACGGAGTAGCTGCCTTAATCTACACAAGTGCCATATGTTGGAAAATGTACAATTCAGACTTAGACCGATTATGCATTGTCAAACTCCGTTCTTATAAGAAGTTGAATTTTATCTATGGCTCCAACATTTGACTTTGATAAACGAACTTGATCTGACTTAAAAATCCTAATACCTAATTGGCTAATTTCAATGTGCCTGATTTAACCGAGTTTTTTTTCCATCAAGTTTTTTTTGAGCAAAATCTTATCGAACACAAATAGTCTAATCATTACTATTTTTGCAACAATCATATGGCAATATTTTAAGTTTAACTAAGCACACAAAACCAAACATGCAAATACATGATTAAAATCAATGGTTCATAAATACCTGAGGTTCATATTCCATAATTTAGTTGTTTTTCACGATAAGGCTAAGGAAACAATAACAATCTCTTTATATATGAGCAATAATTTACCACAACAAATATAATAATATTTCATGATCATTCTAACACAAGATACACAACCAAGTAGAAAGCTACGGTGTATAGCGCTAATGATGATAATGAACATACTAAAGATATCATAATCATATTGGATTGAGCGAGTAATGTCATTACTATGTTGTACTATGTTAGTTTTGATTCATAGTAATGAAAGGTTTAATAACATTTAACTTTTGTCATGTTATAAGTAATACGTTTGAATTTTATGTATTGGATAATTGGATTGTTTCATAATAACATTAATTAGCACAATAATTGGAATGCATAACATTTTATGGATCAAGATACTTTCATTTCTATAAATTAAAAACAAGGAAAGGTCAGTAATATTGGTCATATTGTCGATTCGATGCGTGATAATACTGTATAGTTTGATAAATATGATTTGTATATATTATGCTGCATTCAGACTAATATATACATATTGAGTATAGATTAAATCTTGTCTAATAAAATAAATAATTATAACTTGGTATTGAAATGTAATGAATAAATAAGAGTTACTAATATATAAGTTCTTATATGAACTTCAAAAAAAAGTAGTGCTATGAGATAAAAGCAGTAGTTGCCTTTCCTTTGACTTTCAAAATTATGGTTTATTGTAGTACATACATAACTACACTATTATTATTTTTTGTGTCGAGAGAGCCATAAGAGCAAATGATGTAGACGAGATTCAATCCCAGGTTTTGGACACCACTCCCAAGAGTCTGACCAACTAAGCTAGTTAACATCCACACATAACTACAATATATAGTAGATATAAAGTTTATACTATATTTCTTTATTTGCATGAGGTCGCTTGGGGCATCAGTATGTGGTTGTATATCTTTTGACATATATATTTTATATAGCATACATAAAATAATATTAATATTCTTATATAAAGTTTATACTATATTTCTTTATTTGCATGAGGCCGATTGGGGCATCAGTATGTGGTTGTATATCTTTTGACATATATATTTTATATAGCATACATAAAATAATATTAATATTCTTTTTCAGGTTAATTGAATTCCCTTGCAAAGAGGGAGGAAAATCGGGGATCTTGTAAGGGATGAAACTCGATCCTAGGACCTTTGGGATGAGAGGTGATGCCAATACCACTAGACTATCACCTTTTGCTCATAGAATAATACTAACATAAAATAAGAGCAATTGCCTAAAAAATTGGAGTCAGAGTATACATACATAATACGTCAGCATATAAAAAACTAATTGCCTCAAAACCAGAGACCGGATGACGAAGCCAGGCATCCATCAGAGTTGGAGTCGGATTTTTTAAACGTAGCCGAATGTGGGTTTAATTTCGAATCTAGGAATTTTTCATGGAATCCGATCTGGTCAAGGTCGAATCTGGACTTTGTATATATAAGGGTCAAATCATGTGAAAAGCTATGTATGTGAGAAATGACAAAGATTTGGCCCATCAGATTAACATAGACGGACAAGATTCGGCGCATCTATACATGTTATGCTTCCTCATTGAATCAATATGAATTTATAGTGTTTACAAAATATGTTTCATAAGTATAACATGACTCTAAAAGATATAACACCAATCCATACAAAGTATATCCTACTTGGTTGAGAAAATATTATCCTGAATATTATCTCTATCACACCCATAACGGGAGGAGGTCGTACGCTAAGACTGGAGCGAAGTTCCATAAATAGTTGTCGAGGTAGGCCCTTTGTGAAGAGGTCTGCAAACTGATACTTGGTAGGAACATGCATGAAGGGCCCGTACCTCACCAAACGCAACCTTTTTCCGAACAAAATGAATATCCATCTCAGCATGTTTGGTGCGTTTGTGTTGTACGGGGTTATTAGAAAGATATATAACACTAACCTTATCACAATATACTAGAGTGGCCCGACGAAGAGGGCAATGTAACTCTAGAAGGAGGTTGCGAAGTCAACAAGACTCAACAACTACATTAGCAACACCTCTATATTCTAGTTTTGCGCTCGAACGGAAGAGAGTAGCCTGACACTTCGAAGACTAAGAAATCAGATTGTCACCAAGAAATCAACAATATCATGAGGTGGAGCGGCGAGTGTCAGGACATCCACCACAATCAGCATCAGTATATGTAATCAAACGCAGAGAAGTAGAAGGATATAAATGTAACCCATGATCAATGGTGCTCTGAATACAAGTAAGGGCCTCAACAACCTCTATGGCTCTATCAGTCTGTTGGGGCAAATACTTGGATGTAAGAGTCATAATCCACTCCAATTTATCAAGGGCATTGCTAATAATTCCTAAAGGGTATATTGGTACTAAAAAGCGTTTTAGTTTTGCTATTATAAAGTTTCACAATAGAGTCAGTTTCAGGTCTTGTTATTTCGAGTTGAATATTACGCACGATGCGTTTTAAGGCATCATAATGTATCTCTCTAAGATCATGCATGAATAGGCATACCTGCTGGACCATAAAAGCAGTATCAGGGCGAGTAAAAGTGAGGTACTGAAGAGCACCTGCACGGATGCAATACTTAGTAGGATTCCTGGAACTTAGGGCCAAAATCAGCACTAAGCTTAGACTTAGTGTCCATAGGGGTAGCTGCAACTTACAATTACTCATGCCTACGCGCTCTAATATTTCCTATGCATATTTCTGCTGAGACAGAAGCATATAAGATGGGGTGCGGGAAACAACAATAATGTCCAGAAAATAACTCACTGGTCCCAAGTCAGACATCGGGAACTCAGTTTTTAACTGAGTAATCATGTGGTCGCGTAAGCCATCTGAGGAAGAGGCTAATATGACATCATCAACATACAAAAATAAATATGCTATATCAGTAGAGCTGGCAATTACACATAGTTGAGTGGATTATCCATCCACCCATTCCAGATAAATGGGCGAAAACCCGAAACGGGTGATGGGTGGATCAGGTGGTGGGTCGAGTCGAATATGGATGCCATTTTTTGACCCATCACCCGCTCCATCATATATATATTAGAAAAAAGTTACAAATTTTTTTTTGCTGCCACGTTAAAATATTGATATTATTAGTATTACTTTTCGCTGTGTAATAAGATTGATATTAGTCGTTTTACTGTTATTCTGTGACTAAGTTTTCATATATTTTTAAAATTGGTAAGTCTATAAAATAGTTTTCTTCCTAGTACCACCCGCTTCCCACCCGCCCTACCCGCCCCACCCATGGTTGATGGGTGCAGTGGATGTGGGATGAAACTTTTGGTAGGTGATGCATGGTGTGGATGAGGATTTGGGTCGTGGGTGATGGAGCGCATTGAGGTCCACCCGACCCATCTCCGACCCGTTACCAGCCTTATCTATCAGGACACTGATAGTATGTGAACAAAGAAGAATCCCTCTTAGTAATAACAAACCCCATGTGCAATAAAAAGATTAGAAAACAGTTGATACCATTCACGATCGAGGAGCTTATTTTAACCCATATAATGCCTTTCTGAACCTACAGACATGATGAGGGGACCTGCGATCAACAAAACCCAGAGATTAATGCATAAAAACAGTTTTCTTAAGATCACCATGAAAAAATGCATTTTAGACATCAAGTTGATGAATCGACCACTTGCAAGCCATGACCAAACTAAGGACAATGAGAATGGTATGTGGTTTGACAACAGAACTAAAAGTTTCATCACAATTAAAGATGACAATGGATCTTGGACTCGGCACGGATCCGCGGATCTAGATTCGTTTTTAAGGATATGGATCTAAAAATTTTGGACCCGATGGATCCGGGTCGGATCCGGGTCCTATTGTCAAGGCGCCGATCCGGTTCTAGATCTCACCACAGGATTCGAATCCGCAAATTCATTTTTAAATAAAAATTAATCGGCAGTAGTTCTTGTAAACATTTACAAAAGTTATTCTCTTAACATACTCAAACCCTAACTACATAAGCAGCATCACTCACCTTTGCACCCCTCTCCTTCTCTCTCTTCAGCCACTACTAGCCCGCCACCGCACTACCGGATACCCCCACCGCACTACCGGATACCGCCACCGCACTACCGGATACCGCCACCGCACTACCACCAATCTGCCACCAGCCACAAACTCTAGCTTTTCTCTCCCACGTTAGTCTTCTTCTCTCTTTTTTACTCCTCTTCTCGTCAACCCATCAACCATTACCACCAGAAGCACCACCAGCCATGACCACCGAGGCTTCTCTGGCGAATATGTGGCACCAGTACTCCACCAACACGGCAGACCCCACCATCACAATTCTACTTCATTTTAAAGTTGCAAAATATCCCTCTTTTCCTCCCTAATTTTTTCTCTCCTACCCTAAGTATGAATAGGTGTTATGGTTAAGATATTGTTGGTGATGATGAATTTGCGATTGATGTTGATGATATCTTCTGTATTCTTGATAAAGATGTTCCAATCAACTTGAATTACACATTATTTTAGTTTTATAAAGTTGCGCAATTATATTCATGTGAAAATTTTAGTTGAAAACTATAAATTTTGGATGGATCCGTTTTAGATTTGTTTTGGACTCGGATCATTGGAACCCGCAGTATCTGGATCCGGGTCGCATTTTTCCAGACCCGTCAAATCTGGGGCGGATCTGGATCCAGCATGTGAAACGGATATGGATCTGGATCCACAAGGACCCGGTAATTACAATCCACACTAACTTATTGAGACCTCACAGTCAAGACGAGCTTTGTGCCGTTCAAGTTCCCCATTAGATTTTTCTTCATAATGAAAAAGCCACAACAATTAACAATATTCACCCCCGGAGGCCTAGGCACTAATTTCCATGTCCCTGTTTTAAGTAAAGCACCATATTCATCATTCATAGCTGCGTTCTAATTTGGGCCAATCAGGGCTTGTACGTTTGTGTGTCTTGGGCAAAGGAGACCGATGTATGGCTTGGTCGGAAGGTGCAATAGTCAGTCTATATACCATCCATCGTTCGACTGTTAAGGTTTGGCCCAACTCCGTTGGAGTCATAAGAGGCCTGTATGGGGCTGTGTACGCTGGGTATATGCCTGCTGCTGCGTCTGAGGGACACATTGGGCCTGCTCGGCAGGCATGGGGCCTGAAAAATATGTGCGCTGAGGGAATGGGTATAACGGTGCTGCCCATGGGTGGCTGGTCTGCTGGAGAGTCCAGTAAGTAGTGGGCTGGGAAGGATATAAGGTCCAAGGAGTGATAGGGAGGCTAGGCCACGCTTGCGTGGGTTGAGGAATTTGTTGTTGTTGGCCACACCCTTCGCCTCTGCCACGACCACTGATACGACCATCGCCGCCTCCGCCACCGCGAGTGTTGGACTGGTTCTGCTGTTGCGCCTGCGGTTGGGCTGAATTTGCGTGAACATCATGGTTAACTACAAAGAATTGAGCTGTGGTGCCTCTTGAGCACAACGAGATTTGAGCACAACGAGATTCTTAGAGCTATAGCCGGGATCGCGCCATTTCAAAGGAAGGTAGAGGATCCATTTGTTGAATTAGGGAAACAACAGTGTCAAAGTCAGTATGGACGAACCTAGAAGCCATACGCAAGACTATTTTTGCTCATAAACAATTTGATCAACGTTGGCTAATTGATCTTTGAGGTGTTTTAGTTGTTGACAGTAGGCAAAGATGTCAGGAAAATTAGACAGATGCAAGGCGTTGAATTGGTTTCCAGATAACGGCTCAGATGTGCTTATTATCATGGAAATTTGATTAAAGTTTATTCCAAGTTTCTTGGGCATTGACACCACAATTAAGGACTGTTTGGAGGAGATCAGAAAGATGGAACCATAGATCCACTTTTTCACAATCGAATCAAGACGATTCCATAACTCTGTAGGAATATCAGGGCGCGGAGTTTTTGGATCGATATGGTCCAAAAATTGCAAGCATGGCAATGTATTTCAAATAATTCAACCCAGTTAGAGTATTGCGACGTTTCACGATCAAGGATGGTAGGAATCTCATTCTTGTTGTTGCTAGCTGCTTGTTCTAGGTGAAAGGCAGGAGGGGGAGTTGGCCGTGGTGAAGTGTTGGAGGGGTTACCTTTGCCGTCGTCAGCCATGAGGAAAAATAAAGGGTTGAATCGAGAAAACAAGAAGCACGAGACAAATTAGGGAATAACAAATCTGGCGCATGTTTGTGGAGGTGGCCGTGAGGTCCGAAACAAAAATAAATAAAAAAGAACTTTGTTGAGTCTAAGGGTTGGATCTCTAACCTATGCTCTTGATACCATGTTAGCTTATGATAAACTCTTTACCTTAGAGTGTTTATAGTGTTTACAGAATATGTTTCCTAAGTATAATAGGAATCCAAAAGATATAACACTAATCTATACAAAGTATATCTTACTAAGGTGAGAAAATATTATCCTGAATATTATCTCTATCACAAACTTCAACCTAGGTGCCAGGTGCTTGATTTCCAATTAATCACGACACCTCATATCTCATTCCTCTCTTTAAACTTAAAACGCTATTGAATTTCTCTCTCTTCTGCTAATTGAACACCAAACACCTAAAATGCAACAACGAATTCTCTTGCCTTCTTCTCGCTTCTCTTCTCGGTCCTAACTTCTCATATGTTTTTTTTTCTTCTCCAATATTTATTTAGAGTTATAGGAAGTACTCATTAGAGTTACACCAACATTTGTTCAAAGTTATAGGAGGTACGTACTAATGAAAGTTAAACCAATGTTTGTTTAGATATACAGGTGATATGTCATATTTACATATAGTTTTTAGGTGCATTTAGGTTGCATTTTAGATTATATAGATTCATATTTAGGTTCATTATTGCATCATATTTTTAAGTTATGTTATTCTACTCCTATTCGGTATGTTTTCTTGTTTTTGATGAATTTCGTGTATTGAGAATGTATTTGGAGTATGATTAGCTAAACTTGAGGATTAGAAGCATTTGGAAGGAAGATACAATGATAAGGATCGTCATGGATATCTCATAGTACGAGTTTGAGCGAAAACAAAGAGGAAAACCATTAGAAGAAATGTGGAAAAGGAGTCACGTCTAGTCTTCTGATCATAACTTTTTATGTGCTTCTGAGAATTGAATAATTTCATCATATTTGAAAACTATACTTGAAGTGATTTCCAACTATAGGTGGCATTCCCCGAGGAGACTTCTAGTCAAGGAGTTATGCCTTTCGAAGATTGCATTGTTTACGTTGGAATATGCTATCGTACGCGTGGATCACCTAAATTCGCCCATTTAATGATTTATTTGACTTTCCTAATCTTGTAAATGACTTTCCTAGTCATATTAGGTTATTGAGTGTTATTTAGATTAGGAAAAACTCTCTTCCTCTCTCCTCTTTTCTCACGTTATTTCTTAGTTTGAGGTTTTAGTTTAGTTTCTTCATCTTTTTCTCTCTAGTTTTTTAGTTACAAACCCTAGTTCTTCTTTTAGCTCATTAATTTATAAGATTATTATTTTCATATCTTTTCTTTCATTGATCTCTTTGATTATGTTTTTCTTTGTAGATTTAGATTTTGTTATTTATTTCATGATTGAGTGGTTTTATTTTCTAGGGTTTGGAAATCTATGTTTATATACTATGAATCTTGATTGACGTTTATTGATTGTTTGATTAGTTGTTGATATTTCTAATTGATTAGTGTTTTTATTGTTAATCTTGCAACCTGATCAATTGTCGATTAATCTTGCTAATAAAGAGTCATAGATCGAGAGATAGTACTTTTTAGAGGCTTACTTACAATTAGCAAATCTGATTATGTTAGCGACCATACTGCATATGTTGATTTGATAGCATTAAGACTCGACCGTAGGGTTAACTTGTGCTCTAGATATTTGATTAATTGAACTATTGATGATATTTTGATAGATTATAGTTATAAACATGGTGAACCATTGCCCTAGATCCTTTTAGTTTGATTTTCATAGTTTAGAACCTTAATTATAATATTTCTGATCTTGTTTATTTTTCCCATAATTTAGAAGCTAGATTTGAAACGACCATCTCTCTGTGGATTTGAACTTACTTACCCTACTACATTGTTAGAAGGTTTGTAGGAATTATTTTTGACAGTGTACGACATCCTATCAACAGGGATGTACTCATTAGAGTTACACCAATATTTGCTTAAAGTTATAGGAAGTACTTATTAGAGTTGCACCAATATTTGTCTAGAGTTATAACAATTAGTGATTGGAGTTATAGCTAAATTCATCAAAAACCAACAAATTGTTTTAAAGACGAAAATTAAAAAATGCAACATATTAGAGTGCAAAATCGAAGTAAAATCCAAAAATTTAAAAAAATTTCGACCGGAAGCAAAATGCACCACACAATTGATTGTACATGGAGCAAAAATGGCCAACATATGCATTGCCGCTGCCCACACATGGGTTTGGGACTATCTCATGTTCTATCCACAAACACATTCTTTGGGTTCTTTGGAAATAAGATTCCAACTCTGGTGTTGAAATCACCGAAATTGTCGTCCTTTTACTTCTTGCCTTGTTATGGGTATTTAATGAATCCCCATATTGGTAAATGACGAAATACAATGTTAAAGTTATGCACTTTCATATATTACTTTTTGATATTATGGGTAGTTTGGATTTGAAGCTGAGAGGTATTGAGGAGAATGAAAGGGATGAGGGGAAAAATCGAGGTACTGAAAACATGTATTGAGGCTGATCGAGGAGAGAGAGAGCGCTAGGTAGGGCAAAGAGTGAGAAAGAGAGAGAACATGCATTAAAGGACATGTAAAGCGTTGGAAAAATTACAATTATGCCATTAATGACATGGGTTGATTTTTTACCATTGAATTTCGCTCATCTAACATCCCATATTTCTTCTTATAGTGTCTCTCTCTCTCTCTCACACACACACACACACACACATATATATATATATATATATATATATAGATCGCCTGAGAATGGTTTTTAGGTGAGACGTGAGAATTAACGTGGACTATTTTATCATGAAAAAACACTCACATTCTTGAGTATGCTACCGAACTGTCACTGTCAAAGAACCGGATCAAAATCAAACGACAATAGCACCTTCATGATTGTTGAAATATATACATACATAATGTTGTTTGTTTGTTTGGTGTGGGTTTCTCTTTTAATTTTTGGTGCGGTTCATATACCTTTGGCGATTTCTCTGGTTCCTTCGGTGCCATGTGCTGGATTGATGGAGGTTTGAGTATGTATCTTCTTCTCATTTGACGTTGGTGCGAATCAATCTCCTTTTTCGAGTGTTCTTGTTCTTTCTGTGCTCGTTAATGGCAATTTGGTGGGTGCTGGTGCGCCGTTGTGCGTAGTTGGCTATTTTTATTCTTTATTAAAGTCCAAGGTTAAGAATCTATTGGGAGGGTATTTTTTGTATCTTCCTCCTTTTGTCAGTTTTCAAGCTTATCATTTCCATTGCAAAGGTATGGTATGCTTCACTTATGATCTTTTGTTCAAGTAAGAGTTTGAAACAGACTATAATCCGTTTATCCAATAAATTTAGAATCTTACTCAAGTCTTATTGGAATTATAAAATGTTAATTTCCACTACTACAAATCGCGCATTTTTTCGAGGTTTTTTGGCCAATTTTTTGACGCCAAAAAGCGTCGAAACAATTGTTCTCGACGCCAAAAACCGTTGAAAAAATTGTTCTCGACGCCTTCAAAAAGTGTCGAGAAAAACTGAGTCGAAAAATCTCTACGGTCATAAACTGAGTCGAAAAATTTCGACGCTTATAAGCGTCACCAATAAAAGCGTCGAAATTTCGCTTAATTTTTTCAAAAAAAAAAAATGATAAATCTCATTTTATATAACTTGATATGATCAAACTTTACTCGTTCACCTGAATAGGCTTATATATAAG
Organism: Beta corolliflora; assembly: GCA_947648045.1. NCBI lineage: Eukaryota > Viridiplantae > Streptophyta > Magnoliopsida > Caryophyllales > Amaranthaceae > Beta > Beta corolliflora. The sequence continues at coordinate 196,018 of CANSZD010001412.1, forward strand.
CCTAATTATACAATCTTTGAGAAGAAATAAATCTTAAGACTATACAATCTCTTTCATATTTTTTTTTTGAAAGGATCTCTTTCATAGTCTTAAGTGATGACAAAAATTAAAATGGTAAAGCTACATAAATTTTAATTGAGTGTTGTTCTACAACTTCTTCGCAAATCAAAATCTTCATTTATAAGCATCTTTTGCCTTAAACCGGAACATAATAAAGCCATAACGGGTATACATTGTATTAGTGAAGCAGTACTATTAACAATCAACTATTCAAAATTTCAAATTTCAAATCGATCATCAACCTATTGTTGAAGTAGAAAATAAGAGAACCAACAACCACTATCGTCTTTCGAGGGTACAATAAAACATGCAAAAAAAAACAATCTTTTATGAAAAGGAAGGTTAAGAAACAAGGGTGAGAAAAATTTAAGGGTTTTTCTACATAGTGCCCCTATGTTTTACGAAATTCTACGTTGTACCCAACTTTTTTGAACTCTCCATATTTTACCTCTAAACTTTATAAACGTCACACAAAATACCCTTACTAATAGAAAATCCTACTCCAAACCACGCTCTGCCTTCAATTTCTCAGATTATATCCCAAACCCCAGTCAAAGAACAAGGCTAAAAATCCTATTCTACGCCCACAGAGTAAGAAAGTCCCAAAATCTACTGTTTGATATCGTGTATAAGGGCATTTTGTGCAACGTTTAGAAAGCTTAGGGATACAACATGGACATTTGAAAAAAGTTGGGTACAACATAGAATTTCGTAAAACACAGGGGCACTATAACCCAAAATTTAATTTCAAGACCAAAGTACAAATGCAGAAAGAAGAAATCCGAGGGGTATTAAAATGTATATAAAATTAAATATGCAGCACGGCAGAATGTTATCAACCTTCTACTTATTCGCATAAAGCAAAATAAAAGTTAAGACATGTTCGGACAGTACGTTAAATGCCAAAGCGCCAATGACCTATATTCAATGAGGAGAGAAGGAGCTAGAGCTAAGACATATTATTGATTTTAGTGTCCTTAATTCGATAGTAGTTTTGATGTGGATGCAAGTAGCTCATCAAGGGAAGGTCATGAGGTTTTGCTTACTAAATACTTGGATGGCAGCCATGGAAGGTTTAGTGAAGTACATGGTCCGAGTTTGGAAGCTACAAGGGCGTGCATGGTGGTTACTTGACAATCCTAGTTCTGTTAGGATTGTTGGTGGTTCTCCTAGTTCTATTAGGAGAAGGTAGTACTAATCCATGTTGGGTTAGGAGTCCTTTAATATAGTATTTCTATTCGGTTTGTTAGGAGTTGGAGTCTTTATTGAGTTATGTTTTATAATTCGAGTTGTCTTATTAGGAGTCATGGTTTTGCCTACGTTCTTAAAACGATGGATTTTACATGATTCAATCTTGTTAGGAGTCGTGTGACTTAAAGCTTGTCCTAAGCATAGTAGGAGTTGTTTTATTTTCTTATAAATAGCTTAGGTTGTACGGTATTTTCAGTTATGTTATAATTTTGAGTTTAAGTTAAACACTTGTTCATTGAATTTGCAACTAGTTTGTTTGCTTGTTAGATAAATCTACCGAGTGATTTCTTGTGAGTTTCCAAGTGAATCTTTGAAGAGTTTGTGAGTGTTGTGGGTATTCCAATACAAACAAATTTAAAACCCTTAGTTTAGGATTTAAGAAGCAAGTTCTTGAACCCTAACTAACCGATTCAAAGAATAGAGTATTCTTCTTTGTTTCCTATCTTTCAAATTATAAGGTGTGAGATTTCTTCTTTCACGTTACACATCAATTGGTATCAGAGCAAAGTCGTGCTTTTGGGACATTAGACGTGCCAAAAAGTGTTAATTTTTGTCCAAGAAAGGTCCTAGTATTACGAGATAATTTCAGACAATTTGGAGGAAGAAGTTTGGAGCGTTTCTTGGGAGTTCTTGGTGGTTCTTGGAGGGTGAGTACTCTTCATCGTGGGGGAAAACAACCAAGAGAGGATAAATGATTTGCTTCAACAACAACTTGCAGCCATGCGACAAGTCTTGGCTACTCTAACAATAAGCGTGCTAGGGAAAGACAAGGAGAGGAAAAACGATGGTGGTGTGAGTGATAGAGGGATGAAGATTGACATTCACGATTTTGATGACACTCTAGATCTTGAATTGTATATGAAATGGGAGAGATACATTGAAAGGTTCTTTGAGTATAGGGAGACACCGGATGAGAAGCAATACTCAAGTGCTAAATTAAAACTAACCAAGCATGTTGCGATTTGGTTAGAGGGAATACAAGCTCAAAGAAGGAGGGATGGCAAAGGAAAGATTCATTCTTGACCCAAGCTTAAGACGCACTTGAGGAGGAGATTTATTGCCGCCAATTTCAAACAAACTTTGTACGTGAAGTGGAGCACTTTGAAGCGAGGCTTTGGGAGTGTTGAAGATTATATTAAGGAATTCAAGAGATTAGCAATTGTTTGTGAGATTGAAGAGAGGGAGGAGCAAAAATTAGGGCGGTTCTTGGCTGGTCTTAATAATGATATCTATGAGAAGGTTGAGGTGCATCCTTACATTAATTATGATGAGGCGTGCAAGTTAGCCATGAAGTTTGATAAACATAGGAAGGACAAAGGGGTTGCAACCTATGAGAAGGGTAGTAGTTCGAAGTTTAAGGGTGAGAGTGGTTCGAATGCCAAAACACCTAATCCGAAAGGTCTTGAAGAAGATAAAGGGAAGCAGGCGATTGTGGGAGGTGGTAAGGACACAACCATTACAAGAGGGATTGTCCTAATCCTAGAGCCCTTACTGTGATGGAGATCCAAGCCAAAGGGATTCAAGCCTTCGCTGACGAGGAGGAGGATGATGAGGAGATGGATCTAGTTAATGAAAGTAGTGATGAAGAGGCGGAAAAGTGTGGTCCAGAAGGGGAGAGGAGTTTCATATTGAGGAGGGCCATGCATATTCAAGTAGTTAATCAACAGGAGCAAAGGGATAATATCTTCCAAACCAAGTGTAGGGTGAAGGGGGAATTGTGTGACTTGATCATTGATGGAGGGAATATGACTAATGCTGTGTCTAAGGATTTGGTGGAAAAATTGAGCCTAAAGACTACTCGACACCCTAGTCCATATAAGTTAAGGTGGTTGGATGAGCAAGGCACTTCCGTGAGAAAACAAGCACCAGTGGGGTTCAAAATAGGATCCTATAGTGATGAAATCTTGTGTGATGTGTTGAAGATGGATGCTTGCCATATTCTCTTAGGAAGGTCATAGTAGTATGATAGGCAATCTAAGCACAATGGGGTTACTAATGTGTACACCATTAGGAAAGATGGAGAGAAGAAGAAGTTGATCCCTTTACCCCCGGTAAAATCCAACCCTCCTACAAAGGTGAAGCCTAAGGAGACACTTTTGGTGGGAAGGAAGGTGATGGAGAGGGAGATTGAACATGGTGAGTTATGCTATATGCTGTTTAATTAGCAAAGAAGTGGTGGATGGTTTAGAGAGGAAAATCCCCGAATTGGCCGAAATATTATTGGAGTTTGAAGATGTTTTTCCGGAGGATTTACCACCTGGATTGCCACCAATTCATGGTATTGAGCACCAAATAGATCTTATTCCAAGAGCACCTATCCCAAACAAGCCATCTTATAGGGCAAATCCGGATGAAACCAAGGAGTTGCAAAGGCAAATTGGGGAGTTAATGGAGAGGGGATATGTGAAGGAGAGCATGAGCCCTTGTGTGGTGCCTACTTTCTTGGTTCCTAAGAAGGATAGGACGTGGAGAATGTGCATTGATAGTAGGGCTATGAATAACATTACTATCAAGTATAGGTTTCCTATTCCTAGGCTAGATGACATGCTTGATGAGTTATGTGGCGCCAAGTTGTTTTCAAAGGTGGACCTTAGAAGTGGTTATCATCAAATTGGGATGAGGGAAGGGGATGAATGGATTACGGTGTTCAAAACTAAACATGGACTCTATGAGTGCTAGTGATGCCATTTGGGCTCACTAATGTGCCAAGTACCTTCATGGGGATGATGAATGAAGTACTTAGGCTATTTTTGGAGAGATTTGTTGTGGTATACTTGGATGACATCTTGGTGTATAGTAGAGACGTGGAGTCACATTTGAAGCACCTAAGGGAGTTGTTTGAGGTACTACGCAAGCATAAGCTATTTGGAAAGATGGAGAAGTGCACCTTCAGGCAAGGGGAAAATAGTTTCCTTGGATACATTGTAACTGATCATGGAATCAAGGTGGATCCATCCAAAGTGGAAGCAATCAGGTCTTGGCCTATTCCGAAAACCTTGACTGAAGTAAGGTCTTTCCATGGTTTAGCTTCATTTTATAGGAGATTTATTAAAAATTTTAGTACTTTGTTGGCTCCTATAACTGAATGTACGAAGAAAGGGGGGTTTAAGTGGACAAAGCAAGCTCAAGAGGCCTTTAAGGAGGTAAAAGAGAGAATGTGTAGTGCTCCTATTTTAGGATTAACGGATTTTTCTAAGCCTTTTGAGGTGGAATGTGATGCTAGTGGTAAGGGAATTGGGGTAGTTTTGATACAAGAAGGGCGTCCAATTGCTTGCTTTAGTGAAAAGTTTGGTGGGGGAAAATTGAACTATTCGACTTATGATAAAGAGTTCTATGCTATGGTGAGGGCTTTGGATCATTGGAGTCATCATTTGCACCCCCAAGCATTTGTTTTGCATTCTGATCATGAGTCTTTGAAATACATTCATGGACAACATAAGCTTAGTGCTAGCCTGCTAGGCATGCAAAGTGGGTGGAATTTATGCAATCTTTTAACTTTGTGGCTAAGTACAAGGCGGGGAAGGCTAACATTGTGGCTGATGCTCTATCTAGGAGGTTTAATCTATTGACAATGCTTGATTCTAGGATACTTGTGTTTGAAATAATGAAATCCAGAAAAGGATAGCTGCTCATATAAGTACGCGCGAAACGGACGACTGAGATTGAAAAACTTCTCAACTCCCTCTCCAGATTTCTGCCAAGTGTCAAAGCACAGCAAAACCCTAATAAAGTAATGGGCGGGATTTTCGAAAAAGTAATCATTAACTTTTCAAAAAAATTCAACTCCCTGCAACGACACGTGGCACCCAACGAATCAACTTCTCTAAAAAATCGACCAAGACAACACTGGCTCGCGTCCACCGACAACATCCTTAGCGGTCAAGACCCTAAATGATGCTGGGGGCTAGTTGTATAACCCATGAACATTAGCGGACCTCCCTGAGGAGTCCGCGAACACAACTGACGGACGCGAACGTGGCAAACGTCGCCTACAGTTCTAACAAGTCAGTTCATTGGCATGGTCCGACAACATTGGCGGTCGCCTAACAAGACAAAATAGAGGAATCTTCCCTTCTGTCAGGCGCACCACAACCGTACATGTGTAAAAGGATTACGCAACCTGTCAGAGAAATAGTACTTCTATAAATACTCCACTAGTACTATTCTGCAGGTACATTCTCTCACACTGACAATTCTTATCTCTCTCTCTACTTTCTCTCTCTAAATCCTATTAAGACACGTGCTGACTTGAGCGTCGGAGGGGGTTTCCTCGCATCCCCCCGAGGGTAGTTCACGTTTGCTTCCTGTGCAGTTATTCACCAGCGGACGCCAACTCCAATCCTTGACGGACTCTTTTCAAGACCGTCAACCGTTTCTTAACCGGAACAGGGCCATTAATGAAATGAATAAATAAGGATTCCAGCTTCTTTAGGGGGAATGAATGGGTTAATAATTAGATATAACACTTTATTTATACCATTCATTGATTAGAAGAGGAGGATCTTTAAATTTGTCTATCCAAATTTATTAACAAAGAAGTGTTCGATTTTCTAAGTTTCATTTAAGGTGATGTAGCATCTTTATTTTTTTCTATATTTTTCATTTCGTCCCCCTTCCTTTTATATCTTGTAAACACCTTTTTTGTCTATAAGTTCCAGTGTGTTGTAAATGCGAGACCTTATTGACGTTTATACCATTGGTTGCGTGTAGTTTTATGCTCGTTTAGTACTCAAACATATCCTAAAACTGTAATTATAAATGTGTGAAAATGGCCCAGCACCATGGACAAGCTGGGTGTTGAATGAGCAGCTATTTTTTTACTGATGACATGAAACCATGAAAAGAGCAGTTTGTTGAAGACTCATTATTGGATGTGAATACTTTTTGTCCTACATGTAACTATTATGTTTATGCAACCGAAGTCATGAACAATACATTTTCTTAAAAATTGCTCCTTTATATAAATGAAAAGTAGAAGTTATGGCCTTTTTCCTGGAAAGTGTAATAACCTCGTGTTAAAAAATCTTCTACTACTTGTTTTGTGGTTTGAAAGCTATGTTGATTGTTGCGCTATCTGCCAGAATGGAAACCACAGTTGTCGACATTGGATCTCCTGCTGATTGTGTGAAGATTAATGTTCGAATGACTGTAAGTTTCTGAGCACATATGCTCTCAAAGGAATACATTAGCTGGGTTCTTTAGCGGACATACTAATTGATTTTAGTTTCTGTATCGTTGGATCAGAATTCCTTACTGGACATACTAATTGGTTTTATTTTCTATATCTTTGCATCAGAAAGATTGCTACGAGGTCTATGCTTTAGTTCCAGGGCAAGTGAAGAGGTGACATGCCCTTTCTCTTTCTTATTTTCTTGTTAGCACTTAGCACCCAGCCACAATAGTCACTGAAAAGAGGATCTTGCTCAGAGCAATACCAACCTGCTAGAGCTAGTAGAAAAGTGGTAGCTACTACAAAATTTTGTCACTTGAGCAGGACAGTTTTTTCTCAGAAAAAGAAAAATTAAGAGAAGTTAAGAAAAATTCATAGAAGTTAGATAGTTAAGTAAAGTTCTGAAAAATCAATATAAGTTGAGGAAAAATAAATTGAAGTAAACAGACTCTAAGTTTACCTAATCGTATGACGTGAGACAACTTTCATGTTAAGGCTATATTCAAACTCAAGTGGTGTCCGATCTATAGTGAATAAGAGTTCCATATCTCCACTTGTGATCTACTTAACTTAGACTGACGGGTTTTAGAGAAATGGAAAATATGTATCTCAGTATATCCATGTGTAGCTGAAATTTTGTCTGCCTTAAGGATAAATTTTATGCATATAAGTTATTTTCTGCTGTATTGTTGGTTCGGTTCTATACTAACGGAAGGTTCAAGGGATTGCCCAAAAGGTATCAAGGTATTATGTCACATTACTCACATAGTTTAAAATTGTGCATTTTCAATTGTATTCTTGTACAATTATATTATGAGAATGACAATTTTAAGATTTTCGAGAGCCGACATTTTGTTGGGTAAATGAGGAACCCAAAACTTTTGGATGATATCAAATCAGAACATCTTTGTAACACACAAGATGAAGCTTCACCATCTATTATAGTTTTTGTGATCATTACCTTTTCCTACTACTGTTGTTGCTAGTTTGCTACTGCTATAGTGTTGTTACTCATTACTTTATTCAGTATTCCCTCTGTTTCTTTAAGTTCTTCCTACAGGGAATGTTGGAAGAAACCAAGGAAAGCTAAATGGTATTTTCTACTTACAGGTTCACGTCCAGTAAAACTGAGGTTTATATGAAACTGTAATTTGGATTTTATACTCTCTAATTGTAGTAAACATGAACAGAAGAGTGTGTTATGCATCTGGGGGGATTATTCATTTAGGCTGCCACTTGCTAGCATATCCTTGTGCAGGCTATGGATCGGATAGAAACCTAGGATAGGTATGACATGTACCTTGATGATTTGCAGAATTTGAAGGAGAAAATGCATGTGACTTTCTTTTTTTCCCCAATTTGAGTTACCTGCACTTTTTTAGAGTTTCTCAAAAGAGTTATTTGGACTTCAACTTTTATCAACTTGGGATCTTGCCATACCTTCGCAACAATTTACAGGCTTCTAAATTGATGCATTTGGATGCACAAGTCTTTATATGTCATTGTTGAGACAAGTTGATTTTCATTATCTATCCTATTCCTAGTTATCTAAGTATATAATGTCATAATTGATACTCCCTCCGCTATTTTTTATTTGCTACATTTGTTTTTAACGGGAATGAACTACTTCTAGTCGATTATTTTGATTATTTTATAAGTAAAAATATAGTCGTATGTGATCTTGTTAGATTCGTCTCGACGTGTAGATTCATAATATCAAATTTTTATAATCTTTACTTAAGCGAAATAAGAGATATTAAGAGTTAAATAATGCTTTGAAAACCGTGCACAACAAATGTAGCAAATAAAAAAAAAGCAGAGGGAGTAATTGTGTCTGAACTTTAACTTTTAAGTTTTAACTGAGAGTATTGTCGTGCATTTGATGGATTGAAATGAAATAGGCAGCCTACTTGAAATGAGCTGCATGGATGGATCCGCATTTTGTTTTTCTCCAAGTTTATGCTTCAATATGTGTTCAAGGTTTTATATAATTGCATTCTTTATCCTGAAACTTTGGTGAATAATGTTGTTTTGTAGACTAACATTCTGGTTGATAACGCAGCTCTATTCTAGATGCATATAGCCAAACTGCATTGTTTCTGTTTATCTTTGTTTTCTTTTTCGACAAAAGTTACTTGCTTCATTGGCATGTGTGGGAATTTCAGGTTACCTGCTTTATAATTGATTGACTCTGTTTCCTTGCTATATATTAATAAGTTTGATTCTAGAAGTTCTTCATCTAGTTTTTGAATCTGTTATTGGATTTTTCAATGTTTGCATCTTATTGCTCTTATTACTGCTACGCTTAAGTGCTTAAACAGGGTAAGAAAAATTGGAAAAAGAATAAGGAAAACACCAAAGGGCTAATCTGATTTGTGAAAAAGGATATAACTTACCTGCTACAAATTTCTGAATTGACATGTATGGATTTGAAGATGTCTTGTTTTAAACCAGTTGTGTTGTGTCTTTTCATGACATGTTAGCTGAGAGAATGATAGTGGCTGCATAAAATCTTCAGTTAATTACTTGTGAGGTTTGTATTTCTCTCTCTATTTCCTTTTTTTTTTTTCTTTTACCACTAATGGCCTATCATTTAGATTATTGTTACGACTATTATTATTATTAATAAAAAGTTGTTGTACTTATTTTATCACTAGAGGTTGATTGTCTTGCCATCTTAAATTTACTCTTGTTTTTTAGACCGCGACAATAAAAGTGTTTGTAATTTTGAGATATTGCTAAAATGTAAGTCCATCATAGAGTACTTTTTGTGAAAAAAAAATTGTTTATGCATCTTTATGTGCTTTTCAAAGGTTTTATATTCTTGATTAGTTGACTTTTCTAGGTGTAGGAGAGATTATTGCTTCAACAAATACTTTGAAAGGTATCAAAGATTTGTGAAAACAACTTGAAGGTTAGTGTTAGAATTTTGATTTGTTCCCCAACTTTATCATTAATTTCATATAAATGAGGTGTTTGTAGCTTAGAGAAAGGGTACTATGGAGAGGAAGACATAGAGGAAAGTGGGAGGAGATAGATAGGGGTAAAGAGAAGATGAAGAAAGAGGGTAGAGAAAGATGGGGGGTGAGGGGGAGGGAGGTTGGAGGGAAGCGGCGCGGCCCATAGTTTGATGGCCCGCGCTCGCTCCCCCTCGGGGGTGGGGGAGATGGAGGCGAGGGGGGGGGAGAGAGGGATGCGAGGGGGGAGTGAGGGAGAGAGAGAGGGCGGGGGGAGGAGGGGAGAAGGAGGCGAGGGGGAGAGGCCGAGGGGGAGTGAGGAGGAGCGGGCGGGGGGTGAGGCACAGAGTGAGGGAAGACGGGGGCGGGGTGAGGCACGAGGGAGGAGGAGGGCGGGGCAAGGGAGTGAGGGAGAGAGGAAGGCGAGGGGGAGAAGGGGAGGGGAGTGTGGGAGGCGAGAGGTGAGTGAGGGAGTGAGGGAGGGCAAGGCGGGAGTGAGGGAGGGCGGGGGTGGGGGTGTAGGAGGGAGGGCGAGGGGGAGAGAGGGAGGGCGGGCGGGGGGAGAGAGGAGGGCGGGCGGGGGGAGAGAGGGAGGGCGGGCGGGGGAGAAGGGGAGGGGAGTGAGGGAGGGAGGCGAAGAGGAGTGAGGGAGAGAGCGAGGGAGGGCGGGGGGTGGGGTGTAGGAGGGGTGGGGAGGGGGAGAGAGGGAGGGCGGGGTGGGGGTAGGAGTGAGGGCGGGGCGGGGGAGTGAGGGAAAGAGGAAGGCGAGGGGGAGAAGGGGAGGGGAGTGAGGGAGGGAGGCGAAGGGGAGTGAGGGAGAGAGCGAGGGAGGGCGGGGTGGGGTGTAGGAGGGGTGGGGTGTAGGAGGGGTGGGGAGGGGGAGAGAGGGAGGGCGGGGGTGGGGAGGGGGAGAGAGGGAGGGCGGGGTGGGGGTAGGAGTGAGGGGGAGGTGAGAGAGGGAGGGCAAGCGGGGGGAGAAGGAGGCGAGGGCGAGAGGGATGGCAGGGTGGGGGTAGGAGGGAGAGGGCAGGGCAGGGCAGGGCATGGCGGGGGGAGTGAGTGAGTAGTAGTCAGTAGATAAACGTACGCACATCGGCACAAAGTGATAAAGATCAAATAATTCAAAAAATTAATCAAAATAAAAATTAAAAATAAAAAAGATGCAAAGACATGCATACATAAAGAATTAAAGATACAACTCATAGTGTCATTAAAGATGCAAAGTAGTGGAGTTCTTTCGAAATTACTAGTATGAGTTGTTATAAAAAAGATGCGATAAAATAATTGAATTTTCAAAATTAAACTAAAATAAAGCATAAAGACGCATAATTGTAGAAAAATCAAAATCCAAAAAACTACTTACTCGAATTCAAGATTGTCAATTGGAAACCTCGAACTTGAAGTGATTAAATCTTGTATATTCCACTTTCTTTTAAAATTAAATGTTGCTTGCCACTGATAATGAATGACAATCTCAAATTGGGTAAAAATAAATTATTTTCTGTTAGTGATAGAAAAAAACCCCAAATTTCCATAGAGAATAGAGAGAATCAATGCTAATTTATTTTTGGTAATTATGAAAGAGAATTGAGGATAATAATTGAAGGAAGAACGTAAGAAGTTAGAAAGTTTTGAAGATATGGAAACTTGAATTTTTGGTGAAGAGATTGAGGAAGGTGAAAGCAGACTACCAACTAGCGTGATTTACTATTGCGTGATTACGAGGTAGAAGACTCGCGGGCCATTTGTCATTTACAAATAGAAAACATCACGAAATTAAACCAAAATTTTTTTAGTGGGGGCCCTGTGCAAAGGAGGGGTAAGGGGAGTGAGGGGTAGGGGAGTCGGGTGTGGGAGGGCGGGGGCGAGGAGTGAGGGGGGGGGAGTGAGGGGGGGGGGAGTGGGGCGTGGGAGGGCGAGGAGTGAGGGGAAGGGAGTGGAGCGGGAGGGTGGGGAGAGAGAGGGAGGGCAGGGGGGGGGGAGAATGTAACTTTAAGCACTTGTTTCGGTCAAAAATCATTTCCGATCATCAAGTTATGGGGTTTTTATTACGTGATTTGATCATATTTGAATTTATGATCGCACGCTTTATAAATGGTTAAAATATAATAAGTTTGGAATAAAAATTTGGTCAAAAATAATTTCCAAGCATCAAGTTATGGGGTCGTTAATTATTACGTGATTAAGGGCACCCATTCTAAGGAAAAATGAAACTTTAAAGGCAATTTGGGAAAAAAATGGTCAAAAATCATTTCCTTGCATCAAGTTACGGGGTCATTATTACGTGATTTCGATTAAGGACACCAATACGCCCTTATAGAGGATGAAAATATAAGCACTTTGGAATAAAAATTTGGTCAAAGATCATTTCCGAGCATCAAGTTATGGGGTCGTTATTACGTGATTTTGATTAAGGGCACCCGTTTGAGGGGAAAATGAAATTTTAAATTTCGAATTTCTGAATGCACGGCCTTATAGAGGGTGAAAATATAAGTTATGGGGTCATTAATACAGAATTTCGATCTTTTGAATGCACGGCCCTATAGAGGATGAAAATATAAGCAATTCGGGAAACAATTTGGTCAAAAATAATTTCCATACGCGATTTCAATTAAGGGCACCCGATATAGGGAAAAATGACACTTCAGATGAAACAAGTTTGGAATTAAATTTGGTCAAAAATCATTTCCGATCAAGTTATGGGGTTATTATTACGTGATTTCGAATGCACAGTCTTATAGAGGGTGAAAATATAAGCACTTTGGGAAAAAAAATTGGTCAAAAATCATTAATGAACATCAAGTTATGGGGTTATTAATACGGGATTGGTATTTAAGGAAAAATGTAACTTCTGGATGCACCGCCTAATATCGGATGAAAATATAAGCAATTTGGAAAAAAAAGGCCAAAATTTTCCGAGCATCAAGTTATGGGGTCATTAATATAAGCACCGCCTTATAGAGGGTAATATAAGCACACTGATAAAAAATTTAATCAAAAAACATTTCCGAGCATCAAGTTATGGGGTCATTAATACTTGGTTTCTATTTAGGGCATCCGTTTTAGGAATTTAAATTTCGAATTTGTGAATGCACCGCATTATTGAGGGTAATATAAGCACTTTGATAAAAAAATTTAATCAAAAACATTTCCGAGCATCAAGTTATGAGGTCATTATTTCAGAATTTCGAGTCATGGCACCCATTTTAAGAAAAAAAATGAAACTTTAAATTTCGAACTTTTGAATGCACAGCCTGCACTTTGGAATAAAAATTTGGTCAGAAATCATTTTCGATCATCAAGTTATGGGGTCATTAATACGTGATTTCGATTTATGGCACCCATGCAAAGGAAAAAATGAAACTTTAAATTTCGAATTTATGAATGCACCACCTAATAGAGGATAAAAATATAAGCACTTTGAAAAAAAAACATTGGTCAAAAATCATTTCTGATCATCAAGTTATGAGGTCATTATTTCATAATTTCGATTTAGGGCACCCATTTTAGGAAAAAAAATAAACTTTAAATTTTGAATTTCTTAATGCACGGCTTTATAGAGGGTGAAAATCTAAGCAGTTTGGAAAAAAAATTGATCAAATATCATTTCCGAGTATCAAGTTACGAGGTCATTATTTCATAACTTCGATTTAGGGCACCCATATTAGGAAAAAAAAAACATAACTCTAAATTTCGAATTTCTTAATGCACGACCCTATAGAGGGTGAAAATCTAAGCAGTTTGGAAAAAAATTAATCAAATAACATTTTCGAGCATCAAGTTATGGGATCATTATTACGTTATTTCTATTAAGGGCACCCATTTTAGGGAAAAATGAGATTTTAATTTTTGAATTTATGATTGCACGGCCTTATAGAGGGTAAAAATCTAAGTACTTTGGAAATTTTTTTTGGGGAAAAATCATTTTCGTGTATCAAGTTATGGGGTCATTAATACGGGATTTTAATTTAGGGCACCCGTTTTTGGGAAAAATGACACTTCAAATTACGAATTTCTGATTGTACGGCCTTACAGAGGGTGAAAACGTAAGAAGTTTGGAATAAAAATTTGGTCAAAAATCTTTTCCGAGCCTCAAGTTATGGGGTTATAATTGCGTGATTTCGATTAAGGGTACCTATTTTATGGAAAAATGAAATTTTAATTTTTGAATTTCTGAATGCACAGCCTTATAGAGGGTGAAAATATAAGCACTTTGGAAAAAACTTGGTCTAAAATCATTTCCAAGCATCAAGTTATGGGGTCATTAATACGGGATTTCGATTTAGGGCACCCATTTCATGGAAAAAATGAAACTTTAAATTTCGAATTTATGAATGCACCACCTAATATTGAATGAAAATATAAGCACTTTGTAACAAAATTTTGGTCAAAAATCATTACCGATGATCAAGTTATGGGGTCGTTATTACGTGATTTCGATTAAGGTCACCCATTTTAGAGGAAAATTAAACGTTAAATTTCGAATTTCTGAATGCACGACCTTATAGAGAATAAAAATAAGCACTTTAAAAAATAATTTGGTCAAAAATCATTTCCGAGCATCAACTTACGGGGTCGTTAATACGTGATTTCGATTTGGGCACCCATTTTAGGGAAAAATTAATTTTTAATTTTTGAATTTCTGAATGCACAGCCTTAGGGTGAAAATATAAGCACTTTGGAACAAAAAATTAGTCAAAAATCATTACCGATGATCAAGTTATGGGGTCATTAATACGGGATTTCGATTTAGGGCACCCATTTCAAGGAAAAAATGTAATTTTAAATTTCGAATTTCTGAACGCACTGCCTAATATAGGATTAAAATCTAAGCACTTTGTAATAATATTTTGTTCAAAAATTATTTCTAAGGATCAAGTTATGGGGTCGTTATTACGTGATTTCGATTAAGGACACATGTAGGTGTGTTTTCATTTCGCCTACGCGGTGTGAGCGTGCACTAATGGAAAAAACGTCAAGGGCTGCGGTCAAAATAGCCCTAAGGGTTGCGTTTTTGGCCCGCAGCCCTTGGCGTAGCAGCCCTTGGGCAATTGGGCCTAAACCGCAGCCCTTCACTCCCCGCAGCCCTTGTGATAAAAAAAACAATTTTATTTTTTTTGCATTTTTAGTCTTAAATGATCCCCAAACAGTTTTATATATATATATATATATATATATATATATATATATATATATATATATATATATATATATATATATCTTCTTGCTCCAAAATAAGTGAAACACTTGTGTTAAAAAGCTCTCACATAAATGGGAGAGTTGTTTCACTTATTTTGAACAAATATATATATATATATATCATTTTCCATTGCAAATTATGTTTTTTATACAAATATAAGAAATTTACACCTTGTAAACTTAACAACTATCTGGCTAATCTCACCCTTCCACTCCTGTATTAATGTAGTATGTACACTCTTTCTCTCCCTGTAAAGTTAACAACTATCATGCTTCTGTAAACAAAAACCTCTGCAACACCTTGTATGGCATCATAACTTCGGCAAAAATTAGTTTACAAACCGGGCGTAGAGGGTATCCATAAATGTTGAGCGCAACCGGGCTATTCCGAGAACTAGCTCCTTGTCTTAGATGGTGGTACTTACAGGAAGACCCAAAGTTGCAACTCCCAATCCTCATATAATACTGCAATAATCCAAAACCCACAAAGACAAAACTTTACAATAACTTGCGGGCAGTACTAATAACAAAATTTAATGGAAAAAATTGCATCTTACAGCGGAAGTAGAACGACAACGATCGGCATAACCACAAAAAAGGAGCAATGGGGGGGAGGGATGGGGGTGTGCAGGGGTAGTAAGGGGAGGGGGAGGGGCAGGGGGGCTGGGCAGGGCAGGGCCACAAGGGGGTGTGCAGGGACTGGGAAGTGTGCAGGGGGCAGGGGGGCCTAGGCAGGGGTGTGCAGGGGCTGGGGGGCCTAGGCAGGGGGTGTGCAGGGGCTAGGGGGGCTGGCAGGAGCAGGGGGAGGCTGGGCAGGGGGAGTGCTCAAGGAAAGATTTGAGATTTGCTTATACATTCCAATAAAATTAAAATAAGATGATATACAAATATATAAGTGGGTTTGTTAATCCAAATTCTAAGCTACGTCACACCAAAAATTTCAATAGTAGACAAATACAAATAGTAGACAAGTACCAATAGCTTTCTAATATCAACTATGATCATTACACACATCATATAGATACATGTGGGTTTTCTATTTGGCTAAAGTACAGAAAGGAATTTGTCCAATCACAATGAAGGGCTAGATGCTGATATGTGCTCACATGTTAGACACATTCATCTGACTATATAAATAAACATAATAATTGTGGGTAGATAATCAAAATAGGCCCGTGTATTTCATTAGAATATTCCCACAAAAAGTAAGCCAAAGTTATGCTATCCTGAATTCCATCAAGAATCAATAATAGGTAGTAGAGTAGCAAAGAAATCTAATAAAAGAAAGAATTTTACTGAATTCATATCAGATATACACCCAAAAAAATGAAAGAAATAAACTCAAAAAAAAGTAAGACCATTGTTTCGATTGTCTACTAGGGCTTCCCACGCAAACACTACTATTTTATTGTATGAGTTCGCAACAACCTAACCAATATAGATATCCCTAGCAATTCCAATATTCCATCACTTCGATTTTCAATCAAACAATCAAAATAGAAATTAAGTTCAGACGTTTTACCAAACACTCATGTCCGTCTTAAAATCCTTCATTTCTGACAGACTAAACTCCTCCGGACGTGGAACCTGGTTCACGCATTCCATCACAAATTAAGCATTTCATCGAACACCTTCGCTGCTTCTTAAATTGATCAAGAACAATCTTACATTCTCATCGTAAGCCACAATTTGATAAGACAGATTATCATAATAAAACTGGAATGTGATTATCTTACTTTTGACGAAAAAATAAATCTGTAGTTTTGATTGGAATATCGTCTTTGTCTTACAAAACCTTTCCACCGTGAAGAATATAGCTTCATAATCGCCAAATTTGATATCAAGTGCTGCTGATGGATCATAGGAGTAATTAGATTGATTCGTCAACAATCAATTTTTGTTAAGCAGAAAGTTGAAAATCAAGTTTCTTAAAATCAGTCAAAAGAATTTATTTCAATTAGCACAATTCCAATTTTGACAATGTTAATCAAAAAACAATCCACACCATTTCAGATAAAAAACTAAAAACAAAAACAACAGATGAAATTGAAGGTTTCAGATACAATTTAATCACATTTCACAATACTACATATCACTCGTAATAATACCTTAATACAATTTATCAAGTTCCCTATTATTCATCTCACTAAAGCAATAAGTCAAAAGTCACAAATATTATAGATTCATCAACTATCAAACTACTGATGAGATGTACAAGAACCAAGAAACTGAAACACGCATCTTTCATATACCAATCAAATTTACTGGGTACGAAAACGAAGAACACCAACACACGACCAAAATTCAACCTCCAAATTCAGCAATTAAACTTTCTAATTTCAGAATAAATAGAAAATGCAAGAATTTTCAACTTAATCCTCAACAATTTCAAACCCAATTTCAAACCTTAGATCCACGAAAAGCATTGAAAAAACAAAGAGGAGAGAGAAAATACCTTAGCGACGCCTTGCGAAGGAGAGAAGAATCAGACAATGATTTGCCACCGATGGTGCGCAAATCGATGTTGCATAGCTCGGATTCGAGTGATTCGACAGTGCCATTAATGGCGGAATGAACGAAGGAAGAGCGGGGCACCGAGAATGAGATAGACGAATGAAGATTTGTGGTGGTGTGAAGATTTGTGAGGAGTAAACCCTAGCAACCATGAGAGAGGAGAGAGACGAATGAGAAAGAAAGACGAGAGTGAAGATTTGTGCGCTCAATGAAGATTATTTGTGGATAGGTTTAATTTGTGCGCTCAATATAAGCCCATCAGCCCGCCACCGAGAATTAATTATAAAGGCTGCGGGTTGGCCCAAAACCGCAGCCCTTTAGTAATTAAGAGTTGCGGTTTTGGGCTAACCTAGGGCTGCTAATCGAGCTGAGCTACTCGCGAGCAACTCGAGCTCGACTCGGTCAACGCTCGGTCAAAACTCGACTCGGCTCGAAACCTTAACGAGCACGAGTTGAGCATGACCCTGCTCGACTCGTTAAGCTCGCGAGCAGCTCGATAACTTTTTTAAATATTATTTTTCTAAAAATTTATTTTATTTAATAAAAAAGTTTATTAAAAACTTGAGATATATGGACCAACTTACCAAGCCCAATAATTTTTACTTTATCGGGATGTCATGATTAAACTAGTAACATAAGTTTTAAAAAAAATTCACAATAGAAAAGATTTGTTTGAAAATTGAAAGGAAAACCCTAGTCCCTCACTTCCCCCCAATTCCCATCCCAGCCGTCTCTCCTCAGTCCTCACTCGTGGAGTCGTGGTTGTGTAGTCGTGTACTCCGCTCACTCATTCTCTCTCTCGGACTCTCGGCTTCGCTCATCAACATCAGTACATCACCAATAATCTCACTTTGGTCTTCTTGGTTCATCAACATCACCTTATCACCGGCGCAAAAACTCGCGGTTTTCCGGCAACTTTTTGGTGTTTTTCGACTAATATATGACAGGTACACATGTTATCTTTTTTTTCGTTTTTTCTATTTCGTTTTTTGATTTAGTTTGCTAATTTCGGTTTATTATTTCGTTTTTTAATTTAGTTTCAATTGTGTTATTGTTGGGAATGTAATACTTGTTACATTTGATATGAATTTAGACTATTTATGTTTTATTATGAATATTTGTTAAATTGTTACTTGTGCGATGTGTGTTGTGCTGTGTGTTGTGCTGTGTGTTGTATGTTGTGCGTTGTGTTGTGTTGTGTGTTATGTAGAAGGAAGGAAAGAGATGGTTTGATTAGGTGGTCCAAGATATTATAATGAAGTGGATAAATTGAAGGGAAGATTTTTCTTGTTGACAAGGAAAGACTCAGTTTTTTAAAGAAAGTTCTTTTTTTTATTGAAAAGTTATAGTCATCAAACAATCACTTAAAATATATTGAACAGTTATATTTATCAAACAATAACTTTAGAGATTTGAGCTTATGTAGCATGTAGATTACGCAAAGTAAAAAAAAAATAAGAGAAATGTAATTGTGTGGTGTGTGCAGCGTGGTCTGTGGTGTGTGCAGCGTGGTGTGTGGTGTGTGGAGTTAGGAGTGCCGAGTGTGGTTTGGCGAGTGTGGTGTGCTGCGTTGGGGTGTGGAGTGGTGTGTGTGGTCAGTAGTGTGTGTGGTTAATGGTGTGTTGTCTTACTTGTCTATTATCTAGTAATGTATAATATCATCCTTTAAATGCAGATATGTCTAGTAATGTTGACAAAGAAACTGCCGCTCCTAATAATCCTAATGTTGTTGAGGAGTTCTTTGTGAATCTCAATGATGAGATGGAGGAAGATGAAGAAGAACCCGAGGTAGAGGAAGTGCCTCCACCAATTAACACTCGTGAAGGTAACGATGATCTACTTCCATCGGGTCCTTTTAAGAGAGTAAGGCAATCTAGTATTTGGAAAGATTTTAGTGAGCCAGAATTAATTAACAAAGAATGGTTTGTAAGATGTAAGCATTGTAAAACTAAACTTAAAGTTTTTAAGTCTGCTAGTACTACACATTATAAGCGTCACTTAGATAAATGTCCTAAAAAATCAAGGCAAAGTACATTGCTTAATTTTCTGCCATCTGATTCTAGTGCTGGGACACCTGATTCTTCTTTTGTTAGTGCTTTGCATAATGGTAAATTTGACATGTTAAAGATGAGAGAAGGCATTGCACATTGGATTGTCATGCATGAAAAATCATTTTCAGTTGTCGAGGAAGAAGGTTTTAATTTGATGTTAAAGAGAGGAATTCCACAATGGACATACCATAAGAAATGATGCTTTTAAAACTTATGAGATTGAAATGAAGAAGTTAAAGGTGTTGTTAAATACCATAGATAGGATTTCTTTGACCATTGATTTATGGCGCTCAAAGCCTCAAAAAATTGAGTATATGGTTCTTACGGCTCACTTTGTTGACCATGATTGGAAGCTTCAAAAGCGAATATTGAGCTTTGTTCATATACCTCCTCCTCGAAAAGGAAGAGACATAGCCAATTGCATATTCAAGTGTTTGAAGGAGTGGGACAATGAAAATAAAGTAAGTTCATTAATTCTTTAAGTATTTTTCTACATACTTGTTAGCTTATATTTACATTTTACTCATTTTAGGTTTTACCTCTTTCTTAGGTTCTCACAATTTCAGTGGACAATGCAACGGCAAATGACACATGCATAGAGATATTGAAAGAAACATTTTCATTGACTAAGAGGTTGATTTGTGGTGGGAAGTTGTTCCATGTTCGTTGTTGTGCGCATATCTTGAACATTATGGTTCAACATGGATTAAAGCAAGTGAAGACAATCATCAAGAATGTTCATGATACCGTTGATTACATCAATGGTAGTGAGTATCGGTTCCAAAAATTTGTGGAGCTTGTTCAACAATTCAACTTAAAGGAGAGAAGATTGGTGCTTGAATGCAAGACTAGGTGGAACTCAACTTATGATATGTTAGCTTGTGTAATCAAATTTAAAGAGGTATTTTCTAGACTTTCTTTGGAGGATAGAGAATATGTTTATTGTCCAAGCAATGATGATTGGGTCAAAATTGAGAAATTGCTTGAAATTTTGAAGGTGTTTAGTGATGCTACTAACATTATATCGGGATCCGAATATCCAACTTCTAATTTATTTCTTAGTGAGGTTTATAGGATTAAAGTGATGTTGGATAAGAATATGGATTCTTCTAATGATTTTGTTAGAAGTATGGTAAAGAATATGAAAGATAGATTTGACAAGTATTGGGGTGAATGTAACTTGCTTATGGCAATAGGATCGGTGTTGGATCCTCGTTTGAACATGAAAGGTGTTGAAATTACATTTCCCTCAATGTTTACTTGTGAAGAAGTTCGAGATAATATGCGTAGAGTTAGAGAAACTTTACATGAGCTATTTGATGAGTATGCTAGTGTGTATTTTTCTCCTACCATGGAACATAGTGGTGAATGTGAAGGTGGTGTTAGAGTTGAGGTTGGAGAAAGAAACACTACGGCATTGACTCAACTTTTACAAGTTGTGGCCTCTTCGGAGGTAGGTAGTGCTCAAAAATCTGAAGTTGATGAGTATCTTGAGGAGGGAGTGCTAATGGTTCAAGTGGGCGAAAAGTTTGATCCTATAGTATGGTGGAAAGAAAAAGCCATGAAGTTTCGCATTTTGTCTAGGTTGGCCGCCGATATTTTGGCGGTTCCTATAACAACCGTGGCTTCGGAAGCTACATTTTGTGCGGGGAGTCGGGTCATTGATCCTTATAGAGCTTCATTATCTCCGGAGACCGTGCAAATGTTGATTTGTAGTGGAGATTGGTGTCGCTCTCTCCATGGAGTAAAGAGGAAAAACAAAGTAAGACTATTATTATTTTTCCTAAGTATATGTCTTTCACTTTCTTTAATTTGGTTTTTATTTATGATTTTTCCATTTCTTGTTGTTGGTTTACTTTATTTCTTTTGGGCCACCCCTCTACTTTACCAAATATATACTAACTTATTTTATGTCATGTAGAATATCGTTGAAGATGAGCCAAAAGAAATCATTCTTCCAATTTCCTAAAGTTGGTAATAGATTTTATTAATACTTCTATCATGTGTGCTTTTTCAAAACAATGAAGATCCTTACTAATTTTTTGGTACATGAATGTTTGTAGGTTTTTTGGACTTTTGGAGAAGATTGAAGCATCAAACTTGTAATGGAGTATTTTATGAAGAAATATTTGGGATTTTGAATGTTTTAAATTTGTTTTGTAATAGGATGTTTGTTATGTAAGAGACTAAGAGACTAAGAGTTGTGTAATTGTATCTTATGATCATATTGTTGTTTTAGAGATAATTTTTATCCTTTGTTTATAATAATCAAATGGAGGCAAGGATGCATGGAAGAACTTGAATAATTTTAAAATGTTTTGGTAATTGTAGTAATTCTAATGATTTGAAATAAAAAACAAGGTAAAACTAATTGTCAAGCAATCGAACCGAGCTCGAGTCGAGCTTATCGAGCCTATCGAGCTTATCGAGCCTATCGAGCTTATCGAGCCTATCGAGCTTATCGAGCTCGAGTCGAGTTTCGAGCCGAGTTGGGAAAAAAATTAACGAGCACAAGTCGAGCAAGAGCTTAACGAGCTTAACGAGTTTTCGAGTCGAGCAGGGTTTGCGAGTTTTCGAGTCGAGTCGAGCAGGGCCCTGCTCGCGATCGACTCGCTCGATTAGCACCTCTAGGCTAACCGCAACACTTCACTATTAAGGGTTGCGTTTTGCAATAAACCGCAGCCCTTGCGTTTTTTTCCACTAGTGGCGTATTTGATTTGACCACCCCATTGTTAAGGTTTTATTAAAAATATGTATTGAAAGAAGTCGCCAACAATTCTTTTTAGGAAGAATCATAAACCTAATTGGATATGGGAAACCGTAGGGACAAACTGTGGGACTTATCCAATGTAGATTTCCCCGTCTAGACTCCATAGATGGTCACAATGAACCAAAAATTGAGTTCGGGGTGAGGGTACAACACAGTCAGGAACCATGTTCCTCATTGATGGCCTCTACTAAATATCGATTCATGTCAATGTTTAATAACGAAATAATGTTTTTATGCACCCTAATAATAATTAGTCTAGGTTGGTTCAGAAAACACATAAAAAGACTATTTTTTAGTGATATGTTATTAGGCAATCAATTTACAGGGAACCTAACAGGTTGTCCAAATTAATCTGATTAATGATAGAACAATTCTTTAGGTCTTGTTTAACAAAAAAAACATGTGGGTGATAAAAGCAATAAAGCAGGACAATCATATAATATGCATAGAATAATCAGGCAAACATATAATAATGTATAAAATAAATAAAAAGAAAGAAAAGGGATTAGAATATACAGTAGAACGATTCTATATTAAAGATCTACATCAGGAAAGAAAACAGTTAGTAACTTCAATATAAAAATAGAGAATTTATTTAAGGACCCTCGGGATTATACCGTGGCTTGGGTCCGCGATATTGACAATCTTCGGGACGAGCAATCGTGAAGCCTGAAAATCTAAATGTATGAAAGTATGTAGATTTGAATGTATTTGTGTTTGAAAGTATGAGTTTTGTAGGGAGGTTTTGTAATTCGTAGGGAGGTATTCGTAAGATATTCGTTGAGTGTTATATGAAAAATTCGTTCTTTAATATGTACGGAAATCAGGCCTATTTATAGGGAAAACGACACTGCACCTGGCGCAGGCTGATGTGTCAAGTGCATGACGCGGCATGCCCAATAGAAAGCGTACACGTGGTACGCACTTTGATAAAATATAAGAAAGAAAAGCCGTGTCTCACGCAGAGAGGTGCGCTTGGCGCATGACTCTACATGAAACATAGTCTATGTGGCATTTATGTGCGCTTGGCGCAGGCTGTGCGCTAGGCGCAGGCCTACGTGGCAAATACGTGGCAGGACACGTGCGCTCGGCGCAGGTCTGTGCGCTCAGCACAGTCAGCTGCGCTTATAGATGGCAATTATCCATGGGTGAGTGGATTATCCACCCATCCACCCCGAATAAATGGGTGATCACCCGCGGTGAAGCGGGTGACTGGCGGGTGATGAATGGATCGGGTGGTGGATCGGGTCGGATATGGATGATATTTTTTGGACCCATCACCCGCCCCATCACCCGCTCCATCCATCCATCCATTAATATATCCATCCATCCACCCATATATATAATATAATATAATATAAAAAAAATGTTTTTTTACTGACACGTGTCATTTTTTTAAGGGATAAAAAAATACTTATAATTACTTAAGGGATAAAAAAATACTTATAATTACTTTTTGTTGTGTAATAAGATTGATATTTTGTCACTTTATTGTTAATCTATGAGACTACGATTAATTTTTCATATATTAATTTATTTAAAATTATTAAGTCTAAAAAATAGTTTTTGTTCCTAGTATCATCTGTTTCCCACACGCTCCACCCGCCCCACCCGCGGATTATGGGTGGAGCGGATATGGGTGAAATTTTTGGCGGGTGATGGATGGTGTGGATGGAGTTTTGGGTCGCGGGTGATGGGACGGATGGAGCTCCACCCGACCCATCTCCGATCCATTGCCATCCCTAGCTGCGCCTCATCACACGTTGGTGCGCTCAGCGCACCGCCTTGTTTTTGACACGTTTTGACAGTTTTTTGATAAAAACACGTGTTAAAGATTTTATTTTATCTTTTAACTACGGATATCTGATTTTACGGGATAAAATCAGATTTTAAAAATATCTTTTGAAAATATTTATTTATTTAATAAAACAATTAATTATTATTAAACAATTAATTGGGCTTTTCAAAGGATTGGGCTCAAAATACAATCAATTATCATGAATAATTAATTGGGCTTTAAAATAGGACTTTAACACTTTTCGAAATAGTTTTGAATGGCTTCTCAGACTGCTCTGCCCTTGGGTCGGACCAATTAAGACCACGGTATGTTTCATCATCGGATCCATAAATGGGGAGACACGATTATGTGTCTACAGCACCCATTTTAGAGGAAAATAAAACTTTAAATTTCGAATTTCTGAATGCACGACCTTATATATAGAGGAAAAAAATATAAGCACTTTGGGAAAAAAAATGGTCAAAAATCATTTCCGAGCATTAAGTTATGGTGTCATTAATACAGAATTTCGATTTAGGGCACCCGTTTTAGTGAAAAAATGAAACTTTAAATTTTGAACTTCAGAATGCACAACCTTATAGAGGACGAAAATATAAGCACATTAGAAAAAAAATATTGGTCAAAAATCATTTCTGAGCATCAAGTTATAAGGTCATTATTACCTGATTTCGATTAAGGACACCCATTTAAGGGAAAATTGAAACTTTAATTTTTGAATTTATGAATGCACGGCCTTATAAAGGGTGAAAATTTAAGCACTTGAGCAAAAAAATTTGGTCAAAAATCATTTACGAGCATCAAGTTATGGGGTCATTAATACATGATTTCGATTTAGGGCACTCGTTATAGGGGAAAATGACAGTTCAAATTTCGAATTTCTGATTGCACGACCTTATAGAGGGTGAAAATATAAGAAGTTTGGAACAAATTTTTTGTCAAAAATCATTTTCGAGCATCAAGTTATGGGGTTGTTATTATGTGATTTCGATTAAGGGTACCCATTTTAGAGGAAAATGAAACTTTAACATTCGAATTTCTAAATGCACGACCTTATAGAGGCTGAAGTTATAAGCACTTTGAAAAAAAATTGGTCAAAAATCATTTCCGATCATTAGTTATGGGGTCATTAATACAGAATTTCGATTTAGGGCACCCGATTTAGGGAAAAATGAAACTTTACATGTCGATCTTCTGAATGCACGGCCTTATAGAGGACGAAAATTTAAGCACTTTGGAATAAAAATTGGTCAAAAATCATTTCCGAGCATCAAGTTATGGGGTTATTATTAGGGCCGGCAAACAGATCAAGTTGTGTCATGTTCGTGTTCGGGTCATACCTAAACGGGTCAGCTACCCCCCAACCCTAACCTGATCTGTATTTTATTCGGGTTAATTATTTGAAACCTAACCTGATCTGTTTTTTTTCGGGTTGACCTGACCTGATCTGATCTGTTTGACCTGAATTTTTTTTTGTGACATAATATAAAATCGGGTTAACTAAACCTATTTTGACCTGAAATTTTCAGGTTGACCCGAACCTCTAAACACAATTGTAACCTGCTTAGAACCTGATTTTACAAACCACGATCATTGAGCATCCAAAAACTAAATTCAAGTTTACATCCCACGCACAATAAAATTTTACAGACCACAAAATAACTAAAGATAGTTTAAAGTTCTAACACATCACAAATCACAATTCACAACCAAGAGCAAAGTTCAAAGTTCATCTCTTCATCGGAGTTGAAACATATTCGTTCAGCAGAATTGATAGACATTAATTCCTTCACTGCAACTTCCAAAATGACAAAATAATCAGAACAAAAACAAAAAAAAAAGACCATACAAAAGTTCAAAATTAAACATACATTAGGTCGATAATTATTCATAAAATAACTCAAAAAAAGCCATATATTTACTCGAAAATTAGTCATATAACTACTCATACTTTCATACACTAACTCGCAAATTATCTATGTAACTACTCGAAAATTAGTCATTCAACTACTCTAAAATTAGTCATGAAATTACTCTAAAGTTAGTCATATAATTAGTCGACAACCAACATTAATTACTTCAAAAATAAACATGCAATTACTCGAATGAAATCAACAATGAAGGAAAATTACCTTAACATTTGTCTGAATTGTTGTGCAATCGTCTTTTAATTTTATTTTGATTTTTTTTTTTTTTGGTACTGGACTTGAGAGAAGAAAGAAGAGAGAGTGAGAGACCGAGGGAGAAGTGAGAACAGAGAAATGAGAGACTGAGAGAAGAAAGTGGCGCATTACTCACATTCTCATGTATTAAAGTTAGGGTTTATTTTAGGGTCGGACTCAAATTTTGCTAGGTAGGTATTTTGGGCGTAATTTAACTTTTGGTATTTTCGGCCTAAATGAATTTTTTTTGGGCTTTTATATTTTCAGGTCAATTCAGGTTGGTTTCGTGTCAGACAATTCAACGTTAACCTAACCCATTTAACTTTCAGGTCGTGTTCGTGTCGACCCATTTAACTTTTCGTGTCGAAAATCTCAACCCTAACCCTGTTTTTTCAGGTCGTGTTCGTGTCGTGTCAGCTTTTGCCAGCCCTAGTCATTATTACCTTATTTCGATTAAGGACACCCATTTTAGGGGAAAATAAAACTTTAATTTTTGAATTTCTGAATGCACGGCCTTATAAGGGGTGCAAATATAAGCACTTTGGAATAAAAAAATTGGTCAAAAATCATTTCCGAACATTAAGTTATGGGGTCATTAATATAGGAATTGGATTTAGGGCCCCCATTTTAAAGGAAAAATGAAACTTTAAATCTTGAATTTCTTAATGCACGACCTTATTGAGGGTGAAAATATAAGCACTTTGAATAAATATACTGGTCAAAAATGATTTCCGAGCATCAAGTTATGAGGTTATTATTTCGGAATTTCGATTTAGGGCACGCATTTTAGGAAATAAATGATACATTAAATTTCAAAATTTTGAATGCACGCCTTATAGAGGGTGAAAATCTAAGCAGTCTGGAAAAAAAATTGGTCAAAAATCATTTTCGAGCATCGACTTATGCAACCATTATTTCGTGATTACAGTTAAGGGCACCCATTTTAGAGAAAAATAAAATTTTAATTTTTGAATTTTGAATGCACGACCTTATAAAGGATGAAAATATAAGCACTTTGGAAAAAAATTTGCTCAAAAATCATTTCCAAGCATCAAGTTATGTGGTAATTCTTACGTGATTTCGATTAAGGGCACCCATTTTAGGTAAAAATGAAACTTTGATTTTTGAAGTTTTGAATGCACGGCCTTATAGAGGGTGAAAATATAAGCACTTTGGAATTTTTTTTGGTCAAAATAGTTTTCGAGCATCATGTTATGGGGTCATTAATACATGATTTCGATTTTGGGCACCCGTTTTAGGGAAAATTGACACTTTAAAATTTGAATTTCTGATTGCACGGCCTTATAGAGGGTGAAAACATAAGTAGTTTGGAATATAAAAATTAGGTCAAAAATCATTTCCGAGCATCAAGTTATGAGGTCGTTATTACGTGATTTCGATTAAAGGCACCCATTTGAGGGATAAATAAAACTTTAATTTTTTGAATTTATGAATGCACAGCCTTATAGAGTGTGAAAATATAAGCACTTTGGGAAATTTTTTTGGTCAAAAATCATTTTCGAGCATCAAGTTATGGGGTCATTAATACGGGATTTGGATTTAGGGCACCAATTTTAAGGGAAAAATGAAACTATAAGTTTCGAATTTTTGAATGCACGTCCTTATAGAGGGTGAAAATATAAGCACTTTGGAAAATAAAATTGGTCAAAAATCATTTCCGAGCATCAAGTTATGAGGTCATTAATACAGAATTTCGATTTAGGGCACCCGTTTTAGGGAAAAATGAAATTAAAATTTCGAACTTCTGAACGCACGGCCTTATACAGGATCAAAATATAAGTACTTTGGGAATTTTTTTTGTCAAAAATCATTTCCGAGCATCAAGTTATGGAGTCATTATTACGTGATTTCGATTAAGGGCACCCATTGTAACACCCCTAGGTGTGCAGGAGCCCACTAGTAGATATTGTCCTCTTTGGGCCCTAGCCCGAAAGGATTTGATTTGGTGCAGTGCCTAAGATCTTGGCTATCCCACATCGGAAGTTGAGGAGAACGAAGCCTTCTTTATATAGAAGTTGATACCTCAACCTAGTAGAGGCCTTTTGGATAGGATTTCGGTTCTGCACCAAATCAAATCCTTGCGGGCTAGGGCCCAAAGAGGACAATAAATGAAACATTAATTTTTGAATTTCTGAATGCACGACCTTATAGAGAGTTAAAATATGAGCACTTTGGAAAAAAAAAGCCAAAAATCATTTCCGAGCATCAAGTTATGGGGTCATTAACACATGATTTTGATTTAGGGCACCCTTTTTAGGGAAAATGACACTTCAAAGTTCGAATTTATGATTGCACGGCCTTATAGAGGGTGAAAACATAAAGAAGTTAGGAATAAAAATTTGGTCAAAAATCATGTCCGAGCATCAAGCAAGTTATGGGTCGTTATTACGTAATTTCGATTAAGGGCACCCATTTTAGAGGAAAATTAAACTTTAAATTTCGAATTTCTGAATGAATGGCCTTATAGAGGGTAAAAATATAAGCAATTTGAAAAAAATTGGTCAAAAATCATTTCCGAGCTGAAGGAGACGATGAGGGTGGGGGAGAGGGGGGAAGAGGGTGGTGAGGTGGGAGACGGGGGTGAGGGAGGAGTGAGGAGGGAGAGGGGGGAGTGAGGGAGGGAGGTGAGGGCGGGAGAGGGCGGAGTGAGGAGGGAGCGAGGTGAGGGCGGGGAGCGGGGGAGTGAGGAGGGAGAGGGGAGCGAGGGAGGGAGGTGGGGGGCGGGCGGCGGAGGGGAGTGAGGAGGGAGAGGGGGCGAGCGAGGGAGGGAGGTGAGGGCGGGGAGAAGAGGAGCGAGGAGCGGGAAGTGAGGGGAGACGGAGTGAGAGGGAGCGAGGGTAGACGGGGTGAGGAGGGTGAGGGATGAGAAGCGGAGAGCGAGGGAGGTGAGGCGGGGGAGAGGGGGAGCGAGGGGAGACGGGGGTGACGACGGGGGAGCGGGGAGCCGAGCGGCGGGAGTCAAGGCTGGAGAAGAGGGAGAGGAGGGAGGTGAGTGATAAGTCGGTTTTTAGTTGCATTTAAGTAGGTCTTAAGTCTCATTTCCATGTAGTTTTTAGTGCATCTTAGGTCTAATTGCATGATTTGAGCATTCTTTTGAACCATTGTGTTATTTCGAGATACTTTTGGCTCTTTTATGTGATTTTCAAGTTATTGAGTCCGATTGTGACTAAGAGAAGCTAATATGGTTCGTAGATGGTCTAGATGGCGGTTTCCGGATGCGAGAAGATGAGTTTGAGTGCTTTGGGGTTGAAGGAACGATGATATTGAAGATTACTTTCCTTGCGGGACCAAGCAGAATCTCGCTTGCCCACGCACCAAGGCGCACGCCCAAGCGAGATCTCGCTTGCCCGTGCACAATTGTAAACCAAAGCATCAAAATCCTTCTGTTTCGCGTGCACGCCCAAGCGAGATCCCGCTTGCCCGTGCACTATGTTGCACGCCCGTGTAACTTCTCGCTCGACCGTGCATGCTGCTGCCCGACTATTTTCTCGACTTTTAATTATTTCCTTTTCTAGTTTATGTAAGCAATATTAGGTTTTATTAAACATACTTTTGGGCACTTTTTCATTATTAGAAAACATAGTACTACTTTTGAGAGAGCTTTTTGAGAGTAAACTCCATTATTAAACGTTGAATTCTACAAGTTTGATCCATTCAAGTAAAGACTAAGTTTTTCTAATTTCCTCTTTTCCTTATTATTATTATGTCTTTCAATTTATTTATCAATTGCTTTGTTATTTCAATTATGAGTGAGTAGTTTTATAATCTAGGGTTAAGTTGAACCCTAGCAATGATTAATGCATGAATCCCTCCCATAATTCTAATTTGATGTGATTAATTGTTCTTGTTTGATTGAATTGTGCTTATTTTCATTATCATACTAGGGATAGGTGATTTTGAATTGATTCCTTATGTCTTGTTTTCAATGGGAATTGAATCTAGATGGATTTGTTGATTTAATCAAGAGTATGAATATCTCTATGGGAATAAGTAGATAGGATTACTAGGAATTTATTTGTGATGACATGCTTAATGTCTCTTTCTTGCATGATTCCATGGGAATTGGTTTGATTGCTTGTTTAGAGTAGCCATAGGTACTCGGGAGAGATCTTTGGTAGTTATAGAGTGCATTACTCCTTTTGAATCATTGATTATATTTATTGGGATGGGAATTATTCATGTATTATTCGTGCTAGAGGGGATACTTAATTCTAGATGTCTTGATTGATTGATTTTACCTCGTGTGTTCTTAATAGTTGTCATAATTTAGCATTATTATTAGTTCAACACCTTTTCACCATTGTTTGTCACTTGTTTAGTTAAATTGAGTCAAGATTTCTAGTGTTTGATACCGTTTGTCCCTGTGGATTCGACCTTGACTTACTCTGCTACATAGTTAGGAGGATTAGTTAGGAAATTATTTTTGTTAGGTGTGCGACACGCCTATCAAATTTTGGCGCCGTTGTCGGGGAGATAGTTTGTTTTATTTAGCTTTTATTTTTTGGTGAGACTAGACTGTATATATTTTTTTTTCCTTTCTTTTGTGAATATATATTTTTTTTCTTTTCTTTTTTTCGTATCATGGAGTCATATTATTATTTTGATGGGGATAATTCTTCTGATAGGCACCATAGTCATAATTCTTGTGGTTCTCATGTTTATAGTTTTGATGCATCATATCAAAATTCTCCCAATTTTTGCATGAGTTCTCATGAATTACCATACATGTTCCATGAACCCAATATTTTTGCTAGTAATTCTAGAGCAATTTTTTCTTTTCCTCAATATGAGAATGAATTGTTTTGGAAATACTATTATAGACTTGGCGATTTTGTTGGTCCTAACCATGGAATTGAAATTTGGGATATGTGCTTAGTGATTTATGAGGGTTTAAATGAAGAAACTAGGGAGGTGTTGGAGTCTATGTCTAATGGTCAATTTCTATCTCAATCACCTGATTATTGTTGGGATCAAATTGAGTGGTTGGCTCAGAATAATTATGAATGGGATATGTCTTTATCTTCTAGACCATCCTTTTCATCCGAGATGCATATTACAACACCTCTTTATTGCTCAAATTGTCAATCTACTTCACATGATTTTTCTTCGTGTGATGTGACGTTCGTGAATGATTTTAACCCCTCACCCCAATATGAATCTGATTATTACACTCAAAATTCTCATCCCCAACCGTATATTTATGATGTTGATGATGCCGGTTGTATAGAGAATGAGAGTTATGAGGATGATGATCAAACTATAGGAGAGAGCAATGTGATGAATATTTTAAAGGAGGAAGAGCCCTTTGTTGAAATTTCCTCTTTGGAGGAAAGTCAAGTCGAGAGTGAAGTGATTTATGAGTCTTTATCGGTACCACCTATAGTTTTTGAGTCTCATGTTCCTTTTTCTAAAAAACTTGATCTTATTCCTTCTTCCCCTATATTATATCCTCCATCGTTCCTTCTTCCTTCCTTCTTGAATGACTTTGATGATAATGTAAATAATGTAAATTTAGTTTCTTTTCCTTCTTTTGAGTCATGTAAAGACACTAACGATTTTTCTTTTTCTTCTTCTTGTAAATATAATTTTTCCTTTGATTTTTCTTTTTGTAGTTTTAGTAATTTTTTAGTACTAATTTTTTTCATTTTTCCTTTCCACTCTTATATAATATGCTCTGAGATGTTTGCAGGAACATATGATAAGCTTCTTAGAGCATTGAACTATTATGAGTGATCTACTAGTCTTAAACGGTCATGCAAGACCTTAAATCAGCGCTTATCGGGAGGCAACCCGACTTTGTTCATTTTTTTTATTTATTTTGGTTTGACTAAGTTTGCTAATGTGTGACGAAGTCTGTTGCTAGGTATAAGCATAGCCAATTTTTTTTGGCTAAGTTCACTGCCTCATTACAACTATCGATTGTGGTGGAGGTGTCGATGCTTTTTGACACTCCCTTTGATTACCCACCCCTTTTGTAAGTTGTACCTCTCCCTCATTTAATTCCTCTTTGTTCACATTGAGGACAATGTGTCATTTAGCTTGGGGGAGGATGTTTGTCATCATTACTTAGCGCATGTTAGTTGCATCTAGAGTAGTTTTTTTTTTCATTGCTTTCGTAGGATGTTGCACGGTTTGTACCGCTCACTAGGAGTGGGAGTTTACGTGTAACCAAAAACATTGTATTGCTTTCATAGTTGCATTGGCATATTTCATCTCATATTAGATTTCATGTCATTTTAGTTGCATCTATGGGACTATTGCTAGCACTTATTGAGAACCTTGCTGATATTTTACTACAATTCCTAAGCATAATTCATCTTGTTCATGATTCTTCATAGCACGATTGTTTCGCAATTGATTGGTTGTGGTAAGATTGATTGATCTCTCTCTGGCTCGATTTAAATTTATTGTGCAGACACCTTAAACTAAGTGAGCTTCGTGCCTATAAACCGACGTATCCGTGTCGCTTATGTTCTTTCATGTGTGATTAGTTCCTTAGTTGTCGCATTGATCTTGATTTTGACTTAGTACTCCTTGATATTTGCTAGTGCATACATTTTGATATGATTGAGGCATTCTATTTCATGATCTCAGCTCCAGAGTTATTCTTGTTTTCATATTATCCTTCCTCTAACCCCGCTGAGCCTTTCTGACTATGTTTGATTGCTACCTACATTACAAGCCATTGGCCTCATTCGATATTTGTCCTAAGCTTAGCTTGGGGGAGCGAGTATTAGTTTTGGTTTGGTTTGTATTGAATTGAAGTGCTCTATTTGTAGTTTAGAAGGATGGAAAAGTATGTTTAGTGAGCTTTGAAATTGAATTGAAAGTTCGAAAAAAAAAATAGAAAAAAAAGGTGAAAAATGAAATGAAAAAGAAGTAGAAAAAAAAAAGTTGTGAATAAAGTGAAATAAAAAGGGTTATGATTGAAATTCTTGAGTGAAAAGTGTTGTTGATTATATTTGGAGATTGTTGGTTGTTGCACGGAGTTGTTGTGACCTTTCTTGGTCATGTTTTCAGTTATATAATGCTCCCTTTCTTGGTTTTTCCACCACAATTCCCAAATTATTTTCCATACCTTTAACCTCAACCCCATTACAACCCTTAAAAGTCCTCTTGATCATTGTGTATTGTATTGTTGAGTATTAAGTGAGTCAAAAAGTCAAAGTTAAAGAGTTTATGTTTCATCTGAGTCGACTTGTTTTAGGTTGAGTGTTATCATTTATCCTTTAAACACATGAGAGATTTGAGCGCACATGACTATAGTGAGGTCTGTCAGGTTTGGTTAAATCCAAATTGGGAGAGATGGTATGTGGTATGATTGGAGAGTCGATTGCGATACATGACATGCTATGCGGCTTTGTTCGAGCTTGTATTGATGCTTGGTTTGTGTAGTGATTTTATCTCATGTGTTTTCAGTTGAGTGTTTAGCCCTGTTGTAGTCCTATATTGTAGGTCGTCTTTCTTTTCCAATGTTTATGTCTTATTGCTTGGGGAAAAGCAATGGTTTAGCTTGGGGGAGTTTGATAAGTGCATATTCTAACATCATTTAGTTGCATATTAGGGTGCATTTTCATGTAGTATTAGAGCATTTACTTGCATTTATGCATATGTAGGTCCATTTTCGTAAGCTACGATGCTTTCATGGGTTGTTTGGTCTTTTGATGTAATCTCATGTACTTTGGACTCCTATTTGAGGACATGATGATTTAGGCACGTAGATGACCTTCAAAACGATATATCATGTGCCCAAAACGGATTGAAAGTGAAGAAGATACAAATGACTTTGTGTACTTGTGCGAAATATGACACCTCTTCACCATTTCACTCGTAACTTTTGACTCAAGAATGATAATGAGGTAATTCTAACTGGGTTGGAACTAGACTTCAAGAGCTTTCCAACGATATATTGCATGTATGAAACAAAGCTCTGGATCAAAAGTTATATCTGTTCAAAGTTGAGCTGAAGCCACTGTCTCGACCTCACGCCCGTGCGGATATCTGCTCGGCCGTGCAACCTGCAATCAAAAGTCACTGAAGCTTCTACTTGGTCCCGCAAGGAAAGTAATCCTTGTGCCTTGGTGCGTCGTGCGAGCGAGGCAGAAGCTTTAGTGACTTTTGATTGCAGGTTGCACGGCCGAGCATATATCCGCACGGGCGTGCGGTCTAGACAGTGGCTTCAGCTCAACTTTGAACAGCTATAACTTTTGATCCAGAGCTTTATTTCACACATGCAATATATCGTTGGAAATATCTTGAAGTCTAGTTTCCAACCCAGTTGGAATTACCTCATTATCATTCTTGAGTCAAAAGTTACGAGTGAAATGGTGAAGAGGTGTCATATTTCGCACAAGTACACAAAGTCAAGTGTATCTTCTTCACTTTCAATCCGTTTTGGGCACATGATATATCGTTTTGAAGGTCATATACGCGCCTAAATCATCATGTCCTCAAATAAGAGTCCAAAGTACATGAGATTACATCAAAAGACCAAACAACCCGTGAAAGCATCGTAGCTGACGAAAATGGACCTAAATATGCATAAATGCAAGTAAATGCTCTAATACTACATGAAAATGCACCCTAATATGCAACTAAATGATGTTAGAATATGCACTTATCAGTGAGGAGGTTGACGAGATGGGGGACGGTGATGAGGGAGACGGGGTAGCGGGGAGGATTGAGGGGCGGGGAGGGTGAGGGAGCCGAGGGTGGGGAAGTGAGGGCGGGAGGGTGAGGGGAGCGGGGGGGTGGGGAAGTGAGGGCGTGAGAGGAGGGAGGTTAGGAGGGAGACGGGTGGGGGGCGGTGAGGAGGCGGGACGGGGTGGGGGAGGTGAGGGTAGGAGAGGAAGGAGACGGGGTGGGGACGGGGTGAGGGGGGAGGGGAAGCGGGGAGGGAGGTGAGGGAGGAGGGAGATAAAGCGAAGGGGGAGCAAGAAGGGGTGAGGGGGGGAGACGGAGAGCGAGGGGGAGCGAGGGGGTGAGGGAGAGGTGAGGAGGGAGACGGGGGTGAGGGGGGAGGAGAAGCGGGCGGAGAGGGAGACGGGGAGCGGGGCGGGGAAGGGGAAGGGGGAAAGTGAGGGGTGAGGGGGCGATGAGGAGGGAGACGGTAGAGGGGGGTGGTGAGGAGGGGAGTAGGAGGGAATCTGTTGGAACACAAGGTGACACTCAAGAAGGGGGGACCGAATTGAGTGGCTAAAACTAATCGATTTTCGCAAAAACACTCTTATAGCACGAGTGTCGTGCCTTTGTGTTATTCACTCATAAACTCTCCGATTGATGTTTTTGCTCGAACGAAATTGTATCAAAAAATAAAACAATTAAATCAAATAATAAAACACAGGAATTTAACGTGGTTCAATCTCACCTCTGAGATCTACGTCCATACAAACTACTCTTTTATTATTTGAATCTTAATATAACAAACTCTTGATACAATTCGATTCCCCCACTACTAACTCTAGTAGTGCTCCCCAACACTTAACCCTAAGTGTTGCTACTCTCTATAATATGAAAATTACAGAAAGAAAGATTCCTCACAAGCGTGCTTCTTATTCAAGCAAATAGAGGATCGTTACAATCGTTGTTTAGAAACCTTAACTTACTAGGACTCGTGGCCGTACCTTCGTGTTCGGGAGTTCGTTTTCAGCTCTCAAAATATTAATCTCGTCAAATCTGAAAACGGGTGATATCATGCAGATTTCTATCCCTTATATAACTTCATCAACTGAATAAGAATTATTCTCCAAGATATAATTATCTTCTTGAATAATTTTTATTCCTAAAATAAAGGGATAGAATTTTTTTCCTTTTCAAAATCCAATTTTATCTTTTATAAAAACTGATTTCCTTCTTTCCTTATAAGATGAGGATTACTCCATATCTTTTCCCAATTTTATTCATATTAGTTTTTTTCTTTGTATCCAAAATCTTTATCAAAATCTTCGAAAATCTTCAAGTTATGTTTTCTTGATCTTTTTTTCGAAAACAAGAAAAACGTTTATCTTTAAAAACTGATTTTCGAAAATTAAAAAAACCTTTTCTTTTTAAAACTGATTTTTCGAAAATAAAAATCCTTTTCTTATTACAACTGTTTTTCGAAAACCTTGTTTTATCAAAACTCTCCCTTTCTAATTTTAGCACAAAGTTCTAATATGTTAATTACATTGCATACACATGAATTTATAAAACTAGACCTAAGCTTCTTTGTCTTCACATCATTCAATCTTGATAGCTCGATCACTGTTACAAATATTCATGTTATAGCATAGGGTGTTTATCATCATCAAAATAACATTGACTTAGAGTCACAACAAATTCCCCTTTTTGATGATGACAAACAAATAATACTTCCCCCTCAAAAAATGCACCATTAATCACATTAGGGAAAATAACTCAACATCATTCACATACATTCACAAGTAACATGATAACCAAGATAACCAAGATAACCAATATAACCAAATAGCCAAATACTTATACATGAGATAATTCCATTCATTAGTCTAAGTATTATACCCATCTTCCCCCTTTTGACATTATAAAAAAGGAGAGCATCAACATGTTTAGCAAGTCAAAGTGAGATATAGTCAGCAAAATAATGCAAGTAGCTTAAGCAATAAATACTAAGGATGCTGGTGCTATGTCATAATCCAACTCACAATCCGAAGTCATTAAGCAAAAATAATAATCCAACTCACAATCCGAAATTATAAAGCAAGAAATAATCATGAAGGATCATGGCTGATAGCTAATTAAGGATGTAAGATAAAGATAGGTAATGCAAGCTTGAAGATTTGAAATGGCAATTGGCTCAACAAGTGCTTAAACCTTTCTTTTTTGATTTTCAACTTTCGCAAATAAAAATCATCGGACTTTCTTCACTGTGGCACTGTGTGGTTCTGTGCCATTGAACAATCTATTCCCTTCCAAATATAACTGATCTTCGGATATACTGGAATTCAAAATGATGATCTTCAAAACTTTGATCTGTGAATTGAACTCTAAGATTTATCAAACACAAGTGTCTTACTCTCCTTGTCTTCTTCTTTTCTTTTCTTTTCTTTTTCTTTTCATTATTTTTTTTTTAAAGGAGAGTCATGCCATACAATAATACTAGAGTCAATCAATAAGAGATCAAAGACAATAAGTTAATTCGGACCTCATTTTCTTTTTGATACATCTCATAGCACTGTGCCTTGCACAGTGTGAATCAGTACTTTTCATTCTTTCACGTATTTGTGTTTTATTCCAACCTTTTCATGTTCCCCCTTAACTGATGCGTCTTTTTCTTCCATCAAATTATCAAGATGTTCTTTCCCCATAGATTATCATGAATGATTAAAAGCACTTGTTGAACTTTTGAGCAATGGGTAAGTAAAAGAAGGATAATAATAGGGAAATGACGATAAGGTGAGACATATGAAAGAAAGAAATAATGAGGCACAAATGTCAAACTCATAAATAGAAAATCAGAATATCGGGCCAAAGATCAAGCTTGCCATAGGAGAAAGAATTAACATTTCATAGCTCAATAATTCGGCAACTTAGGATCATAAAGCTTATTAGTTCGGCAACTTAGGATCATGACATTAGGACAGCATCATTAGACCATTACGAGTCCTTTTTATATCAAGTAGACTTTTTCTCACAGTGTTTCACAAAGACATGCACTCCTACTCCAATTAACATATTTAAAGGAGGACAACAGGCATAATACTCAACTAATTTCCAGATATTAATCCCAAAGCCATGAATTATCTTGTAAAACACTCATGCATGAATTTCAACAAAATTACCTCGATCGCACAATTGTGATGTGCTCAACAAATTGTGTTTCAAACCACTTACCAACATCACATTCTCTATGGAGTGTGTTAGGGATTTGCCGACGTTTCCAATACCAATTATTTCTCCCTTTTTGTTGTCGCCAAATGTAACACACCCTCCATGGTAGGCTACTAGTGAGAGGAATTGAGATTTATCACCAGTCATATGTCTTGAGCAACCCTTGTCGAGATACCATAGGTCGCTTCCTCTCACGTTTGCCTGCAAAAAGATCACTTGTTAGTTTTAGGAACCCAAATCTGTTTGGGTCCCTTTTTCTTTCGTTGAGCTTCTAACAAGTCTTTTCTAACCCATATTTGAGTTACATACATAACATTTTTCGCAACACTCTTTTTCTTGACATTACAATTACCCATAAGGTGTCCATTCTTTCCACAGAAGTTGCAAATCAAATATTCAGGTAGATCGATATATTTTCTTTTACGAAAGTCTCTTTCAAAATTTTTGGCACCGTGCCTTACACTGTGCCTCTGGTCTGTATATCCTAAACCAATTCTGTTTCGATTGCTAGTTGTACTGGATATATAGTCTAAGGCTTTTTTACCATTGTAGACACATAATCGTGTCTCCCCATTTAAGGATCCAGTGATGAAACATACCGTGGTCTTAATTGGTCCGACCCAAGGGCATAGCAGTCTGAAAAGCCATTCAAAACCATTTCGAAAAATGTTAAAGTCCTATTTTAAACCCCAATTAATTATTCATGATAATTAATTGTATTTGAGCCCAATTCTTTGAAAAGCCCAATTAATTGATAATTAATTGATTTATTTTAATAAATAAATATTTTCAAAAGATATTTTTTATAAGTCAAAATCGGATTTTATCCCGTAAAATCAGATTTTCGGAGTTAAAAGATAAAAGAAAATCTTAAAAACGTGTTTATATCAAAAAACTATAAAAAACAAGGCGGTGCGCTGAGCGCAGTTGACTGTGCTGAGCGCAGCTGACTGTGCTGAGCGCACGTGTCCTGCCACGTGGACTTCCACGTAGGCTGCGCCAAGCGCACAGGTTGTGCTAAGCGCACCAGAACTGCCACGTAAACTTCTGTTTCATGTAGAGTCCTGCGTCAAGCACAATTCTCTGCTTGAGACGCGGAATTTATTTCTTATCTTTTCTAAAAGCGCGTACCACGTGTACACTTTTAATTGGTCATGCCGCGTCATGCGCTTGCCACGTCAGCTGCGCCAGATGCAGCCAGCGCGTGAGGTGCAGGGCCGTTTTCCCTATAAATAGGCCTGATTTCCGAACAAATGAGAAGGGACGGATTTTTCACATTAACACTCGACGAACATATTACGAATATCTTACGATTCTCTCTACAAAATCTCCCCATAAAACTCATACTTTCAAACACAAATACATTCAACCTACATACTTTTAGACATTCAGATTTTCAGGCTTCACGATTGCTCGTCCCGAAGGTTGTCAATCTCTCAGACCCAAGCCACGGTATAATCCTGAGGGTCCTTGAATCAATTATTTTTATATTGAAGTTACTAACAGTTTTATTTCATGATGTAGATCTTTAATATAAAATTGCTATACTGTACATTCTAAACCTCCTTCTTTCTTTTTAATTTATTTTTCATGTATTATCATACTTGCCTGATTATTCTATGCATATTATATGATTATCCTGCATTATTGCTTTTACCACCCACATGATATTTTTGCTAATCAAAGACCTAAATAAATGTTCTAACATTAATCAGATTAATTTGGACAACCTGTTAGGTTCCCTGTAATATTGGTTGCCTAAATAACATATCACTAAAAATTAGTCTTTTTATGTGTTTCCTGAACCAATTTAGACTAAATATTTTTAGGGTGTTTGAAACATTATTTGATTATTCTTTGGCATAAATTCTGCAATGAATCGATATTTAGTAGAGGCCAACTTTGGGCGAATGTGGTTCATTATGACTATATTCGTACCCTCACCCCCGATCTCAATCTTTGGTTCACTTTGACCATCTATGGAGTCATGACGGGAAAATCTACATTGGATAATTTGTCCCAATGATTTTCCTATATCCAATTAGGTTTATGATTCTTCCTAAAAAGAATTGTTGGCGACTTCTTTCAAAATAATTTTCAATAAAACCTTTACAGTGGGGTAGTCAAATCAAATACGCGCTCACACCGCGTAGGCGAAATAAAAACACGCCTACAATTTGGCGACTCCACTGGGGAGGATTTTTAAAAAAAAAAAATTTAAATGAGTGGGTGAAACTTGAAAAATACGATTCATTCTTATTTTTATGCCTTAGAATAATATACTGTTTACACGTGCCTATCTCTGATTGGGATGGCTGCGTCAGGCACACCAATGTGCGCCTGACGCGTGGCATTGCGCCTGCCACGTAGGCCTGCGCCAGGCGCAGGGCTTGCGTGAATACCCGTATTTTCCTGAATTACAGACGGCTTTTCAATTATTATTTACGAACACAAATATACTTACGAACACCTCTACAAAACACTTCGAATACTCAAACACTCAATCAATCAAATACTTTCAATACTTTCAATCAATTCTTCATCACTGCGTTTTTGGTTTCACGATTGCTCCGCCTAAAGATCGTTGCGCTCCTCAATCTAAGCCGCATAGGTATAATCCTGAGGGTCCTTGAATCAATTATTTTTTATATTGAAGTTACTAATCGTTTGTTTCATGATGTAGATCTTTAATGTAAAATCGCTATACTGTATATTCTAACCCTTTTTCTATATTTTCTTTTATATTATTATTATTATTATTCATGACTTTGTATATTACATGCTTGCCTGATCATACTATACATATTATATGATTGTCCTGCTTATTGCTTTTATCACCCCACATGTTATTTTTGCTAATCAAAGACCTAAATAAATGTTTTAATATTAATCAGATTAATTTGGACAACCTGTTAGGTTCCTTGTAATATTGATTGCATGATAACTTGTCACTAAAAATTAGTCTTTTTATGTGGTTCCTGAACCAATTTAGACTAAATATTTTTAGGGTGTTTAAAACGTTATTTGATTATTCTCTGGCATAAATTCTGCAATGAATCGATATTTAGTAGAGGCCAACTTTGGACGAATGTGGTTCATTATGACTATATTCGTACCCTCACCCCCGAACTCAATCTTTGGTTCATTTTGACCATCTATGGAGTCATGACGGGGAAATCTACATTGGATATTTGTCCCTATGATTTTCCCATATCCAAATAGGTTTA
Organism: Beta corolliflora; assembly: GCA_947648045.1. Taxonomy (NCBI): domain Eukaryota; kingdom Viridiplantae; phylum Streptophyta; class Magnoliopsida; order Caryophyllales; family Amaranthaceae; genus Beta; species Beta corolliflora. Next base: position 237,042 of record CANSZD010001412.1, read on the forward strand.
TGATTCTTCCTTTAAAGAATTGTTGGCGACTTCTTTCAATACAAAACAATTTTCAATAAAACCTTAACAGTGGGGTAGTCAAATCAAATACGCGCTCACACCGCGTAGGCGAAATAAAAAACACGCCTACAATTTGGCGACTTCACTGGAGAGGATTTTAAAAAATTAATTTTTTAAATGAGTGGGTGAAACTTGAAAAATACGATTCATTCTTATTTTTTTGCCTTAGAATAATATAAAGTTTTGCATATGCATGGCTAATGTTCAACCACCATAAGGACAATCTACCTTGCCTCATTAGCACATGTTCTATGTGTGAGGTCACCCCCGGGGGGTTTGCGCTTTGTCCTTCCAAAAAGCTTCCTGAGCGATAGTGTTGGATCTTAGTCATAAGCAAACCTACCCAACTATGGCATTGTTCTCTTGTTCCTGACTTGAGACTGGAGTGCGTCTTACACGTGGCCACCTCTTTAAGCAGGGGTACAAAGCGTGGGATCAATCTCTTAGTCATGGACCATTTTCAGACTGAACTTAAACCTGACCAATAGTTTCAAACTTAGAACTGGACTTTAGGTTGGAACTTTTGCATCCATGTTATATGACATTTGCCTGTCATTGCAATTCTTGCCTGTTATCATCCTGCCAAATTGTCATTATTATGCGTCGTTCCCAAAAATCGCGTCTAAAAAACAAACAAAAGTTCGTCAATTTACCAAAACTTCACCTAAATCCCCGAAAAACATGTCGGGGGAGTAGTGCGCCAAGCGCATTAAATTGCACCTAGCGCACCACTCCCGCGCCAGACGCACGACTGTGTGCCGCGCGCAGCATTGCTGCGCGGCACGCCGTCTGTGCATCGCATGCTTTTCTTTGATTTATTCGTCGTGGTGGTCGATCCTATGTTCAGTCTTATGTGCGTTTGTCTGTCTGCATTCGCGTAATTTGGTCATTTAGGCTTATCACCTAATTCAACATATAAAAATCAGTCTTTTCATGCAAGGTTAAGTCTGTCCTAAAAAAATGCATCTAAAGGGTCATTGTAGAGTTAGAGTTGTCATGCATGTCTACCTCTTCCCATTTCATCCCTGCTATCCCTGTCAATCTTACCTTTCCATATTCATCAACTTCAAACACTTACATTTTTCAAAATCAATCCTACACCCTCTTCTATTTTACCTTTTTCAAAAAGCATTTACTAATCATCATCATACCACAATATTTCAATAAAAAAAATTCTTCAAAATTAATCCATCATCTTTTCCTAACAAAAGATAAAACAAAAGGGGTTCTTTCAAAAATGAATTTCGAAAATTCTAAGCCCATTCCAAACACCTTCATTCAATCCAATCCAATTCAATCCAATCGACCCAATTCACTTGCATTCATTCTAGGCCCATATGCATTAGAGTCCATTTTGCATTCATATAGGTTCCATCTAATTCGAGTCCATGCATTCATATTAGGCCCGCCATCATTAGAGTCCATCTTAGGCCCATATATATCAACAGAGTAAGTGAAATTATTTTAGAACGTACTTTGGATAAAAGGATTTTCAATCTACTTTGCAGAGGAGTGAAAATTTTCCGAATCAGCCATGTTATTTCAAAGGCATAGAAAGTAGGGAAACTATCCGGTTTTTTGGGTACTTGGTCTGTGATCAGGTCTGAGGACTAGGTACCCTGTTTGCGAGTACACGATTTCTCCGGGTCGGGTCATAGAGTACTCGGGAAAACCCCATAAATTCCTCTACTATTAAACTAATTCCTAATTCGCTAAGTCCCTAAACTCCAAGCATGCAGTTCCAAACCCTATATAGTGAAGCATTAAAAATATAGCCATTTTTAACTACCATGACAAACCCTATATAGTGAAGTATTAAAAACTCAAAAATCATAATTAGAAGATAGTGATTAGAAAAAAAACAGTTAAATCATACACATACATCTGAACTCTAAGAGCTTTGACAAAATAGTAATCTGCAACCTACTCAAAACCCAAAATGTTTTTCATTTTCGACCCATAACAAGCATGAAGCTCAATAAGTACTAATAAGATATCATCAAGTAAAACAAATAAAGGTGTTTTTTCAAATGAAGGAATCCAAAAGGAGTAGCTTTTTAATTCCCAAAAAAAAGAAAAGAAGGTAAGGAGTACCTAAAATGGCACCCTCTGGTTTGCGGCGAAGATATTTGTGACCCGAGAATTGTGCGTGAAATTGAAGGATTACGTGGGCGATAAATTGCTTGACTTGAAGTGTTCGCCGCTCTTTTTTCTGGAGGCAATGCTAGTTAATCGGCCGACGACGTCTTTCTTAGTCGATGCTCGTCCTCTCTCTCTCGAGTAGTCCGTCGCCGAAACCCTAACTAACGCACTTCACTCGTTAATCTTCTCTCTCCTCAGCTGATGATGATGATAAGAGGAAACGGGAAGGGGGGATTTTGTTAGGTTTCAATGAGCAGAGAGCCAGAGAAAGAACTGTCGAGTAACCGCGTTTACTTGAGTTGAAGCAAAGAGCATAAGCATATAGACAACATAGTGAGAACTTTGGCTTGTCCGTTTTCGCGGGTTTTTTTCTCTTTCTTCATATCACATCATTGCGCCACAATATTGATTCTTTCAAATTGGATTTTCTATATCCCAGTATTCTAAATATAAAGCATTTTCGCTCTATTAATATTTTAGGTAATATATATATATATATATATATATATATATATGCAATTCACATTGAAAAGTTATTATCTTCGAATACCTGAGACATTGTTCTGCAGTTCAACATTACTGTCAATATTTTCATGATTATGAACTTCCGCATCAACAGTACCATTTGTTATGTTTGTCGCAAATTGATCGGTTGAATCTCCTATACGTATTAAATCCACCAAAAATTTTGCCATTACATCCCTTGCATCTCTATCTTCTCCAACCCTGACCGGCAAGGTTATGAGACCTTCCGGAATCACAGATGCTCCCGTGAATCCTATCACCGGGTATCGAACAGGTTTCAAATATTCCCGGCCAATCATCAGTTTCTCAAAGGTCGAGAAATAAAGAATGTTTGCTGAACTTCCTCCATCCACCAAAATCCTGTGAATCAGACAGTTTGATACTTTTAATGTGACCACCAGAGGATCGTTGTGGGGGTAGACAACGTGCTTCGCATCTTCCACTGTGAAAGACATGGCGGGCATCACTGGCGGTCTTCTCCACTGCATACTTTCATTGAAGTTAACTTGGTGCCTGAACTCCTTCAAGCTTGCCTTTGCGCCGTTCACACTTCCCCCATGAATCGGACCGCCGCTGATAACATGGATCTCACTGATTCGCGACTGAACTTTTTGGTTGGCTGACTTTACCAAGTCTCCATCCTTGGTCTGAGCTTTATACTGAGTAAAATAGCCCCTTCTTACCAAATCCTCCAAGTTATCCTTTAGGTGCCTACAGTCTTCAGTCAAGTGTCCGTGATCACCATGAAAATCACACCACTTGCTCTTATCGCGGTTCTTATGAAACATCTGCTTCGGACGTTGCCATTTGTCACTGTCTTTATTCATCAAATATATCTGACTTCTGGAGGTGGTAAGCTAAGTGTACGCGTCAAATTTTTCTTTGCGTTCACCCTTCTCACGGTCATTCCTCTCGCGGTCATTTCCCCTTTTGACCACATTGGATTCTTGCCTTTTTCATCTCGTCCGCGATCACTTTCGTGTCCCTTGTCTTTCTTCTGCTTCTCTTCCTTTTTTTTTCAGACTCGCGATGCTAACTGCTCGCAGCCTTATCAAACTCCTCGCCTCTGATGAAATCATTCGCCTTTCCCAGTACAGGTCCTAGAGACGTAAAGGTCTTACGGCTTAGATAACTTTTGAATGTTGATCCCTCTCTCAACCCCGTCATTAAGGCTAAGACGGCCACGTCCTGCTGAAGCCGTGGAATGGAAACTGCTTCCACATTGAAGCGGCCAATGAAATCATGAAGACTTTCTGTTTCTCCTTGTTTAACAGAGAGCAATTCACCAGTAGTGCGCTCACGCGCCTATTGCTTACAAAATGAGTACTGAATGTGGAAGATAATTGGGAGAAGCTAGAGATAATACCCGGTTTCAAACTCTTGAACCACGTCTGAGCAATCCCGTTCATAGTAGACGGGAACACCTTGCACCAGATGGCGTCCACTTGGGTGTATAAGTACATGTGCCCTTCATAGGCTGCGACGTGATCGTCGGGATCTGAGCTGCCGTCATATTTGCATGATGGCATTTTAATTCTCGGCATCGGGTGATTAAGTATTTCTGGCATGAATGGGGAGAGTTTAGGCTTGATTAGCAAGTGTCCACCAGCCGAATAGTTACTAGCACCATTGGTACTGTACTCATGGTGGGAACGACTTTGACTCTCGTCTTCTGAATTGTTGAGATCCTCGGTTTCTAGGATTGCTTCTTCATACTCTGGGTCCTCAATTTGCCTTTCCATCTGGCGTCCCTCTTGAGTAAAGGTCCGCAATCTCTTTATCGGTGTACCATCGGCATTGCGACCAGTCATGGTTGGCATCCGCCTACGAACTTGGTCAACCCTTGCATTAGGAGTAGGGGTGTTGTTAGAGTTGAGTTGCACCCTTTGTAACATTTGGATGAAAGATGCTACAGTTTGTAGCTGCTCGGGAGAGAACTGACTGAGTTGAGTCAGGTTGAGTGGTCTGCCACCAATGTTGACCTGAGATACATTGTTCCAGGAGTTTGTTCTTCGTTGCCGTTCTCAGTCCCTCTATTTGGGAACTGAGGCGCACCTAGTGGTCCGGTAATAATGGGTTGAGTAGACCCTTGACCGGTTTCAAACCCTAGTGGACCAAGTCCGTCATTGTTTGCTCTTTCCATGATAGCGTTCACAAAGATGGGAAGTCCTCTCCTTCTAGCGCCAAGTTATTTCGGTGTTGAAACGGTTGGCGGTCTTGATTGAAGTCCGCCAAAGATTAAAGTTAACGTCCTTTAGTGGATAGCTGCACAAGGAGCAAACGTGAACTACCCTCGGGGGGGATGCGAGGAAACCCCCTCCGACGCTCAAGTCAGTACGTGTCCAACTAGGATTTAGAGAGAGAAAGTAGAGAGAGAGAGATAAGAATTGTGAGTGTGAGAGAATGTACCTGCAGAATAGTACCATTTGGCTATTTATAGAGGTACTATTCATCTGACAGGATGTGTAATCCTTTTACACGTGTACGCCTGTGGTGCGTTTGCTAATTGGGAAGATTCCCTTATTTTGTCTTGTTGGGAGACCGCCAACGTTGTCGGACCACGTTGACATGCTGACTTGTTAGAGTTGTAGGCGACATTTACAATGTTCGTGTCCGCAATGGTGTTCGCGGACTCATAACAGAGATCCGCTAACCTACTTGGGTTATACCCATACAAGTACCGTTTGTTATGTTTGCCGTAAATTGATCGGTTGAATCTCCTATACGTATTAAAATCCACAAAAATGAGAAAAGATATAACAAAAAGAATATATATACAAATCTCTATTATATAAGTGAAGGGGGGAGGGAGATAGTGTCCCCCTTATAAAAGTTTGATATACCCTTAATGAAATTAACTTGCAATATATATTAATAATCTTTTCTTCTGCCTACTTGCCATATACATTGAACAAGTTAACAATGGAATTGAATTTGAAATTTCAATTAATTATTAAATCAAGGAGAACGATTTCTTTTTCTTACACTGGGTGAAAAAATCAGATCAAAAATTAATTTGACAATATAACTTAATTGACACAATCAGAAGAAAAAATAAAAATTGGAATTTCATATTAATAATTATACTGATAATATTTTAAAACATAAATGTTGATTATTATTCGGTAACCTTTATTATATAACTCAAACTCTTCCACTTTATTAATATTCAACGATTGAACCTGATACACAAATTCTTACACTTTATTTGAGCACAAACTTTCTTCTGCTTTATATTTCCTTCTCTAATTGAGACAAAAACATTAATATGACAAGCACGCATAGCGTGTAAAAAATGCTAGTATAATATAATGCAAGATAGCACTTGTTATACCAAATAGTTGAATACCTAAATTGATATGTCGTCTAACTTGTTTGAGGACCTTTTTGCTTTGAGCGACATATTTTTTGTATTTGAATAATGAACGACTTTCTCCTAATCGAATTAGGTCTCTGTCTCCAACTAAATAAAATAAAATTTATGAAGTATTTGTGAAGATAATGGCAATATATGTACATATGTACATATATATATATATGTACATATATATATATGTACATATATTATATTTAAAATGTGAAAGATTAATAGTTAGAAGAATTTAGATATATTAATTCGATAATGTAAAAAATTAATGAAGGTTCTGAGTGATTTTTAATATCAATTTTTTGTGGATGAATTTTGAACAAAAAAGATAGACATAATCAGTTGGCTTGATTGAACTAAAGAGTATCAAAGGTAGTGAGTTTTCAAACTTTTCAAATGGACGTCATGTATACCATCTTCTCTTTTAAAAAAATGGTCAATATATTTTGTCCATTTAATTTTTTTATTGAAATATTTGATGCATAAACCATTTTTAACTTGTTTAGAATGGCAAGTTGAAATGAGAAAGGGTTCTTAAATTGTTTTCTTTTGTAATTTTTTTCATTCCATTAGATCATTAAGGGTAATTTCGTATTTTCAGATGGGGACACCATCTTCCTCCCCCTTTCGCTTATATAATAGAGATAAACATTTTAGAGAAAAGGGCGAAAACTTTTCTATTCCATTGATGATTGATCCTAGGTGGAACCCTTTGTAAGAAAAAATTCAAATGGACCCGGTGCACCGGCTTTGTAATTGATATTAACTTTATAGTGGGTTTTATAGAGATATAGTGAACTTATATATAATATAGTGGATTTTATTAACGGAAAATATATAGTGAATTTATATGCAATATAATGGAGGATTTAATTGTAGGAGTTTCCTAAATTGTAGTAGATGCCTTGATTAGAGCTCATTTCGATCACGGATAATGACCCCGACCGCAACTAAAGAGGAATGAGCGAGCGAGTTGAAGTTGAGCTTGAAGAAGGAGGGAGGGCGAGCTATGCAACCAATGTAACCTTTGAGGAGCATGGGGTGAATAGGAGAAGTGGTGGTGTAGGGTAACCTGGAAAGTCAAAAAGGTTAATTGTAGTCCTTGAAGACCACTCCTTATGATAGAAGTTCGCTTTGTGCAAGATTCAGTAAACATTAAAATTTTCATTTTTGAAAATAATATCATTGCGCTCTTTCCAAAGTCTCTAGAGTAAGAAAATGAATTTGGCGATAATTTTCCTTGCTTTGATAGTTTGAAGGGTGGAGAGGAGAGGTTGATTTGGATTATAGAAATTTAGCCAGTTTTTGACTTTTGAAAAATTATGAAGTTGTCTAGTATTATTACAAAAGACGGAACAAGTGATCTATAATTTCTTCATGTTGATTGCAGGTGCCACAAAGACTAGTGGCGGTTATTTTTCTTTTATGAAGGATGCTGCGAACACCGAGACTATAGTGGCAGATTTGCCAAAGGAAAATTTTCAATTTGGGGGTATATCAATAGCCCAAATCCAGCGAAAGGGTCATTTTTCACCTGTAGAGTTTAGGTTGTGGGTCAACCAAGTGGCTGATTTTGACTATAAAGTTTTCCATGTGGAGTTGGGCCCAAAATTGGAGTGGCATTGTAATTAAGCTTAGTGTAACACTCTGTCGAATTATAGACATAAATTAAGGAAAATAGAATAACTTATTAAAGAAATGGCGATAGCGGAAATATCGCCTGACGGAAATATTACTCTAAACAAAGGTTAAATTCAACTAAATAAAATTAAAACCCAATTAAAATAATCCATAAATATCCATAAAGAGGCAAAAACAACCCCAAAAACCCCAAAGTAGTTTATATAAAATAAAATAAAAGATGTTTCAAAAATCATAGTTTGTCTTTCTCTCAATGCCCATAATACAAAATAATCACCTGCAAAATATAACAACAAACATCCACAATCAGTGGGGAGTAACTAACAGCTCTCCCAGCTCAATTAGGATCCATATAAGAGTTATAAAAGTTTTAATCATCAAGTTATACAACAATATATCCAATTATACTTCGAATAATCAAATAGGCAAATAAATACATCAAAGACAATACAACATGCTAAATACAAAATAGGGTAAAGATAACACAATATATAGATAAATAAATAAACATACATATGTATCAAGGATTAACAAAATAAACCTTCAAATCTAAATATAATAATGATATGAAATATAAATGATAATGATAACGTTTCCAAAATAATCTTCTTAACACGTTTGAGGAGGAACTGAACGTAAGTGGATCACAACCCACTGTTCCTATTTGGTTATAGTATTAGGACCCTGCTCGCCTATGTCTATTATGGCCACACTCTGATGCGAGATAGTACCCTGCTCAGTACTTCTTGACATCTCAGACGACAACTAATAACCAAGACGGACCTACACACCCTGCTTAGTATGTAAGTATATAAACTGTGTACCCTGCTCAGTTCACAGTGACTGTTCATTCCTAGGAGACCATGCCGCCTAACTAGTCATCATCCTCAAACAAAAACAAACAATAAATAATATATTTTCTTCGTCTGCAGAATGTCATTCAAGGTCTTACATCAAACTGCAAGAATCTAGGGTCTTAACCCATCAATTCCAAACTACAAGAATTTAGGGTCTTCACCCATCAATCCCAAACTGCAAGAATTTTAGGGACTTAACCCATCAATTCCATTACATCAAACTGCATGAATTTTAGGGACTCAACCCAACAATTCCAATTCAAAACAACTTCACAATTTCTCAAAAACAATAACCATTAAATTAATAATATTATCTCCGAAAATATATTTTAACTCATCAAGAAACTGGAAATAATAGAAATGCTTATAATAGCTTAAAACCAACTTTAAGAACCCAAAACAAAATGATTTTCATCCAAACAACCAATCAGATGTCATACTCCATACAATCATATATAAAGTAACCAAACCACTCATAATATATAATCATTTATAACAACTCATACAAACATATCCAAAACATTAAACCATTAAACAAGCCAAAAACACCATATCATGCTACAACTACAAACAACCCAAAAGTTGAAACATGAAACTAATAAAAAAATATAAATACAAAAAGAAATATAAAAAAATAAAAGAAACATGCCCATTATATTTATATAAGTATGTAACCCATTGTACAAGACTTATTGCATGCATTAAAACCTATTATACGTGATTAACAAAAACAAAGGAGGAGGAAAAGATCAAACTACAACAAACACTTAGTCCACTATACCATAAATAAGCAGACATTAACATCATCCTCTTCATGCATAGAATACAAAGTACAAAAGATAACAACAGTAAGTCACGAACAATAGAACCAATTAAGGTGTGTATTAGCAGCTCAAAAATGCGAGTCGGGGAAGAAGGACAGTAACCCAACAAGGAACCCAACACTAACAGAACCATGCCAACAGTTGCGTTGGTGCCAGCCTCCCACGAAGCGACGCTACTGCCATCCATTATTGAGTAATGATAGTAGTATAAAAACCAACCTTTTCATCTAAACCATACCTCTCAACACCAAACTTACAACAAGATCATGCATTACATGTAATACGAAAGTTCCCATAATACCAAGAATAGAGGGTCCAACACACAACAATATCATAAGATCATGAATTCTTTTCTAGTCAACCTATAATTGATAATCAAGGCTATAAAACAAACATGGGACCCAAATCACAAATCTCACAATAACCACATATTCACATAATTCATACAAACTCATGAGAACAAACGTATAATATAAAGTTATTCTCTCCCAAATTACCAAAACCATATACTAACCCAACATAAATATTAACACTAAAATAACTCCTACGCGAATTCTAACGTTCTAGGAAAATCGTTAGTTACCTGGGCCAACAAGAGGTGTAGAACGATGGTCTAGATTTGTCTTTCTCGCGAGCGTCGCCCTCCACGAACTCTCCTCCACGCAACCGAAAACATGAACTTAACGACTCAAGATACACAATAGGAAGAAATGGAAATTTTAGGGTGAAAATTGGTGGAAAAAGATGATAAGTAAACTCTAAACTTGTGGAATAAAAGTTGGGAAAACACTCTATCTCTCTCTCCTTAACAAAACCGCCGAATAATGCTGTGAAGAAGTTAGAATTTTTCCTTGAAAACTCAGCTCCAACGGTTATTAAAGGAGTAGTGAAAGGGGCGTTACAAAGACTAATGACGGTTTTAAGTGGGGAATTTAAGGTGGGGGTTACAAGAGGTTACAAGGGCTTTAAACATTATGAGAATATCTTCTAAAAATCTGGAATTCCGGCCAGCATGAATAACTATATGGTCGTGTCCACCTTCCCTTACGCAAAACGGACCAAAAAGCAGACCAAAAGCGCTAAAATATCGATATAATAAAAATATTACCTCAAACGCACAAATTTAGATACTATAAAATATATAACTTCTAATCAAATAAATTTTATAAATATAACATTTTAAAAGTTGAACAAATAAACCAATAATATAAGATATAATTTTTTTAAGAAGTAAAATATTATAATTTTAATGGAAAATAATAATTAAGAGAAAATAAGTATAAGAAATTATGAGCGAAAATCCATGGTGTTACACTTAGGGAGAGAAATTCCTTTGATATCTGCTATTATGAGGAGGGTAGAAATCTTTGAAGTTTCGGTAAATCCCAGGATTTATTTGGAAGAATAAAATGTTGTAATCTTAGATTTGGATTAATCTGGTCTATAGAGGTACTTGTGATTTCTAAAGCCTTATGTTTGAGACCCAGTTGTCTAGCTAGAAAAGGATTTGTTTACCATTTCCTATTTTCCATCTGATTCTTTTGCGAATGATCTCTCTTTGAGCGAGGATTTTGCGTCAAACTAGGAGTCGGTTGGTTTAGGGCATCAGTCAAGGAGGCTTTAGTTTCAAGGTATTTTTGTTTTACAATTTGTAGCCATAAATTGTCGTTGTCGATTAAAATCTTCCACCTTAGTTTTGCAATGAAGAGTTATATGAAGGCCTAAACCTCCTCTATCTTTGGGCTAGCAAACTTTATTCCAAGATGTTAGTGGGATTGCATTTTTGTCTTTTTTTGGTGCCAAAAGAACTGTCTATGAAGGTTGTCGATAGATTTAGCAATATCAGCAGGTAAGAGAGAGGAAGAACAAACATAGGAAGGAAGTGCCTCGAGATTACTTTGAATAAGGGTAAGTCTCCGCGCTTTGGAAAGGAAGCCCGCTTCCCAATTATGAACCCGTTGGTCAATTTTTTGAATAAGCTTTTTGAAATCAGATTTGGTTGGGTAATAAGAACTAAAACAGATTCCCAAGTATCTTCCGATCGAGAAATTTGGCATCATATATATTGAAATGGCTTGCTGGAAAAGTTTTTCTTGTGTTGTTGATTTGCTTAGAGAAAATGATAGTCGATTTATGAAAGTTAACTAATTGGCCTAAAAATTCACAAATATATCAATAGTCTTTTATATTTTAATTCAAGCTGTAGATGTGGCCTTACAAAAGACCAGGTTGTCGTATGCGAAGAGGAGACGCCGGATGTTGATCATGCGAGGTTGAATTTTGAAGCCTATTCCAGATTTGGGGTTATGATCTTCGATGGAAAGTTTTCTTATCAAGACTTCCATGCATATGATGAAAAAATAAGGGGAAAGAGAGTCATCTTGGCATAACCCGGGAGAAGGTTTAAACCAGGAGTGGTTTGGTCGTTAATATTGAGTGAGTATGATACGTTGGTTACACATTCTTTAATCCAGTTCATCCATTGAGTGGGGAAACCAAAAGTGGTAAGACATTGCAGAGGAAATCCCTTTCAATTCGATCATAAGCTTTCTCCATATATCTAATTTGAGGGCACACCATCCTATTTTATTTTTGGATTTTGAAAGGTGTTAAGCACTTCTTGAACCAAGAGGATGTTGTCGTGAAAGGATCGGTCCTTTGTGAAGGCATTTTGTAAGGGATTTATTTCTCTTTGGAGGATTGGGCACAATCTTTGGACAATAATTTTTGACATTGCTTTGTAAATAGTATTGATTAAGCTTATTGGACGAAAATGGTTTGGATTATTAGGAAGTTCCATTTTTGGAATTAGCGTTATGATTGTATGACTTAAAGATGGTGGGAGTTTCCCATGGTAAAAGAAGCTTTGGACAACTAAGTAGAGACTATTTTGTAAAATGGGATAGTAAGCTTGGAAGAAATTTCCACTGAAGTCGTGTGAGCCTGGTTCTTTGTGGGAATTAATGTCAAAAAAAGCATTTTTTATTTCGTCATGAGAGACTGGTGTTAAGAAAGCGGTGCAATCATCGGGGGATACTATGGGGCTTAAAAAGCTTAGATTGTTATTACAACGTGGGGAAGAAATACTTTGGAAACAAGTCTTGAATAATGAAATGAGGATTATTTACATGATTTCTTCTTGGGAGTCCACCCATTTATTGATATCATTTTTTGAGGTGGTAAATTGTGGTAGAAGCCATTTTCTTTTTCATTTTATTGTGGAAAAATTGAGAGTTGCGATCACCTTGCGTTAGCCATTTTTTTGATGCTATCTGCTTCCGAATATTTTTGCCCAAAAAGTAAAGAGTTTTTCACGTTGTTAGATGAGGTGGTTGATATGTTGGAACCAAATTCTATTGAAAGGTTGTTGCCATAGATTTTCTTGCAATTGTTTGATTATATTTTCATTTTCAACTAACTTGTCGTTAGTTTGTTTGTAGCGAGTCGTTGCCCAACTTTTTAATTTTCTTTTGATTCATCAGAGTTTTTGTTGAATACGAAAGAAACGAGATCCTCTTTTGCAAGGGTGGTCCGATATTTACGCACTATCATATGTGAATCGTGCTCTAGTGTCCAAATATTTTGGAATCGAAAAGTAGAGGGGATGAATGCCTTGTTTTAGTTAGAGGAGAAGAATAAAGGGGCATGGTCTGAAACTGTGAAATTCTCATATGCTGTAGTGCTATTGGGGAAATCAGCTCCGAAATTATTGTGGCATATAGATCTATCTAGACGCTCATAAATAGTAGCATTTTGTTGTGTGTTTTTCCAAGAGAACGCGTTTTGAAGACATGAGATGTCAAGGGCATGCAATTTGGCCATAAAATTTAGGAGTCGCTTAAGGTGGTTAGGAAGGAAGAGTCGACCCCCTCTTTTGTCATGACAATGAAGCATTTCGTTAAAGTTTCCTACAAAAAGCCATGGACTAGTGACGTTGAAATAGCTATCGAGATTATTCCAAAAACTATCTTTCTCACATTCTTGAGTGGTGCAATAAACCTCCGTAATGGAGTAATTTTATTGGTCGGTTTGTAGTTGGTGTATAAATGAATGCAACATTTGTAATATCCCGTATCTAAGTATTATTAATCTTTTTAATTGTCAGATTAAGTATAATGTAAATCTTTCTAAACTAACAAAAACAAGAGTTAAAGATAGTAGAAGGTATAATAACTTATTTTAAGTTTCTTGTATTAAACCTAACTATAAGACAATAGCAACAACAATTATATACTTAAGAAAAAAAAATAAGAAACTATATATTAGCATGATTTACAAGAAGTGCCCCTATAGCCTATAAATCTAGCCCATCTTCTTCCTTCCTCCAATTTTCTTCTCCGACACATCTTTGAAAAATGTTCACACCTGAAATGAAACAGTTCACCTCTACATTTCAAAACTCATGTCAGTAGCTATTCTCATATAGTCAATAAAGCTTGCTACAATATCTCACAAAACCGGGGAGAAGACACAAACTTTGAAATTTCAATCTTCCTCCATTAATGTACCTTGACTAAAATATTTTTCGATTTATAAACTGTGCAATAGTGCAATCATAGCTTTCAACAAGTATTATACATACCCGATTGATTGCCAGCAAGTGCCAACACAAAGCAAAACTAAAAATCAGAATTTGTAACATGATATTAGGCATTAGCCCAAAAGACCCCAAAAGTACCCCCTGTTGTTCGTTGCTCCTTCCTGTGTTTGTTCACCACCACCACCTGCTTGCCATGATGCCATCGTGCACCAAGCAGGATGCTACCCAGTCAGCCACCGAACACCCACCGGACCTCCACCTGCCCAACCACCTTTCCACCACCCGCACGCACTTTCTCTCTCGCTACACCTCTTGCTGCATCACTCTCTCTCCTCGACCCACTTGCGTTGCGAAGCCCCACAATCACCTTCATCACTCCGTCGAACCACCCCCACTGGCCCCCAGGTTCTGGCGCTTCATCCTCCCTATCCAGCGACACGCCACTTCCCCCTCCCTCTGTTCCAACGTTACCAGCAGGTATGCTGAATATACCTTTATTTCCTTTTCTTTTGCTCTTTTGGACCTAAAATCTTTTACTTGCACTTCCTAATTATAATCTTTAGGCTTAATGAATATTTAAACTATAACTTTAATTATTGTTATTTGGGCTGGTGGGGTATTTTTTATTAGAGGAGAGAGAAAGTTGGGTAACTTTTTATTGATAAAAGGTAGAGTGTGGGCCAAAGATGTGTAAAAGAAATAATATATTAATGGTGGGACTATGCCAAGAATGGAAGTGTTCAAACTAATTTGGGACAAACATAAAAGGAAAGTTTTCAGACTATTCTGAGATGGAGGTAGTAATACTAAATGAACTTAAGTATAATATAATCTTCCAAGTAATATGACTTAGTATGAGTATTGGACCAAGTTGAATGAACCAAGTTAATGAAACTTAATACTAGGTAGTTCTATTTTATATTGACCTCAATTTACTAATATGTACAAATGACGAGTTCTGATTTTATAACGTAATAACAATAATTATTCATGTAATATGATGGTACTTATAAAGTTTAGGAAATAAATGAATATACATAGTTTCACGATTAATTTGGTTAACGAATCAGCTTTATGACTATAATAATAACAAATGAAGTAAGTTACAATATTAACAATACCGTCACCAATTATTGGTTAGATTAAGGGGAAAAGGATATTATAGCCTCCCCCCGCTATCAAAGTTACTATGCAAGATTTGAGGTAACGTCTACTACTTAACACCCGCAATCCCTTTCTAAATATATGTTTTATTTTGATCTTAAAATAATGTTTATGTTACAATGTATGCTTTTATGGATTGCGGGATATAAAATGCATTTATGAATACGATGTTTTAACAATGCTACGTAAATTATGATGATTAGCTGGAAAATAAGGAATATGATTTCCCATGATGATTATGAAGTTTAATACATAAATAAAATATATGAATTAACATGATAAACAAAAGTGAAAGAGGATTCTTGGCAGTATTATGTTATGTTGGACGTGCACGTACCGTTCTCTATATGGCAGAAACGCCACCTTCTGGTTAGGGGCAATTGTCCCTGGTGGCACCGCACTATACATGGCTTTATGCCACCTTCTGGTTAGGGACAATGTCCCTGGTGGCTATTGCCCTATGATTATGATGATGACGATGATGATGATGCTTATGGGAGATGTCCCTTATGTTATATGAACAAGGGAAAAACTAGGTCGTTATTCATCCCCTAATGTCAAATAAAAGTCCTAACTATCCACCTAAACTAGTCAAGTGGCAAGTAAGTCGAACCACAAGCGTCAGAGGTCTCACCAAGATAGACTCACTAAGAGTAAGCTAAGTCGAAGAAATCGTCAAATTTGGGTTAAATTAAGGGGTATAAACTATTGGAATCAAATTAGGAAAATCACTATGAAGGGGAAAACACCACAATCATGATTCACATCCAAAAACCAAGTCGAGTTATGGGATTAACATGTAAAGGGGATATGCAAAGGGAATAAACAATCATAAACACCCCTAAAATCTTTCTTAGGGAGTTTGGAGTCCTAATTATAGCAACAAAACCTATATATTGAGGTGTTATCACTTAACTAGGTCAAGTTAAGAATTGAAATAAAACCCAAGTCAATACAAATCATCAAGTGATGCATAACAACCAATTAATCATAAATGAAGGTCAACCACCTAAAAGCAAGCTATTAAGGGCAACAAATGGGTCAAAGGATGATGGAGCTCACATCAACAAAGTCATCAACAACATCAATGATTGAAAATGCATAAATCCCAAACATAACAAACCCAACAAGCTTTACTCATGAAAATAGGATGGAAACAATGATTGGGCTACTCCCAATCCTAGTAAATAAACTACTCACTACCCATTATACTAGCAAACATCCTAAACATGGAAAAACTAGCAATAAATCACCAATTCAAAAATAGCAAAAACCAAAAATCGAGGCCTTAAAGTAAAAACGAAACAAAATCTAAAGAACAAACAAGAAGAAACTAAGAAAAGATGGAAACTTTAATCTAGATTGAACTATTAAACATGAAGATTAAGCAATGAAAGCATGAATCCAAACCATGAAAATAACAAACTAGAAATGCATCAAAACAATTAGAAAGAAAGAAAGGATTATGAGGATTACTAAGGAAACAAGAACTTCAAAGAAATTTGTCACTTTTCATTGATTTTCAATCTCCAAACTACACCTCTTAAGCCAAGTTTTCTCTCTCTTACACTAAGTAACTAATATTAGGGTTCTAAAATCTGGATCCTTTTTTCTCCCCCCACCTTTAAAATGGGCTAAGGGGGTATTTATACTCCCCTCATTACAAAGTCGCAAAATAAAACGGGCCGAAGAAAACCTGTGAATGATAGCAACCCAGGCGGGCTCAACATGGCCCGGGCGGGCGGACCAAGGAAGCCCAGACGAGCTGGGTTAAGGCCCAGACTGGGCAGGGTGGCTGGGCCTGTGCATCACCACCGGACGGGGTCTCTGTTTTAGCGCTGGCAGAAACTTTGATTCATCAAGAGCCCGGGCAGGCGGGATACAAGCCCAGGCGAGTTATAGTGCTTGGACGGGGCCGGCACCATACTTTGGTGGATAGCCCGGTCGGCCGCTACACTTTGGCGAGAAAAGGGGGGGCCTCTCGCACACAATCCCACGAGCGGGCCGCACAACCCGTGCAAGCCGATGAATAGCTCCTGGGGGCCGCTTTTCTCAGACGAGCTACTCCCTCTAGCGCTCCTTTTTGCTCCCCTTTAATGCTCGTGCGAATAAAATTTCTACATGAACATCAAAAGTAGAAAAATAGGGGGAGAGGATGGAATATATAAATATCCTATAAATCGAAATAAACTAAGTGAAAAAGGCCTTAAAACTACCCTAAGAGTGAGATAAATCTCACTCATCAACTTCCCCCAAACTCAAGTGTTTGCTTGTCCTCAAGCAAAGTCCCAAGAGGAAAATGAAAAATGGAAGAAGGTAGCAAGGTAAAAGATTAATTAGACAAAGCACAACAAATAAAATGAAGAAAGTTATATACACTAACTCACTTTAGTAGGAATCACGGTTGTTTTTAGCGTAAACAATAAACCATTTAAACTTCAAAGTCGCCAATGAGTACGAGTGATGCTCTCGTGAGGATTTCCAAAGAGACTTATCCCACAACTTTAATTAAGCAGAAACATAGATAATAAGCCAAAGTCATCTATTCAACCATGGTTCACAAACCAATGGACGATCTAAGCAAACTTTCAAAGCATAATTGTAAACACAAATTTTAAATGTCTGCAAAATAGAATCGAAATATGTGAAACAAATGATAATTTTATTAATATAAAAATTTGAGTACAATCTCTAATGTATCCACTGATTCGATCTCCAAAAGAATGATTTGGTTTCCTTGAATAAGGGCCTCCGGGCTTGATCTTCTTCAAGTATGGTTGTCTAGTGTTAGGGTTTTATTTTAATACCGCAAGTGTACGGTGTTGTAGCACATACGGGTCGAACTCAGGGAGATACAGAATTAAACACTACTTGATTTTTGATTACGAAATAGTCACACAATCCAAATATATGAAGAATAGTCTATAAACTAAAGGATAAACTAATAACGATATATGGCAAACTATATGAATATAATAATAAAAACACTAGAATTAAGTATCACCACTAATATGAATTGATCAAAATACGATTCACATCCCAGTTATTCAATTATAGCTTAGGTGAGATTGACATTCCCTTATGACTCAGTAATAAAGCACAGTTGCGAACCGAAACTAAATACTCGGTCATTCCTCAATACCTAGAGCTCACTTTCATGATAGCAAAAGGCCTAACTAACATGTATGTCTCCTATTTTCATGGCTTACATACATAATTAGAAGCATTAAGAACCAATGTCAAATAATTCCCAATTTTAGTTCTCACCTATTTTCATGGGAGAATTTAAATCAATAACAAGATTATCTAAATTAAGACTCAACTTTCGTTGATGAACTCAATTAATAAAATAATAATTTAACATCAAATAAATATTCATAATCTCAACTCCAACTTTCGTTGATAATATAAAATTAGGGCTAAATCAAGATGCACGATTGACAATAACAACAATCTTATCAAACCCTAAACATATAATTCAATAACATGGGAATTAGAGAAGAATTTACATGATCAATCCATACTAAGGCTCAACTCAATCCTAGATAAAAGGACTACTCACTAATCATGACAATAAAAGCAATAAACATAATAGATAACATAATAAACATATAATAAAGAGAAGAGAAGAGAATAAAACTTGATTGAATTGAAGAAGAATATATATGAAAGCTTGAATCTTGAATCTCCAAAGTAGCAATAAAAAACAAACTAGGGCATAAAACTAGAGAGAAAAACTAGAGAGGAAAAATAACGTGATATTGAAAGAGAGTAATAGATGTCCTCCTCTAATTAGAAATCCTCTAATATATAGTTATAACTCCTAATACTAGTAGGAGAAACTAAATTACAAGATAAGGAAGCCAAATAAATCATTAAATGGCCGAAATTATCAAAACCGCCGTGCACGTAAGAAGTTTCTGGTTGACTGGGCCAACTTGCGAAGCCCATATCTCTCATACTCGTCTTGGGCCGTGCGATCTATCGTTGGAAAGCTCTGCAAGCCTACTTTCTAATGACGCTGGAATCAACCCAATATAAGCATCGAGTCAAAAGTTATGGATAAAAGAGTGAATATGACTCGATTTCCACACTTCTTTCAATGAATTTCAACTCCAATTTAGTTCTAATTTGCACTCAAATACATCCAAAATGATCCTTATCAATGTAGCTTGCTTCCAATTGCTCCTAAGTACTCAAGCTTGTCCAATAATACTCTAATTATGTTCTCAATACCTGAAATTCATCAAATAATACCAAAAACGCACAAGAGGAGTAATATTTCGCAAATTAAGTAATAGCATGCAATTATGAACTACAATGCATCTAAATGCTCCTAGAATGCAACTAAATGCAACTAAAACCAATATAAAAATACGACTCATCAAACTCCGCCAAGCTAAACCATTGCTTGTCCTCAAGCAATTAGACGTAGATATTGGAGAAGAAAGACAACCTACAATATGGGACTACGATAGGGCCAAGCACACAATTGAAAACACGAGAGATACAATTACTACACGAACCAAGCATTGAAACATTCTCAAGCAAAGCTGCATAGCACGTCATGTAGTGCAATTAACTCTCCTAGCATACCACATACCATCTCCCCCAAGCTAGATTTAACCAAACCTGAGATACCTCACTTTAGTCATGTGCACTCATACTCTCATGTGTTTATGGCATAATCAATGTCACTCAACCTAAACCATGTCGACTCAAATGAAACATTTACTCTTTAACTTTGACTATCGACTCACTTTCTACTCGAAATTACAACGCAAAAAGATCATGAGGACTTTCAAGGGTTGTAATGGGGCTGAGGTTATGGGTAGGAAATATATTTGGAATGTGGTGTTAAAAGCCAACTATTGGAGAAAACAACACTTTAACATCTATGGCCATTAGATGCAAACATCACAAAAACTTCTACTAGAAGTTCAACATCACATTCCATTAAATCAACATAGTACCCATCTTTATCAACGCAACCAATTTCATTGAACCTTTTATTCAATTTTTTCATCTTTTTTCAGAATTATTTTTTTTCACAACTTTTTCATCATTTTTTTCATTTTGTACTCCCACACTATTTCAAGCAACTTTCTTTCAATAAATTTTCTTCCAATAATTACCGCCGAACCACAAATACAAGCTCAGAACATAATCTTTAATGCTACTCCACTTAGCAAGGCCTGGGTAGAGAAATCATAAAAGGCTTAAGGCTTGTAATGTAGGTACGGTATTAATTCATAACAAAGTTAGGAAAGGCTCAGCAGGGCTAGAGAAAAGGATGATAAATATGAAAAGAAAATATATGTGGAGGCCCAGAACAATGAAAAGAACGCCTCAATCATATCCAAATGCTTATAAAGTCAAGTGTCAAAGAGTACCAAGTCAAAGTCAAGATCCATGCAACAAATGAGGAACTAATCACACATGAATGAACATAACTGACACAAATACGTCAGTTTATAGGGACAAAAGCTCACGTGGGTTAAGATGTCAAAACAATAAGGTTAAATCAAGCCCAGAGAGAGATCAACCAATCTTACCACAAGCAATCAATCGCGATGCAATCATGCTATGAAGAATCATGAATGAGATGAATTACGCTTAAGACCGTAGTAAGGATATCAACAAGGTTTTCAAATAGTGCTAGCGATAGTCCCATAGATGCAACTAAGATGAGATGAAATCTAATATGCTGATGTAACTAAGAAAACAGTACAATTTTTTTGGTTACACGTAAACTCCCACTCCTAATGAGCAGTACAACCATGCAACAACCTAAGAAAACAATAAAAACTACACTAGAAAGCAGTAGATGATAGAATATTCCTCCCCCAAGCTCAAATTTGCAGTGTCCTCACTGCAAGAAATGAGATTAGATAAGGAACGCAATCAAACTGCACTATTACCAAATCATCGAATAGTCCCACAAACACACCAAACCACCACTATTGCCGCAAAAAGATGCCAACAATGAAAGAAGGAAATCAATGTTGTCATAAAAACGCAACAAGTATAGCAATACAAACAAGATCCAAGCAAAAACTGAACGGAACATCAAGAATATCAACAAGATAGAATAAAGAGGCTTACTACCCAATTTAATGGGAAAAGGGTCGAATAAGCTCAAAATTTATGTTGCAATGCTTCTTGAAAACCAACTTGAACCAATTCGTAGCCGACTTGCAGGAATCCAGACCACGGGCAGCTCGCTGTGTGGGAGTGAAGACCATAGGCAGCTCGTTGTGTGGGAGTGAAGACCACGTTGAAGCCCTTTCGTACTTTTTTTGTTTAAAACTTTCAATCTCCAAAAACGCGGGTCGCGGTATTTGCCGCGAGTCGCGGTATGCTCTCGACATTTGTCCGCGAGCTGGGGAATTGTGCCGTGACTCGTGTTTTAGAAGGTCGTCTTCCAACTTCTTTTCTACGAACCTATAAACACACCAAAAACAAAACACAAAGACATCAATGTAATTAAAATCACACAAAAAGGAAAAATCAAAGAAAATGAAAATAAAAATAAGTGTAAAAGCGCAAATTTAAGGTTTTGCATAATCGTATAGGACTAGTATACCAATGCAAAAGAGTTTAACGCTCTAAAAAGCTTATCATATGCTTCTGCAAACATCTCAGAATATGTTATATAATGGAGAGAAGTAGAAATGAAATATATTGAAAAATTGTTAGTCATTTTACATGACTCAAAAGGAGAGATAACCACTAACTGTACATCAATTATTGGTCATAAGAGTCATTCAGATGGGGAGAAATAAAGAACGATGGGGGGTATAATATAGGGGTAGAAGGAATAAGGTCAAGCTTTCGAGAGAACGGAACATGAGACTCAAAAACAGTTGGTGGACCCGACAAAGACTCATGAATAACCTCACTCTCATCTATAGAGTCCTCCAATGAAGGATTTTCAACCAAGGGTTGTTCCTTGATAGGCGTGTCGCGCACCTAACAAAAATAAATAACCTAACTAATCCTCTTAAGTATGTAGTAGGGTAAGTCAGGGTCGATCTCACAGAGAGAAAGTTGTTCTATGATTAGCCCTTAAGTAATGGTAAGACTAAAAGAGATTTATATCAAGAATAATGGTGGAATAAACTATACTAATAAATCTATTAATAAAAGACTTTATAGTTAAATATCCCCACTAGCATGAATTATTACAATAATAATTCCTACCCCAAACTAGTCAATTAAATGTTCCCAAGGAAAAGTACACCCTATAAAATACCATAAACCTCTCCCGAGTATCTATGACTTCTCTAATATGCACTCAAGCCTACTCCCGTGGAATCATGCAAATTAAAGACATTAAACGCGACACTCTAACTTCCTAACAATCCATTCTACCTACTTCCGTGGAGAACTTCATGTCCTTAATTGAAATATTCAAATCCGTCTACCCCTAATCTAGTTATCCCTAATCTAGTATTGGAATATGCACAATCAATTAAGCAAGAATAATTAAGTAATTAATTTGGAAATTTAAAGGTATAATCATGAATTAATTCACACTAGGGTTCAACTTAACCATATATTACAAAACTATGAAAGCATAATTTAAATAAATAAAGAAAATAGAGAAGAGTAATAAAATATTATAATATAAAACAAGGAGAAAAGAAGAAGAAAAGAGATACTTGAATTAATGGAAGGAAGGTGGAGTCTTGAAGAACAATGGAGATCTACAAGTTTCTCTCTCTAAAAACCCTAAGTATAAACTAATAATGATGATATATTATTTACAAACTCAAAAACCCTAAAAACCCTCACTGCTGAAAATAAGGTTTAAAGTCATATTTATAAGCTAAGATTAACGTAAACTGACATAAGTTAGGTCATGCGAAAGATACGACATTACAGCAGGTTGCACGGGCAAGCAACGTCTTACACGGGCGTGCAGGGTAGTGCACGGTCGAGAGAACTCTCGCTCGGTCGTGCGAGCAAGGCAGAAACATTCGTGACTTTTGATTTCAGGTTGCACGGCCGAGCACAAATCCGCACGGGCGTGCGGGCGAGACAGTGGCTTCAGCTCAACTTTGAACAGCTATAACTTTTGATCCAGAGCTTTGTTTCACACATGTAATATATCGTTGAAAAGCTCTTGAAGTCTAGTTTCCAATCCAGTTAGAATTACCTCATTATCATTCTTGTGTCAAAAGTTATGAGTGAAATGGTGCATAGGTGTCATATTTCGCACAAGTACACAAAGTCATGTGTATCTTCTTCACTCTCAATCCGTTTTGGGCACATGATATATCGTTTTGAAGGTCATCCAATTTCCTTAATCGTCATATCCTCAAATAGGAGTCCAAAGTACCTGAGATTACATCAAAAAAACCAAACAACCCGTGAAAGCATCGTAGCTTATGAAAAGAGACCTAAATATGCATAAATGCAATGTAAATGCTCTAATGCTACATGAAAATGCACCCTAATATGCAATTAAATTATGTTAAAATATGCACTTATCAAACTCCCCCAAGCTAAACATTTGCTTATCCTCAAGCAAACCAAACCAATTCACAAGGGAAGAGTAAGATGAACTTTTGTACAGGATTTATACGTTCAACCATTCAATCTCCAAGACATGAGATTCGAGCATATGAAAGATATTATAATTATAAGATTAGACTAAGATAGACCACAAATCACACCTCATATAAATTCTTGTAATCGCAACTTGACTCTCCATGGCAAACCACAAACCTTCCCCCAAGCTAAACTCAATTAAACTCGGTAAACCTCACTTTAATCGAGCACACATTCTCTCATGTGTTTATGGGAATGAAATTTCCACTCAAACATATACCAAATCAACTCGAATGAAGTATTTTTCTTTAAACTTGACTATCGTCTCATTATCCACTTAAAATTGGCGAAAACATGCATATAGATCATGAGGACTTACAAAGGGTTGTAATGTGGCTAAGGTAAGGGTAGGAAAATATTATGGGAATGTGGTGCTAAAAACCAACTAGTGGAGGAAATAACACTTTAACATCTATGTCCATTAAATGCAAACGCCACAAAAACTTCTACTAGAAGTTTAACAACACATTGCCAATGAATCAAGATAATACCCAACCTTCAAAGCCGATTTTCAGATTTAAGATGCAAAGAAGAGCTGTTTAGAATTAAATGGTATAGGATTTAATGTGATATTGATTCTAGATGTAATATCAAGTATCAAGTTAGCATCACTTCACTTTTATTTTTCTTATTTTTTTTTGAAGGGGGAGCATTACTATGAACTTTAGTAATATTGACGTCTCGATGCCAAAAAAATAAAGAAGTAATATTTAACTTATTGCTCAACTAGGGGAGGAGACGGTGTAGAACCTAGGCAAAGACTATTCGATACATAACCTTTCACTAAAATCCAGAACATCAATAGAAGCTTCAGCCTCGATTTTCTTGGAACTGT
The DNA here is from genome assembly GCA_947648045.1 of Beta corolliflora. Taxonomy (NCBI): domain Eukaryota; kingdom Viridiplantae; phylum Streptophyta; class Magnoliopsida; order Caryophyllales; family Amaranthaceae; genus Beta; species Beta corolliflora. Next base: position 261,613 of record CANSZD010001412.1, read on the forward strand.
CTTCTTCAAGTCTGTCCTTTTCCTCCAAAACATATAGCAATTGATCTTCTGAGATTTTCATGCACCTATACATAGGTAAATCGGTCAAAAATATAAATAACCAACTATTTAAGCATTAATGAGTTAAAGGCAACCGCAATTAAACATACCTAAAAGTATCTCCACTACCTTGAGGAGCTAACTTCGAGAAAAGCATATCAAAATTACGCTGCAAACAGAAGTTATAATCAAGCATCAAGATGATATTTAATTATATTAATATATAATTTAGCATTTAAAGTTACCAAAAGTTCATCTATAGGGAGAAATTCTTCAAACTTTGGTAACAAGACCTGTAGAAAGAGTAGTGTAAGTATATGTAGGAAACTAGTAAACATGTTAGAATTTGTCAATACCAAAAGATGGCAAGACAAACCACATACCACATAAACACGAGAAGCCTAACCTTCCGAACAAAAAAGATGTCCCATGAAAAACAATGTCGGGACGGTTTGACATCCAGAACGAGAACCTCATACTTCAAGCCTGTCTTTCCAGTCCAATCAACCATAAAACAACAACCGATTGAAATAACATTCGGATCACCCATTACACCGGATTCTATTTCAGCAAGAGAAAGCGACATATCATCTAAAACACGTTGTCTTTTTGCATTCTCATATGAAATAGCTTGATATAGAAGTGGATTTGTGGCCTACAAAATTTGTACAAACCAAACATAATAAGGTAATAAGGTAGATAGTGTATTTAGGTGGAATATGCTTCTAGAACCAACGTAACTTAGGTTGAAGAAGCAAAATCCTAATGCCATAAAATCCGAGAAACAGAAAGAAAGGCGTTTGAGGAAAGTAAAATGAAGTTATTTCATTAAAGAAAAGAGGTTTACGGAGAACGTGAAAGAGAATCACAAATTCTCAATAAAACTAAAAATGACAACTATCTAACTAAGTAAAGACAACTCCTTACCATCTAAACTTTAGCTAACCAACTTAAACAAAAAAGATTCAATGACCACCAAATGGGCAACGACAGCAAGCCACTAATTAAAATAACACTACTCTTCCAGAGATCATAAGCTGACCCAAAAATGCCTAAAAACATAAAGAAATGGAATTTGAGGGAAAAGCTCAAAGAACCATTAATTGAGGGAGAAATTCAATCAAGTACACAAGTGTATTCATAACCAAATCCCTAAATTCCCACCAATTTCTAGCTAACAGACAAGCAAATGACTACTCAAAACTGCCAGTGTTGTAACAAACTCATGACTATTCTTAACATACATCAACTGACGAATACATGTCACTAACAGAATCATAACACATCATAACACACTGCAATGTCACTAATAGAGTCATAACACACTGTTCACATGAGCAGCACGTGAGAATTACTAAGTCTTAATCATACATTACATAAGGGTTTTTAATCCCTTTATAGAGAAAAAAAGTTACTTGCACTTGTTTATCATCATGTACTGATAACAGATATGGCAGCAAGAAGTTGACTATCTCTATCACCATCATTGTTGCATCATTGTCTTCTGGCAAATCATGAAAAGTTATTCTGAACCCTAGAGAGAAAACTTGTAAAAGCAAGGCTGAAAAAGAGAAAAATTAAACACACTTCAATACTCAAGCATGAGTGCATGACACATGAATAAAAGAATAAATAATCATATTACATATACCTTTGGCTCTTCCATTAAAATGCGTAAAGCAGATGAATTTCCCTCCCAATTTTAAAGCACTTTTCACCTAAATTCAATAAGGGAAAAGAAATTTCTTGATTATAATATTTGAATTGCAATACAAGATCTAAAATCTAATTACGTAGACAAACAAGTCCGACCTTTTTGAGGTATGAATCCTCTGATGAAGTTAAGCCATCCAAAGCCCCCTTGTCAATCACAATATCATAATATGGCTTACTACCAAGCTATAAGTACAAAAGCAATTATTAGTAAAGATTAAAACTAACAATGCACAATACAATATATAGACATTGGGAATCAACATCATAACTCTTATGCTTTTTAAGTGACTAGAATTGTACAAATTTTTCTAATGCTCAAAATAGTTACATGAATAAACTTCTCAGTGAAACCCTTTCTTCCAGAACATTCATTATAAGATTGTTTTGAAGGCATAATTACATCTAATCCTGCAGAAAACACTTACATTCCATATAACTTATATATCCATAAAGGTATCTAAAACATGATGCAAATATTACTATTTAACTTTGTAACAACAAAAGAATATGACTTTTGTTCTAATTAACCCAGTTATGCAATGTTGTCGCTAATGAAAGAAAGACCAAAATACGTACTTACCTGTCAAACCTCAGACCATATTGGCATATCATATAAAGATGGATAATATAGAGATTAGTAGAATATATTTTTATTTATATATTATTTTGCATAAACAAAGATATTTGTTGACATTAGAATAAAAGTACAACAGTACAGGACTTAAACTCTTCAAGTCATAATCAATTGAGGAAGAAAATGTTCCCACCACACTCAATCTCATTCAAATACAAGCTAGAACATGAGATAATTTGTTATTTCTTTCAAACCAGAACACCTAAGAGATAGCCATACTTGCAACTTTTAAACGGATTGATAGAATGTTTTAAAGAGACAAAGTCATCATTTTAGTAGGATTGGATGACCATTCAAGATGAACAAACAAAGTAATTACTATGACAGTAGTTAACAAGTTTAACTAAATGAATCAGCTAACAGGAAATGTGTTTGCCACAATAAAAGTTGTTGTTAAATGTATACATATACATATTTTAATCAGATTCATGTTAGTATTACCTTCTCAGTTATGTCACCTAATCTCCACAGCAATTTAGGTCGATTGACATGACGTTTCAACATCTTTCTAATGACATCTCGAGAGGAATCGATGTTAGTTATATGCTCGAATCCAGCATCATAGAGCTTCAATGACATTTCGGATTCTCCACAAGCTGGAACCAGTATTTCCACCTCTGAAGGTCGAGGGAATAAGGAATTAAGGATAGGGAGTAGATGCTTGTTCCAACTAGGATATCATTCTACATAAACTCCATCAACCGCATCTCCTCCACTCTCCATTTGCATTCGACCTAAATATATCAATAGAGTAAGTGAAATTTTAAAACATACTTTGAATAAAAGGATTTTTAATCTACTTTGCAGAGGTGTGAAATTTTTTTCGGATCAGCCATGTTATTCAAAGGCATATAAAGTAGGGGTATTCATAATTAGGTGCCCGATTTTTCAGGTACTCGGCTTGTGACCCGGTGGTACCCTATTCGCGAGTACACGATTTTTCCGGGTCGGGTCATATAGTACCGGGAAAACCCATAAATTCCTCTGTTAAACTAATTCCTAATTCCCTAAACTCGAAGCATGCAGTTCCATCAATCAAAATATAAAACCTATTCGAAACCCTATAATGAATAATCTATATAGTGAAGCATTAAAAATAAAGCCATTCTTATTTCTTAACTACCATGAGTCATGACAAACCCTATATAGTGAAGCATTAAAAACTCGAAAACGTAATAAGAAGATAATGATTAAAACAAAGAAGATAAATGAATAAATCATACACATACATCTGAACTCAACTCTAAGAGTTTCGATGAAATAGTAATCTGCATCATACTCCGAACCCAAATAATTTTCGTTTTCGACCCATCAAAAATAACAAAAACAAGCATGAGGTCAATAACTACTAATCAAGTAAGACAAATAAAGGTGTTCTAAAACAAAAAGTAGAATGGTGTAGGAACGATTCAATTGAACAGATAAAAAAAAAAAGTAAAGAATGTAAGAAGTACCTGATATTGCACCTCTTGAGCGTGAAATTGAAGGATTACATGGGAGATGATTTGCTTGACTTCAAGTGTTGGCCAATCGCCACTCTTTTTTCTAGTTAATCGTCCGCCGATGTCTTCTTAGTCGCAGTTCATCCTCTCTCTTGGAGTCTAGAAAGAAGATGTTATTTGATTAGTAATTTCAGAGAGTGAAGCGAAGAGAGAGATTATGGAGGTGATGATGATATGATAAGAGGAAACGGGAACTCGGGAAGGGAAGGGGGAATTTTATTAGGTTTCAATGTGATGGAAATTTGTTAATGGAAGTTGTACAGAGGTGATCATTTGCGGGCTTGGGCGGGTTGCGGGCCGAGCCTAACAAAAAAAATGACCAACGGGCCTAATATGTCTAGTCCAAGCCCTTTTATGCGGGCTTAATTACTTGTCCATGACCCACCCTAATAAACGGGCGGGCTTGCCCACGGGCCTAACTGGCCTATTAATACTTTTATTTTTTTCCAAATACTCTAGTTAATTTCCTTTAATATTTATAGATTAAAACATAATTTTGGTTATAATAGAAAAAAAGTTGATAATCACAACGTAAGATAAAGAGAAAGTTAAAAATATTCGTAACAAAAATGTTAGAGGACGACAAATTATAAAGAAATTAAGTTAGTAAAGGTAAGAATTAAGACAATTATGTGTTACCAAAGCTATATTAGTGCAAATATACTTTATATTCCAAAAGATAAATCAACACTAAATTAGTTAGATAAAAAATTATATTTCATAGAAAATAGATATTGTGATAAACGGGCCGGGCGGGCTTGCTCGCGGTATATTTGAGGTTGTCCATATTCGCCCATTAATATTAGCGGGCCGGGCTTGGTCCGCCCATTTAGAATTTTTTTTTCAAAGTTTGTTGTCCAGGCCCGCAACTTTAGCGGGCCGGGTTGGGCGGGCATAGCGGGCCGTCCCGTTCGTGAACAGCTCTAGCACTTGTAGTGGGCTTTTTTATGTTTCTGTTAGGAGAGTAAAGTTTTTATAGTTGAATGTTAGTTTTTGTTTATGATGGAGTGAAGTAGGAAAATGAGGGAGAGCTTTTTATGAATGGTTGAACTTTTTATTAATGATGCTTGGTTGTTACCTTTACAAACAAGGGCACTCACACCTATTTATAGTTGTCTAAACCGACATTCATAGAGTTAGTCTATATTATTCTAAGCTAGAAAGGCCTAGAAATATCCACTAGATTTTGCTATAGACTTTTCTAGGATATCTTATACCTCAACTAGATTTTTCTAGTTACTAATTTCTAGATTACAAAGATATTTTTTTTGGCATATCCTAGATTGTTCTAGATATTACATGATATTTCTACAATATACAGGATTTTCTAGAGTAATATCTAATACTTCCCCTTAATCTGAAAAATCTTGGACTCCAAGTTGTCTTCTGAACTGGATGAACTTCTCTGTCGGAATTGCTTTAGTGAATATGTCTGCGAGCTGCTCCCCCGTCTTGCAGAATTGTAGCTCGATCTCTTGTTTGTCGACCAGTTCTCGGATGAAATGGTGTCTTATCTCGATGTGCTTCGTGCGTTTGTGAAAGATCGGATTCTTTGTCATGGCTATTACGGACATGTTGTCCCGATAGATAGTTGTTGGTTCTTCTAACATCTGTTGTAGATCTTCGAGAATTCTTTTAAGCCATACTGCTTCACATGCCGCTAGCTGCCGCTACGTGTTCGCTTCTGGCGATGAGCCACTTGTTGCTGTTTCTTTGATGACCAAGATATGGACTTGGTTCCTAGCTGGAAGACGTAGCCGCTCGTACTTTTTCGATCGTCAATACTTCCGGCCCAATCACTGTCTGTGTATCCTGTAAGCTTGTGATTCTCCTCTGTCTCGTACATAATTCCATAAACTTTTGTTCCCTTGACGTACCTGAGAATCCTTTTTGCTGCTGCTAAGTGAGCTTTACTTGGCTCACTCATGAATCTGGATACTATGCTCACAGCATGTACTATGTTGGGCCTTGTATGTGTAAGATAAATGAGCGAGCCGACCAAACTTCGATATATTGATGCATCGACCTTATCCTTGCCATCATTCTTTGATAGTTTCTCGCTTAGGGCCATTGGTGTAGCTAATGGCTTGCATTCACTCATGTTGAACTTTTTAAGCAAGTCGTCTGCATATTTCTCTTGTGAGAGAAATATTCTTCCTGGGCTTTGCTTGACTTCCATGCCAAGGAAGTACTTCATTGCTCCAAGGTCGGTCATTTCATACTCCTTCATCATTGTCTTCTTGAAGTTTTCGATCATCCTTGAATCTGTGCCTGTATAGATTAGATCATCTACATAGAGGCATAGGATGAGAAATTATTTCCCTCGAGTCTTGATGTAGAGTGATGGCTCACTTGGGCTTTTTGTAAACCCATTTTGAAGTAGGTAGCCGTCTATTTTGCTATTCCAGGCCCTAGGAGCTTGCTTAAGCCCATAAAGGGCTTTACGAAGGCGATATACTTTGTCTTTTTTGCCTTCGATGAGATATCCTTGCGGTTGCTCAACATATACTTCTTCTTTGAGCTCCCCATTTAGAAATGCTGACTTGACATCTAATTGAAAGACTGGTACTTTAAGTTGAGCAGCAAGAGTAAGGACTGACCTGATAGTCTCCATATGGACAACGGGAGCATATGTCTCGTTAAAGTCAATCCCTGGTTGTTGGGAGTAACCTTTTGCGACGAGACGAGCCTTGTATTTCTGGATGGAGCCATCTTCGTTATACTTGACCTTGTAGACCCATTTGAGACCAGATGACTTCTTTGTCTTCAGGTTTCTCAACAAGCTCCCATGTGTTGTTTTTCTCGATCATCTTGATTTCTTCATTCATGGCCTCGATCCATTTGTCTTCTCGAGCAGCTTCTTGAAAACTTTGTGGTTCGCTTGTGAAGAGAGCCATGATAGCTTGATTGCACTGGAAATCCTCCAAGTAGCCTGGTGGTCGCCGATCTCTTTGTGAACGTCACACTACTGGAGCTGAGCTTTGAGAGCTTGATCCCGATGTTGGACTCACTTGATCTCGAGGATGTTGTTGGAGATCTCGGTGATGATAGGTTGGAGGATGGCTGCGTTCTTTGGATGATTTGGGCCTTCATCTTCACTTGGACTTGGTTGAAGAAAATCTCCTTCATGTGGTTGAGATTCCTTCTCCGTCCACGTCCATTGTGCTCCTTCGTCGAAGATGACATCTCTTGAGATGATTAATTTCTTGGATTCGGTGCGATAGAGACGATACCCCTTAGATTCATCACTTGTATCCAATGAATATACATTTTTCTCCTTTTCCATCAAGTTTTTCCCGATTTCCTTTCGGGATGTGGGCATATGCTATGCACCCGAATACTTTGAGGTGCTCCACTCTTGGCTTTCTTTTATGCCAACCTTCATAGGGTGTCATACCCTTTTGCTTTCGTGGGAGACCTATTAAAAATATATATTCTTTGTATGGACGGCTTCGGCCCAAAAATATTTTGGTAAATTCTTAGCTTGCATCATCTTGCGGGCCATTTCAAAGAATTGTTCTATTTTTTCCATTCTGCAACACCATTTTGTTGAGGTGTGCGTCTTACTGTTAATTCTCTTTCTATCCCATGCTCCTTACAGAAGTTGTTGAATTCTTTACTTGTAAATTCTCCCCCACGATATGTTCTAAGAATTTTTATTGAATGCCCACTTTGTTTTTCAGTGAGGGCTTTAAATTGCATGAAGTGGGAAAATGCTTCTGATTTTTGCTCCAAGATATAAACCCACATCATGCGAGTGAAATCATCAACAAATAATAGAAAATATCTTTTTCCGCCAAGAGACGGATTTCTGGTAGGGCCCCATATATCTGCGTGAACAAACTCTAATGGAGCTCTGGCACTCCAGGATGAAGTAGGGAATGGCAATCGATGCATTTTTCCATATATATAGCCCTCACATATTTTTCTTTCATTAGTTATAAGTGGAAGCCCAATCACCATTTCTTTTTGTTTTAACAGTTTTAAACTGTTAAAATTTAGATGCCCGAATCTTAAATGCTACAATGTGGTTTCATCCATTATAGAACTTAGGGCAAAATTATGCTCCAATTGCATTCTTAATGGGAATATTTTATTAGGAGCCATTTGAGTGGTAGTAATTAATTGCCCTTTTTTCTTATCAAATATGAGGCATTTATTAGCATCAAATTTCACCATGTAGCCTCTTTGAATCAATTGGCCTACACTTAACAAATTTTGTGCAAGCCCGGGGACATAGAAAACATCATAAATAAATTTAGACGAGTCGTTTTTGGTTCTAACGGCTATTGTCCCCTTGCCAGCAACCTCTTGGTTGCTACCATCACCAAGAGTAATTTGTATTTTTATGTTTTCATCCAGACTGACAAATGAATTTTTATTGCCAGTCATGTGGTTTCAACAACCACTATCAATATACCATATATCATCTGACTCTTGGTGAGCATTTAAACATGTATAAAATAATTGATCTCTGGGCTCCTTGTTTTCCGCAAAAGTAGCCTCATCCTTTTTCCGAAACCAACAATCTTTTTCAAAATGAGTGTGTTTCTTGCATCTTTTATACTTATACCGGCAATATTGTGTATTATGGCTATTTTTCTTACATAAATTGCAATAGGAGCCAGATTGGTTATTTTCTCGAGTTCCTTGATTTTTATAACTTCCTCTCCAAGTACCTTCTTTACCGTAGCCGTTTTTACTTTTATTTTCTCCATTATTAGAGAATTTTAATTTTGCTTGAAAAGCTTGTTCTAGTGGCTGCTCTGTAAATCTACGCATTCTATCTTCATGTGCTAGAAGGGAGCCCATTAATTCAGTTAAACTTAATTTAGATAAATCTTTATTGGACTCCTCTAAGGATAGGGCATAATTATCCCTTATCCGATTTTGTTTATATTGCTTTCGTCGTGTTTCATCCCAAGTGGCTTCTTGGATCAAATCATTTGGTTGTTCATAACCATTTTGTACTAACTCCCACAAATCTTGTGAGATAAATATGGATTTCATTTGAATAGACCATTGTTGATATTTTTCTCCATTAAATATAGGTATCCAATTTACTTGGGGGTAGTTAAATGTGTTTGAGGTTGAAGTGTTTGGGGAAGTCATTTTAATTTATGTGGTGTTTGGTTTTTATTTAAGGGAGTTGGTTTATTTTGTGTTTGGTGTATTATATTTATGGGAGTATGGTATTGTAATGGAGGCTTTAGGATTAATAAGGCTCGGATACCACTGATGGAAATTTGTTAATGGAAGTTGTAGTGGGCTTTTTTATGTTTATGTTAGGAGAGTAAAGTTTTTATAGTTGAATGTTAGTTTTTGTTTATGATGGAGTGAAGTAGGAAAATGAGGGAGAGCTTTTTATGAATGGTTGAACTTTTTATTAATGATGTTTGGTTGTTACCTTTACAAACAAGGGCACTCACACCTATTTATAGTTGTCTAAACCGACATTCATAGAGTTAGTCTAGATTATTCTAAGCTAGAAATGCCTAGAAATATCCACTAGATTTTGCTATAGACTTTTCTAGGATATCTTAGACCTCAACTAGATTTTTCTAGTTACTAATTTCTAGATTACAAAGATATTTTTTTGGCATATCCTAGATTATTCTAGATATTACATGATTTTTCTACAATATACAAGATTTTCTAGATTAATATCTAATACAATGCGCACTAAGAGAGAGACTTTGTTGAGTACTTGAGTAACCTCGATTACGTGAGCTGAAAGCAAAGACCATAAACATTGGAGACAAAAGCGACGGAGACTTTTGTATTCCATTCAGGGCCGTTCTTGAGTATTTTTTCAACACTTTCAACATTAGACTCATTTGATACATGATTAGGATTAATATCATGGTCATTTATATTAGTAGCATCCACATCGTCACGATTAGGAGCATTATCAAGATCATCCAAATTAGTGACATCAACCAAATTAGTAACATAATCCAAATTAGTAACATCGGCATTCAAATTTTCATTAGATTGACCCGCTCCTTACGAAAATACGAAATATATAACATAACTTGAATTAAAATCTACCAAGTCACAAATTCACAATATTTACTACCAAAACAACAAAAATCTTGCTCATGAATTTCACACTACTGCATACAGCATACTCAAGCAAAATTGAGTCTAACAAAATTATCAATTATGCCTAAGTCTTACCCAAAAATTGAAACCTCAATTGGATTAATCTAGCTAAAAGCCATTTAAAATACAATACAGAGGCAACAGAGTACATCACATAATCACATACAACTATACTGAGTTCATGCCAAAAATTGGAAGCTTAGTTTATTTATTTTACTCTAAATATCAAATAATGATAAAATTCCCAAGAAATTTGCCTTCAAAACAACGAGTATTTCATTGCCGCAACTCCCAATTGTAATTTTTTCTTTCTGTAATTCTTTTTTTATAAATATATATATATATATATATATATATATATATATATATATATATATATATATATATATATATATATATATATATACTCCGATCCAACTTTGTTTCGGTTGAATTTTGATTGTACGTAACTTCAATTGATTTAGGGAGAAAAAAAAGGGAAAAGGGAGTTTAATTTGGTAACAATTTTGGAGGCCTAAGTTTAAGGGATTTATTGGAGGATATTTTCTTGTTTTTGGAAACTAAATTATATGGTGATTGAAATATTGAATGATGTTTGCAAAACTGCTTGATGCTTCTTCATACTCTCTGTATCAAACGCTCACTTGTGCTTGCATTGCTGGCCCTTAACTTTCCTTTTTTCTTTAATTAACAAGAAGCATTTTTAATGGGCCCCTGGCCGTGGGCCGACGGGTTTTAAATATATACCACAAGTGCACGGTGCTGTTGTTAGCGGCGGCAAATACGGGTCGATCCACAGGGAGAGGTATTCTATAGATTTGTGCTCAATTATTTAACTAATTCAAGAAAGAAATTTGATTGAATAATTAATGGGCGGGCGCGGATGTGTCGTTGTGCACCGCACCCGGTCAAAGATAAAATTTCTCCTACTCTCTTTTACACTAAGCTAGTATAATGGAAGTAGGGGTCGTATCCACAGGGAAACAGGGACGAGTTTTATACTTAGCGGGATTCAAAACCTAAATTAAGCTAAGGGCCGAGAAACCTAATAATAATAACAAAGGGGGGTTTCAAGTAGATTATAACTAAACTACAACTAACTAGCATATAAACAAGATGAGAAATCAATATGGGAAGATCTTGAATCCGATTAACATCCACTTCAATTCATTATCGATCCTTGAACCTCCACTCTAATTATTTCCATAATTATCTATTGTTGAGAATTAATCTCGCATTCTCCTTATTCTTAGTTGAATAGCACGATCAGCGTGACTATAAAACCCTAACTAAAGGATAACCTAGTCCGATAGCGTCTAAGTTCAATCCAATAGCAAAGAATAAACACGAGAGAACCAACGGACACCTTGCTAACGTCATACAAGCGATAAACATTCAACAGTTGATTCAATTTCCCCAAGAAATAACCAAGACGATCTGCATCTAAGTTACTCCCTAGTTTGCTACCAATTGATAAAAGAATAAAACAATCCGATTCTATTCTTAAATCTAGCATTAGATTAATTACACAATCAAACTAGTAACGTTCCTAGCATAATCATGCAAAAATCATAGAAAGCAAGCATAGAAATTAAACCATAATCAAAGAAACTAAATAAAGAGGAAAGATCTCACAATAATGCTTGAAGCTCCATATTAATCTCGTTCAAGAACGATTCAAGCTACAATCGGCATAGCATAAGCCAATCCCATAGTTGAAATCTCCTAAAACTAAACTAGAAAATAAAAACTAAAAAGAGAAGACAACAAGAGAGGAGTGGAGTTTTGGAGACTCCCTCTCCTTGTGGCTGCTGCCCCCTAGGTCCAAAAATAGAGTTTAGTATTTATACTAAAGCTCAGAAATCAGCCGACAATTACACCGACCTAGGGGTCGTGAGGTGCGAAGTAGGTCGCACCGTGCGAAGGAGTCTTTGCCTCCAACACGAGCCGAAGAGTCTGGGCAAGGCCAAGAGGTCGCACCGTGCGAAGAACCTCGTGAGGTGCGAGCAGGCAGGTCGCGAGGTGCGAGCTGCCTCGGCCCTGCTTGCTGCGAGCATGCACGAGAGCTGGGCATCGAGCCTGCTGGGCGATGATGCGGCTGGGCCTTGCGGTGCTGTTTGGGCGAGGCTGCTGGGCATGCGATGCTCACGAGAGCCTGGCTTGGCGAGCTTGTGGTGATGCTTAGGCTTGCGGTGATGCTTGGTACTTTGCTCGGCTCAAATGCTCTTCACCTTGGAAGCTCGGAATACATGACATTAACACAACTTATCTCGCAAAACTCCGAACTTCCGCTAAGAGTTAAATAAAACACGAATGTTAACAATTACAATCAAACCCTTAGCAAAGTGCACCCAAAGTAACGTAAATACTACGTGTAACTTGAGCGTATCAAATACCCCCACACTTGAACTTTACTCGACCTCGAGTAAACTCAAAATGAGGATCACCAAATAAATCATCACCCAAGCTAACGACACCAACCTACACTCCCCATCAACTACATCATCATCATCACATCTTAACAACATCCGCTCAAAACCTAAACGTAAGGGATGATGATTCCCCCACACTTATATTCAAGCTCACCGAAATATACAAAGACGCGACAACAATAATAACCCAAGAACACCAACAAGTTTAACCAACAACACCAACAAGAATCAAAATGCCAGCTTACGACACACTAAACTATCAGCTCTCCTAAACCTCAAAAGATGACCTAAAACTACTACTACTACAACTAAATTAGAATAGCAAGCCATGGAACAAAGACAAAAAGGGATAAATTCCATGCTTACTCCCAAAAACAAGCAATCAACCAAAAGAATGTGAAAGCTAAAATAAATCTTCACAAAATCAAGGATGAAATAACCAACCCAACCCGAAAACGCTTTCCACCTTATGACACCATCTCCGGCAAATGAGTTTTCAAAGTACAAAATTCTCTCTTAATCTCTCATTTTGCCTAGGAGCCTTTTCGGGTTTTCATCCTAGCTTCTCACATTTTTTATCTCTCTTCTTTTTCTGGCTCACAAAACTCACCCGCTCAACTAGCTCTTTTTTGCATAGGCCGCCCTTTCGGGTTTTCGACCTATCCGAGCCCCCAATTTTGCCCGAGTCGCCCGCCCTTGCGGGTTTTCAACTCAGCGGGATTCTTTTCATCACTTTTTTTTTATATTCTTTTTTTTTTTTCATTTTCATTTTTTTTTCAAATTGAAAGTAATATATACAACATAGATACATGAGAATGAGAATACCCTCCCCCCTACTTAAACTACACATTGTCCTCAATGTGTCGACAATTAAAAGAAAAAGTAAACTGAAAAGGGGGGAAAATTTGAAAATCGGGTAAATCGAAGATCGAATGCTCAAAACTCATGGCAAACAATCCGTCAAACTCAAATTTCTTAACAACACCATCTCAAATCTCATAACTCAACTCACAACCCTCTCCCTCGAATCACTCAAACAAATGACAAGTTCAAAAGTTTTGAATTTGTGAGATTTTCACCTAGCTCAAGAGATCGAAAAGATACATTAACAATCTCAATCCTCTAGTGTTACCAACTCCTAGCTATTGAAGTCCTCCCAACGGGTTTTCTTTTGTGGATTTTGGTTCCAAGTGGATTAAGATTGGTTGTGGATCTTTTTAGTGGGTGGGCGGTGGGTGAAAGAAAATTTATTGTGGTGGTGGAAATTTGATGAAAAATAAAGGAAAAGAAAGAAAATAAAGGGGTCTCGGGTTGCCTCCCGAGAAGCGCTGTTGTTTAAAGTCGTGAGCTCGACTTAATACCTTAAGCTTAATCATTGGGTTGTGCTCCATGTGTGACAATGGTGGTTCCATGTCAATCTCCACTTCAAGTACCTGCAAAACTGATTGAGAAGAACTCTTGCAATGCATCGTTAGTACCTAGCTTACTACATCATGGTTGAGCATATAACATCAGATTATATCCAAAACCTAGCATTAAGTCAACAACAAACATCAACTAGTAGTACTCCTAGCTAATCCAAGTCATGACCATTAATATAAATGTTTAAAGCTAGACAATAACCAAGATATAGAGTATGAGTCAATCAACCATTCCCAAGAGAGTTTAAGCAACAAGTTCCATGCTTCTTGTCCAAAATACAAAAGTGAAATATATAGAGCTCAATGGAAGATGAAAACTAGAAACTAAAACCAAAAGGGAATTCTTTATATGAGTGGCCAACTAAAAACAAAGAGCACAAACAATACCATCCAAAAATCACGCTAAATACAAACAAGTAACACCGTTTCCCCGGCAACGGCGCCAAAATTTGGGCGGACGCGGATGTGTCGTTGTGCACCGCACCCGGCCAAAGATAAAATTTCTCCTACTCTCTTTTACACTAAGCTAGTATAATGGAAGTAGGGGTCGTATCCACAGGGAAACAGGGACGAGTTTTATACTTAGCGGGATTCAAAACCTAAATTAAGCTAAGGGCCGAGAAACCTAATAATAATAACAAAGGGGGGTTTCAAGTAGATTATAACTAAACTACAACTAACTAGCATATAAACAAGATGAGAAATCAATATGGGAAGATCTTGAATCCGATTAACATCCACTTCAATTCATTATCGATCCTTGAACCTCCACTCTAATTATTTCCATAATTATCTATTGTTGAGAATTAATCTCGCATTCTCCTTATTCTTAGTTGAATAGCACGATCAGCGTGACTATAAAACCCTAACTAAAGGATAACCTAGTCCGATAGCGTCTAAGTTCAATCCAATAGCAGCAATAAACACAGAGAACCAACAGGACTCGCTAACGTCATACAAGCGATAAACATTCAACGAGTTGATTCAATTTCCCCAAGAAATAACCAAGACGATCGCATCTAAGTTACTCCCTAGTTTGCTACCAATTGATAAAAGAATAAAACAATCCGATTCTATTCTTAAATCTAGCATTAGATTAATTACACAATCAAACTAGTAACGTTCCTAGCATAATCATGCAAAAATCATAGAAAGCAAGCATAGAAATTAAACCATAATCAAAGAAACTAAATAAAGAGGAAAGATCTCACAATAATGCTTGAAGCTCCATATTAATCTCGTTCAAGAACGATTCAAGCTACAATCGGCATAGCATAAGCCAATCCCATAGTTGAAATCTCCTAAAACTAAACTAGAAAATAAAAACTAAAAAGAGAAGACAACAAGAGAGGAGTGGAGTTTTGGAGACTCCCTCTCCTTGTGGCTGCTGCCCCCTAGGTCCAAAAATAGAGTTTAGTATTTATACTAAAGCTCAGAAATCAGCCGACAATTACACCGACCTAGGGGTCGCGAGGTGCGAAGTAGGTCGCACCGTGCGAAGAGTTGCTGCCTCCAACACGAGCTGAAGAGCTGGGGTAGGTCAAGAGGTCGCACCGTGCGAAGAACCTCGCGAGGTGCGAGCAGGCAGGTCGCGAGGTGTGACCTAGCTCGCGAGGTGCGAGCTGCCTCGGCCCTGCTTGCTGCGAGCATGCGCGAGAGCTGGGCATCGAGCCTGCTGGGCGATGATGCGGCTGGACCTTGCGGTGCTGTTTGGGCGAGGCTGCTGGGCATGCGATGCTCACGAGAGCCTGGCTTGGCGAGCTTGTGGTGATGCTTAGGCTTGCGGTGATGCTTGGTACTTTGCTCGGCTCAAATGCACTTCACCTTGGAAGCTCGGAATACATGACATTAACACAACTTATCTCGCAAAACTCCGAACTTCCGCTAAGAGTTAAATAAAACACGAATGTTAACAATTACAATCAAACCCTTAGCAAAGTGCACCCAAAGTAACGTAAATACTACGTGTAAGTTGAGCGTATCAATTAACAACTAAACTAGAATAAGTTAGAACACAAAAAAATGGAAGTTTATCAAATAATTAAAAACCCAAGGCAATCGATCGGTCCACCATGCTTATACCAATTTAATCACTACAATACTTGGATTGAGGTTCGAATAATTAGAGTATTTCGTTAATCCTACAGTCGGGCCTTAATAACTCTTAGATCAACATATGCCAGTACGGTCGCTCAACATAATCAGACCTATCTATTGTAACAAGCCTCTAATGAGTATGATCTTTCGATTCTAACTCCTATTAGCTAAACATAACCCATGATATTGCGCAATTACATGAATTAAACAAGCATAGCAAATCAATAGGGAATTACTCTAATTCAATCCGAATATCGAAGAACCTTAAACCACAATCAAATAGGTATAAACATGGCTTCCCTCTCTAAGCCCTAGAAATAGACTACTCACTCATGATAATAATAAACTCAACAAACATAATGCAAATATAAGAATTCATTAAAATAAGCAAAGTAAAGAAGAATACCAAATTATTGAAGAACAATGAAAACCAAAATCGATGATCTTTATAATCTTAAAGGGCAAGAGTTAATACAAAGCTTAGAGAGAAAAAGACTAAGTGTTTTAAAGCTAAAAACGCCGAAAAAAAGATCCCCCAATCGAATTTACTAAAGCCCTATTTATAGTCTTTCTAAAACCGGCTAAAAAAGGTAAAAATTAATGATCCTGAAAAACCGCCCGGTCGACCGGGCCAAACCATCCGATCGGGCGACGGTGTCTTGAATTTACGAGCAAAAGGGAATTCCGCCCGGTCAACCGGGCAAGGCCGCCCGGTCGGACACGTAAGTGTTTTTGGCTCCTTCTTTGTCCGGTTGACCGGGCGAAACACAGCTTGGAATGTTGAACTTTTTAGCTCGCCCGGTCGACCGGGCGGGAAAACTGCAATTTTGTGTCAACTTGCGAAGGCTGTATCTCTCAAACCATAAGTCCGTTTGGGACGTATGACCTATCGTTGGAAAGCCTTTCAAGTCTAGTTTCCAATCCAACTGAAATTTATTGATTATCAATTTTCTATAAAAATTTATGATCAAAATAGTGAACATGTGTCAGTTTTGGCACTTCTTTCACTAACTCTTTGCTTCATTCTAACTCGAAATTGTCCCAAACGTATGCATTGTGATCCTTGTGCAAGCTATCTTCATCCTCAATGATTAATAGGCTTGATCTTAGATAATCATAATTAATTTGCATCAAAATAACCTGAAAATCATCGAAACACGCAAACGGGGAGTAGTAGAGCACAACTTACGTAATTCATGCCATTATGCACCTAAATGCTCTAAAAGGAGTTCTAAATGCAATCAAAATGCATCTAAAAATTATATATAAATGTGACATATCAGGGCCCCGCCTGCCCCACCCCAGGGTCGGCCCTGATTCCATTGATGATTGATTCTACCTGATTTTATTTACCGTCTGTATTTACTAAACACCGCATACGTACTAGTTTTGATGCCCGTGCAATATAGTGCATGTTAATAGATTATAGGTTCTACGTTAAAATTATTATAATTGTTTTATTCGTTGTCCTAATATATTTTATTTTTTATATATCCTACTAAATAACTAAACTCTATGTAGGTATTTTTTTTTAATTTGGAACTCTATTCAATTTTAAAAATAATGACATGGCACTTAATAAGCGCGACAAATAGCATCTAATAAGGACGCCAAATGTTGCCATCTTATGAGCTGGCTTTTGGACTCTGCTTTACATATTAAGTACAAGAAGTTTCAACGTAAAAATTCTGTCTTACATTCTCGTTCCTAGTATTCTTAGAGTTTCTTCTTCAACTAGCTCAAATAATTACATCCAAAAAAATAACAGTGCCCAAGGCCACTTTTTTTTTTTTTGAGGAATAGGGAAGGGATGATTTCATTAATTATGAAACATTACAGGAATACAAACAACATGAACTCGAAAAATAATACAAGTAATCTCAACCCTCGAACTAATAGCTCCACTGACGAACTGCTCCGATATCCTGTATTTAGATGTCTTAAATACATCCACCTCATCGGAGATCCCATTTGGCATAGTCTTCGGATGGATTAAGCAGGATTGAATTCCGAGGGTACCATCCCGAACCCGATTGGAAATAACACACGACCCCAAACTTGAAACTAACCAACCCACCGAGAAAGGGTGACGAACACCCCCCATACAGGGGATTAAGGCCAGCATAACAGTGGGACTTATTCAACAAACCAAAAAAAAACAAACACACGCCTATGCCGAAGGGAGTCGCCGCCGCACAATTGCATCCCCGATGAACTCGCCCGGCCGACGGGATAAAGAGCCGCTACATACTAACACTAAAAGGGAAAGGGAAGGGAAGCCCGACACACAACAAACCGGGGAAGGGCAAGGGAAGCCCAAAACACCAACCTAAGCCAGTGGGGGGTGGGGAAAGGGGAGCCCAAAACAAGTAACAAATAGGGGAGAGGGAGGGGAAAGCCCGACAAACAACTAAGGGAGGGGGAGTGGGGAGCCCAACACATAACTACACGTAACCAGGGGAAGGGAAGGGGAAGACTGACACCTAAACAGTAGAGCAGGGGAAGTCCCCAACCGTCGAACACCGGGGAGGGGGAAACTGTGACCATGTGCGAAAATGAACAACCCAACAGCAGACTAAGCAACGAGAGGACGAAAACGCGAAACAAGTCGGGTTCGACGACCACCGGAGTGCCGGAGCGGCTCCAGGGCGCGTCAAACCCTAGGTGAAAGCTGCGCTAAAAAGGGTATGCTAAAATCGCCTGTCCAGGGTTTTCTTGAGAGAGAGAGAGAGAAAAGGAGTTATTGACTTTCAGTGCCCAATGCCACTTGAACTAAGGAAAAAAGCCAGAAAATTATTAGAGTTTTTCTTCAACTAGCTCAAATAATTATGTTATGGAAGTTGGAAACAAGCGGTGATGGAAAAAAAAAAAGGCTGAGTGAACAGTAGACAAAAAGCTGTTAATGTTTTCTGTTTTCTTTCTACTTTCCCGGGTTAGATTTCTCCAAACTAATTCGCTGCCAGTCTGCCACCACCTTTTTTCTCAAGTATGAGCTAATAGTGACAGATTTTGCATAAGATAAAATAGCTGTTACTTAGATTGGAATTCAGAGTGGTGCAAGACCCAAAAGTAGTATAAAGTGTAAGCAAAAAATAGAGCATTTGCAAAGTTAAATAGCTTCATATTACACCAATGGTTACTATGGAGATATATTTAGTTATTATGTTAATATTATCTTTTAGGCAAGATTTAATTGATTTGTAAAGATAGTTTCCTAAGTAGTTTAGGAATACTACTATTGTATATATGTGTTTACCGTGGAATGAGAATCATACGGAAAATCCTTCAATCAATCAATCTCTTTCTCTCTTAACATGGTATCAGTTTAGGTTTATCATTCCTTCATCATCAATATGGCCGGCGATGATGCCGATCCTCCACCACCGTCCAAACTCGATGCTTCTTCCCCTTACTACCTCGGTCCTCAAGACCGTCCTGGCGACTTCCTCACACCCACCCGCCTACGTGACAACAACTACGACGATTGGGCGGCAGATTTACAAACGGCTCTCGAAGCCAGTCGGAAATTTTGTTTCCTTGATGGCGGTGTTCTCAAACCGGCCTCTTCTTGACGCCGCATCTTGGGCTACTCTCCAGGGCTATGTTAGTCTCGTGGGTGATGAATACCATCACTCCCAAAGTCAAGACTTCTCTTCCTAAATTCAAAAACCCTCGTCATCTTTGGGATACACTCAAAGCACGCTATGCCGTTGCTAAGGACCACGGATCAATCAACTTCATGCTTCAATTGCCAAGTGCGAGCAATCGAAAACAATGTTGGTAACTACATACTACTCTCAACTCCATGTACTATGGGAAGAATTGCATCGTCATGAACCCTTGATTACTTGTAACTGTTGCACCGCCTGTGATTCCGGTGACCGCCACGCTCAACGTCGTGAAGATCGTAAGGTACACCAATTTCTTATGGGCTTATATTCTCCTTATTATGCTCAAACTAAGGCCCCTTTTAGCCCCGGGATCACCTTCCCTCTCTTGACCGTTTTTACCAGATGCTCATTCAAGATGAGCGTGTGCGTCTTGCCACACAACTAGCCGAACGCCGTTGTCCTGACCACGATCTTGTCGGCTTCTCTATGCGTGCCGCTCCTGGACGCGGTCGTGGGCGTGGTGATCGTCCCGATCGCACCAATATGTTGTGCTCTCATTGTAAAAAAATGGGTCACGACGTCGCCAACTGTTTTGAAATAATAGGCTATCCAGCCCATTGGAACGAATCTAGTGGTCGTGGTGGTGGTCGGGCCGCCACTGGTGGTGGTCGGGCCGCCACTGGTGGTGGTCGTGGGCCACCAGCCAGTGCCCATGCTGCTGCTCTTGGTTTGGCTAAGGCTTCTTCAAGTGGTTCTGCCACTTTTTCTTCTCTTTTTATGGCCGACCAGTGGAAAGCTCTCGCAGGCATGTTCGGTAATATTAAAATCCCTGAAAATCGTTTGACCGGTAAGTTTGATACTCACTCTAGGATTCTTGATACCGGTGCTTCTCATCATGTCACCGGTGATCTTACTTGGTTGTCTGATATTCATGATATTCTTGCCCGTCCTGTTGGGCTACCTAATGGTAGTACGATTGTTGCAACTCAAGAGGGTTCTGTTCGCTTATCTCCTACTATTACTCTCACTCATGTGCTTTATGTGCCTAATCTTCGTTGTAATTTATTATCCATCTCTCAATTGTGTGATACTTTGCATTGTACTGTCCAATTTGATTCTCATATGTGTAATATTCAGGACCCGTCGATGGAGCTGATTGGAACGGGAGTTAAGCGGGATGGACTTTATTACTTTGGCGGCATGGATTCTATTCAACATATTCACGGTTTCTGGTGAAGCTTCTGTCTTGATATGTGGCATCGTCGTATGGGGCATCCGTCCGCAAAAGTTGTAAAGTTACTTCCTCCTGTTAGTCATCTTAAGGGCAGTTTCAATGATGCTTGTGACATTTGTTTTTATGCTAAGCATCCTAGAGATCAATTTTATCTTAGTGATAATAAAACTACTCGTATTTTCGAGAAAGTTCATTGTGATTTATGGGGACCATATAGACATGCTTCTTCTTGTGGTGCACGATATTTTTTTACTATTGTGGATGATTTTTCTCGTGCTGTTTGGCTTTATTTGTTGGTTGATAAAACTAAGGTGTTTTCTATGTTCATGTCATTCATTGCTATGGTTGATCGACAATATTCTCAAACCATCAAAATAGTGCAGAGTGATAATGGTACTGAGTTTAATTGTCTTCATGAATACTTTGCCGCCACGGGTGTCATTTTTCAGACTTCTAGCGTTCATACCCCTCAACAAAATGGAAAAGTTGAGCGTAAACATCAGCATATTTTGAATGTAGGACATGCTTTGCGTTTTCAATCTCATCTTCCCATTTATTTTTGGGGTGAATGCGTTCGTCTTTCTGGCCCATTTGATTAACCGCACTCCTACTCCCTTGTTGCAAAATAAAACTCCTTTTGAATGTTTAACCGTTCCTTCATATGATGCTATTAAGGTGTTTGGGTCTTTATGTTTCACTCACAATCATAACACTAAAGGTGATAAGTTTGCAAAGAGAAGTAGAAAGTGCATTTTTGTCGGTTATCCGTTCGGTAAAAAGGGGTGGCGTTTGTTTGATCTTGAAAAGAAGGAATTTTTTATCTCTAGGGATGTGAAATTTTTTAAGGATGTGTTTCCTTTTGGTACCCCCAACAGTGTTAATATAATTCCCGAGGATATTGTTGAAATTGCATCGGATATTGATGATGATTTTGCCTTCATTGTGGATCCTCCTGTTGATTCTTCACCTACTGCCCCCCTTAATCCACCAAATTCTCAATCATCGACTCCTACGGCTTAAACCCACGTCCCTTCAATCGATCCACCCCTCTTCTTTACCGAAGCCCAACCAACCATTCCTTCTCTTCTCTCTTCTTTTCCCCCGCACCGGCCCACATCCATCAGCCCAATCCCACTTCCGCTCAAAACCGCATGCCTATCTCTCCCTCAGATGGGCCTGCTTCTACTCCTCATTTTTCACCCCCTATTTCCTCTCCTGGGCCTCGTTCCACAAATCCGTCCAGCTCCTTAACAAATTCTCCTGGACCTCCTCCCACAAACTCAATCTCTTTCTTCACCTGGTTCTCCTTCCACCGTGTCTGCTGGGTCGGCTTCTACTGGGCTTGTCCTTGCTGGATCTCCTTCTATTAATGAGTCTTCTACTTCAGACTCCGATGATCATTCTACTACTCTGGGCCATGGTTTGCGCACTAAGGTGCCGTCTGTTCTTTTATGTGATTATGTTACTCACACTGTCGCAGTAAAAAGTCCTCCCCCCGCTTCCTCCAGTTCTCCTCGCTCCACAGGTACTCCTTATCCTATTGCACATTATATCAATTGTGATAGTTTTTCTGCAAATTATTGTGCTTTTCTTGCTGCTCTTACTTCTACTACAGAGCCCGGGTCTTTTAAGGAGGCAATGAGAGATGAGAATTGGAGAAAATCCATGCAAGAAGAAATCACTGCTCTTGAGGATAATGGCACTTGGACCATGCAATATCTTCCTCCTGGTAAACGAGCTTTAGGTAGTCAGTGGGTGTATCGCAACAAATATGATTCTAATGGCCTTCTTGACAGACGCAAATCTCGTTTGGTGGTTCTTGGAAATCATCAATAGGAAGGTATTGACTATACTGAGAATTTTACCCCTGTAGCTAAAATGGTTACAGTTCGGGATTTTCTTGCTATTGCTGCTTCTAAGCATTGGGAACTCCATCAAATGGATGTTCAAAATGCTTTCTTACATGGTGATTTGGAGGAGGAAGTTTATATGAAACTCCCTCCTGGTTTTGGTGCCTCTGTTCCGAATCTTGTGTGCCGTCTCGGAAAGTCCTTGTATGGTTTGAAACAGGCTCCGCGTTGTTGGTTTGCTAAGCTTGTCACTGCTCTTCATCACTATGGTTTTCTTCA
This sequence comes from Beta corolliflora, assembly GCA_947648045.1. Taxonomy (NCBI): domain Eukaryota; kingdom Viridiplantae; phylum Streptophyta; class Magnoliopsida; order Caryophyllales; family Amaranthaceae; genus Beta; species Beta corolliflora. The sequence continues at coordinate 284,533 of CANSZD010001412.1, forward strand.
ATCTTATTCTGATTACTCGTTGTTTACTTACACTAAGGGCTCTGTTCAGATTAATGTCCTAGTGTATGTTGATGATCTCATTATTGCAGGAAATGATTCCGCTGCTTTACTGGCTTTCAAAGCCTATTTGAGTGACTGTTTTCGTATGAAGGATCTTGGTCCTTTACGGTATTTTTTGGGTATTGAAGTTGCTCGTAGCTCTTCTAGTCTATTCCTTTGCCAGCGTAAGTACACACTTGATATTGTTGCTGAAGCTGGCATGTTGGGCGCCAAGCCTTCTGATTCACCTATTGAGCAAAACCATAAACTTGATCTTGCTACAGGTGCTCTTATCGATGATCCGGAGGTCTATAGACGCCTTGTTAGTCGTCTTATCTATCTTGCTGTCACTCGCCCTGATCTTGCTTATGCAGTGCATATTCTACCTCAGTTTATGCAGGCCCCCCGTCAGGAGCATCTTGAGGCTGCCTTACGTGTTGTTCGTTATCTTAAAGGTACTCCTGGCCAGGGCATTCTTCTTCGCGCTAACAGTGCTGTGACATTACAGGGATGGTGTGACGCTGATTGGGCTGCTTGCCCCATCACTCGGCGCTTTCTTATAGGTTGACTTGTCTTTCTTGGTCATTCTCCTATCTCTTGGAAGACCAAGAAACAACCCACCGTCTCTCGTTCTTCTGCTGAGGCCGAGTATCGTTCCATGGCAGCTATGACTTGTGAGCTTAAGTGGCTCAAAGGTGTGCTTCTTAGCATGGGTGTTCATCATCCCAAATTCATTCCTCTATTTTGTGATAGTCAGTCAGCTATACATCTTGCCAACAACCTCGTCTTTCATGAGCGCACAAAACACATTGAGGTGGATTGTCATTTTGTGCGTGATGCTAACTGATGGTCTTATTGCTCCTTCCTATGTTCCTACTACTGCTCAGCTGACGGATATCTTCACCAAAGCTCTTGGTAAGACTCAGTTTGATCTAGTTCTTTGCAAGTTGGGCATTTTGGATCCCCATGATCCACCTTGAGGGGGGGGGGGTATTGAGATATATATAGTTAATATGTTAATATTATCTTTTAGGCAAGATTTAATTGATTTGTAAAGATAGTTTCCTAAGTAGTTTAGGAATACTACTATTGTATATATGTGTTTTACGTGGAATGAGAATCATACGGAAAACCCTTCAATCAATCAATCTCTTTCTCTCTTAACAGTTACACAACTCCCATAATACCTGCCAAATCGTTGGAAGAAATGCGCAGTTGACATCCTAAATCACAATCTATAACAGAGTTGCAGAACTCGGTCCACCTTTGATTCAACTGAATCAATTTTCTGGAGTCACATGAAATTCAATACATTTACGAAACAGAAGAAGTGTGTTCCTGAATCCTGACCAACATAAATATAGCCTCTCTCATCAGCACAGTCACTTCCACCTGTCTATCTGATCATTATCAGGACACATGAATACAGCCACGTAAATGACCGATTTTTCATGGTTTTTTTCGTTGACGTTCAATAGGCAAAGTCGTGAATAGGACCAAAAAAATAGCACGCCAGGCAAAAGTTATCATGTAACTGTAATGATCAGAGATGGATGCTGCAGATTATAGATTCTGTTCCTTCAAGATTCTTCCAGTAATATGAAGCTTTAGCTCTTTCTGATCCCCACCCGAGAAAGAAAGTGCCAATTTACAATGTATCACGAGACCATTGTGACTGTCTATAACCTTCCTGTGGCTATCACGATTGTTTCATGGGGTCCTCCCATGTCAATTTTCTCCCACATCCACCCACCTCTAAGTTATAAGTGTTCCTTCTAGCACCAGTTTCATCACCCCATGAAACGGAGAAATGCCATATAAAGTGCAGCCCCGCCAAGCTGAAATGCTTCAAAATGCAAGCAGAAATATTGGCAAAAACAATGGAAGACCTGAAAGGTTGAAACCAAGGAAATTTAAACCAAAAATAAGAACTCTACATTCTTCAAACCAACATGACTATACACCAAGTCACCAACCAACCCTTTTCTGAAGCTAATATATTATATATCATGAAGCTATTCACCAGACTGTTTGGTGATGAACAATAAATTTAAGTATGTCATGTACTCCCTCTATATCCTTTTCCAGCTTTATAAAGAATTTGTTTTCAAAAATTAGAAGCTTGACCATATTTGGAAGAACATATATAAGAAACTAGTTTTTAACCCATTAGGCCATATTTGTATGTGATGTTATTAATTCTTTATCAAATGAAAAAAGACATGTTAGTAATGTCAACAACATTTTTGTTTAATGAGAATGACTAAAATCAAATTGAATAGACAACACATTATGAAAAAAAAAACGATTACAATGTATCTAAATTGATACATAAAAATTAGGGTTGATTATAATTCAATAAAGTACTCAAACATTTTGAAAAACTTCCTTATCGATCACATTTGTGGTAACAGATGAGTTGCCTCGATTTTTATCACAAATTAAGATTTTCAAACCCTTTTTGCTTGTAACTCTTGAAACAGCCACATACAATTGTCCATGGATGAATACTGGTCGAGGGATATATAAGCCAACATGCGCTAACGATTGTCCTTGGCTTTTATTGATTGTCATTGCAAGACATACAACCACCGGAATTGTCTTCTCGAAATTTGATGGGGAACTTCGTTGCATCCGAAGGGGGTAAGTGTCTTCACGGAACAAAAACTTTATCACCAACATTGCATATGTATTCATAACACGTTTCACCTTTCACAAAATTTAACAATGTCCTCAAATAGAACTTATCACCTACTCCTGGGGAAACATGATAAATTCTTCCGATGCAAAATCCTTTTTTCCTAGGTGTCCATTCACGTGGACCTTGTTGCCATACAATTTTTGCAGGAAATTCAACATAGCTTAATTATCTGGCTTCAACATATTTTTTGTTGCACTCCATCCATGACAAAAATTTTGTTCTCTCAATAATATGTCTCTTGAGCACAGATTCTAAGAACATGTACAATGGGTGATTGAGCTTTTGTTGATCTTTGTGTTTTTCCCATTCTCCCTCCTTTCTTCTTTCTTACACCTCACATCTCACTAACTCCCCACCAACTCATCTTTTTTTTTCTCACAATGGGTGAGCTAGTCTTACTTGGCTTTTCTATTTCTCTCTCTTACTTTTGCTATACCCCATCATATACTCTCTTTCCTATCCAAAATGTTTTTATTCTTATATAGAGTAGATAATTTGTATTCATGTTTTAATTAGTGATATATTAATCATTTTATATACATTTTAATAGATTTAGGTAGGAGAAAGTGATTAGAAAGAAAAGTAGGTTGGGAAAAAATATGGTAAAATATATCAAATTTGGGCTCAATTTATAGATTAAAAAAATTATAGTTGTTAACGTAATTTTTTTAAAAAAAATTATAAGCTAATTTTTTTATTTACTTCAAAACAAAAAAGCAATCTTGTACAAAACAAAAAAAACAGCAATAATAAAGCAATCTTGTACACATGGCATTACGCCATTCGCTGTTATGCACGCCATCCAAGGCCCAGTTGGTCTGGCAGACAAGTCCAACCCATTGCAAGAGCTAGTTGCCCCATTGGTAAAACCAAGTAAAAACTAGTCTTACTTTTCCTAGACCAAGTAAGACCAACCCCATTATACATGTTCTAAATCAGCATCATCAGTGTAAAGCACAGTCTGCTCCTCAGGCAAGTGAAAACTCAACCTTTCGACAGCAGGGGTTCTATAGTGAATAGTGAACCCAAAAATCCTCCACATGGCTTCACATGGGGATATATATCGACAATCATAAAACATTTTGATTTCATCTATTTTCTTTGGATCTTCAGAGTTTTGACGCTTCTAGTATGATGCTGTTGTGAGTTTGTGACTCTATCACACCCCTTATGGATATACTTAAATAAATATTTGATCAATCTAGATTGGTTGCACCATTTAACATTTATATGGGCACTATACTTACACAACAACTATGGATTATGAGGAACAACAGACCTACTATCAAGCGTGATGCCATTCTTTTCGACGGTTGCACCACTATCTCTTCTCCTGTAAACAGGGTATCCATCTTCATCCACCGTTGTTCTCTCATTGAACTTTTTTGGGAATTTTTTTGTGCACTTCTTATCCGTCGTACATGGTGCATCATAGTTTAAAGCACCACATGAACCATGTATCATAAACTCTGTCATAACGTCGTACAACTCTGGATTTTGATCTTTGTTTGGCAACTCAGCACAAATAATTTTGTTCATTGCTTTGCCATTAAGAAACTTGTCATCACGATGTAAGAACAAAAGTATATGTGCGTGCGGCAATCCACGTTTTTGGAATTCAATGGTGTACACAATTGTAATTGAATTTACGATAAATGTTAAGAAAACATGTTACAAGATAGTTTTGAAGCATAAATGTAAAGTTTCATACATACATATTCATGCAAAACACTTGCAAAAATATCACAATCATATATAGACATTTTTATTTGAACCTGTACAATTTGATTACTGCGCGTACTAGGCCAAAAATCTTTTTATCCTTTAAATCTTTGACCACCTGATCAAGTTTCATCTTAAACACTCGATAAATAATATTCGGTCTATCTTCAGGTCTTTAGCTCCTCTCCGATACAAACAGTGTGATCTCGGACCGATTCAGATTACATGTGAAGGTTTTAAACAAATCTGGGTAGCCATACCATCTGCAAATAACCATAGCATCTTGGTAATTCTCCTTCATGTAGCTATGTCCTCCAGTGAATGAAGTTGGTATAACTACACGACTAGAGGTATATACTCCTTCTGTATCTCCTCGATTTGTTGCTCCCCTTAGGTTCTTTACATTGTTAGTCCTAAAACTTTGTTGGTTATGCTTTACGTATGACAATCGTTTAGCCTCCATCATTGTATAGCCATTGACGCAAAACTACTGGCATAGCTGCCGCGAAAGTAATATGGTGGGCGCCTCTTTGTTACGATCTTGCATTCGAAATGCAAACCACTCCCTCATCCTCACCATATGGGAAGAGAAGAGGATACTACAAAGGTATATAAGAAGGATGAAGTTCAGAGATTTGCCTTGATTTTTCATTTTGTGTTTTGACAATTATATTTCTTTTGTCTGCAGTATGCCAGTATCAATGTCTCCAACTAACAACGCAGCAACCTCAAACGTTGTTGGTAGATTGTATGTCCTACTCAGTATCCCTCTTTCCAATTAGCTTCAACCGAACATTTTGACATGAATCATTATTAAAGCGATCTCTAACCATCATAAAATTCTTTGCAAAAGGATTGTGTTCATCTATCATATCTTGTATTGAGCAATTAGAGTATCTTCAAAATTTTCGGGATTTCCAAAACTGTGATAAACATGAAAAAAGTAATTACATTTTTTATACCCAAATATTTTCATCTAGCTTTAATCGGTATAGCATAGTAGTATATGTTATACAATGTAATGTGTGGTTTACCTATAAGCAGCCTTTCTATTAGCAATCTCATGTTCCGTGTCATATCCAAAGCTGAAAAAACTTTGGACACGAGCCTTCATTCGCAGCAAACTACCAATTAAGTGATGATTCTGACCACCTATTCTAAAATTATATGGTCCAGGTCCTTGACTGGATGGTGCTTGTATCTTCCCTCCCATCAATGTAAACGAATGGATCATATTATATGGTCGGATGTTCTCGATAAAGTGCTTGCTTCTTGGATGTTTTCCTTTGAGCAAGTCAGTGAGGAGTTGTGGAGGGCTACGTAGTAAAGGCAACACAACTTTGCCTTGCATGCATACATCAAAGCGAAAACTTGGGCTTGTCTGTTTTGATATTTTTTTTGCTTTTTCCTCAAAGCACATCATTGCGCAACAATACTCACACTCCCATATTGGATCTCCAATATGCCAATAATTTACATTAAAACATGAACCCATAATTGAAAAGTAATCTCGAGACCATCTCTCACAAACGTGAAATAAATTAAAGACAAAAAACAAAATAGAGAAAGAGGGTGCATGTGAGTGAAAGAAGAATGACCCTAGTGGGGAGGATCTGACCATCGCTCCTCTTAACCTTCTTCAACTACCTCAAGAAATACCTAAATAGCATAAATAAACATAAACCCATCAAAATCTTTTAAAACCCAGAAAAATCGAAATAAAAATCCAAATCAATGTAGAAATAAAAGGAGAAAAAAAGAGAAGAATATCATCAGAATTAGAATTTGCACAGATTTCATTAGGAAAGCCGTTTATAATCTGAAGCACTAGTGGAAAAAACGTTATATGTCATAACACAACAGAATATCCTCGCTCGCGTTCATCAACTCTAGTCACTCCTCGTCGCGTTCATATTCACTCACCATCCTCAGCCGAATTTCGTCGCAGCAAAATCATGGCGTCGTTTCTATGCACTTCCGCCGCAGCCGCAACAACAACACCAACCGCCAAATCATGGTGTCGTCGCTCATTCTTTTTTTTTAGTGCAGCGGCAGATCATTGAAATCCATCCATCTGTTCGTTCGTTTGATTTGAGTTATTTGGAAATAGTTTTGGATCTAGCACTTTTTATTTCATTTTTTAGATCTTAGATTTTCAATCAGTTTTTTTTTATAATTTCCGATAATTTTCGTATTTGTGTATAATTTTTTTGTAATTTTTGTGTAATCGTATTTATGTGTAATTTTTCTTTTTTTTCGTAATAATATTGTGTATAGTGTAATTGTTCCATAATTTTTGTACAATTATAAGTTGTGATATGCAATTATTGTTCTATAATTTTCTGTATTTTTGTTAAATTATTGTTTTTATGAACTTATGTATAATTTATGGATTTAGGTGAAACAGTTGAAGTGTTGATTTTCTTTTGTTTTTGTTGTTGGTTGGGAGTATTGTGTGCAGGCTGGACCTTTTTTTTTACACCAAATGAACGGAACTGCTCCGGTTTTAAGGGGAAAACCGGATTAGTTAACCCTTAACTGATCCGATTTCTCCTTAAACCGGAGTAATTAGTTGTTAACTGATCCGGTTTCGAACCGGATCAGCTAAAATTCGCTAACCGCTCCTAGTCCAACCGATCTGGTTCAATTCCGGATCTGTTAATCCTAATTTATCCGGATTAGTTGGGCTTTTTTCCACTAGTGATGTTTTCTGTAAACTTCCTTCCATATTAGTAGCCCAATAATTCCTGTGATTTTTTTTAAAGTACAATCTATAGGCCAAAAAGCAAGCAAAACAGTTCCGAATAGGCAATTACATATGTCAAAAAGAGAACAAAAATTAGGGAAAGAAAAAGATTAATTCAAAGTCGAACACAAACTAGAAAAAGCAAAGTTAGAGGAAAAAACAAGGATATGAAACTACAAGAAAAACATATAATTTGAGAAGCCAAAAACACAAATTGGTGCTTTCATACCTATGAAAAATGGCGTTGCAAATTACCTTTGACCCCTAGCTCCCCTAACAATCCATACATTGGAACTTATGTTGGTGTTGCAAATTACGCCAGACAGTTGAGTTGTTGAAAGAGCAACAAATTATGGGAAGAGAAGAGAGAGAAAGAAAGAGCGGCGTGAGAATGAGAGTGGAATGCTGAGAGCAACTAAAGATAGGTGAGGATTAGGGTTAAAGAGAAAAAAAATAAAAAAGGGAAAATGAGCCAATTTCTTTAGGAACAGTGTGGTTCAAGGTTTTAAGACTCATAACACTGTTGGTTTTGATAGTAACCGAACTTCCAACTTTTAAAACGTTATGGATGGAAGTAGCTAATATAAAGGAAGATTTTCTTTTAGAAATATTGTTAAAGTAGATAATACTTTATTCGGTTTTTTCACCTGATACCCCCGAGTTTTCAAAAAATTCACGTGGTACCCTCCATGTTTTCAAAATTCACCAGGTACCCCTAAGTTTAAAACTAATTCACGTGGTACCCTCAAATACCCTTAATGACTAACGGCGTTAACCGCCGTTAGTCATTAACCCTAATTTTCTGCTTTAAACCCTAATTAACCTATAATTCTAACCCTAATCCTAATCCTAACCCTTACCCTAATCCTGACCCTAAACTCTAAACCTAACCCTAACCACCCCTCCCCCACACTCCCACCACCTCTGCAGCCTCCTCCACCCCCCCCACCCCTCCCCCCCCCCGCAGCCCCCCTCCCCCACCCCCACGCCGCCGCAGCCCCAAACCCAGTTCCCCCCCCCTTCCCCACCATCGCCCCCTCAATTTCGGAACAACCCCCTCCCCCCACTCTTGTGCCCGCCACAGCACCACCTCGAAAGTAACCCGAACAAGCCGCGAACAAGCCGAGTAACCCGAACAAGGTCAATGCGACGAGGGGTGGGGGGAAGGGTGGGGATCCTGGGCTCGCGACGAGGAGTGGGGATCTGGGCTCGCGACGAGGGCGGGGGAGGGGGTGGGGTTCGGGCTAGCGACGGGGGTAGGAGGAGGGGGTGGGTCTACGGGCTCGCGACGGGGTTGGGCTCGCGACAGGTGGGGGGGCCGGGCTCGCAACGGGCGGTGGGGTTGGGCTCGCGACGGGGCCGCGGGGGGTGGGGGGTGGGGGAGGGGTCAGCTGGGATGGGGGTTGCGGGGGTGGTGGGAGGGGTGGGGGGAGGGGGTTAAGGTTAGGTTTAGAAGTTAAGCTAGGGTTAGTTAGGTTTTAGGGTTTAATTAGGCTAATTAATGTTTAATTAGGTTAACTAGGGTTTATTTAGGGGTTAATTGGGGTTAAGACTAACGGCGGTTAACGTCGTTAGTCATTAAGGGTATCTGAGTGTATTAGTTTGAAACCGAGGGCACTTGGTGAATTTTGAAAACATGGAGGTGCAGGGTGAATTTTTTGAAAACTCCGGGGTATCGGTGAAAAACCGTACTTTATTTTACTTTTTAGGGAGATAATACTTTATTTAGTACGGAGATAATGTGTATTTACCATAGTGATTATATATATAAAAGAATCAAGGGATATCACGCATTCACTCTATGCCACTGTTTTGATTGTTGAAAAAGTTGTATCACCTACAAGGTTACACTTATGTCGAGTGGATGATTTTTTAGACTTCCTAATTGTTGGTTTTGAATTTTGATGGCATAAGGAGAGAATATAACGAGTGCTAGGTAAGTCCAAGGAAATTCTTTCCAGTTGTTTTTATCCTAAAATGGTAATATCAACTGTGGTTGAGTTAAGCAAAATTTTACGTCTTCGTATTTAGTATTATCTTCTCTTGTATATAACACATGAATATAATGATTATAAGATTTGTCTTTATCATATTTTATTTGAAAATATTAAACAATAAAATTATTATTTATTAATGACTAAAGCTTTCACTTCTCATCTCAAATGTCACCTTTTAATATATTTCTATATACTTCTCATATAGATAGATGGTGTGTGCATATCCTCTAGAGTTATAGTACATCTCTACGAGCTAGAGTTAGGCTAATCTTAGCCATTCATCTAAATTTACCTATCTCAATGGTTTAGATCTTATCTTAACCCAATTAAAACAAACAAACAAAATCAAACAATCCCACCTTCTCTAATCTTTACCCTTTTGTTTCTCTCTCCTCCATTTACTCCACCGTGTAACCACCTAGTGAGGGCAAGAGCTAGGGTTCTTATTTCTGTACTTAAAGAGGTGAGTTGATAAGAATCCACTATTAGGAATTGGGATGGAGATGGAGTGGTGTAGATCGATGTACCTGTTCTACTCCCACTATCCATCATCACCATGGACTCATTCCCTCTACAAAATCGACTTCCAACTCCAATCAGAATCCGAAGCTGCACCTGCTAGTTCGGAGCTAACCCCTGTGGCGCAATTCCCAAAAAACGGAGATAACCCGTATGGAATGAGATGCGCCGTGCTGGGTTCGAAATTATACATGCTAGGCGGCGAGGTCCCGAGGAAGAGTGACGAAGCGGCCTTTCCTCGAGACGTGAATGTCTTCGACATGATTAGCGGGCAGCTTACCAAACTGGACGCTCGCCTCAACACTGGAAAGCCCGGACCATGTGTGTTTGCCGCCAACGGTAAGCTTTACGCTTTAGGTAGCATTCTTTGTATTAGACTTTCCTTGACGGATTTAGCACCTTTGAAAGATATTGTGTCTGCTATAAAACCATTTGAGTGTTATGATCCAAGTACAAATAAGTGGCAAGTCCTTGAAGACCCTCCAGTAGACAAACTGGTAGACTGGATGGGCTGCACCGTCTTGGAAAACCGTCAACAAGTGGTGCTCTTGGGTTGGGAGCCGCGCCGAGGAGACACGGTCAGGGTTGTGTACGACCTCAATAATGGCACCTGGACGCGTTCCGGCGTGTCCCACACTGAGATATGCATTAGCTTTCAAGAAGGGGATGGTGGCCGTTTCCTCTATGGCCTCCTACCACTTGGAGTTCCTGTGAAAACGCAACATGGGCTTTTGAGTTATGATGAAGAGACGGGCTTGACTTCTCACTTTCGGCGTCCAGATGGAGTGATTGACATGTGCAGCGATCAACCCACTGAAGATTGGCTGCCTACCTTATCCTTCCTCAAACAGCAGTATGTCGAAAGCGACAGGTTGCTGCGCTATGCAGGAGCTGATCATTTCTGTTATGTCGTCTATGGGAACCCTCCCCACCCTGATGGTGTTGACTCTTATGGTTACTTGCCCTCTGATAAAAAAACCAATGCTGTCACCATCACCCTTTTTAAGGAGATTGAAAGTGAGGGAGTTTCATTCAAAGCTAAGATCTTGCATTCTCAAGAGTATCTCATGAGGACTTCTTTTTACAGCTGGGGCCAACTGGTTGGATGCTTTGTCGTTACCCCGGTAAGTGTAAGTATTCTTTTCACCTTCTCTCACAGTTATTGAGACTCGTGTAATTGCTGAAAGATTATTTGATTTATTCATACTATCTAGTCCTGTAGCCTGTAGGACATCTTCTTCCACCAAGCTTCACTGATATGATATGTATGATTGTAGAGTGTACATGTTCTTTACTGATTGGTTCAGAGTTTCCTTGTTTAGAGTTGCTAAAGTCTTGTTACCCAAGTCAGAGAAGTATGTTTTAGCCATTTTTATAACATGAATACTAAACACAAGGGTATGAAGAACTTGGGAAAATGTGTGGAATATGTCTTTCCGAGTGTAATCGGATCCTTGTGTGCTTGATCTAGTTAAGTACATGTCCTCTGCCTAAAATTTCAGAGTGCACTCTCTTGTTTTTTTAATATACTGTTGTCTGTTGCTACCTTTACGGTCCATGAGCAACTCTGTATACAGAACTTACATGTCCTCTTAAGCTAGGGAGAGTGGGAGACTAAACAGAAATATAGATTAGTAAGCAATAAGAAATTGTGAAAAAATACAATGCCTCAATGTAATGATAGCAGGAAAGTTTTGCAGTTCTTTTGGAGAATATTAGTTGTTCATTGGTCATCCTGGCTTCGCTCCCCAGTATATATACTACGTCTCCTTTTGAGCTGTTTTGTTGATAGCAAATGTTTCTCATGTGCAACTGTGGCGACAGCGCTCAAGACGCATGCTTAGGATACTTCATGGTCTAGACATTGTAGTTTATGTATGATTGGGTTTATTATCCTTATTAACCTTTGAACACACACTGTCGTAGGACACTTACTAGTACACAGATCCCTATTGACCCCTCACAGAACACTTAAAGCACTAACATTTTGTTTGGATATTAAACTTAAGAAAAGGGGAGAAAAAGGAACAAGAGAGAAAACAGAAGGGGGGGGGAGGGGAAGGAATTGGAGGGAGAGTGAGTTTTCGTTTTCCCTCCAAACCTTTCCATCTTTTCAAGGATTTGTCTATGAAAAGGAGGGAAAATGGATCCTTTCAATTCCCTTTCCTTCCTTTCCCCAATTTTTTATCCAAAATAAAGGCCTTTGTTAGGTGTATCCAAAAAAAGGGCTTTGTAAGTTATATTCCTCAGTCTCTCTTCCCGTACTTTCCCTCCAATTTTCTTTATCTTATTGAAGTGTAAAAGCCTCATACCACCTACTCTGTAACAACTTTTATTCTAACGTATTTGCAATGACTGTTGCTTACTGAACCCAGCTGACTGCCTTAGCTGATGTATAGATATTTCTCAAGATAGCTTCTACTGTTTAAGCTTTGCTGACCGAATTACACTTGTTTTAATTGTTGACCAATCAGGACCAACAGCATTCGGAGGATCAACGTCATACCAAATTGCTTCCTGATAGTATATCTAAGCCAAACGATGCTAATAAATTATATGTAAGGATGGTTCTTCATAACATAACTATGCATTCTTAAAAAGGCTTTTTTTTGTTGGTTTTGTATGTTGACTTTTCTTGCTAGCTGCTTACATATTTCTGTGGAACCCCTTGTATGCAGCATGGAAATTGGAGTTTGCAACCTTGTCATAGAGGTACCTTTCTTTCTGAATCTGAGTATGCAGCATGGAATTTGACTGTCAAGTTTCAGAGGGAGAACACAAACTGGCCACATCATTTTCCTTAACACAGTGTGGTTATTGAATTTGAGGGTTGGAGTGGGATAGGGTTGCCTGATTGAGCTTAGTTCTGCTTGTGTTTTCTTACACATTTAATATTGTGATCAGATAAATCCTCTCATGGCAAAGATGTATTGCAAAACTTTGTCGAAAGATCAACCGAGGAAGATTCATCTGAGTCCAAGTCAAACTCTGAGGTACTTATGGCTTGCTTTTTGTTGTGGTTGATATGCATCATCTGAGTCCAAGATTACTTTTGCGTGCATTAAATCATAGGAATGATTTTATTTGTAATGCATTTCTTGCCTTACTTGTCTAATATGTTTATAGAAAGTATGCAAATACTGTGGAATGAATCAGATGTTCTCATTATATGAAATGTGGTGTTGGTTGCTTGATTGAATTTGTGAAAGGTTCTTTGAAATCTTCGAAGTATGAATAGATTAGAAGGATGTACAAGAATAGGTGCATAGATAGTGATATTTTACAGACGCACTAAGTTAGATATTGAAATATTTTATTCCCTAAAATTTCGAAGTAGTATAATTTTCCAAAGATGTTTCAAAAAGGTATTGAACTAAAACCTTATTTCGAATATTTTAGGAAAGAACCATCTAATTGTTGTAAATATTTTGAGCCTCTTTAAGGAGTTTTAAAATTGAAAATAATCGTTTTACCTCTTATATATATGTTTATATATAATGTATACTTAAAAACCTTTACTTCTCTGAACCTTAGACTCTTTTCTTCTTTTAATTCGCGAATAGTTTACGACATGATCCTCAGGAATACCTGATGAAATACCGAATAGCGGAAGATTGGGACATCTAAGCCTATAAGATGAAAGCTGCTATGGAATATAGTACAGGGAGATACTAGACTAAGGACTAAATGGAGAAAATATACTTTATGCTGCAATACGTCCCTAGGGAGGAACCCTACCTTTCCGTACACCGTAGATATGGGGATATATGGTCCGAAAATGGAGGTTTTAATGCAATCAAACATACTTACCGGAGCCAATACCTTCCCTACCGTAGGGCATTTCATCACTGATCTTAAATACTGTGAAAATGAGTGGAGAATTCGTGAGAAAAGAAGTTGAGAGCAATCTACCTCATCACCTCCAGTTAGAGGAACCTTTCATGAGGGGGAAAGCTCGGGAACTAAGGTTGTAGATGTGAATTCTGAGAACCCTAGAGTTAAAACTGAGCCACAAACGTCACTTAGAGTTGTAAAAAGAGTAAGATACCAAACTTTTGAGGATGAGTTCATACCCGAGGACTACCACATAGCGTCAAACATAAGAACTGTTACCTACATTTCCGATGATGAGGGGAATAATAGGACATTCATTGCAGTGATTGGGGAAGATAATGTTGAACCTATGCTTGACTTAGAAAGGGAAGAGGAAGATCCTAATGAGAATGAGGCCGCCGAGGAGGATCCGATTGAGGGAAAATGACCACGAAGAAGAAGCGAGAAAAAGAGCCCATAGAAGAAGAACCTCGGAGGAAGAACCTCCTGGAGGAAGATGAACCTATAGAGGATGACGAGTCTTTTGAGGACGAAGCCGACATGGAAGAAGGAATAGAAAATCCTAACTCAGATGACGAAGCTCACCATTATAGTCCCTAGTTTCTATTGAATATATAATTAGGATTAGAATATTATTTTATTCGTTTATTTCAGTCTTAATAAGGCTTGCATGCCAAGTAGCAAATTAAAATTCTTTTTATTCCTTTATTTATTCATATTAGGTTTTCCTTAGAAATAATAAATTTTACCCTTTTTAATAATAATCCAACATTTTTATTCTTTTATTTGAAGTAACGTCTTATTTGAGATGTTTATATTGCAAGTCAATAAAGACTTAATGATTGTTCGCAATAAAAATGTGTTATATGAATGTGCCAATGTGTAGTAGTTAAGTAAATAAACGACTATGTGCATGTCGCCGAAAGCACCGTTGTGTCATTTTTCGACGTAGAATGGTTCGTCAGTGGCGTTACGCCCGATTCCTCTCTGAATGTCGAACAATCGATTCGTGATCTGGTGCAGATCACAGCTAACTTAGCCAAAGGACATAACCGGGATGGGGACTTGTCTGAAAAGGTTGCCCGTAGGAACCCACCAGTACTGAATGGGAAAGGGGGACCCGAAGACTTGGAAAACTGGGTTGGGGAGTTTGATAAGTTGTTCTTTACCCTCTCTTGTCCAGATGACAAGACTGTGCCCTTAGCAAGCTATTACCTACAGGGGGATGTCCACTTTTGGTGGACTCAAGCTAAGGACAACCTCCTAAAACAGCCTGACTTTGGGTGGGAAACTTTTAAGAAAGCTCTGAGGGATAAGTATTACCCACCATACCTCAAAAAGCAGAAAGCCCAAGAGTTTATGATGCTAGAGCAAGGGAACCTGTCTGTTGAGGAATATTACCGCAAGTACATAGAACTGATGAGATTTGCTCCTGAAATTGTCCCTACTGAGGAAGCTAAGGCCTCACGTTTTGAATTAGGGCTCACCCTTGACCTGCAAGGGAGACTGGGAGGAGATACTTTCACCTCGTTGGACCATGTCTTTGGCAAAGCTGCTTACCTATATGCCATAAGGAAATGAGAGGAAGGGGGTAAACAAGGTGAGAAGCGAAAGGAGAATCCAAATCCTGAGGTTCAGAGATTTGAAAAGAAACACCATGGGAACCAGAACAATCAAACCTCCCAAAGAAACCTCAATAAGGGACCCAACAACGATAACAATAACAGCAACAATCACACCAATAACCGCAGACCTGAGCGTGTGTATAGGTGTAAGAAGTGCCCATACAACCATCCTGGGAAGGATTGCGAGGGTAATAAGGTGGAGTGTCATGAATGTGGGAAAATGGGGCATAGAGCGTACGAGTGCTATTCGTGGAACAAGGTTAACCCCAATAGTCAAGAAAAAGGGAACTATGGAGACAAGCCTATAAATGGGAATGGGAATGGTGGAAATGCATACAATGGGTCAGGGAACTCTAATTACTCCAAACCACCAACCAATGCAAATAATCAGGCACCAAATGGGAACCATGTGACCAACAATAATGATAATAGGGGCACAGAGAAGCTGTATATGATGACGGCTAGCGAAAAGCAAGCTCGTAGAGATGTTGTCACGGGTACTTTCTCTATAAACTCAATTCCTGTTAAAGTCTTGTTCGATTCTGGAGCATCTTTGTTTTTTTTTTGTTGCCCATACAACTATTAGAACTCTAGCATTGGTTGAGTCCGAGTCAATTTCTATGCCTATAGTTATTCCGTCTGGGGCTTCTTTCCTTCCGATCTAATAGAGTTCAATTTATCGAACCTAAACGTCATTCTGGGAATAAGATTTTTCGACCCTACCTCGATAAATTCGTAGTCGTGTTCATAGACGATATATTGATCTATTCAAGGAGCAAGGAAGAACATGAGGGACATTTGAGGCTTATTTTACAGACACTTAGGGGGAACTAATTGTATGCAAAGTGTTAAACATGTTATTCGATTGCATAAAGTACCCGGAGCTCTTTCAAGGGGTGGGTGAGTTACGGGGACGTAACTTTTCTTTTATGGGGGGAAGAATGCGATAGAATTTCGCGCTTCCACCCTAAAGTTTCCTAAAGTTTGCTTAAGATTGTTATTTATGAGTATTATTGCTTATGTGACTTGCGAAAATTAGAAAACGCTTGTGAAATATTGGGACTTAGAAGTGCAAAAGATCGTCGTTAAGACTGGCTACCTCAAAGTTTCGGGACGAAACTTCCTTTAAGGGGGGAAGCCTGTAATACTCCGTATTTTTGGGAGTTATTTTGCTATAAATAAGAAAATATAAAGTAAAAGTGAAAGTATTTTATAATATATTTTAGGTAAGCCTACACTTATAAATTAAATATACAACCGACTTTCGTACCTAATTATATTATAATTTGGTTTTTGTTAAATAATAAATCAGAATTCGATTTGGAATCAAGTCCTAATAAACTAAGGTTTCTCATACTATAAATATGAAAAGGAAAAAAAAAAAAAAGAAAAATTAGAAAACCCTAAACACTCTCAATTTTCCTCTCCCACCGTTTTTTTCTCTCTCTCTCCTCTCTCTCCTTCTCCCTCGTCGCCACCTAGGAATCTCGTCGCTCTAGACGAGGCCGTGCGAGCCGGTTGTGCGCGAAGGTTGTGTGTGAGTGCTCGAGTGTGTGCGAGTGAGTGTGAGGGTCGAGGCGAGCGAGTGCGAGGTCGTGGTTCGAGAGTGTGGTCGTGCGAGTCGCGACGAAGACGGGGTGTTCTCGTGCGGTGTTCGAGCAAGCGTGCGAAGACGAGAGTGGGGTGCTCGGAGTTGCGCCCCGCGGACCAAAGGGGGCGACGAGATCGTCGTGTGGTGCAAAGGGGTGTGGCGGGTCGTGTGGTGCGTGCAGTGGGCGAGCGAGTGGTGCGTGTGGCTCGGGGTTTTGTGAGCGACGCGTCGAGGTTGCGAGTGTGGTGGTGCTCGCCGGAGTCCTCGTGTCGTCGGTGGTCGTCGCCAAGCAAGTTGGCCGGTATAAAGATATTAAAATTCTCCCTTTTTCCTCTTTAAATTAACGTATATAATCCGATTTTGTAATTCTTATGAATCTTTGATTAAGTTTGTAATTATAAGTAAAGTATAAAATTAATAAAAGAACTCGATTTATAATTAGGAAATTGTTGGTAGTTCTTATGATAATTTATTCCGCAAATCGATTTTGACGATACTTGTATATGAAATTGTGTAAGTTTGTAGTGTTCAACAAAGCATAAAATAAGTTAAAAGAAATCGATTTTGCAAGCATAGTAATTAGCTTCTAAATATGTTAGTTTCAATAGAGTTCATGAAAAGAAAGTTTAAACAACAAGAACGTTTACTTTGATTGTTCAAAACACTAAGTTTTACGTAGTGGTTAAGTTGGTTTTATTTTAATGATATCAAGGACTTAGAACTGAATTATACTTTTATTATTCGATTAGGTCCCAATTTCATAAGCGGAACGTTTTAAGTAGTCAGCGAAAATTCTCCGTTACAAGGTACGTACGCGTACTAGTTCAGTTCGATATATTAGTATCATGTTTAGGTTATGATTGTTATATTGGAACCTAGAATCATGATAGGGAACAATTGTATGATTGTGATTGTTGAGATTGTTTGGTAGCATGATTGCGGTATGTAGCATTGTTATGCGAAATTCTATCGTATCATAAGCATGAAAGTTTTGGATTTGTATTCTTTGATCTATGGTGTAACAAGGATGTTGCAAGAGGTAAAGATTTGAGTGTTGTATCTAAGAAATAACATTAAATGATTATATGTTTAATGTGGTATGAATGGACAATACTAAGAAAGGATTTTGGCAATAAACTTGTAGTTGGGCTCCCTACAAGTGATGAACAATGGGGGGAGTGTGGGACTTGTTCTACACTCCTACGCAGGCCTACTGTGACGACAGTAGTATCCTTATAAATTTTGATAACTCAAGTAGGCGGAAGGTTCCGTACGATCTTGGGGGTATGCATACTAAGGTGATGGGTGTGGAACGGAATAAAACCGTATTTACATTTCATCTAATAGACTAAGTTGTCTATTAAGGATTAAGTAGCCCGTATGATTCTAGAAAGATGATCGGTGCCCGTTCGATGCCAAATAAATTGTAAAAACGGAATTTAATGTTTTTGTAGCATCATGTCTAGGAATGGTTTTTGTTATTCGATTATGCTTAGTGTATTATTTAACCGATTATGTACGTACTCAAAGATAGCCGATTGTTTGTTATTTGTGTTGTTTGTTGACTCGTGATGAACCATTGATATTTCAATGGGGAGCAGATTAGGTATGCTTGGTGATGCCGCATAAGTTCGGGCATACGGGGGATACTTTTGATTATAAACTTTTAAATTGTTTTGGTTGAACATCTTAGAGATTGTTTATGATTTACATAGTTAATGATTTTAAATAAAAGGGGTCAATAGTGATTCCCGAGTTGTAGTTAAGTTATCATTTTATTTCCGCTGCAATTTAGTTTTCATAATAAAGAGTAAGTTAGTGTCTTAAATTCAATAAGCCTTGCGTTTCATCAGGCGCGTAACACTCCCAAAGTCGATGCAACGTAGTTTAGACGTGTATGGATTTTGGGGGTGTTACATGGAATTCTCGGCGTAGTTTATTTATGCCTCCCGGAAAATGGATAGTGATAAAGAACACTTAAAGCACTAACATTTTTTTTGATAACAAACTTGAAGAAAAGGAGAGAAAAAGGAAGAAAAGAGAAAAGAAGGGGGGAGGGGGGGGATTGGAGGTAGAGTGAGTTTCCGTTTTCCCTCCAAATCTTTTCATCTTTGGAAGGATTTCATTATGAAAAGGAGCGAAAAGAGATCCCTTCGATTCCCTTTCCTTTCCGCAATTTTTAATCCCAAATTAAGGGTCTTATAAGTTGTATCTAGATAAAGGGCTATGTAAGTTTATCCCTTAGTCTCTCTTCCCTTAATTTCCCTCCAATTTTCTTTATCTAAACGAATTGTAAAAGCCTTATACCACCTAACAAGTTTTATTCTAATGTATCGGTAATGACTGTTGCTAATTGAACCCCTTCTAACTGCCTTAGCTGATGGATAAATATTTGTCGGGCCTTATCGGCTATGAAGCACGGGTCTCTTGAGGACCGAATGGGAGCGGAATGGGTATGGCACGGATACGTCCCCAAAACGAACTAAAAAATCTGGGAACGTTGGATGCTCTTGGGTATGGCTAGTCGGAATTTGGGTACGTCTTGGGTACGGTTGGGGCTTGGTGAGAGACATACCCATCCTTGTTAAAGCCAAATCTAGGGTTTTCTACAATTTTCCCCAATTCGATTTTTTGCCTTTCTCATTCTCTCGGAAGTTGCGCAACCCTTTTTCTCTCCCTCATCTTCACCAGCCACCAAGCCTCGCCGGCAAGCAGCGCAACTGCTCGGTAGTCACGCACGTAGCCATCCTCAAATTTTTCTTCTCTCGCTAATTCCTTGTCTGGTTTACGTTTTTTAGTTGAATGGAAAATGGTCAAAAGTAGAACTAGGCACGTAAAGAGGGGGTTGTAGACGGTAAAGTACAAGTACAATTGTACAACACATTTATTTATTTTTTAATATAGTTGTAGTGCATTGCAACCTTTTGTTTCTCTCTCATGGTCTCATTCACTTGTGTAGGGAAGGGGTAAAAAACTTAAGGAAGCTTTTTTTTTTTTTTGGAAGAAGGCTATGTAGCTAACTTTATATGGAGATTAACTTCTAAATTTTTCACCCCATATATATTTTTATATCCTAGGAAGGAACAAAGCTTATTAACTTATTTTAATATTTTTTGTACAAAAATTATATGGAGATTTTATGTATGAAAATTTTAAGGCAATATTATTTATTAAATGCATTATAATTATGTATTTATTTTTGTATTTATTTTTTTTGCTGAATCCAAGCCGTACTCGTTTTTGAAAATTTTGATTTTTCCATTTTTCGTCCCTGTACCCGTCCCGTATATGTATCGATGCTACCTAGCTTATTGGGCTGGACATAAACAAAGAAACCCTAAACTGGACTTGGAGCTCCCGTTAGAACACACTAGGTACTGCAACCTGTTGCTGCCGTAAGAGCATGTATAATGGTACATGGCTCTCCAACTAGATCTGCACTCTCTCTTATTTATCCTCTCTCTTCAAGCTACTCTCAAGAATTATATCTAAAAACACCCGACAACAATAGAACTCTTTAAAGAGCTCTACATTCAACTTTTCATTGTTTGGTGGTCCCCATGTCAATAAATGAACCTCATTTCATATTATGCTCAAAGTTATATAAATAAAGTTATTCATGTAAATTAAATATAGTTACAAAATTTTTAATCTTTTTCATAATTTATGTAATGTAGATTTTTTTTTTTTAAAATATTAATTTTGAATGCTAATATTTAATTTCATAAATTAAAAGATGATAGTAGATTTTGTTTATGAAATATATTCAATATTAAAATGAAGAAAAATTATAGTTGTTGGGATAGTAATTATTACCATTTTTTTTATTTTTATAAAAAGATCATTAAATGGTTGCAAAAAGAAAAGAAAAACTTTAGGGCCCGTTCGGTATCACTATAAGTTTCTAGTTTTTGGTTTTATTAATATAAAAGTCATATGATATAAGGGGATAATAAACCTAAAATTAATCATACCTATACTAAATATGTCAATTTTGAAAACTGACAACTAAAAACTGGAAACTACTTTTTCTGGTTTTCATATTTTTGTTTTTGGTTTTGGTTTTCAGAAAAACTGAAAACTGGAAACAAAAAACGATAACGAACGAGCCCTTAGTAATTGCAATGGTATGTTTTGGTTTTGTGATCCCCACGCATTGGAGAATCATCTCTCCTTTAACCCAAATGGTATCTCCTCCAAGAAATACTTTGCAAAGTGTCTTCATGGAGATACACCCAAGACACACCCAAAAGCCCATTGTTGGGTAAGAGGTAACTCTCCATTTTCTCTCTCCTTGGAGAGTTAGTTAGAGAACTAGTTGGAGAACCCCATTGTACATACTCTAAAGGACTTCTATAGTTCTATGATTGGGAGCCGTTGAATGTTGTTCGTCAGCCAACATACTATGTGATCAATGACTTTAAGAAATTTGTTACAACGAAGCCTATCTTTGAGAAATTTGTTCATGCTATTGTTACTATATTCACTTCTCTTTGAAGTCCTCATACTATGTGATCAATGACTTTTTTTCTTTCATGTACTTTACGGAACACGTTGAGTATTTATACCTTACAGTGACATCTATACAATTTTAAGTTTCTCAATTAGAGTAGTTCTCAGCCCATGTTGGCAGGCTTGTTGACGTGGCCTTTCCTTGTTGGTTATCTCAACCTGAAGCCCAATAAGTGTAACCCATCTGCCACTTCTATATATATTTCCTCAAAGGATCATCGAAAGGTTTAAGTCACATTTGTCAACAGATTATCTTGGGCATATCAATGGCCTTTTACCAGAGCTGAAGTTTGTCCAGGCTCCAAAATACTTAGTAAATGTCCTCTGTTTCGAAATATTTGGTATCGCCCCGCTAATGATATTCTAGACTTCTAGTCTGTTCTCTTTTTCTTGAATCTCATCTCTAGTGTAAGGATCTTATTGGGATCTATTTATCGTGATGCTTCATGTCAGTGATGAAGCAAAGAAGGGACCAAGGGTGGCCTTGCCCCTCCCCCCCTCTCCCTCGTGTTTTTAATGGAAATAGATGTTTTGCTATTTTGTCTAGTACTAGTTATTCGGAGTCCCTAGTAATTATTTGGCCCCTCTTATGTTAGAGTTCTGGGCGTCTGCTTCATGTAGAATTTCATATGATGGGACTTGATGAAAAGATGACTGCGATGCTAATTACATATCTCTTGAACCATGGAGGTTTAAGACTTCTTCTTGAAATGGAGGGGCAGTTTTGTTCATGAGAGTCAGTGACGGGGGAGTTTTTAAACGACTTTGAAGATAACTTGCAGAGAGGAGGATAAATCTAACAACTAGGTCCTTACTCATCTTTAGTATTGCACACGTCAATGTTTGGCTTGTGTAGTTGGCTTGTGATAGCTTGATGCTTGACAGAAAGATCACATTTCCTGGCATTCTCTGCAAAGTGCTAATATCTTCAAGTGGAGGTGATGATTAGTCATTGCATGAGTTGTTGAGACTGGGGCGGCGTTAGTCCTAGAATTTTAAATCAAACAAGTGACTTATTACTCCTCTAACGACCCTGAGAGGCCTAAGTCCTAGAATTTTTAAATCAAATAAGTGACTTAGTACTCCTCTAACGACCCTTTTGATATGATAAGCCCTACCTCGTTTCTCCCCTTTCATGTTTACTGCTAGTCACCTGAAAGTCTAAAACAATTCTTTAGTGGATGTATGATATGTCCCTCCCAAAAGCACCTTTCAAAGGTGGGAAGGAGGAAGATAAGAGAACCCAAACCAGAGACAGAAGAAAATATTGATTCTAATAATCCCACCTTTTGATGGTCATGTTTTAACGTTCCCACATTTGCATAATGCCAAATAAATCCCACCTCTATACTCAATCTGTTGAAAATGAACTTTTTTACTTGTGACCTGAACTACAGGTTAGTAGGTTACCTTTTCTTCGTTTTCCCTCCAACATCAATAATTTCTATAACCACCCCTTTACTTAAATACCTCCAAAGTTCACTAACTCTCATCAAGCAGCGCCACAATGCCACCACCTCCGAAGACGGGCCTACTCTCCCCTTCGCTGACTAACCCGACTTTCCACATTGCCGGATACCTGGTTTCCTCGCGTCACCATCACCATCGTCGTCGTCGTACAATTCCTATAAGATTCGGCCTGTGAAGAAGCAGATTGTGTGCAACAAAATGGCACTTGATTGCAACAGACGTCCTTTTTTCGTTATAGGAATAAATGGGTAGATACATGTATTTGATAATTATTCAAATGTATGGTAACCTAGCCTAGTTATTTTGAAGGTCTATGCAATCACTTACAAGTGGGATAACCTATTAATATGATTTGCACCTTTGTTCCTATAGCCCTCCTTTTTCAGGGAGTCTGCTTGGAATTTTGGTAGAGGTAGTGTGTAAATTGCTATACTCTATGACAATAATTTGTGCAGCTATTGCCCCAAGTATGTTGGACCTTTGGTCTGATGGGATTGGTGGATGTAACTAGTCGATGCTGCTTTCGTTGTGTGTTCTAATATTTACCTTTTCCAGCCTAATCATTGGTGTAATCTGTTACTTTGATGTTTATGATAGCAGTTACAGCAGCAGAAGGTGAAAAACAAGAAGAAAAGCAAGAAGAAAAACAAGAAGAAGGCTCATTGTAAGTTCTTAATCTTGTGACTTACCATGTGGAGGGTGCTTGCCTTTCCTATTTTTTCCTCATCTCCTCTTTGCCATGTTCGGGTATTAACAGATACCAGACAGTGGATAACAAATAGGAGGTAGCAGATTATATAAAAGTGTTTGGTAAACTAGCAGATTTGTTATTTTTGTACAATTTGTAACTTAAAACTATTCTACTCTTTGAATATGCTTCTCCTATTAGCATATTGAAAATTAGTAGATTGAGGTAGATATGCTATAACCAAGCACTATAAAACAGCAGATTGATTGGTTAAATCTCGGCTTCAATCTACATTTTTTCACTCAATATTCTGTTTCCCAAACATCCTTTTGTGTGTTCTTTTGTTTTTCCTTTATTTTCTATTTTAGTTCTAAGAAAAACTTCTTGTGTATTGTTTTTTGCCTTTTGGATCTAATTGTTACTGCCCTGCTGATAAACATATTTTGCAGAAAGTTCACAGAATGGTGCATAGTGGAGATCTGCTTGGTCTAGTGATCTCATAAACTTTGTTGATTCTTCCGGTGAAAGTCATGGATGTGAGCAAATGGCTAATGTTATTGCTGGTTGAACGTGTGCTGTCCTAATAGTTACTTGTGGTGGTATCAGTTGGGATAGCTGTTTAGATACCGGTTTTCTATCTTAATTATATTGTCCCAGCATATGATAGTTCTTGGCCTTATATTTTTGCTTTTAATTATCAGAAAAAGAATCCCAGTATATCATTTTGTGGCTTTCACTAGAAAGTAATGTACTGTTTGATTTTGTTAAAGATGATCTATTACTGCCTATCTGAAATATTGATCACATGAATAATAGCTCCGGTTTTTCAATGATAATTCCAATTTTGGTTTATCATAAAATAATCTCTAGACTAGAGGTTGTCTTTCCAGATTGAAACCTATTTATTATTTATTATGGGTGAATCGTTATGTTAAGCTTTTAAGTTCCCATTAACAATATCAAAAGGTTTTGTCACTAAATGTTTATGTGGCTTTTTCACATCTTCACTTTTCAAAATTCATCATGTACCTTCGAATTTTGTACAAATTAATCATAATACTCTTAGTAACTAACGGAAGTAATTTTATTAGTCATGAATTCCTAGTTGTATTAATTAATTCTAATTGATCTTGAATAACCTCTCTCCTCGCTTCTCTCAACCCTTTCCATGATTAATCTTCACTCTCTCTGGCCACTTCTTTTTCGCCTCTTTCGGACGACCTCTCCTTCACCTCTTTTTGGCGTTCTATCTCTTTCCTCCATTCCCATCATTAATCAAAATCATATTTTTTCACTTCAACCCAATCCAATAAATTTGAACTTTATTTTAAATTTAATTTTTCTGGATTTACTCGGGGTGAGAAAAATGTAAGAACCAAGAGGAAGATGTTTAGAAGGAGTGACGACGACGTTTCATTGAACATGGGTTTTGGCTTAAATAGAGCCCGAATTAAATGAACATTTGGAGGACCCTAGAGAACAACCCATGGGTGATGAATAAACATTATATTGAGCCAGCTCCAATGAATAACGACGAATTTAAATTCAAAAACTGATTTGATAACCTGACACTCTTCTCTACTTTATTCACTTTGCATTTATTACTTTGACACTCTTCTTTTCTTTCACCTGATTTATGTCTTATCAAAATAATTTTCTCTCTTCTAATTTTCTATATTACTCTATTTTTTTATTACATTACTTTAGAAGATACATTACCCTAAATTTTTTCCTCTCTCCTGATTTTCTCTCTCCTCAAGTTTATCAGAGAACCATAAAACAACAATATCCAAATACGAATGAACATCAAGCATTTAGGAATATAATTCTCCCGATTTTCTCTCTCCTCAAGTTTATCTAAAGCGATCAAGCATAATCACTCTAAATGAACTTCAATAAGAGCACTACAAACAACAACTGACCTACATATAACATACAACTACTAGATTCAATAAAAATATAATTTTATTAGAAAGGAAAACGTTAGGAATATAACAAAAATATTTTATTCAATATAACAAAAAGAATGAACATATGATCACTTTAACTGAACTTTTATCAGAGCATTATGAACAATAGTTGACAATGTAGTGAATATATATTCCTAAATGCTTGATGTTCATTCGTATTTGGATATTGTTCTTTTGTGTTTCTCTGATGTTCTTTCGTGAGTTAAGTCTTCTTTGTTTGATAAATAAACTTGAGGAGAGAGAAAATCAGGAGAGGTGAAAAAATTGGGAAATGTATATTTTAAAGCAATGTAATAAAAAAAAAGCAGAGGAGTGATACAGAAATTTAGGAAAGAGAAAATTATTTTAAGAAGACATAAATCAGGAGAGAGAAAAGAAGAGTATAAGAGTAATAAATGCAAAGTGAATAAAGTGAATAAAGTAGAGAAGAATGTCAGAGTGTCAAATCAGTTTTTAAATTTAAATTCTTTGTTATTTGGGGTCCTCCAAATGTTTATATAGTCCGGGCTCCATTTAAGTTGTTGCATTCTGTATTTTTAGGGGTTGTGTTTTGATGCATGCGCACGATCCTCTATATACAGACGTGTGCACCATCTACTAGTAGAAAAAAAGGAAATTATGTTAAACTGAGGAACTTTGATTAAATTAAAAAAAATTAAAAAATTGAAAAAATTATGATATTGTTATGTCATTGTAGGAACAATTACATCGTCACCTCAACGTCATACTGGTGTCACAAATGCAACAAAATTAGGGCCAGCAGTTGAGTACTTGAGTAACGAACATGACGAATTGTTGATTAAACAGGTAACTAGTTAAGGGGTATTGCTAATTTTTTTTTAAAAAAATTGGTAAGATTAATTACATTAACGCCCTCTCACAGGGCACCTAAATACAATCTACCCCAAAGCCCCCCCAACCCCCCTGATGAGAATCGAACCCACAACATGTGGGTGGAAGATGAAAGGGCTTACCACCCTTCCACTCCCTCATTCTCAGGGGTATTGCTAAATGACGCCCTATTTTTTCTTACTAACACAATGTATTTTTGTATAAAATTACGAGGGTCTTTCCTTCTCTTTCCCCTACATTCCCTATTCCCTCATTCATTCTCCTTCGACCCCCTTCCATCCCTCCTCACCTCTTCCATTCCCTCTCATCTTTCACTCACTCTCTCTCTCTCTCTCTCTCTCTCTCATCTATTTCCCCTCCTTCCATTTCCTCCATTGAAGGAATACAAGATTTCAAAATTTTCTGACTAGCTCACATTTTCCAACGACTTCAAGTTTTTTGACTATCTCGTCATATCGCCAGTAAATGTCTTGAACCTGACGCTTCGAAAAAATTAGCACGGGGGTCCAGGGGAGAAACACCCTGGTCTGGGGGTTCGAGGGCGCATGGTGGCCCCCGAAACTTACGATACATGGGGTTTAGTGTAACGATTTTCTGTTTCAATCCCTATTTTGGCCAATTTTATTTAGCTTAATTAGAACATCTCATACTAGAGTAAAAATGGACTAAAATGACTTAAAATTACCGAAAAAGCGTCCAAACATCTATCATAAACGCCTAAACCTATGGTCAGGCGCCTAAAATAGGCACCTGACCACAAGTATAGGCGCTTGTACATGTGGTTGGGCGCCTATCTTAGGCGCCTATACATGTGTCGGGCGCCTATCTTAGGCGTTTATATCTATGGTTGGGCGCCTATAATAGGCGCCTAAGCTGTGGTTGGGCGCCTATTGTAGGCGTCTGACCACAGGTTCAAACGTCTATGATAGATGCCTGAGCACTTTTTCGGCAATTTCAAATCATTCTAGTCCATTTTTTTAGTTAAATGAAGTATAAAGTTTCATTAATATTAATAATGCAATAATGTTGCCAGAAAAGTTGCACGTAATGTGACCAGAAAGGTTACTGGAGATGTTAGAGGAGGAGTGGCGGCGTGATGATGCCGTTCAACCTCCTTCAATGTGTGATGAGAGAGAGTGGCAGGAAAACTAATCGGAGAAGTGATCAGAGAAGTCCTTGGGTGATGAGAGAGAGTGAGAGTGGGTGAGGAAGTATGGAGTGGAGAGTGAAAGAGAGCGAGGAGGTATGAGAGTGGGAGAGTGAGAGAGATTGAGGGAATGGGTGTAAGAGTATAAACACATAGGGGTGAGAATAAGTATGTATACATGGAGTTAGTAAGTAAAAACAAGGCATCATTGAGAAACCCAGTAGATTAGTTTAAACTCTAAACCAAATCAACACTAGAAATACTATGCAAAACGCCATCTTTTACAATCACAATACCAGCACCTTCTTGCCCACGATGTTGGAGAGAGTGGAGCAAAATAGCAGTCTCAAGAAGCTTTTGGGTCGCAATAGATTCTGACCACGTCGCACTCTTCATGAGGTTTGTCATCGACATCGACAAATTCGTCAATTTGGGTTATGTTTCTTGCCAAAAAAAGACGGGGTTGGAGTCAGAAGAGGATTTGAGGGGTGTTAGTCTAGTATGAACTACAAGAGGCCGGGGGGTGAATTGTAGTTGAGGGGAAATTTGTAAACTAATTTGCGGAATTAAAAACAACTAAGAGAAATAGAGAAGTAACACAAAAGTTTAACTTACAAGGAAAACTCCCTAGGCTCAATAGGAAGAAAAACCTTGACCACAAGAGATTTTGACTCTTGACTTCTCTTATTAATAATAGGCCAAATGACACTTTGTACAACCTATTACTGGACCTCACTCAGTTCCTCTAGGAACTAGTTCCCCCTGAACGAGTGAACTTCTCTTGACTTCACTAGAAGTCTTCTCTTTCTCTCTTTTTCTTTCTCACTTGATTACATAGACACTCTTTGTTTTTTTTACTCACCCAACACTCAAAAGTATTACAATGATTTGCTATGAAGAGGAGTAAACTACATAAAACTTTCTAAGTAAATATTCTTTGTGAATGCTTGAAAGTTTTTTTTTACATAATTTCGAACAATAAATTCTCTTTTATAGTTGCTGCCAATTCTTGTTCTCCAATTTTACTCCACGTTTTGACGCAGCTTGTATTTAGGCTTCATGGTCCACGTTTTGCTGCACTAACTCCATGTTTGTTGCAACGGATTTACAAATGCTTCCACTAGCCGTTGTTGTAGAGAAGATCTAGCAGGTGGTTAGAGAAATTCTCACCCCACTCTCCTCCTTTGTAGGCAGAATTCTATCATCCTGATTTCCACAACAAAACCGCAACAAACTCTTCTAACAACTTAAGAATCTTTTTATTCCAAAGATCCTAAGTTGCTAGATGCATTAAACATACCATAGCATATAATTTGAGTATTAACTTATCCTCTAACATATAATATCTTGATTAGATTAATACCCATTAATCTTTCTCTACAAGATAAAATATATAGAAGCATATAGAAATTATAAAAGTTATTTTTGGGATTTTTATTTTTTCCAAAATAAAACTATACAAGATAAAGGATTATTTGTCATCATCAAAATAGGGAGGACAACAATATTCTCCCTTTTTGATGATGGCAAATAGAAGGCAGAAAAACAAAATAAAATCGAACAATAACAAGAAAGGGAATATGCAAAAACAAAATACTAACCAAAAACGAATTAACAAAAACTAAGAAATTCTAAGTAAGTCACAAGAAGTAATGCACATAGAAATTTTCGAAAATCTATCACTTTAGTAACTAGTCAAATCAGAATTGTTTTTATATGCCACTTAATTTACCCCTTTTGTCATCATCAAATACAACTAATTAGTAAACCAGAAGTACTCAAGGAGTGAACAATATCAATATGAACAAGTAGAAGTAGCTCAAGCAAAATCATCTAATAATATTAGCCATCCAGACATAGAAATAGCATGCAAAGACAAAACAAGTGTAACTACACATGATATATGCAAGAGCAGAGTTCAAGAAATTTAAGAGGAGAAGAAAAGCAAGCATAAAAGTAGAATGAGATGAAAAGAAAGAGATAAAGTAAGAAAAGAAATATCCAAAAGAAACTGGTGTGATTTAGACACCCAAAATAAACCAAGAGTAGCAACGGGTCACGATAGTTAGTTACAAACCAAAAAATTAATTGTTTAATGTCTTAATTGAAAGGGGAAGGGAATCAAGGTTTGGAGTGGATGGTGAAGGAGGCGACAACAGAATCAATCTTCTCTCTGATGGTGGCCTCTCCTTTCTTCACAGCAGCAAGTACTTGTTCATGCTGAACATCCAAATGTGCAACGCGTGCCTCCAGAGGATCCTTGAATGCAGGAGGGGAAGATATCCTTGAATATTATGCAGTAACCCATGAAGACTGGAGGTTGAGAGTAGAGGGAAATCCACAGTTCTGGAAGTAGACTATGGAGGAACCAGATCCTCCTCCAGGTTGATCAACAACATCACCCCCACCCTTGTCCTTGGGAAACTTAGTATCTGCCAACCTTTGACTCTTCCTCACTATCTTAGGAGCCCCAGCACTCGGTTCCTCAACTTGCTTCCTCTTAATCCCAGATTCTCCTTTCACCTTCACTTCATCCACATCAAATTCTAGACTACCACCCTTAATTCTCAAACTCAGTTTGGTTCAGGTTTCTTTGGTGAGGTAGTTTTCAGGTTCAAGATCAAAAGAAGGCTTGGAGGGAAGTTTAACCTTACATTTTGAAAAATGTAGGTGAGAAGGTTTCCATACCCAATGCGGTTCTTGTGTGTGATACAGTGGGTAAGATGGGTAATGATCAAAGAGGGAAGGTTGATTTTAATGTTGTTGGTTAAACAATACATGATGGAAAGGTCCATCAAATTTGCTTGGGTTCTTTTGGAAGAGCGAGGAAGGATAAAACGCCAGACCAGTTGAAATAAGAGTTTGTGAAAGGGAGTGAGATCTTTTTGGTCAAGGGAAAGGTCAGAGGTCTTTCCACCAAAGAATGTCAAAATTTCATCATTAGAAACCCCATTAACATTCAGTTCTACTTTCCCTTTAAGATAATCTTTGTACCCTTCAACTGGTACATTAAACCATCCACTTAACCTTTTTTCATCAAATTTAACTAGACCACCATGAACTAAACTAATGCATAAATCATCATTATTTTCAAATTTTGAGCAAAATTCGTTCATTTCATCCTTAAACAGTCCTTCATCAACACATTAATTTTCGACCATTTTTGAAAATTAATACATTTAAGAAATTCAGCCCATTTAACTCTTTTGCACCAATTTATATCAACACAGAACCCTATCAAGAATTTTGAGGATTTTGATTTCTTACCGCGTTTGGTGGGAACCCTAACCACTTTTTCTTGCTCTGCTTCTTCTTCACTGACTTCATCCATTTTCTTGGGAGATTCGACTTCATGCAAGGAAGAATTTTTCGAGGGACGCAACTATTTCTTGGTGGGAGTTGGAAGATTCTTTGTCACTTTCCTCATATTCCACCAAAGGAGTGGTTTTTTCGGCTGGGTAATTTTGTGGGCGTTTGGTTTCTTCTGAAGATTTTCTTTTTGGTGCCATGGATGAAGCTTGAAAGGATTGGTGAAGATGAGTGGTTTTGTGATGTTGATTGTTTTGGTAAAAAGTAATTTTTGCTGTGTAAAAGAGAGTTGATGTGATGGAGGGGTTTTTATGAGGGGGTAGATTTATGGGGTTTTGTGAAAGAATTAATGTATGCTCTTCCCTTTTCTCTTAATCCATTGAATTTAGTATTTTAAGTTTTGAACTTAGACTTAGGTGAAGCATTGCATTGTATCAGGAAACGAAATTTTGTGGATAATTAATGAACGAGAAAAATAAATAAGAAAAATAATTTAGTGAAGAAAGATATTTACGAAAAATGAAGAAAAAGAAAAAATAAAGAAAATGGAACTCATGCAATTAACATGCTCAAGCTAGAATTACACAAACCTCATCATGTTCTGCTCAATATGTACGTATGGACAATAAGGGGAATATTATGAAGATGAATGCCAGTCCTTTACCTTGACTTAGTATTGTATGAAATAAATTCATAAAAAGTGCTGCTCACTTAGAGTAAAATATGTAACATAGGGGGTTATTAGAAATAATACATTCAATTTATTCTAATCATCCCTAGCTCTAAGCGAATCTTTTCAAATTTTTCTCTTGGAAGGGGTTTAGTCAAGATATCAGCAATTTGATTTTCAGTTGGACAAAATTCAACTTTAACTAGACCCTTTTTAACATTGTCCTTCAAGAAAATAACGTCTAATATGTATATGCTTGACCCTAGAATGATGTACAGGATCCTTAGAGATGCAGATAGCACTTGTATTATCACAGTATATAGAAACACACTTGAGCTTAATACCAAAATCTCGTACTTGTTGCTTGATCCATAATACTTGTAGGGAACAACAAGTAGCTGCAGCTACGTACTTTGCTTCTGCAGTGGACAAGGCAACAATGTTTTGCTTCTTTGAGCTCCAAGAGACTAAGCTTTTTCCTAGATACTGAACAATTCCATAAGTGCTTTTGCGATTAACTAAGTCTCCAGCATAGTCCGCATCAGAATAACTTACCAAATCAAAGATATCACTACGAGGATAGAACAAACAAAGATCATCACTTCCTTTCAAATACATAAGGATTCTATTGACTGTCGTCAAGTGAGATTCCTTTGGATTTGATTGGAATCTTGCACATAATCCAATACTAAAAGCAATATCAGGTCTACTGGCAGTTAGATATAATAAGGATTCAATCATACCTCTCTATTGCTTCTCTATTTACACTCTTACCATTTGTATCTTCATCCAACCTTCTTCCTGTTCCTAAGGAGTGTGGTTTGTTTTTTAATGTTCCAGTTCATACTTCTTCAATAGTTCCTTTACATATTTTTGTTGATGGATCATTGTTCCTCTTTCGGTTTGCTTGATTTGCAAGCCAAGAAAGAAGTTCAATTCTCCCATCATGCTCATTTCAAATTCACTACTCATTAGATCAGGAAATTCCTTACATAGAAGATCATTAGTAGCACCAAATATAATATGATCAACAAAAATTTGAACTAC
This sequence comes from Beta corolliflora, assembly GCA_947648045.1. Taxonomy (NCBI): domain Eukaryota; kingdom Viridiplantae; phylum Streptophyta; class Magnoliopsida; order Caryophyllales; family Amaranthaceae; genus Beta; species Beta corolliflora. The sequence continues at coordinate 316,972 of CANSZD010001412.1, forward strand.
TAATATATCTATTCCTTTTGAAAGAAGGAACAGGGTCCTATCAACTCTTCCTCTAATGAAGTCATGTGAAAGATAATCTTTCATACCAAGATCTAGGAGCTTGTTTTAACCCATAAAGGCGTATAGACCTGATTTGGAAGATCAGGATTTTCAAATCCGGGAGGTTGTTCCACATAGACGTCTTCCATTAAAAAGCCATTTAAAAATGCGCATTTAATGTCCATTTGGTACAACTTAAATCCCATAAATGCAACCAATGCAATCAAAATTCTAATAGCTTCTATTATAGAAACATGAGCAAAGGTTTCATCAAAATCAATACCTTCTTATTGATTGTAACATTTGGCTACAAGTCTGGCCTTGTTCCTTATGATTGTACCATGTTCATCAAGCTTGTTCCGGAAGACCTATATAAGTCCAATTACTTTCTGGTTCTTTGGCTTAGGCTCCAGGTGCTAGACTTTAATTTGTTTCTTTGAAATTCATTCAGTTCCTCTTGCATCACATTTATCCAATCAACCTCTCTTAATGCTTCCAATTGATCTCTAGGTTCTGTCATAGATATAAAAGCATGAAAAGCACAAAAACTCTTCATTTGAGATCTTGTTTGAGTTCCCTTTTCAATATCACTTAGAATTAATTCTAAGGGATGAGAATTTTGGTGTTTCCAAGGCTTTGGATCAAATCTCCTTGTTATTGTAGTTTCTTCTGGTGTTTCTTGAGGTGTTTGATTCATTGGATCTTCTTTAGGTTCAGGCGTTCCTTCTTCTTCCCGAGTTCCTTCTTGTACCTGTTCCCCCTGAGGATTAGGATCATGGTGCTCAAGTTCAGGAACATGCTTCTTTTCTTTATCTGCAGGGGTTAGTTCTTCATCACAGTGGTTTGACTCTTTAGATCGAGTCAACCCTATTTCAAAGTTATCATCATAACTTGGTTCCTGCAGAGAGTTAGTTTCATCAAAGATAATAGTGAAATTTCCTCAGGTACCCCCTAAGGTTTGACGTAATTCTTAAATTACTCCCTCACATTTGTGGAATTCCTCATATTCCCCTGAACTTTGTGTTTGGGCTCAAGATACCCTTACTATTGACGAAACCCTAACGCCATTAATTTTTTTCTCTCCCCTCTCCATCTTCATCTTCTTCATCTCTCCTCCCACCATCCTCCATTAAAGACATTCAAAACCTTCAATTTTATCTCTCTCCTCCCTATCTTCATCTTCCTAAATTCTCAAAAATGAAAATTCAAAAAAGGAAAAACGCTTAACATTCTCATGAACACGCATCTTAGCTTGACTAGAAGAAGAAGGAAAAGAGTAAGAATCAAGAGAACCAAGAAACCCAGAAGAGGTCCAAGAACGAGAGTTAAGATGAGATAAATTAGAGGAGGTAAAGGTCCAAGAAGGGGAGTTAAGATGAGAGAAATCAGAGGAGATAAGTTTAGCAAAGGGGTTAAGAGTGAGGAGAGAGAAAATGGTGGCTAAAGAAGAGGGAAGGGACATAGTGAGGCCATATGCTATGGTTGTAATTGTGGTGGCGGTGGTTCGCCTGGCGAGTGAGGTGGTTTGACTGTGTGGGTGGTGGTGGTTGAAGTGGGTGCGGAGTAGTTGAGGTTGTGGAGTTGGGTGGTGCGGTGGTCGAGGACTTCGAGGTAGCCAGAATCCCGGAGCAATAACTCAAAGAAGAAGATGAATTTTCATTTTTGAGAATTTAGAAAGATGAAGATGGGGAGGAGAGAGATAAAATTGAAGGTTTTGAATGTCTTTAATGGAGGATGGTGGGAGGAGAGATGAAGAAGATGAAGATGGAGAGGGGAGAGAAAAAAAATTAACGGTGTTAGGGTTCTGTCATTAGTAAAGGTATCTTGAGCCCAAACACAAAGTTTAGGGGTATTTGAGGAATTCCCCAAATGTGAGGGGTAATTTGAGAATTACGTCAAACCTCAGGGGTACCTGAGGAAATTTTCCAAGATAATATGGACACTTTCCTCTACACACATGTTTCTTTTATTGTAGACTCGGTAAGCTTTATTGTTTGAAGCATATCCTAGAAATATGGCTTCATCGATTCTAGCATCAAACTTTCCTAAATTGTCTTTTCCATTATTATGTACAAAACATTTACATCCAAAGACTCGAAAATAAGAGATATTGGGTTTTCTTCCTCTAAAAAGTTCATAGGGCGTTTTCAATGTGATTGGTCTTAGTATGACTCGGTTGATAATGTAGCATGTTGTGTTCACTGCTTCAGCCCAAAAGTTATTTGGAAGACCGCTTGCTATAATCATCGTTCTAGCCATGTCCTCCAGGGTCCGGTTCTTTCTTTCAACTACAGTGTTCTGTTGTGGAGTTCTTGGAGCAGAGAAATTGTGATCTAGCCCTTCATTGTTGCAAAATTCATCAAACTTGGAGTTTTCAAAATCCTTACCATGGTTAGATCTCAAGTGTTTCAATTTAAAACCACTATTTCGTTGCATCTTTTTAGCAAAGGTTAGAAATTCATCAAACGTTTCATCTTTGCTATGAAGAAAGATAACCCAAGTATATCTAGAAAAATCATCTACAATAACCAATACATATTTCTTACCTGATCTGCTTTGGATTCGTAGAGGACCACATAAGTCCATATGAATGAGCTCCAACGGACTTTGTGTACTTACCATTTTCTTTGATTTGAATGAGGATCTCACTTGCATGCCTTTCACGCAAGCATCACAAACACCTTGGTTTATGGATTTAGTTGATGGTAATCCAACAACTAAGTCTTTCCCACTTAATTTGTGCAATAATGATAAGCTAGCATGACCGCATCGTTTGTGCCACAACAGTGGTTCCTCTTCAATCATGCTCAAGCATGTGAGATTGTTCCTAGGAACCAGGTTGAGGTCTACAACATAGGTATTCCCCTTCCTTGTTCACTACATTACCCTTGTCACAGAATCGAGATATACTAAGTAAGCTATGTTTTAAACCCTCGACTAAAAATACATTGTATACGGAATGTGATTGAGATTTTCCAATCTTACTAACTGCTACTATGTACTTGTAAGATTATCTCCAAAGGTCACAGTTCCTCCATTGTAAACTAAAAGTGAGAGAAATTTTGATTTGTCTCTTGTCATACGCTTAGAACAACCGCTGTCAAGGAACCACATGTAGAGTGTTCAGGAAAACCCGACCCGATGACCCGCAAACCCACAACAAAATAACCGGGTAGTTCTATGATTTTTTCCATTTTTGACGGGCCGGGTACCTGACCCGAGAAAAGGGGCATAAGCCGAGTCCGGTATTGGGCCGACATTTATTGCTTATCGGGTACCCGGGTACCCGCAAACTCAGAATTTTGGTATTTTTTTTTGAAGGGTATGTGACTCTAAATTTTTTATTTGTAAACTTTGTTTCCAGATTACTCCTACATTCTTCCTTTCCCCTCCCCTTTAGTCTTCTTAATTAACTCCCTCCAAGGCTCCATTACTCACCAGCTTCCAACCGCCACCTCGAGGCTTCAACCCACTAATTCAAACCACAAAATATCCTAAACAGTTGAAGCTGAATTCAAAGGTCCAAATTTTTTGTAATTTCTCGTTCTTCTTGTAAATTGGATGTATCATTGAGTTATGAACTATTATATTGGAGTTTGGCTGTAATATTTGTTTGGCTTGGTTTTTTATTATTTGAAATCTCATAAATATTAAACTGCTCTAGGAAACTCAACTGTAGTTATTATTTTTATTTTTAGGTTAATTTTGGGTTGCTTAAGGCGTAATTCAGGTGATTAAAAATCTTCCCCATACTATTATGTTTCTTATATGCAAATCCAACTCATAGAAACCTCTCATTTCTCTCTCGTCATCTATGGATTTTTTTTAGAAAATCATATTCAACCCGAGTACCCTATGACTCGACCCGAGAAAACCGGGTACCCGTAAACCGAGTATCCGGTTTTTTCGGGTCAGGTCACGGGTCGCTATTTTTACTACCCAAACATACGGCTACCCGCATGTCCGGGTACCCGAAAAACCGGGTACCCGAAAAACCGGGTACCCGGTTATGAACACCCCTAATCACATGTTATTCCTCCTCACTTCAGTCTGCATGCATAGCAATTAGCTAGTTAGTGGTAGGAACCAAGTCCTGCTTGGGTTCCTTTATTGGACTTGAGTTACTCTTGACTTTCCAAACCTTTTTGACAATGTGAGTGTTCCTCTCAATACGTTATTCCTTGGTGGAACAGTCTGACACTATGTGACCATTGTTCCCACAATAAGAACATATTTTGTCACTTGGCAGATCTACATACTTTTTCTTTTTGTTTTTCTTTTTATGGTTGAACCCAAGGCTATCCCTTCCTTTGTTTGGATATTTTTGTATCCAACTTATTGGATAAGGAAGTTTGTTCCTTGAGGATTCCAATTCCTTTCTTAGTACCAGCTTTTCTTTTAAAGCAGTTTCATAATTAAATTTTAACTTTTCAAAATATGTCCTGGTACTTGTTGAAGGAACTGTTCTTTCATAAACAAATAGTTTCAATTATGCCAATTCCATATTCAAAAGGTAATTCTCATTTTTAACCTTTTCAAAAGCTTCTTGAATAACTCGATTTTTGTCAAAAAGTTTGAAAAATCGTTTCTCAGTATTAGACTTTAAAGAGTTTAGCCAAGTAGAATGTTTCTTAGTGATTCTCAATGCATTTTCTACTTGTTCTCTTTTTAAGCATACTTCCTTATAGTCATCTAAGGTTTCTAAAGGCAGTTTTAGAAGTTGGCTTTGATCATTTCATCAAAGAATGTCCTCTTTGAGAGAACGTCCTCCTCAATAGTATTAAAACATACCTTAGCTAGGGATTGATGGTTCCTCTTTATCTTCGGTCTTTGCCATAAGACATAGATGGGAAGTGTCTTCTTCAGTCTGTTCCTGCTCCTCGTCTGAGTCAGACTCTCCCCATGTTGCTACCATGGCTCTTTTCATGTCTGTCTTTGAGAAGGGCTTTTGTTGTTCCTTTCCATTCTCCTTGAATTTTTCTTTTGCTTTCTCGTTCACCCAAAAAGGACATTCTTTGATGAAATGATCAAGGCCTCCACATTTGTGACAGCTCAACTTTATTGGTTTTCCTGTATTCTTCCCTTTATAATTCTTGTTGAAGAATTTCATGAAGCTTCTAACAATCATAACTGCTTCTTCTTCATCAGTTTCTGATTCTTCTTGTTCCTCTGACTTGAGAGCAAGAGCCTTGGATCTCATTGTATCAGTCAATGTAACTCATGGGTCATCAAGGATCCAACAAGTTGTTCAATGTTGAACGTTGTGAAGTCCTTTGTTTCCAGCCGTTCTGTTTGGCCATCCATTTTTCATCTTGTGGAAGACTCCTTAGTATCTTTCGAACTTGTTCCTCTGGAGAAATGACTTTTCCAAGAGATTCAAGTTCATTGATTATGTTTGAGAAGCGAGTAAGCATGTCTTATTGAACTGATTCTTTTTGTTTCATTTGAAACAACTCGTATTTATGCATAAGCATATCAATCTTAGATCTCTTGACCTCGCTTTTTCCTTCATGAGTTACTTGGAGTAGTTCCTACATTTGTTTTGCAGTCTTGCATCCCATGACTCTGTTACTCATGAGGACCAAGACCACAATGTAGAAGTTTCTTGGCCATGTTGTTCATCTCCATTTTGTCGAAGTCATCTTTGTCGAAGTCTTCAAATGGTTTAGGAACCAATTCACCCTTTTCATTCTTTTTAGTAACTTCAAAGTCACCTAGTTAAATGACCCTCCATACTTGGTAATTCTCAGCTTTTATGAAGATATCCATTCGATTCTTCAAGTATGGATAATGCTTACCATTGAACATTGGTGGGTGTTGGGTTGAGTACCCTTCATCAAACTTTTCTCCCATAGTGTTCATAATGCCAGGTACTATCTCCTTAGTGTTAGCTGATTCTGGAGGTACTAGACTCTGATACTAAGGGGGGTGATTTTATGGGTTGAAGGAGGACAGAGAGGGATCAATGATGGTTTTGTGAGTGTTTTAGACGAGGGGTGATGAGCGAGAAAAGATGAGTTTTGGAGGTTGCCGCAGAGAGTGAAGGCTGACGGCGGAGTAGGAACGTAGGGAAGGGGGAGGGTGTTGAGAGAAAAGGGGCTAATATCGTCAATCGGGTTAATTAAGAGAACTAAGTATTATGACTAATAGAGTTAGACATTAATTAGTCGTACGAGTATTATTATGTATTTGTATAAAGGTCAGAGGTGTATGGTGAAATGGGTATTTGATGAAATAAAAGATCACTTAGGGGCATTTGGTGAAAAAACCAAAAATTAAAACATTAAGTAATAATTTTTTTTATACGGAAAAATATTTTTATGTTTACTAATTTCACTTTATGCTTTAAAAGGGTGAAAACATATACTTCTAATAATTTTCTAAGATATTATTTTTTCTTACCACCTCAAATGATTAACTTTTTCCTATAAAATCCCCAAAATTTAGTATTAAAAGAATGTATTAATTCCATATTTTGAAGTATCATTGAAGCTTATTTTACGAAAAAATATATTTCAAAGATCAAATACTTTGAAAAATAAACTTTTCCTATAAGAAAAACTAAATTTTAAATTTAAAACTTGACTATGTTAGTTATAGTTCATTTTGATTGTTAACTCTTTTGATGACTCTTTTAATGACTCTAGTACACTAGAACTTAGAGTAACTGGACAGGAACACTATTGGAACTTTGACGTACTCTTAAACACTTAAAAATAATTTAACTATTAAACTCTTGTGTTTTTTCTCTCTAAGCCGTGAATGAAATAATATCAAGTGCTAAACTATCTATATAGACTCACATAATCAACCATTAATCCCCTGATATCCACTTTGTTGAGTCCCCTAGGTGATGACAGACAGCTACACGGAACAATTGATGTTACAGGTGGTTCTAAGCTGTTAGGAAAGATCTAAAAAACTAATTATTCCCGACTGTATACTGAAACATTCAAAGATTATTTGCTATGCTATGAAATGTTCTTGTGTAGCAAACAGGTTTATACCAAGACTTGAAGTTAGGAGGCTGTCTCGAAGATGTTCGAGGAAAAGACAAAGTATTGCATTGTTGATTCAAAAGAAGCTTCAAGGATTGAAGTGCATGAAGATACATTAGTAGAATATTACCATATTATTGTTACAGTTGAATTGCTGCATTTTTAGCTATACGCATGAGTAGACCGCGTAATAAAAAAATAAATGTTCGATCAAAATATCCTATTGCTACGGTTTAAAGAAAAAACCGCAGCATAGATCCTTGGTTAGTTGGAGCTGTTAGGGTTATAAGTCTCACTCTCTAACTCCTTATTATACTACTAGGCACCGTTTTATCATTTCATCCCCTCTCTCCTCTCACTCTCGGTCTCTCACGCCTCTCATCTCTCATCTCTCATCTCATCTTCTTCGCACCTCCCTCATCTCATCTCGCATCTCTTTCATCTTCTTCTTCGCATCTCGCTCGTCAAATTGACTTCGAAGTTCGAACTCTTCGTTCGTCTCGTATCATCAACGAACATCACCTTCCTCGTTGTGTGCACCAAGTCTGTCGTCCTCACCATCCTCTTTCATCATCCTTGTTTATTGCTCATCATCGTCACCAGATTCACACCAAGTCTGTCACTCACCACCGTCTCTCCACCAACGTCGCATGGCTTGTCTTGCATCCCAAAACCTATTGCGCGAGATTCTCGATCTCACCGACCACAAGCGCGAGAGATTCTCTATTTTACCGGCGCCAAGCACGAGCTTTTCACCGCGCCAAGCGAAAGACGTTGAGTTTCTTGGCTCTACCGGCAAAGGACGCGAGTTCGTAGTTTTCTAGCGAAGGACGCGAGAATCTCCTCTTTTCGGATTTGACAGTCGGTGTTGTTTGTTTTCCTCTTTTTTCTTTTCGATTTTCAGATTCTTATTTTTGTTTTTTAACATATTTTTTGTAATTAGTTGTAACTGGTTTTTTTTATTTTTGATCTTTTGTATTATCTATGTAACTGGCATTTTGATCTTTATATGTTAATGAGATTTTTTGTGATTACTTTTGATTCATGTATTGTTCTACAACTTTTGGTGTTGTTGATTCTTTAGTTTCACTTCTGTTTTTTCGATCGTTTGCTTTGCGTATAATTTTTTTCCTTCATAAGAAAAGGTAAAAAGAAAATCTACTAGGTCACCTATTGCGAGAGGTTTTGGGAAGGAACCGCAAAGAATAGACTTGTAATTTTAATAGGTTAACATATTGCGGCGGTTAAAAACCGAAACAATAGATTTACTTATTGCTGCACCCTTATTTGCGGCACGGAGAAATCCGCAGCAATACCCCACTTAATGACCGCCGCAATTTGACATTATTCTACTAGCTAGTGATAGTTTATGATCTTTTGTTTGGTTCATCTTAGGCCTTCATGTAATATATGCGTATAATATTCTTAATGGAATTGTTTGTGTTATCCTTAAGTGTGAAACAATAGAGTTTTGAATATGGGAACCAGTTGGTTACATATTCAGAACACCACTAAGTAGGGTAACAAGTTTGGGTATCGATTACTTTTTGAGTGAGTGAATTTGTTTGTTTTAGAAAAGATTTTAGGAAAAATATTTTCTCTAATACTTTCCATAAGAAAAGATTTCCAGCCTTTAGAATCATAATTCGGTATTTACTTGCCTTAAAGCATGGGTATACCTTGGATAATATCTTTAATTTCCTTCACGAAATATATTGTTCAAGATATACTTTTCTAACTTAAGAAAATCATATCCTTGATATCTTAAGTTAAGGCACGCTCAAAAGTTAGACTTTGGTCTATAAATACTGACTAATGATTCTCCATCACTCTTGATGCTCTCCCGGATTTTATTCAGTATTATTGAGAGCTTTCACATAGAGAACAACTAAACAATTTCCTAAAATAAAGTACGCATCTCATAGAGCTTTACATTACTCTTTCTTTGCTTTGTAAGAAAGCGTGTACTAAGAGAAACCGATTGTATTGAATCTCTAATAGAGGGGGTCGAGAGATTGGGTAGCGTTTGTGAGTTCATTCGCGAGTGCTTGTGAGTTCAGTGCAAGTGCAAAGTAGCACCGATAAGTCTCTAATTTGTACATGTTATTTGCGCTTATATATTACTTTTAGGTATAAGTTTTGAGACTTATAATAGGTTTTCTTGTGATATTTAACATTATAAGGGTTAAATTACTTGAGTAACAAAGTTGGTTTAAAATATGAAAATGCGCTTAATTAATTACTTGCTTGATTCTAATACTACTTATACATGCTAATTTGGTTTTTTGCCTATTTGTTTATTACTCTATTGTTTTGTTGTAGGTAAAATTATCAAAGAAAAGAAATTAGAAGAAGAAAGAAAAAAGAAAAAGAAAAAAACAGAAGCAATGGAGAACAATCATTAAAGAGAAATCAATTGGATGCAGAAAGCCCAAATAAAATAAGCAAAGTTGACTCATTGCTTTTGAGGTGTGAAAACAGAGTAACCTATCATATGTTTATAAAAAATGGAGATGCCCAATGTTGTCAACAACACACTGACGGCAGCCACAACATAGAAATTGGTCTTTTAGATCCTAAATCAAGAGGGAGCCACGCATTGAAATAAGGAGGGAAGAAAAAACCCTTCTTTTGAGGGGTGACGAAAAAAAACAAGAGAGCCGCACGAGACAGAGAGGACGAACGCATCGGTGAGAGCACGAAGCGTTTCATCTGATTCGTCATATGAATCTGGAGTTTCTTTCTCTCCTCTCGTAGTTTATGTTATCTAATTTCGTTAATTACTATGTTTAATTTCAGATTTTTGTTTCCAATTAGTTGGGTTAATTTAGTTTCAATGTCTACCTAAATTTCCATGTTCTAGGACTAGATGTAGTCTTTTATTTTCTGTCAATGATTTGAACTAAGTTGTTTGGATTGATTTATTTTTATTGCAATTTAATAATCTTGGTTTGTTTTCATATAATTGATTTGGCTAGTTGATTATATGTTTAAGATATTGGATTATTAGCGGAAGTGAAATTTCAATATTAGTTCGTGGGATTATCAAACGTCAAGTAGTATAATTTTAGGAATAGTTATACACTTGGTGTAATCCCCCTATTTTTAAAGAGCATTTTATTAATAGCTAAGTATGATCATTAGCGTGATTATATATTAATACTCCCCGAGTTTATAAAAAAAATAATTTGAATTTGGTTATACACTTATTGAAAAGCTAATTATATTTAATTATCGAACTTTGTTGTAATGGAATCAATTTGAGAAATATTGAGTTTATTTTATTTTTAACGAGTACGAGTTATTATTGTTTTATATGAAGTTGTATTAGTATTCTTATCATATTTCAAAAAGTAAATAGATGTACTTAGATATATATAAAAGGAGAGGGATTTAAAGGTAATTGGACCAAATAGTTAAATGGGGAAGGTTGAATTTTATTAAACTAGAGGGAAAAAAAAAGGGAAAAAGAAAAATAGATGGGAAGAAAGATGTGGAAGAAATGAAAGGAGGAAAGGGGGAAGAGGGAGTTCGAAGGAGAGAGAAGAGAAAGTGGAGGATGGCGGGATCCGGCGAGCCATTCACGGCGTCGATGGCGTCGAAGCAGATGCACGTATGCACAAGAAGGAAGAGAGAAAGAAGGCACACGAAGAGGAGGGAGTAAGAGCACGTTTTTGTTCGTATGGGGGCGTTTAGTGCGTGTTTTATGATCAAATCTCCAGGCTTACTTCATCCTTAATCTTTCATAGTAGTGGGTAAGTTAAGTTCTAATTTAATTTCAGTTTTTCCCAAGTTTAAGAAGTTAGGGTTTGTGATTGAAATTGAATTGGGGTTTTTGATTTGAAGGTTGTGAGTATGAATTGATTGAGTAGAATAGTTAGTTTGGATTGGTAAAATGATGATTAAACTTGTTAGTGTGAGTTGGGATGGCTTGAGGTTTGATTGAATGGAAGGTTTGTATTCTAATGCTATGTAGAACAATAAAGTGCTGTAATTCGTAAGCAAAACAGGTCAGTTTTGTAAATTGCGTATTTCAACAGTTTTCGGGCGTTTTTAGCAAAAATACTATTTCACAAAAGTTGTTCGTATCGAAATTTTACTCAAGATAGGCTCAATAAACGCTTGATTTGGTGTTCGAATGAGGAAGTTATGCCCATTTTAAGTTTCTGCTGAAATTAATAAATTGTATATTAGTTTCGAGTGTTTTAAGTTTGAATGTTTTCATGTGAATGTTTCCTAATGGATTTTGGAGTACCTAAATATATATTATGAAACTTAAGTGTTGGTTTTATATAAACTAAGAGAGATTTTTAGTATTGTTAGTATTAGTTAGGTATGTCATTTGAAGTAAGAGGCTCATATTTTATAAAACTAGAGTTAGTTAAAGCTCATTACTAGTTAGCCAAGTCTATTATTATTTATTGAATACATATGTGTTATTATGTAGCTTTCCAGTTCACTAAAGAGTCGTTTTGGAGCTGGTTGTTTTGATGTGATTCGTAAGAGGTAAGATTTCTTACTCAAATATTTTATAGTTTACAAGCAAAGTATTGAAAATTGTGATTTTGGCTTGAAAGGGAGGATGTTCCTCCACAAATCGAAAGTTTAGTTTCCAAAGAAACTTTTATAGTTTACAAGAAGTGTTTTTAAAAAAAAAATTATCTCGATTTTGTTGAGAATGGATTGAATGGGAGGATGTTCCTCCAAATATAGAAAGTTTGTTCGAACCGCAATTAAAGGAAAGATTATGGAAAGATATTTCGAATAGTTTTATGTTTTGAAAGTTGACGGGATTACCTAAGTGGTATCTCAAGGAATTGGAACTTCGTCGGGTTCGTCTCGACTTTATAGATACAGAATAGTTGGGGGGTACGTTGATCAGTACCTCGGACTTAGATCTTCTGCTGCGGTTTGGCCGTATGTAGGGTGTGCACACTAGGGGTCTTTGTCTGTAGTTATCCGGAGGGCCTAGCTAGCCCAAATGCAAAGAAAGTTTGTTCCATTCCATAGATTTATGATTCTAAGATTCTGGAAGAAATTGTTTTAGCAAAGAAAATAGAAGAATATTTGGTTTGGAAAAGAAATGAAGAAAAATGTTTATAATGTTTTTATTTAGCATTGTGGTTGCAAAAGAAAATGATTTGTAGGATATGATAATGTATCCTACCTGCATATATATTTGGCTTTATGGTATGGAATCTTGCTCGCCCGGTTTGGCGATACTACATGTCCCGGTATATGCGAGTACATGAAGGTAATGTATTATGAAGAAGGTTCGTTGTTGGAAGTTTGTTGTATGCTTATACTGTTTGTATCGCGGCAAGGACGATCAACTTTGTAATATTATAGTTAATAGTAAAATTGTAATTAAATTAAAAAGGTTTGAGTTTGCAAAGTCTAGACTGGTTTTGGTTGCTGGGTTTTGAGGATACAAGTTTATGAATCAGATGCGAGTCCTAAATTAAATTTTAGGCAGTCCATATTTCAAATGGAACTCTGCCGAATTTTCTATAGAATTTTACCATTATTTAATTAAATTAAGCACTCGAAATTCAGGGGTATTATAGTTGGTATCAGAGCAGGGTTTGTTTTTAGGTACGCACGGATCTCCATATCCAAGCGTAGGAGTAAAATAAGTTCAAAAATGAGTCGAGTAAAAGTTAGGTGTAAAATAAACCAAAGCCGTCGAGAGTTCGCGCTTGCCTTACTGTTGTGTGTGAATGTTATGTGAGTCGTTTGATATTTGTTGTTCAATGTGACTTTTATATTGTTGTGTATTGGAATATGTGTATATACATCGTGATATATACAGTTTGAACCATATGCTTAGGTAACTATATGAAAGAGTGCACACGAGAAGCGTGTTTGTGGGTCTATAACCCATATCATTTTCTTAATTATGTGAATTGATTGGCCAACGTGGAGAGTGGAAACTAGTTTAATAGCATGTAATTGGTAGTAGGTTATAGTTACTATGAATCCTATCTTTCAGTTATATTATTATAATTATTGTTTGTTTTATTTAAAAGAAAAGAGTATTCATTTGATTAAGATTGAAAGTCCGATTTACCTTCGAAGCATTTTGAAATAGTTTCGAAAAGGCTTGAAATTGGAAGTATTTGCTTAGAAGTAGATTATTGAAAAATTGGTTTAGCTACAAAATGAATTTATATAGTTTTGAAACTTGATTGCTCGAAATAGAATGATTAAAGTTCAATGCCAACAAGGTTGCCCCTTTGTAGTTTTTGCTCCTCGATGAACCTAGGCATTGAGTTGAAGCGAGACACAAAGATAATGGCAAAATGGAGGCTTGACTCTTAATTGTGAAGAGTAGAGTTCTTGGTTTTAAATCTATGGATTTTGATGTTTGATAAATTGTTTAATATTCAATCTCTTTTGTTTATAAGTTTCGAGGACGAAACTTTTTGTTAGGGTGGTATATTGTAATCCCCCTATTTTTAAAGAGCATTTTATTAATAGCTAAGTATGATCATTAGCGTGATTTTATATTAATACTCCCCGAGTTTATAAAAAAAATAATTTGAATTTGGTTATACACTTATTGAAAAGCTAATTATATTTAATTATCGAACTTTGTTGTAATGGAATCAATTTGAGAAATATTGAGTTTATTTTATTTTTAACGAGTACGAGTTATTATTGTTTTATATGAAGTTGTATTAGTATTCTTATCATATTTCAAAAAGTAAATAGATGTACTTAGATATATATGAAAGGAGAGGGATTTAAAGGTAATTGGACCAAATAGTTAAATGGGGAAGGTTGAATTTTAAACTAGAGGAAAAAAAAAGGGAAAAAAATAGATGGGAAGAAAGATGTGGAAGAAATGAAAGGAGGAAAGGGGGAAGAGGGAGTTCGAAGGAGAGAGAAGAGAAAGTGGAGGATGGCGGGCTCCGGCGAGCCATTCACGGCGTCGATGGCGTCGAAGCAGATGCATGTATGCACAAGAAGGAAGAGAGAAAGAAGGCACACGAAGAGGAGGGAGTAAGAGCACGTTTTTGTTCATATGGGGGTGTTTAGTGCGTGTTTTATGATCAAATCTCCAGGCTTACTTCATCCTTAATCTTCCATAGTAGTGGGTAAGTTAAGTTCTTAATTTAATTTCAGTTTTTCCCAAGTTTAAGAAGTTAGGGTTTGTGATTGAAATTGAATTGGGGTATTTGATTTGAAGGTTGTGAGTATGAATTGATTGAGTAGCATAGTTAGTTTGGATTGGTAAAATGATGATTAAACTTGTTAGTGTGAGTTGGGATGGCTTGAGGTTTGATTGAATGGAAGGTTTGTATTCTAATGCTATGTAGAACAATAAAGTGCTGTAATTCGTAAGCAAAACAGGTCAGTTTTGTAAATTGCGTGTTTCAACAGTTTTCAGGCGTTTTTAGCAAAAATACTATTTCACAAAAGTTGTTCGTATCGAAATTTTACTCAAGATAGGCTCAAGAAACGCTTGATTTGGTGTTCGAATAAGGAAGTTATGCCCATTTTAAGTTTCTGCTGAAATTAATAAATTGTATATTAGTTTCGAGTGTTTTAAGTTTGAATGTTTTCATGTGAATATTTCCTAATGGATTTTGGAGTACCTAAATATATATTATGAAACTTAAGTGTTGGTTTTATATAAACTAAGAGAGATTTTTAGTATTGTTAGTATTAGTTAGGTATGTCATTTGAAGTAAGAGGCTCATATTTTATAAAACTAGAGTTAGTTAAAGCTCATTACTAGTTAGCCAAGTCTATTATTATTTATTGAATACATATATGTTATTATGTAGCTTTCCAGTTCACTAAAGAGTCGTTTTGGAGGTGGTTGTTTTGATGTGATTCGTAAGAGGTAAGATTTCTTACTCAAATATTTTATGTTTACAAGCAAAGTATTGAAAATTGTGATTTTGGCTTGAAAGGGAGGATGTTCCTCCACAGATCGAAAGTTTAGTTTTCAAAGAAACTTTTATAGTTTACAAGAAGTGTTTTTTAAAAAAATTTATCTCGATTTTGTTGAGAATGGATTGAATGGGAGGATGTTCCTCCAAATATAGAAAGTTTGTTTTTCGAACCGCAATTAAAGGAAAGATTATGGAAAGATATTTCGAATAGTTTTATGTTTTGAAAGTTGACGGGATTACCTAAGTGGTATCTCAAGGAATTGGAACTTCGTCGGGTTCGTCTCGACTTTACAGATACAGAATAGTTGGGGGGTACGTTGATCAGTACCTCGGACTTAGATCTTCTGCTGCGGTTTGGCCGTATGTAGGGTGTGCACACTAGGGGTCTTTGTCTATAGTTATCCGGAAGGCCTAGCTAGCCCAAAGGCAAGGAAAGTTTGTTCCATTCCATAGATTTATGATTCTAAGATTCTGGAAGAAATTGTTTTAGCAAAGAAAATAGAAGAATATTTGGTTTGGAAAAGAAATGAAGAAAAATGTTTATAATGTTTTTATTTAGCATTGTGGTTGCAAAAGAAAATGATTTATAGGATATGTTAATGTATCCTACCTGCATATATATTTGGCTTTATGGTATGGAATCTTGCTCAGCCAGTTTGGCTGATACTACATGTCAGGTACATGAAGGTACATGAAGGTAATGTATTATGAAGAAGGTTTGTTGTTGGAAGTTTGTTGTATGCTTATACTGTTTGTATCGCGGCAAGGACGATCAACTTTGTAATATTATAGTTAATAGTAAAATTGTAATTAAATTAAAAAGGTTTGAGTTTGCAAAGTCTAGACTGGTTTTTGGTTGCTGGGTTTTGAGGATACAAGTTTATGAATCAGATGCGAGTCCTAAATTAAATTTTAGGCAGTCCATATTTCAAATGGAACTCTGCCGAATTTTCTATAGAATTTTACCATTATTTAATTAAATTAAGCACTCGAAATTCAGGGGTGTTATACTTGGGGTGGTTTTATATGAATTTCTTGTTCGTAATGGGTTTATATTAATTGTTATGACCACGGAAGTAGGCGTAAGATTATTATAAATACAAGTTTTCTACCTTGGAAGAGGAGATAATATATCATAAGAAATTCGATCATTGCAATACAATAGTTTTCAATCCGACAACTAGTTTAATTTCATTGTAGAAGTTAATTGGCGAAATCTAAGTCCTAGAACTATCTCTTATACTTGATTCTTACCTATTGTTTGACGTTTTTAGTGTTACAATTAGTAGTTCATATTATTTTATTTTAGTTATTATCACTATTCACATTACCCGAATCGTCTAAATAATATTAGATTTTCTTAATTTGGTAGTTGATTATAAACCTCCTTGTGGGAAACGATATCTTGCTTACCCTATATTTACTTTAATTGACCCGTACTTTTATGGTACTTTTAGGACCGACCAAGCACACACGAATTAGTATGGGGAGCATTGTTTCCCTGGAGTAAGGGAACTAGGAGAGTGCGGGAGTATCCTTGTTTTTCAAAGTTGATTAATAAGAAAACTAGCGTAGGAGGACGTAGGCCTTTGTTTGGCTGAACCTCGTTAAATTTAGTGTGCTCTTTACTACTTTCAAGTTTTATTGTTTCTGCTATCGGGAACCGACTCAACTGGTTCCCTTTACATGGAAATAATTTGAATTTGGCACCAATTCGTCTAAGTACTCAATTCACCCCTCCCTCTTGAGTACATTGCAAACGTTCACATACAGGGCTTGTCAATTAAAGAGTTTCATCACGAAGGTTATGTTTATGGGTTGAATAGCGAGACCATGGATAGGGGGACTTGGGTAACATAATATGAGATGAAAAATTAGGAATCTTCCCATTCATAGATGAAGTGGCTACTTAGAGATGGTCAGTTAATACGCCAGTTGGTACATTGGAATTAAAAACCAAGCAAAGCATCACAAAGGACACAATTAGGGATATTTTAATCACAAAATTACTTCTAGCAATCAAAGCCAAATGGCCAATAGATGGGTGTAAACAAATCACTTGTGAGAAAAAGCTCAACTAATCCGGTTAAAATGGGCTTAACTTATCCGGAAATGAAATGGAGCGGGTGGAGGCAGAGCAATTGAGAAAACTCCATTGATCCGGTTCACAATCGAATCAAATAATCCTTAACTAATCCAGTTATAGCTGAAAACTGGATCAGCCAATGTAGCGCCCGTTCGGCATCACTATAAGTTTCCAGTTTTTGGTTTTATGAATATAAAAGTCTTATGATATAAGAGGTATAATAAACTTAAAATTATTCATACTTATACTAAACATGTCAATTTTGAAACTGGGAACAGAAAACTAGAAACTACTTTTCCTAGTTTCCATATTTTTGTTTTTTATTTAAAAAAAAAAGAAATTTGGAAATAGAAAATGATAACGAATGAACCCGTAACTAACTGGTCCGATTTTCAACGATAGCCGGATCAGTTAAGTATAGATTTGATTAAAAAAACGAGCCTAATAAATTGATCCGGTTTTCTTGGTATAACCGCATCGGTTAGGTGAAAACCTGATTTAGAAAAAAAAAAGGACCTATATTAACAAGTCCTCCCACGCAAACTGTGACTTCTCTTGAGAGAGAATAGGAAGAGAGAGAGGCTCTCTAGATGGGGTTTAGCAACCCCCGACCACCTGAAAATTCCCGACTCTGCTCCATCCCTTCCATCTCTCCTCTGCTTTTCTCTAGTCTTCACTCACCCATGACTCACAATTTCAAGAACTCAAAAGCTCCCACATCGATCTGCTGCTACCTGCGCTACTATTTTTGGCCAAACTCAAGCGGTGAAGATGACGATTCGCATTCCCCAGCCAACTATCCAGCACCGATGTAATAGCCGCCACCTCAGAACCAACTCTATACGACGCGATTGGTTTTCAATCCAGGTAAGTCTTCTATCTCTTTTACTAAATTCATTAATCTTGAATAAGTATAAATTTGAAATTTCTCTGAAATCAGTCCTAATTTCCAATTGTTCTCTATTGTGAGAAAATCTCCTTGTTGGTCTTCTGTTTCTAGTATGTATGTGAGCTTATATGATCGATGTTCATGGATTTTGCTTCAGTATGCTAGCCACTTATGGAGCCTTTGTCAAATTTCTACTTTGTCCTTGTGTTCTTGTGGAATTCAATTTGACCCTGCTGGAATATTTTTCTTTCGACTCTGCTACACTAAATACCTCTGCATTCTTTACAATTGCAATTATATGCTCAGTTCTCAAGGTTTGGAGGCATGTATACATGTTATAATCTTATGTCATATTTTTCAAGGTCAAGATGTTGTAGATTGGTCGGCATGTATATTATTTGGGTGGGTTTCTATACTGAAAAAACATGTTGTGAGTTTCTTCTATTTGAAAACTCTTACAAAATTAAGCCATGTCATTTTTTGTACTAGTGTTTATCGGCACCTTCGATGCAACACCATTTTCTTTATGGACTACTCCAGGTTGGGGAAATTAATTAAGGCTATGTTTGTATGGTATGTGAGATTGTTTTATTTTACCATGTGTCGTATCAACATTTGCAGAGCCTCTTGCATATGGGTGCCATCGTTGATAAATAGATTTTCATGGTTAAGCCATATACCACATATTGAAATGGTATATGCTATTAGACTATCGCTCTATGCGTATTCGACCACTAATTGGATAAATGACATAATTGTCTTGCAATTACTAATCTGTATGCTTTATTTCATGGCAAAATCATGGCTCTGGATAAAAATTGTTCTCTCTTTGCTATTGTATAAGTCTGATTGTAATTGTATTAATTGCCACAAAACTGCGAGTAAATGCCACTTTGTAACTATTGTGCCCCATTTTTGGGACTGGCGCCTAGCCTTGCCCAGCATCATTCGATGCCTGCCTAGACACTTGGTGTCTTTGAAACTTTATATGCTTAACTATTGTGAAAACTACTATTGGAGGCAATGCAACGTCGTTGGAAGGCTCATACATTCTCACACTATACATCGACTATCAAGCAATAGCAAACTCCTCATACGGTTGATATATGTATTTCATATGAAACATAATTTAATTGTAACTCTCTTACTTTTCTGCTATTTGATTGGAACTCTCTATTATTCTTGCAATAATTCTACGCGATTGGCTTTTGGCCTTGCCCAACACTCTGTGATGCCTACCCAGACTTACGTCTTATGTCGAAAATTGAATAGCATGTTAAATATAAGTAATCCATGAAAATTATTAGTTGGAATATTCAAGGTGCTAAAAGACAGAATGCCTTTAGTGAGATTCTTTTTCTCACTCGAAAATACAAACCTGATTTAATCATAATTGAAACCATGAGCTCAAAAATAAATCAGCAGAAGATTCTTACTACTATGGGTTTTGATGATATACTCATCATAGATCCAATTGGCCATAGTGGTGGAATATGGGTACTATGGAAAAATGACTCTTATTCTATTACACCGCAAACATCATCGTCCCGTTTGGCTCACTTCATAGTTCAAGAAAAATGTTCGTCTTTTTCTTTTTGGCTCACTGGTATGTATGCTCCTGCCCATAATATTGATAAAGCACCTTTTTGGACTCAGGTAACTGAATTCTTCTCCAATCTTCACCTACCTTGGTGTCTTATTGGAGATTTTAATGAACTCTTGCACATTAGTGACAAAAGAGGGGGGAATTTTGCCACCCCTGCCCGTTGTCAAATTCTCTCGGGCTTCATATTCTCTTGTCAGGCTCAAGATGTTTTCAGCCCTCCGAACTCCTTCTCTTGGAGGAAAAGACATAACGACCAATATATATATGAAAAACTTGACCGTTGTTTAGTCTTTCCCCAATGGGCATCAAAGTATCGAAATTCATTTCTCCACTATGATGCTTATACCTGCTCTGATCATGCACCTATAATATTGACTACAACTCAAATAAGACAATACAAGCCAGCCATATTTCGTTTCCAAATTGCATGGACTAATGATCCTAATACAAGAAAAATTGTTAGTAAATATTGCAACGGCAACATTCACGTTCACATTTCTATAATATAACCCGAAAACTTCAGTTTATTAAACAAGAACTCAAACTATGGGCAAGGAAAATTTTTGGACATCTCCAACAGAGATTGGACCAAAATCATTCTAGAATAGTAAACGTCCAACAACAATTGCTGCAGTTTCCTAGCAATTCTCATATTAAGCAGCACTTAGGACGACTAGTTCGTCAACGAGAACGATTATTAACATTCAACCAAAAATATTGGGGTAAATATTCTCGAGAACAATGGCTGACAAAAGGAGATCGTAACTCTTCTTTTTTTCATTCCAAGATTACTGCTAAGTTCAAACGTCAACGAATTTTGTGCATTAAAAATCATTTGAATCAATGGGTCAATTCCTCGAATGAAATCCACTATGCTTTCTTATCTGAATTTCAAGAACGCTTTAAATCCGCTCACCGGTATCCTCGCCCTGTCTTGACGCCTTGCATCTCCCCTATTGTCTCTGATACAGATAATTCCTATTTAATAGCTCCTATTTCTGACAAAGAAATTCGAGCTGCTATATTTAGCATTGATCCCACAAAATCCCCAGGATCAGATGGTTATGGATCTAAATTCTTCCAACAATATTGGGATATTGTAGGTTATGACATCTGCAAAGCCATACATGATTTTTTCAGTCATGGTCACCTTCTTCGTAGTGTTAATCATACATTAATCACTTTGATACCGAAAACCGCTACTCCTGAAAAGCCGAATCAATTTAGACCTATCAGCTTATGCACCACATTATATAAAATTATCTCGAAAATTTTGGTAGTCTTCGCCCAATTCTTGTTAAAATTATCAGCCCATTTCAAAATGCCTTTACTCCCGGAAGGCTTATCCATGATAATGTTCTTATTGTTCAAGAAATCCTGAATATCTTTAACAAATCAAAAAGTAAAATGGGATGGTTTGCCCTGAAATTAGATATGGAGAAAGCCTATGACCGTATAGAATGGGATTTTTTAGCCCACGCTCTTAAAAGTTATGGTTTTCATCACCAATGGATCAAATGGATCATGCAATGCATTTCGACTGTCTCCTACTCACTTATCATAAATCAAGACACAACCTCTATCTTTCACCCTTCTCGAGGACTTCGCCAGGGCGACCCTTTATCACCTTATCTTTTCATTTTATGTATGGACATTCTCTCGTTCTAAGAATCGGATTTTTGCAAGCAAAAGTTCAAAATCAGGAATTGGAATCAAACTTGCCCCACATTCTCAGATAATTCCAGGGCTATTCTTTGCTGATGACGGATTATTATTTTGTAAAGCTAACTTAGATTCTGCTCACCGCCTAAAAAATGTTCTGGACTCTTTTTGCCTTAATTCAGGGCAGTATGTGAATTTTCATAAATCAGCGATCATGTTTTCTAAATATGTCCCAAATTCTAGACGTAGATCAATTGGTGGTATTTTCAATATGACCCCAAAGGTTTTTTTGGGAAGATATTTGGGCGTTATTTTTTACAATTATAAGCCAATGCCTAGCGATTATCACCAATTAGTTCAAAAAGTTGACAACAAAATTAAATCTTGGCACAATCATTTTCTCTCGAAAGCTGGAAAATCAGTTCTTATTTAGAGTCATCTAAAATCTTCCCCAGCCTATCTTATGGCAACGACTCATATTCCCAAGATAATATGTTCTACAATAGATAATATCAACCGAAAGTTTTTTTGGCGCTCATCAACGAACTCTTCGGGGCTATCCCTGATTGCGTTGTCAAAAATTTGTCGCCCTAAAAAATATGGTAGATTGAATTTTCGGAAAATGGCCCATGTAAATGAATCATATTTAGCTAAAATGGGTTGACGAATCCTTTCTGACCAACACTCTCTCTGGCCAACTCTTATGCGCCAAAAATACCTTCGGAATACTTCCTTCTTTGAGTACAAAGCTAAGCCACGAGACTCTCATATTTGGAAGACCATTCTTCGATCTCGAGAGCTTCTAAGAAAAGGAATACGATGGAAAATTGGAACTGGAACAAATGTTTATTTCTGGATTGACAACTGGTGTGCTAATCAAAGCCTTATAGAAATGTTAAATCTTCAGATAATGTCTATTGCTAATCTGGACCTTACTGTTAGTAATGTCATTCTTCCATCAAGGCAATGGAATGTTTATCTCCTTAATGACTTAGTCCCATCCCATATCGTCCACCTAATCTTGGGGATTCCTATCCCTAGCTACCCCACTCCAGATATTCCTTGTTGGGGACTAACTAGCTCTGGTGAATTTTCTGTTAAAACAGCTACCTGGCTAGCTCATGGAATTACTCCTTCTAATAGTATTCCTTGGCCTTTTAATTGGATATGGAAAATTAATATAGCCCCTAAAGTACAAATTTTTCTATGGCAATGTCTACAAAATGGTCTGCCATTGAAATTAAATTTAGCCGACCGTCAAATCACTAATGACACTCTTTGCCCCCTTTGTAAGTCTGACAATGAGACTCTTAACCATTTATTTTTCTCATGCCCTCTAATTTGTCAATATTGGAATTCAAATTATATACGACCAAAAATCCGTCATATAGTGCCTCAAGACCTTGTACAATGCCTAACATGTCTCCGTCCCTACCATCAGGCCTTACAATTGTTCTGTTACAGTTTGTGGAGTATTTGGAAGGAACGCAATTCCATTGTGTTTGAGGAAACTATGCTTAATTTAAATCGTATCTATTATAGAGCATGGCATTTGTATTTGGAATGGACTACTCGAACTATGATGGATTTTTCCTTTACTATTTCTTCACTTCCTTGTTACAGGTCCCCGTCTTCCATTGCAGTTAGCTGGCAGCCTCCGCCCCCCGGTTGCTTCAAGCTAAACTTTGATGGTTCAGTTATTGGATCCTCAGCTGCTGTCGGTGTTGCCATTCGCAACTCTCATGGCCTTCTTGTGGCCGCACAAGCTTATCGATTTGGTCAAATCTCAACTCTCATTGCTGAAGCCTGGGGATTAAGAAATGGACTTATACTTGCCATTCATCAGCATATTCAAGATCTATATATCGAAGGATATAATCAAGTAGTTATAAGAGTGCTGCAAGGGAATTACATTTGCCCTTGGACTATCCAAACCCTAATTGATGACAGTCGACATCTGCTTCGTTAGTTTAGATTCTACACCATTAAGCATATTTTTCGAGAAGCTAATCGGGTAGCAGATCTTCTATCAAAAAAAGGTCACAATACTGCCTCGGTGGACGTGGATGTTTCAACGGAACCTTTGTTAACTAAATTTGTTCTTCTTGATTCGTTAGGAGTCCTAACTTTCTTTATGTACCAAAAAAAAATAAAAAAATAAAAAAATTCCTCCCACGCAATGCTTAAATAATTACCAACAATAACTGGTGTTACTTTATTACATTGTTTAAATAGTTTCCAACATTCACTACAAGCTGAATATTATAAAAGAAATCAGGCCACTTGTCTTCCAACATCCACTGCAATCTGTACATAAATCAATATAATTCCCCAGTGCACTAGCACTAGCTTCACACATGCTTATAGCTTCACACATGCTTATTGCCCTAGGTGGTTCATATATTCCCATAGTTGCAGAATTGGTAACTTGAATTGTGGTGGAGCTCATGATCTACAAAATCATAAATGAGACATTGAAAGCCAACACAAACAAAAGAACTAGAAATAAACAAATTCCACTAATCCTAACTAGAAACAAATCAGACATCAATACACGACATCAATAAAGACAAAGCAATCGAAACATTACCGCATGAAGAGATGAAACATTGCATTGCTAGAGAAATACCAATACTAGTGTAGACACATAACCGTGTCTCCTCATTTGAGGATCCGATGATGAAACATACCGTGGTCTTAATTGGTCCGAACCAAGGGCAGAGCAGTCTGAAAAGCCATTCAAAACCATTTCGAAAAGTGTTAAAATCCTATTTTAACGCCCAATTAATTATTCATGATAATTAGTTGTATTTTGAGCCCAATCTTTTGAAAAGTCCAATTAATGGTTTAATAATGATTAATTGATTTATCTTAATAAATAAATATTTTTAAAAGATATTTTTTATAGTTAAAATCAGATTTTATCCCGTAAAATCAGATATCTGTAGTTAAATGATAAAAATAAAATCTTTTAAAACGCGTTTTCTAAAAAGCTGGCATAGGCGTGTCAAAATCCAGGCGGGTGCACCTGGCGCACCACCGTGCGCTTGGCGCACAACCTTGCGCTTGGATCACCCTGCTGCGTCAGGCGCAGCTTTTCCTGACACGTGGCACGGTACCACACACTATGTCGTGCGCGTGGCGCACTGCTCTGCGTCGAGCATAGTTCTCTGTGTGAGACGCGGATTTTCTTTCTTATCTTTTTCAAAACGCGTACCACGTGTACGCTTTCTACTGGGCATGTCGTGTCATGCGCTTGACACGTCATCCTGCGCCAGACGCAGCTGGCACGTGAGGCGCAGTGTCGTTTTCCCTATAAATAGACCCGATTTTCGTACAGATTTAAGAACGGATTTTTCACATTAACACACAACTCTCGACTTTTATATTACAAATACCTTACGAACCTCTCTACGAAACACAAACCTCCCTGCAAAAACTCATACTTTCGAATACAAGCACATTCAATCTACATACTTTCATACATTTAGATTTTCAGGTTTCACGATTACTCTTCTCGAAGGTTGTCAATCTCGCAGATCCAAGCCACGGTATAATCCTGAGGGTCCTTGAATAAATTAATTATTTTTATATTGAAGTTACTAACCATTTATTTCATGATGTAGATCTTTGATATAAAATCGCTCAACTGTATATTCTAATCTTTATTTCTTTTTACATATTATTATATGCTTGCCTGATTATTCTATGCATATTATATGATTATCCTGCTTTATGATTTTTATCACCCATATGTTATTTATTGCTAATCAAGACCTAAAGAACTGTTCTAACATTAATCAGATTAATTTGGACAACCTGCTAGGTTCCCTGTAAATTGATTGCATAATAACATGTCACTAAAAAATAGTCTTTTATGTGTTTCCTGAACCAACCTAGATCTCTAAATATTTTCGGGGTGCTTAAAACATTATGTGGTTATTCTTTTGCATAAAAATTGACATGAATCGATATTTAGTAGAGGCCAAAGCAACGGCAACATAGTTCCTGACTGTGTTTGTACCCTCACCCCCAAATGGTTGAGGCGATGAGGTACCTCTCGTGCCTAGGGTCAGCAGCACACATCATGTTCTTGGCGTCCCACATTTGTTGAGTGAGCTCATGGACCATAAGCGCACGGTACTGCTGGGAACCATGCGAGGTCAAGGGGGTAAACTCAACCATGAAAAAACGGAGCGGAGGGAAGGGGATCAAGTTGACGGCGAGCTTGCGTAGGTCAGAGTTGAGTTGACCAGGTAACAGGAGCAGCACCATTCATGGTGGCTGAGATCAAATGGTTAAGATCACCAATTGTATCCAAATACCATGAATAGATTAGAGGATCACCCAAATTCAAGCACCAGTACTATGAATGCATTATGCATGTGCCATTCTTAATTCACAAACCAATATGCAAAAGTAGCATAAACATGGTTTATTTAGTTGATCTTACCAAATGAAGCACATATTAGAGCACTGTGGAGTCTCAAGCTACGTTGATAATTTCACAAACAAGAAGATTACAAAATTGGATTAGTGTGAAGTAGCAGAAATTCAGCATTGTCCTATGATCTTCAGCCATTCAAACACACCTAACGTACATCAAGCATGTGGTGCGACTGCATGGAGTTCCAACAGATATTATTTCAGATCTTGATTCAAGATTCCTCTAGAAATTTTGGTAAAAGGTCCAGTTGAATCTTGGGACAACATTGAAAATGAGCACTGCTTTTCACCCTGCAACCGATGGTCAGACTGAGAGGACTAATCAGACTATGGAAGATATGTTGAGAGCATGCGCAATTGACTTCCAAGGTAGTTGGGAAGACCAATTAGACTTGATTAAGTTTTCGTACAACAATATTTATCATGCGAGCATTAAGATGGCTCCTTTTGACGCATTGTATGGAAGGAAGTGTAGAAGTCCTATTTGTTGGAATGATTTTAGTGAGAATATATAGTATTGGGGACAAAAATTTTGAGGAGACTGTAAGAATGTCAAGTTGATTCAGGCTAGAATTCAGGCTGCTCAAGATAGGCAGAAGAGTTATGCCGATTTAAAGCGAAGAGAAGATAAATTCGCAGTAGGTGATAAAGTGTTCTTGAAAGTATCACCAACTAAAGGAGTAATGAGATTTGGGAAAAAGGGCAAACTAAGTGCTAAATATGTTGGCCCGTATGAAATTTTGCAAATAATCGGGAAGGTAGCTTATAAGTTGGCTTTGCAAATGGAATTTGAGAAAATGCACAACGTGTTTCATATTTCCTAACTCAAGAGATATATTCCTGATGAGCGTCATGTTTTGGAGCCTGAGAGAATCCAAATCGATAGTAGCCTCACATATGAGGGAAGGTTTATGAGAATTCTTGATAAAAATTAAAGGTGCGTAGTTCACGCAATAAGGATGTGAATATCGTGAAAGTGCTTTGGTCTAACCATGAGTCTGAAGAGGCAACACGGGAAGCCGAAGACGAAATGAAGAAGAAGTATCCTGAGTTATTCCTTGAGGGCGTAACTCGTTTTCTTTAAGGGGGGTAGAATGCGATAGAATTTTGCGCTTTTTACCTTATTTTATGGTATTTTTAAGCATTTTTATGCTTCTTTTGGCGATTTGCACATGTGAAGTGCAAAATAAATTGGTTCTCCGCATGGAAAATGTGTTCATGAGTAACACAAGTGGTTTTAAAGTTGGTAAAAGTGTGCACATGTGTGTCACAAGTATTTCTCAAATGGAAGTTGAGTCAAAAACTTTTGGAAATGTGTGAGTTTTCGTGCCAAGTTTCGGGACGAAACTTCTTTTAAGGGGGGTAGACTGTAATCACACGTAAATTTTTATGAATTTTATAAATATATTTTAATGTATAGTTATATATATTTTAGTATGTTTTAGTATTTAAACGATTTAATTCTTGAAAGGTTGACTATTTGAAAGTCAAAGGAATTATTTTAATGATTTAAAGAAGTCAAACATTTTAGTTAGTCATACTTTGAAATATATTTGAAAAACTTAAAATACTTTTTGGGTTGTGAAAAGGATTTTAGATTGGGTATGAGGAACCCAACCACTCAAATCATCAATCATTAAATATTAGTTTTAGCCCAATCACTTCTTTCTAAGCCCAAAAAGGGAAACCTATATAAACCCCATAAACCCCAATTTCCCACACACTTATTTTCTCTCTCCTCAATTTTCCCCAAATTTTCGACCCCCTCTTCTTTCTCTCTCTCTTTTCTTTTCTTTTCTTCCTCCATATCCTTTCTACGGCCTTCCTCCTTCGAACCGATCGGCACAGCCACCATCGGCCGACGGCCACCATCCAACAGCAACAGCAGGCCGCAGCAACACCGCCTCCCTCCTTGCCGTGTCTCTATCCTCTTCTTTGTTGGTTATTTCTTCATCCTCAAGTTTTATTTTGATGCAAAGCTTGTATTTAAGGGTTTGTTTTAATATGTTTATGTTTAAAAGTTGTAGTTGATGATTTAATTTTGAATCTAATCAAAATTCTAGATTTACTTATTATGTTAAAATAGGGTTTTAAATTATCAAAGCTTTGATTTTTAAGGTTTTATGAGTTGGAAAACCATAGTAGTATATTATAGTTTATGAAATTGAGTATTCTTATGATTTTAAGTATGTTTAAAAAGAATTTTAGTATATTATAAGTTACTTGAAATTTAAAATGGTTGTTGATGATGGAGCTTTTATGATTTGAATATGAGTTTTAAGGGTTTTTAACAACTAGTGTAGTAGTACTATACTAGGAGGTTTTGATAATTAAGTTTTAGTGATGGGAAAGGGTTTTTTAACACTTTTATGAAGGCTTTAAAGTATTTTATTATTGTTGGAAATTTTAAAGTATTGATTGTGGAATATATTGGTTGTTTTAGGCGGAGAATTCTCTTAAGGTTGTGAAAGTGGCCTCTCGATTTGTCTACACAAGGTACGTACATACCTATGTGTTTATTGGATTAGTATCATGTCCTAAGGATGAGAATTGTGTAGTATCATGTAGGGAACTATTTTTTGTTCATATATGATTTCTATTAAATTGGATTTGCATGTTTTATGCCGTTGTGTGAAGTATGTTGGTTATGATTTTTGATATTATGTTTGTATGGAAGATTGATGCAAGCATATGGGATTTGGGAACTTTATTTTATTAATTCACATGAGGGATTAATATTTATGTTGGTTTGGATCATGATTGAATCATGTTGTTCCCTATGGATTATTTAATTACTTTATGAGGACCGAGGGCCTTATTTGGTAAGTTTGTTATTGTACCTCTGAAAGGTTAGTTGGTTGTTGACTTGGTTCAACAAATAAAGGAAGGTTATGGATTAAATGTTGGAATTAATCTTGGGTTGTTAAGTTGATGATGACCTTATCTAATCCTAAGATAAAAATGAAAGCTTATGATTGTTTGATGATTATACTATTTGTTCTACTTGTTAGTCATAACAAGTAATACATTATTAATCATATAAAGTGAAATGTGGATAGCAATAGCTTTAGATTTGTGCACGTCTGAAGTGTTGGACTAGTATGTGTTGGAGTACATGGTGGTAGCGCATGGATTTTCTTGGAACCGGATTAATCATCGTGTCCTAATTTTATTTAAAAGGTTCCTCGATATCGTAGGTGTGATACCCCGAACCTTAATCTCGTTTAATTAGCCACTAATCATGTTTATTAGCTTAATTGCGTCTTAATTTTTTTTTGAAATAATTATGGTTAAGATTATTTTCGAAAATAAATATATTTACTTTAGTATTATGAAAAATGATATTTATTATGACAAATGATATTATAATATAGTTTATGGATTTAATAAGAAAATCCTATATATTTTTACTACTTCATATGATTTGAGTTAATCATTTTTAGTTAAAGTCCAATGTTGAAGTATAGGAGTCAAAGTTAACTTAAAATTTGAAAAGAGTCAAGGTTTGACATTTTGGCATTCAAAGAAAATAAGAAAGAAAGAGGAATGAAGAGAGTTGGTTCAGCACTCAACTCCACGACACACACCCGACACCCACCGCCCATCTTCTTTCTTCTCTGCTCTTGTCTCCCACCTTGCTCCCCAAGGTGTTGAACCACCAATCCTCATTAAAGCCACCTCCATTTTGTCTCCTAAATCCAGCTATAAGTAGCCATGAATTGAACATTAAAATGTCAAAACAAAACCAACAAAGTTTCTTCTTCTTTGTTCCTATGTCTCGCTCCGCCTGCTGTGCCACCATAACCACCACTAGCGCACCACCGGTGCTCCGCCCAGATGCGCTGCACCACCGCAGCTCTACCGCGCCGCCCAGAACCCCTTCTTCCTTCACTCGCCTTCTTCGCTTCGACTGCCCTGCTGCTGCTTGTTCGTCCCTTCTATTCACTGCTCCACCGACGAGCGTCGTCGGCCTTCTGTTACCGTGCCCGCTGCCCATTCTCAGCGGAGTACCTCGATGCTCGCCAGAGCTCTGCTCCCCTCCCCTGTTGTCCGTCCCTGCTCAGTAGAGCAGAGGTACACTCTTTTCTTTTAAATTCTGAATTCTGAATTTTGACTTTTGACCAAAGCCCAATTTATCCTTTGATGATTAGATTAAGTTAAGCCCAAGTCTATTACTAGTTAGTTCTATTGGGTCTAAATCTAATTTCTTTAAGAGTTAGCTAAAGTTATTTTGTTAATTAAATATAGCTTGGACCTTAATCTAATTTGTTTGTAGTATTAGCAATGTCACTTTGTTAATTTGTTGGGCTAATAGAAGACTAAACTAATTTAATTAGTTTTAATTAAGACACTTAGTTTAACTCTTTTAATTGGGTTAAAGTTATTTTTCTGATTAAGTTATACTAAACTAAATAGTTTCATGAATATAGGGAATGGTTATAAATGTTTTTATGTTAAACAAGTTTAAATTCATTAATCGATGTATGTTAATGGTACTTTCAAACAAAGTGTTTTAAGTATTACAAATCAAAGAGGTTTAAATGAATCGACTTATTAATCTCTTGAATAGTTTCGTTTGAGTAATTTTAAATCATAGGTTATATAATGACACTTTGGAGTTATAAAATTAGAGGTGATATAAGCAAGTCATTTGGTTGAGGATAATTCCTAATTATGGGTTATGTTGTTATAACTTTGAGGTTACGAATGACGATTCTTGGAGGCTAAGTTATGACGATACTTAAGGGAGTAAGAAAGGGATTAGCATATGAGGTAATGTTCATGTCCAACTATTATGTGCTTGCCCGTATATGTTATGTATAACCTTTATGTCCAGCTATTATGCATGCCCGTATATGTTATATGTGATGTTTTATATGTGTATGCGTGAATACGAGTATATGATGCTGATTATGTGATAATGATTATGTTTTACAATGTTTATGTGGCATGATGAAATACGATATGATTCAATGATGTCCATGTGCACTATGAACTATGATGTTATGACTTATGAAATCTGGTTATCATGATTTATGGGTGTTGTTCGAGAATATGAATATATGCAAATCTTTAAAAGTGGATGGTTCTGCTGGCTTGGCATTATGAAATGAACTGGCAAATGGGCAAGTTACAGGTGGAGGAATTATGTTTACGATATACGAACGAACACGGATCAAAAGGGTCATATGATAGTGTTAATGCTATGTCCAAAACCTGTACTTGCCAACGAACTATGCTCACGCAAATGGTCCTTGCCGGCAGACTATCCAATGATATGTTTTCTGATAGTATTTCCGAACAATTACCAATATGATATATGTCCGTGCATGAAAGAGTTTAAGAACCAAAATCGTTTTTACGAGGCCGGAGTGAAGTTGCGAGTTTTCAACTCATTTTAGGTTATTTTCTGTGTTTTCTCTTTTCCATATTTTATGAAATTATTCAGGTATTATGAAGATAGCGCAGGATCAGTTATGTCAAGGATGCTCCGGAACGATTAAGTTGAAGTGACTCTGTATAATATTTGGGATATTTAGAATACTCTATATTCTATATTTAAGGGTAATAATTATTGCTCTAAGATGATCATTTGTATGTTTAAGAGGCCATTTTAGGCTATTATATTAATAGTGGGCCCGAACCCACAGGATTAAGTTATGATTTTGCTGCTAATTAAGGTTATGTATTTTTCGGTGTGTTACAGAGTGGTATCAGAGCCGAAACCTAGCCGGAAGTGCGGAGTCTTAGACTTTGCACCGCCTAGGTATGATCCTTTGGGAAATTAGACAATAAGGAAGTTGAGGTTCATTTTGATGATTATTTGGGTTAATAGAGCCTAAGATATAAGAAATAGTGTTATGAATGCCCTTTTGGAGTTTGAATGGTTATATCTGGACCTAATTGGTCTTAAGTTATATGAGTTATATGACCGTTACGATTTACATGATGTTATGTGGTTTTTAATAGTATTTCTTTGAATTTTGTTCTTTATGATATTTTTCAAAGCAAATTATTTTCTCCAATGGGATCTCACTGAATGGTCAAGTTAAGATCCAATGCCACCAAGTTTGCTACTCGAATTCACGAGTCGAGTTGAAATAAAGCTACAAAAGATGATGGCGGAATGGAGGCTGGATGCTTAAATGAAAGATTACGAAGGTGAGAACTCTAGTTTTAGAAAAATGGGATTTTCTGCTAAATCAAGTTTCGAGGACAAAACTTTTTCTAAGGGGGTGAGGATGTAATACCTCGAACCTTAATCTCATTTAATTAGCCACTAATCATGTTTATTAGCTTAATTGCGTCTTAAATTTTTTTTAAAATAATTATGGTTAAGATTATTTTCGAAAATAAATATATTTACTTTAGTATTATGAAAAATGATATTTATTATGACAAATGATATTATAATATAGCTTATGGATTTAATAAGAAAATCCTATATATTTTTACTACTTCATATGATTTGAGTTAATAATTTTTAGTTAAAGTCCAATGTTGAAGTATAGGAGTCAAAGTTAACTTAAAAGTTGAAAAGAGTCAAGGTTTGACATTTTGGCATTCAAAGAAAATAAGAAAGAAAGAGGAATGAAGAGAGTTGGTTCAGCACTCAACTCCACGACACACACCCGACATCCACCGCCCATCTTCTTTCTTCTCTGCTCCTGTCTCCCACCTTGCTCCCCAAGGTGTTGAACCACCAATGCTCATTAAAGCCACCTCCATTTTGTCTCCTAAATCTAGCTATAAGTAGCCATGAATTGAACATTGAAATGTCAAAACAAAACCAACAAAGTTTCTTCTTCTTCTCTGTTCCTATGTCTCGCTCTGCCTGCTGTGCCACCATAACCACCACCAGCGCGCCACCGGTGCTCCGCCCAGATGCGCTACCCCACCGCAACTCTACCACGCCGCCCAGAACCCCTTCTTCCTTCACTAGCCTTCTTCACTTCGACTGCCCTGTTGCTGCTTGTTCGTCCCTTCTATTCACTGCTCCACCGACGAGCGTCGTCGGCCTTCTGTTGCCGTGCCTGCTGCTAGGGGTGTTCGCGGTTTGGGTTAGTGCCGTTTAGGAGGTAACCCAACCCAAATCGCAAATATACGGTTTGACATTTTCCCAACCCAAACCGCACCGCACTTTTGCCCAAACCAACCCAAACTGAACCGCGCAAAATGGTTTGGTGCGGTTTGGTTTTCGGTTTAACCATTTTTTCCACCGCGACATTGATTTTGTAATCTAAGAGTAAAAAAAAATTGTTAATAAATATAAAGAGTCCTATTAAATATGAAGTTGACTTCATAATTAAACATAAATAATCATTTATCAAAAGTGTCTAAGTTCTTTAACTCAAACTTCTTTTTTTAGTTGTATACTTATATGCCACCTTGTCAAGTGTATTTAAAAAAAAAATCAAAATAGACAAAAAAAAAATTTAAAAAAAATCATATAAAATTACGTTTTACGGTGCCGTTTCGGTTTACAAAAAATAAAACCCAACCTAAACCACAAACCGCGGTTTGCTTGAAATCATAACCCAAATTTCAATTTGGAAACCGCAAAACAACCCAAACCGCGAAAAAATGGTTTGAGTTGCGGTTTCGTGCAGTCCAAATTTCAATTCTCGCCGTAGTACCTCGATGCTCGCCGGAGCTCTGCTCCCCTCCCCTGTTGTCCGTCCCTGCTCAGTAGAGAAGAGGTACACTCTTTTCTTTTAAATTGTGAATTCTGAATTTTGACTTTTGACCAAAGCTCAATTTAGCCTTTGATGATTAGATTAAGTTAAGCCCAAGTCTATTACTAGTTAGTTCTATTGGGTCTAAATCTGATTTCTTTAAGAGTTGGCTAAAGTTATTTTGTTAATCAAATATTAATATAGCTTGGACCTTAATCTGATTTATTTGTAGTAATAGCAAAGTCACTTGGTTAATTTGTTGGGCTAATAGAAGACTAAACTGATTTAATTAGTTTTAATTAAGACACTTAGTTTAACTCTTTCAATTGGGTTAAAGTTATTTTTCTGATTAAGTTATACTAAACTAAATACTTTCATGAATATAGGGAACGGTTATAAATGTTTTTATGTTAAACAAGTTTAAATTCATTAATTGATGTATGTTAATGGTACTTTCAAACAAAGTGTTTTAAGTATTACAAATCAAAGAGGTTTAAATGAATCGACTTATTAATCTCTTAAATAGTTTCGTTTGAGTAATTTTAAATCATAGGTTATATAATGACACTTTGGAGTTATAAAATTAGAGGTGATATAAGCAATAATCATTTGGTTGAGGATAATTCCTAATTATGGGTTATGTTGTTATAACTTTGAGGTTACGAATGACGATTCTTGGAGGCTAAGTTATGACGATACTTAAGGAGTAAGAAAGGGATTAGCGTATGAGGTAATGTTCATGTCCAGCTATTATGTGCTTGCCCGTATATGTTATGTGTAACCTTTATGTCCAGCTATTACGCATGCCCGTATATGTTATATGTGATGTTTTATATGTGTATGCGTGAATACGAGTATATGATGCTGATTATGTGATATGATTATGTTTTACATTGTTTATGTGGCATGATGAAATACAATATGATTCAATGATGTCCATGTGTATTATGAACTATGATGTTATGACTTATGAAATCTGGTTATCATGATCTATGGGTGTTGTTCGGGAATATGAATATATGCAAATCTGTAAAAGTGGATGGTTCTACTGGCTTGGCATTATGAAATGAACTGGCAAATGGGCAAGTTACAGTTAGAGGAATTATGTTTACGATATACGAACGAACACGGACCAAAAGGGTCGTATGATAGTGTTAATGCTATGTCCAAAACCTGTACTTGCCAATGAACTATGCTCACGCAAATGGTCCTTGCCGGCAGACTATCTAATGATAATGTTTTCTGATAGTATTTCCGAACAATTACCAATATGATATATGTCTGTGCATGAAAGAGTTTACGAACCAAAACCGTTTTTACGGGCTGGAGTGAAGTTACTGAGTTTTCAACTCATTTTAGGTTATTTTCTGTGTTTTCTCTTTTTCCTATTTTATGAAATTATTTAGGTATTATGAAGATAGGGCAGGATCAGTTATGTCAAGGATGCTCCGGAACGATTAAGTTGAAGTGACTCTGTATAATATTTGGGATATTTAGAATACTCTGTATTTAAGGGTAATAATTATTGCTCTAAGATGATCATTTGTATGTTTAAGAGGCCATTTTAGGCTATTATATTAATAGTGGGCCCGGACCCACAGGCTTAAGTTGTGATTTCGCTGCCGATTAAGGTTATGTATTTTCGGGGCGTTACAGTAGGTCAGAGGAATACGGAGTCGCGCCCGTTTTTCGTCTTCTAGATTGAAGATTGGTTTTAGTTAGACAACTCGTTCCACTGACTATTCCATCTAAACTAATTAATCTATCAGTTGTGGAGTTTAGTTCAGTAAAAGTAGTCTATAATGTTGTTATATTATTATTTATCCCTGCTTAATGTTTATTAGTATCATGTTAGGTTTATTTATTTATTTACTATGTAGTACTCAGCTTTGTTGATTACGTTATTACGTGCGTTGTGTGTATGTATTGATGATGGCTATGCCTTATTGATCCTATGATGACCCATTTGGTGAGTAGTCTCTTGGGATCAATAGTGCATCGTCATTTACAGGTTTGAAGATGATGCATCATGGGTTTGGGATTAGAGAGCTTGTGTTAACATTACATTTTATTTTGACTTTATGCTTTCATAGTTGACTTTAACTATTGTAGTTGACTTTTAATTGTAAGGTTGACTTTTTACTTTATGTCGGTTGGGCTTTTAGAGTTGACTCTTTGGGTTGACTAAGTTTTATTTTCAAAGTTTATTAGTTATGTTTTCCGCTGCAAAATTCAGAATAAGCCGATACGTTATCACACGGGCGATAATACTTTGATAATTCTTTACGTTTTATATTTAAAAAGGTATTTTGGAAAAAGAGGGAATTGTCGGGGTGTTACAGGTGAAAACATGCTTGCTCCATTCAACTAGTCGAACAGGTCATCTATCCTAGGCAAAGGAAACTTGTTCTTGATAGTCACATTGTTTAACTCCCTATAGTCGATGCACAATCTCATACTCCCATCTTTATTCTTCACAAACAACACAGGAGTTCCTCAAGGTGACGCACTAGGCCTAATATAACCCTTATCCAACAACTCATGCAACTGCGTCTTCAACTCACTCATCTCAGGAAGTGCCATTCTATATGGTGACTTAGATATAGGTGCAGTGCCAGGAACTATGTCTATGGTGAACTCAACAGCTCTTGCAGACGACATACCCAAAATCTCACTTGAAACACATCCATAAACTCGTTCACAATTGGTACATCCTCGATCTTCAATCCAACCTCTTTACTCACATCTTGCACGCTACAAAAAAATAGTTCACATCCCTTCTTCATCAACTTCTTCACTTGCATTGCAGAAATAACCCCAAAGTTCTTAGGCTTCCCAAAACGTCGATACGAAGTCAACTTCCCCAAAGGGCTTCTCAAAACTACTTTATGAGCTTCACAGTCTATTTTGGCCAAGTAGAAACCTAACCAATTTATCCCAAGAACGACATCTAGGTCTCCCAAATTGAATTCTATTAAATCATAAGGAAATACACAGTCTCCTATCTTCAGAGGCAAATCCTTAAACAACTTGGTACGCCTTATAACCTCTCCAGTAGGTATACTAATAGGCAAGTCAATTACTTCAAAATTTACCAACCCCAGACTCTTAACGACGGACGACGAAACAAACGAATAAGTCACCCCTTAATCAAATAACGCTTTAACGAGAACGGAGTTAATAGAAAAAGTACCAGAAACTACGTCGGCAGATCGTTCAGCTTCATTGCGACTCATCACGAACAGTTTACCCGGAGCCTTATTCTGGTTGTTGTTGTTCTCACTAGCAGGCTTACTGTAGCTTCCTTGGTTGTTCTGTGACCTTATAGGCTTCGAACCTTGACTTCCTGACTGGTTGAACCCGGACCTCACCTGGTTACTACTCCCATTACCATTTTGCTCTTTCTTTTGCTTGATGAAGTACTCATACTCCCTATGGCCCTTCTTCTGGCAGTAGTTACACGTTACTAGGTCTCCCTTACAATCTATACCAGGGTGGTTCTTACTGCACTTCTTACAATGATAAACCCTCTCAGACTGGCCCTTATTGTTATAACCCTGACCATATCTCCCTTGGAAATTTCCATTCCCATTCCTGTTCTTCTTAAAGTTCCCCTGATTTCCTCCAGCATTGAAATCCTTTCTCTTCTCACCCACTACAGCATTCTTCTTGTCACGCCTCGACTGAAGACCATAAATATGGGCGGCTCTTCCATACACAATATCTAGAGATGTAAAAGTTTCACCACCTAACCTCAGTTGGATTTCCTCAGTCAAAACTTACTCAAACCTTTGATCCTTTAACTCCTCAGGTGCAAACCTTGACAATGCTATGAACTTACTATAGTACTCAGAAATGGTCATGCTCCCCATCCTAAGGTTTATAATTTCCTAGGCCTTATGTTTCCTCATAAAAGTAGGGTAAAACTTCCATCTTAGAGCAGTAATAAAGGAATCTCAATTAAACCCCTCAACAGCACTCAGTCTAGCCCTATTCTATTTCCACCATAATTCAGCCTCATCTTTAAGATACAATACAGCTTGCCCTACTTTCATACCCTTAGGACAGTTCACAGCCCCGAAAATCTTTTCAAACTCCCTAATCCAACTCTCTAAGAAGGTAGGGTTAGCTTGCCCCTTAACGTATGGTGGCTTAATTTTGACTAACCTTTCAAACATGTCCTTAGCAGGATCGGGATGCTCAGTTCTTTCTTGAGTTAATTTCTCCGCCAATAGGCGAATAGCAGAAGCTAAGTCGTTATTGTTGTTAGCCATTCTATTGCGCAACCTGAAATTTAATGTTACTCTAC
Organism: Beta corolliflora; assembly: GCA_947648045.1. Classification (NCBI taxonomy): domain Eukaryota; kingdom Viridiplantae; phylum Streptophyta; class Magnoliopsida; order Caryophyllales; family Amaranthaceae; genus Beta; species Beta corolliflora. The sequence goes on from CANSZD010001412.1 coordinate 354,587, forward strand.
TTTAGGTTTCGATACACAACTTACATGACATTCTCTATGAAGGAAACATTTGATTTGACCAAACAAGATCGCATCAACATACAATTTCTCATGAAATTGTAATAATACCATAGAATAAATCATCATCAATAATATAATCATTCATGAATAATATTCACATCAAGAATAAACACGTGTGAGGATCAATTAAAATTCAATCACAACTAATAAATAAAAATATTCTCATTCACGTGCCAAAATAAATTCTTGCTCACTTGGATAACTAAATATTTACTTTTTATTCCTCAAAATGATGCTAGTAACACTTTTCCAATCCATAATACTATACTTTTTCTTAAACAAAATAAGGTACTAGAGAAATAAATTTAAACCATTGATTGACTAATTATCCAACAATTATTCTTAATACATAAATACATAATCTAGGGTGGCACATCATCAGTCTCATCATCCTCATCATCCTCATCATTATCCTCATCTGCCACAACATATCTCGGCTCACCAAAGACACTCCTCATCACAGCATAATAGATATCCTTCCGAGTCTGACTCCTAGCACGGTCAAACTACCGAATGACCTCATCATCGTTGTCTAAACTGCTGACCTTCAACACCATACGCATCTCTTGCTCTACACTAGTAAAACTCTCATCGTCATAATCAGATCTCCCATCCAGGTCATCATTGCTCAACACGATCGAGTTAGCATAGCTCTCCACCCGAATATCCTCGCTACCAGACATATCTAGATCCTATAGCAGATAACTATAACTTCTATAAGCAAATGATACTCTTACTTAGCGTATAATCCCAACAATAAGTAATAAGCAAGAATAACAATAATATAAAGCATAGGAATAACATAAAACAGTTAGTCGGGAAGAAAAATATAATCATACTGAACTAACTATTTAATGCAAACATATAATATTTCTATCCTATATGCCCTTCCTATACTACCCATCTCTCACAAAATAATAAATTAATCAAAATAAACTAGAAGTATTACAATAATTAAATAAATAAATAATATATGATTTTCAAATATATAAAAAAAATGGAATAAATAAAAAAAATGAAGTTCGAAATTTTCGAACCAAATAAAAAAAAAAAAACATATTCGGACCTTAAAATAATTCGAAAATAATAAATATTTAAAATCTCAAATCTCGAAAAACGTTTCGAAAAGTGAATTGAACAAAACAAATAAGTAGGAGCTCGATTTCTATGAAATTCATTTTAAGTACTAGCTACCTAGGCGCCTAAAAATTTAAAGTTGGCACGAAAGGACAATAAAAACCTAAAGCTCCAAGATACCACTTTGTAATACCCCGACAATTCTCTATTTTCCAAAAATAACTTTTCAATATAAAACTTAGAGAATTATCAAAGTATTATTGCCCGTGTGATAACGTATCGGCTTATTCAGAATTTTTTAGCGGAAATAATAATAAATAAACTTTGAAAATAAAACTTAGTCAACCAAAAAGTCAACTCCAAAAGTCAAACCAACATAAAGTTAAAAGTCAACCTCAAATGTAAAAGTCAACCACAATAGTCAAAGTCAACTATGAAAAGTATAAAGTCAATTGTAAAATGTAAAGTCAATACAAGCTCTCTAAATTTCCGAACCCATGATGCATCATCTTCAAACCTGTAAACGACGATGCTCTATTGATCCCGAGAGATTGCTCACCAATTGGGTCATCACAGGATCAATAAGGCATTTTCATGATCAACTCATACACACAAAGCACGTAATCAGCAAAGCTGAGTACTACATAGTAAATAAATAGATAAACCTAACATGATACTAATAAATATTAAGTAGGGATAAATAATAATAATATAATGACATCGCATACTACTTTTACTGAACTAAACTCCACAACTAATAAGTTAATTAATTTAGATGGAATAGTCAATGGAACGAGTTGTCTAAACCAAAACCAGTCTTCAATCTAGAAGACAAATTACGGGCGTGACTCCGTACTCCCTTGACCTACGATATCGAGGAACCTTTAAAATAAAAATAGGACACGGTGATCAATCCGGTCCCAAGAAAAGCCATGGGCTACCACCAAATACTTTAAACTCTCTTTAAAAGTGTTTAAAAACTTTCCCATCATTAAAACTTAATTATTAAAGTCTCCTAGTATAGTACTACTATACTAGTTGTTGAAAACCCTTAAAAACTCATACTTTGATCATAAAAACTCCATCATAAGCATCCTTACAAAATTTTCAGCAACTTATAATATAATAAAACCCTTTTCAAACATAATTAAAATCATAAGAATACTCAATTTCATAAATTATAATATACTACTTTGATTTTCCCATTCATAAAACCCTAAAAATCCATGCTTCGATACTTAAAATCTCAATTCAAACATAATAAATAAATATGAAATTTAATTACTTCATTACATAAACTACATAATCTTAGATTTTTATTTAAATCATCAAACTATAACTTTAAACCTAACCATATTAAAATAATTCTTAATAAAAATATAAACTTTGCATTGAATATAACTTGAGGAGGAAGAAATAACCAGAGCAAAGGAGGAGGGAGGAAAAGACGCCGGCAGGGGAAGAGGCGGCGGCGACGGCTGGCGGCGGTTGGCCGAGAACCACAAAGAGGAGGAGAAGGGAAGAGCAGAAGAAAATAAAGGAGGAGGCCGAAATTTTGCAGGAGAGGAAGAGAGAGAAATTAAGTGTGTGGGAAAATTTTGGGGTTTTGGGGGGTTTATATAGTTTCCCCCCTTTTGGGCTTAGGAAAAGGTATTTGGGCTAAAATAATATTTAATGGTTGGTGATTTGAGTAGTTGGGTTCCTCTAACCCAATTTAAAATCCTTTTTACTAAACCAAAATGTATTAATATTTCAAAGTATGACTAAATAAAATTTTAAATCACTAAATAATTCCTTTGACTTTCAAATAGTCAACCTTTGAAGAAATAACTCATTTAAATACTAAAAAATATTAAAATATATATAAATATACATTAAAATATATTATAAAATTCATAAAATTACAGGGGATTATATAACTAGCCTTTGCTTCCACATGACCCAAGTACCAATGGGAGAACCAATAAAGGAGCTGAAATCTAAGCTAAATATTCTCCAACAATTAGAGCACTTTGCTTAGAAAAATTATGGTAATTAAGATCCTTGAAACCAATACTACATTGAGTTTTTCTGGTTTGAGGAATCCCCCTCATCCTTTGAATTGTTCTTCCTTAAAAAGAAGTAAATGAAATTATAACATGATGATGAGTATTCGTAACAGCAAGATTGCATAGCTAAAAAATTAATGTTCCCCAAACAAACAGAACATGAAAGTAGACTTTACATTAGCAAGAATTCCTAAAACAGAGTTCATCCAATTAATCATCTGCAATGAAACGCAATCAAAACTATTTGACAAACTACTAATGTGCATTCAAAATTCAATAATTTCTTGCAAATACTCATTGAGCATTTTCTTAACAGCAATCTGACACATGACAGTAGACCAAGCCTTCTATAGGCAAAAGGACACTAGAACACTCATCTCCATTCCAATAGCTTATAGGGCCTAGAATGGAGTGTTTAAGAACCCAAATAGCCTTTGAGAAATCTCTAACATTTTTGGATGAATTAATAACAACCTAAGTCAATCTCACATTTGTAGTCAATCTCACATTTGTAGTAGAGATTGGAATGAATTAATAACAACCTGAATTAATAAGAGCATACCTTTGCAAACAATACAGTAAGCTTAAATTTTATACCATAGAAGAAGATACTAAAGACTGAATCATCCCAACAATTTTTCTCAATTAGAAAAATTATTCTCTCCAAAGAGGAATGACAGAGCATGAAATAATATCTTCGTATAGCAAGCTTTCCAACTTTGTAAACATCTACATAACCTTTTGAGAGAGAATGTAATAATAAGTACCAGGCAAATTAAATATATGCAACGCAAATTCAATAATTATTTGCAAGTGCTCATTGACATTTCCCTTAACAGAGATTTGGCATAAGAAATAGCCAAAGCCTTCTATAGGCAAATAAAGAGAAGAACATTCTTCTCAATTTTAATAGCTTCTGAGGCCTAGAATGGAGTAAATAAGAAGTTCAAGATAGAAAGGAATGAATTATTCTTTGGCTGCTTGCAGTTTGGGTCTTGGGTTTTAATATTCTTAACAGGTAATTGTTGCATACAGTATATTAATAGATGATTCTTGTTATTTAGAGTAGCGAGCATTTTACAGATTTATGTTAAGTTCCTCTATCGTAATATTGGTTGATCATTTGTGATTTGTACTTTTCTTTAATTTGCAAAGGACAATATACATTCCTTAGCCATAGGGAAGTCAACTGAAAACCTCAAAAAAGTTTGGGATTTAAAAGTTGTTTCTATAAAAAAGCTATATGGAATTATCTTGCTAAGCCTAGTGAGCTAGGTCTAAAAACTACCAAGCCTTTCTCTTCCCCGATTTTAGTGTAGGGTGGGGTCATATCTTACAAGCTTCTGATACATTTGTAGAACGATTAACAATATAATGTGATAGTGATAAGAAATGCAAAGTAAGTCAACATAAGTTTTGGGTTTAATAATACTTCTTGGGAGGTGAATTTAAGAGGTGGAACTTTAATTAGCTCGTAGAATATTTCCATATATAGTCTTTAGCAGATTGGTTTCTCAAGGCTAAAGTTCATGATGCAATTTTTCTTTTGTTAACATTTACACAACATTACTCATTTGTGCAGATTTATTCTCAAGCAGTGGCGAAGCCACTGTTAGTCATGGTGGGTCACGTGACCCACCATTGTTAGGAAAAAAAATGGAGCTTCTTTTGAAAAACAAAATCAAAGGAAGGAAGAAGGAGGGATGCGTGTTGAAAAATGAGGGAAGAAGAGGGTCGGAAGGAATCAAAAAGATGGAGCACCATTTTAAAAAAGACAATCAAAAAATCAGAAATGGAGGTTCATGAGAAATGAGGGGTCGGCATGTTGCAGAGTGAGAAAGAAATAGGGAGAAGAGGGAGGGAAGAAGATGAAGGGTGGGGACAGGTGAGCTAGATTTTGATGCATCTTTAAAATAACTTTACAGCTGTAAAGTTTAAAGCATCACTTCTCTCTCTTTTTTCTAATATAAATTACTTCCCTCCTTCTTGATAACTTATTATTTTCCCACTATATTTATAACTAATTAAAGTCTGCCTATGACACTTTAAAAAATCATAATAACTTTTTTTGCTCTCTGAGTTTTGAAACGTCCACACATGAATTAATTTCCTTCGTCTCACTCATAAAAACAAATGTGTCAAATTGTGCGAAAATAAGAAGAAATAAAGAAATAACACAAGACAATTGATGCTTTTTGAAGTATTTTTTTTAAAAAAAAAATCATGTATTGTTTACAAAGTGGTCAGTAATCGATAGTGATTCACCATCCATAAATTTCTGTATCCGCCACTGTTCTCAAGTGATCGGAAATGCTATAATTGGTGCTCATTCAACAGGAAAGTTGATGTGTAACGTGAAAGAAGAAATCTCACACCTTAAAATTTGAAAGATAGGAAACAAAGAAGAATACTCTATATTTTGAATCGGTTAGTTAGAGTTCAAGAACTTGCTTCTTGGATCCTAAACTAAGGGTTTTTAATTTGTTTGTATTGGAATACTCACAACACTCACAAACTCTTCGAAGATTCACTTGGAAACTCACAAGAAATCACTCGGCAGATTTATCAAACAAGCAAACAAACTAGTTGCAAATTCGATGAACAAGTGTTTAACTTAAACTCAAAATAATAACATAACTGAAAATACCGTACAACCTAAGCTATTTATAAGAAAATAAAACAACTTCTAGGACAAGCCCTAAGTCACACGACTCCTAACAAGATTGAATCATGTAAAATCCATCGTTTTAAGAACGTAGGCAAAACCATGACTTTTAAGACAACTCGAATTATAAAACATAACTCAACAAAGACTCCAACTCCTAATATAACTCATATTAACAAACCGAATAGGACTCCTAACCCAACATGGATTAGTACTACCTTCTCCTAATAGAACTAGGAGAATCACCAACAATCCTAACAGAACTAGGATTGCCAAGTAACCACCGTGCACTCCCTTGTAGCTTCCAAACTCGGACCATGTGCTTCACTAAACCTTCCACGGCTGCCATCCAAGTCTTTAGTAAGCAAAACCTCATGACCTTCCCTTGATGAGCTACTTGCATCCACATCATTCCCTCCTTCTTGAGAAGGAATTGCCCTCAATTCTGTCATATCTTCATCCCCTAAATAAGGCGACAAATATCCAATATTGAAGCATGCAGATCTCCACCAAATTCACTAGGCAACTCAAGCTTGTAAGCACCATCACCTAGCCTCTTTTCAACCACAAAAGGACCCTCAGCTCGTGGCATTAAATTGTACTTCCTCTTTCCTGGAAACTTTTCCTTCCTTAGATGCAACCACACTATATCACCCGATTGAAATTCATGCTGACTTCGGTTCTTATTAGCTCTCTTTTTGTAATCCTCGTTCATTTTCTCAATTGTTGCACGAACTTGCTTATGTAGCTTGATTATAGCAGTAGTATGCTCCCTAGCTTCCTTGTGCATATACTCATCCTTAGGCAAAGCAATGAGATCAATAGGCACATAAGGATTTACTTCATAAACTACCTCGAATGAACTATACTTTGTAGTGCTTGTAGGTAATCTATTGTACGCAAATTCAGCATGGCTAAGCTTGATATCCTAATCCTTGCCAGTCTTGCTTACTAAGCCACGTAACAACACCCCCAAGTGTTCTATTAGTAACTTCAGTTTGTCCATCCGTTTGTGGATGATGAGATATGCTAAACAACAATTTAGTCCCCAACAACCTCCAAAGTGCACGCCAAAAATAGCTAAGGAACTTGCTATCTCTATCTGACACTATAGACTTAGGAACTCCATGCAACTTTACAATCTCCCTAAAGTACAATACAGCCACATTAATAGCATCATCCACCTTATGACATGGCACAAAATGAGCCATCTTGGAGAAACGATCCACTACTACCATGATAGCATCTTTACCCCTTTGTGTGCGAGGCAAAGCAACCACAAAATCCATGCTCACATCCTCCCAAGTTCTCTCCAGAATTGGCAATGGAATATATAGCTCGTTATGAAAGGTACTCTTGGCTCTTTGACACACACCACACCTCGCCAAATGTGCTTGAACATCACCCAACATACGTGGCCAAAAAAAGTGCTCATGAAGCAATTCCAAGGTCTTATGCACCCCAAAATGTCCAGTCAATCCACCCCCATGCGCTTCTTTCACCAATAAACCCCTTATAGCACACTTAGGCACGCAAAACTTGTTCCCCTTGAACAAGTATCCCTCATTCAACACATAAACCCCTTGTGGCCCCTTCAAACACTCATTGAGCAATTCCTTAAAATCCAGATATTCTCAAGCTTTCCTTCTTCTTTTTTCATTTCCTCTCTGACAAACTTCCATACTCGAAGCTTTGCTTGCCCTAAAATTGACCCTTTCCCGCTCAAATTGCTCCGAAAAGTTGCCAAATCTTCTAGTTTTTACTTTCCGGTTCTATTGCACTAAGAATTTCGTCTTTTCCCAACGAATCTTTTCTGGGTTTTTTCTGGGTTTTAAGGTTCGTGCTTCGCCGGTGCTTGTTCTGCATTTCCTTCTTTGGTTCAAGCTCGAGTTTTTCTGCGCAATTTCGCTATTTGGAAACTTCGTTCGTCCTTTTCCGGCAACTTTCGCTCCCTGCTTTTACTTTTTTCCGGCGACTTTCCGTTTCCAGGTATTTCCTCAATTCTTCTCCAAGTTTCCTAAAGTTTCTTTGCGTTTTCATCATGTCGGACCAGTCTGATAGCCATGATATCCCTAGTGATGTGTTTATGACCGAGAGTGAACCTTCTTCCCCCCTGACCGATAACAATCCTTCGCCAGATTCTAGTCCTGTAGGGAGGACTAGGCTGGTAGCGAATATACCCCTCACGTCCGAGAGAGAAAAAGAACTCAGATCGAAGTTCCTTAACGACCCTGCTACTCCTGAGGAGCATAACTTGACTAGGAGATACTTGTCCGCTAGTCAGAGCGGTGACAGGCAGACGCTTAGGGAGCTTAGGCATCAAATTCTAGCTAGACGTTTCGTTAGGCATCCTCCAGCCGATGTTGTTCCCGGCCTTGATGTAACCCCTCTTAGAGAGCATGCCTGGTTGGATAGCTTGGCGGATGCTGGGATTGAGATAGCGACCGATTTTTACGACCGTTTACATGAATCTGTGGCTCCTAACCCTCCTATTATTGATTTAGGTGACGATAGCGATTCTATTGCTACCGTTATGGCTCATGAAGAGTCTGTGATCCGCTCCTGCCAGTCCCGCCGTTCGCGTTACGGAGGACGCGACTGATTCAATGGCCGCGAACATTGGCACCAGCGTGCCTTTATCGGCACATGTAATTGGGGAGAGTTCCCATGCTGCTGAAAGGAGGGTCGACAACTTTAATGAAGTGGAGGAAGAGGTTGCTGCCGGACCAGGTTCTGACGCTCTTTGGCTACCTGCGGACTTTAGTGCCGGTTCTCTCAGTGTGGAGATTGATGGGCCTTGGCGTCTGGACGCCATTGATCTTGCGTACCCCAGAGTTGCTCGAGATTTATATGATTTTCCTGAGGGTTGTCGGATAGTAGTTCCGCCAGAGGGGGCTATTGTGACGGAGTGTCCTCCCGGCCACGTGGCCGTGTATACTCATCATTTTGAGTTCGGCCTCCGCTTTCCTCTGGACTCTTTTTTGGTGAAGATTTTAAACTCTTTTAACGTCTGCCTGGCCCAACTCACTCCCTTGGCAGTCCGCAACTTGATCGCATACATTTGGACCGTCCGCTTTTTGGAGTTTCCGCAGACACTGTACCTGTTCCGGCATCTTCATTGGCTAAAGAAGAATGGTTCTTCTAGGCAAGCGGGCTGGTGGTCGTTAACTATGGCCGACAAGAAGATGACTGTTCAGCCTAAGGTTACCGGTTTGAAGGGTTGGCAGGATGCTTTCTTCTAGTTATAGGTAGGGCTGTTCACATGGGTGGGTCGGACCGGACCGGACCGGTCCCCGGTCCGTGAAAAGTGTCGATTCCGGGTTTCCGGTCCGGACCGGAAACTTGGAATTTTAGTATTTTTTTTTAAAGAATTGTCAGCCCATTGCCCAAGCCCATCTCACTAAATTACTAACCTAACATTTTTCACTCTCCCTCTCCCTCTCCCACTCTAGAGAAACCCTAAAATCACTAAAACACTATTTCTCTCACCCCTCACGAGTCACGCCGGCGCGCCGACGCCACGACGCCGATCAGGCGACCTCAGCCACCGCCCGTCGTGTGCTATTGTTCCCCGGTAACTTCAGTTTTTCAGTTTTTCATTTCATCCAACAAGATTTTCAGTTTTTTCGCCCTTCTTCTATCTTCGATTTTCGGTTTTTTTTTGTTTCTGTTTAATTGTATAGCCTGGATTGAAATTGGGGTGTTAATGAGTGCTTTGGTTTGTCTTAAGTCGTCGTCTCCGTCTGTTCCTGCAGCTGCTCACGTGCCGCCGCTGGAGGTTGTTCCTGCGACGGAGAAAGCGGAGGCGCCTGCTTCTCCGTCGTCTTCGACTTCTTCTAAGATCTATCGCCTTTTTGGTCGCCAGAAGCCTGTTCATAAGGTCCTTGGTGGTGGCAAACGTCAGTTTCTCTCTCCTTTTTTTGATTTTTGATATCGATTTTACAAGAATGCGGCGTTCTTTTGCCTAATTATATAGTTTATTGCGTGGGTTTATTGGGTGATTAATAAGGTTGATTGTGAATTGATATGTCTATTTTATATAGAATTTTACCCCAATTTTCTCGGATTTTTTTGTTTATAAACCCCTCTTTTTTCTTTTTTTTTTTAAAATATTTCTTTTTGGTTTGGGGGGTTTTTTTTTTGAAATTTTTAAAAAAAAAAAAATTTTTTTAAATTTTAAAACCTTAAAAAAAAAAAAAAAAAAAAAAAAAAAAAAAAAAAAAAAAAAAAAAAAAAAAAAAAAAACCCCCAACCCGCCCAACCCGCCCCGTCGGCTTTTTGTTTTTGGTATTTTTATTTAGAAACTCCAAGTGAATTTGCTCCGCGCCGATGGCGAAATCCGCCCGGGTGGTCGGGCGAACCTTACTTGGCGTGTGTCGAAAAGTTAAGCCGCGGCAAACCTTACATGCGGGCCCGATCGGGCGAAATCCGCCCGGCGGTCGGGCGAGGCGAACGAAGACTGGCGAAGGCGCCGGTCAGCGCGACGAAGAATTATAATACTGATGATCGCCCGACCGGAAACCGCCCGACCGGTCGGGCAAGACGATCTTTGAGCGTTTTAAGCGCGTGTTGCGCGATTTATGAGACATATAAATACCTATTTTCTTAGAATTAGAAAGGACGCCTTTTTACTAGAGAATACATTTTATAACTTTTTAGAGAGCTTTGAGTTTACTCCATTGTTAAACATTGATTACTACGCTTTGATTCCTTCAAGTAAAGACTAAGTTTTCTTAATCTCTTCTTTCCTTTCATTATTATTATGTCTCTTAATTTGTTTATTATTTGTTTTGCTATTTCAATTATGTGTGAGTAGTCCATTAATCTAGGGTTAAGTAAAACCCTAGCAATGATTTAATATATGAATTCTTCCATTAATCCCAAGTTTATATGATCAATTGTTCTTGTTTGATTGGATTGTTCTTATGCTCATTATCATACTAGGGATAGGTGATTTTGATTTGACTCGTATATCTTATTTTCAATGGGAATTGAATCTAGATGGTTTTGTTGATCCAATCAATGGTATGAATATCTTCTATGGGAATAGTTAGATGGGATTGCTAGGAATTTAATTGTGATGCTATGCGTAATGCCTCTTTCTTGCATGATTCTATGGGAATATGTTTGATTGCTTGTTTAGAGTAGACATTGGTACTCGGGAGAGGTCTTTGGTAGTTATAGGGTGCATTACTCCTCTGAACCGTTGATTATGTTTATTTGGGATGGAAATTATTCATGTATTGGTCATGCTAGTGGTGATGCTTAATTCTAGATGTTTTAATTAATCGATTATACCTCGGGCGTTTCTAGTGATTGTCATAGTTTAGTGTTAGAATTAGTTCAACACCCCTTTCATCATTGTTTGTCATTCGTTTAGTTAGATTGAGTCAAGATATCTAGTGTTTGATGTCGTTTGTCCCTGTGGATTCGACCCCGACTTGCTCTCGCTACATAGTTGGGTAGTTGGTTAGGTAATTACTTTTGATAGGTGCGCGACACGCCTACCAAATTTTGGCGCGTTGTTGGGGACCTAATGGTATTAGATTAGTTTATCTTTGATTTTATTTAGCTAAACTGTCTTTGTTCGATCATTGTCACTCTATTTGCTGTTTGATCTCTTTCTTTCGCTTTTTGTTGCATGCGTACTCGTAGCAAGGGTCCACAAGATCTCGATTACTCTTGATCGCGAGATCGAAGCTACAAGCAAGGAGATTAGGAGGCCGAAGAAGACAACAACAACAAGAACCAACAATGGGAGACGAAGCACCACCAAAGTCTCTACGGGAATATGCTATGCCCGATGAGACCACCACCACCATAAATGACCGACAACCGCCGCTAATCATTTTGAGCTCAAGCCACAATTCATCCAGTTTATCTCACAGATTCCTATGCGGAACACCCAAAGAGAGCCCTACTGATCATTTGGCTAATTTTTTAGAAAAATGCAATACTTTGAAATTAACTAATGTTTCGACGATTTAATTTCGGATTGTGCTTTTCCTTTTTCTCTCGGGACGAAGCAAAGGAATGGTTTAAGGAAGAAGAAGTGAGGAAGATTGCCACATGGCCGAATCAAGAAGGCTTTCCTTTACAAATTCTTCCCTCCTATGAGAACTTCCAAGTTCGAAACGAGATATCCGGCTTTCAACAACATGAATTGGAGTCTCTACGAAGCATGGCAGAGATACAAGGCTTTGCAAGGCAGTGTCCACACCACGGCATTCCCGAGTGGTTTCGATTCGGACATTCTACAATGGTCCAAGCATGAAGTTCGAAGTTCTATTGATGCCGCATCCGGCGGTACTTTCTGGCAAAAACTAAGCCGCGAAGACATTGTTGGATGATATGGCTACCAACAATTACCCGAATGACCGGAGTATATCTCGTGGAGCCCCTAAAAGGGAGGTAAGTATGAGGTTGATGCTATTGCTACTTTAACTAACACCGTGCAAGTTTTGGGCTAAAGTTGATCGGTTGAGTAGCGGACAGCCGCCTATTTGTGAGATTTGTGAAGTGCAAGGTCACTCTTTCACCGAGTGTCAATATAATAACTGGGAGCGGAACCGAGCATGTCAATGCCCTCCTTAACACAAATACAAGGCCACAAAACAACCCATACTCAAACACATTTAACCCAGTGTTGGAAGCATCACCCAAATTTCTCCTACAAAAATAACCAACCTCAACCTCCACACACCAACTACTCCCGCCACCCGGTTTCCAACAAAGACCACCATTCAACCCTTCATCATCATCCCTCGACCCAACCTCGAGACTATCATGGAGAATTTAGCTTCCTCTCAGGCTAAGCAAGTTGAATACCAAGCCAAGCGTAATGACTTTTTCAACAACTCTCTCCAACAAATCACCGCTCATAATAAATTGATGGAGAGTCGATGACCCAACTAGCCCAACAAATAAGCCACCTCTCTAAACCTTCGGCCAACTTCCCGGGCAACCGAACCAAATCCCAAAGGGCATATCAATGCCATTTCATTGAGGAGCGGTAAGGAATTGCAAGAGCCTGCGAGGAGGGTAACCGAGCACCACAACACCGCAAAAGAGGTTATGGAGTTGAGTGAGGAAGTTCAAGAGAAGACGGGTTTGGAAGATGAAGCTAATAAGTCTCGAGAAGGAGGAACCCACCGTCGTTCCTATTAAACCATACAAGCCATTGCCGTTCCCTCAAAGATTAGCACAGCAAAACTTGAAAAGAAATATGGGAAGTTCCTCGACATCCGAAGAAGCTACACATCAACATACCCTTCTTGGATGCCATATCCGAGATGCCTTCTTACGCTAAGTTTTTGAAAGACATGCTCTCTAACAAACGAAAAATGAAGAAAATGTCACCGTTTCCCTAACCGCCGAGTGTAGTGCTATTTTGCGTAATACGCCTTAAAAGCTAGGAGATCCGGCACCTATTCCATTCCTGTCAAGCTTGGAGACATTGCTATCAAGAATGCTCTGTGTGATCTTGGGGCTAGTGTTAGTCTCATGCCGTTATCATCTCGCAAGCAACTCAACACGGGCGAACTAAAACCCACACGCATCTCTCTACAACTAGCGACAGATCGTGAAGTTTCCACTTGGTATACTTGAAGATGTTCCTCTTCGAGTGGGTAAATTCTTTATTCCTTGTGATTTTGTCGTCATGGAGATGAAGGAAGATGCACAAGTTCCCATAATTCTTGGAAGACCTTTTTTGGCCACTGCTGGAGCCATTATTGACATGAAGAAGGGTAAAATCACTTTTGAAGTAGGTGATGAAAAGATGGAGTACACACTCACAAACTCCATGACTTCTCCTTCTATGGGAGAAACGTTTATGGAGTGGATGCTCTTGATGAGGTGATGAAGCCGAGGCTTTCAATCCGATCTGGATGATTCGCTACAAACGGTCTTGATGGGTAAGGCTGATGAGGAAGATTGGGAGACTAAGGAATACAAGAGACTTCTAGAGGAAACACGAGCCACCGAACCAAGAGCCTCTCCGGAATTGCTGCATTCTGAGGACACCAAGGAGAGTACTACGCCTCCTAAGGTAGAACTGAAACCTCTCCCCTCTACTTTGAAATATGTGTTCATGGGTCCCAATGATACATACCCTATTATTGTTAATGATGAGCTTGATGACATTCAAATTGAAAAATTGCTCAATGTTTTAAGGAAATATAAGAATGTCATTGGGTACACCATTGATGATATTAAGGGTATTAATCCCTCATTTTGCATGCACAAAATCATCCTTGAGGACGAACATGCTTCTTCTATAGAATCTCAACGAAGACTTAATCCAAATATGATGGAAGTAGTCAAGAAAGAGGTTCTTAAATTACTCGATGCAGGTATAATCTACCCTATCTCGTATAGTAAGTGGGTTAGTCCTGTTCAAGTAGTCCCTAAGAAAGGAGGTATGACCGTTGTCAAGAATGATAAGGGTGAGCAAATTCCCACTAGGACTGTGGACGGGTGGCGCATGTGTATTGATTATAGAAGATTGAATAAGGCCACCCGAAAAGATCATTTTCCTCCCCTTCATTGGTCGGATGTTGGAAAGGTTGGCAAAACATTCTTTTTCGTTGGTTGGATGGATACTCGGTTTTTCCAAATCCCTATTCATCCAAGTGACCAGGGAAAGACTACTTTTACATGTCCTTATGGCACTTTTGCATATCGAAGGATGCCATTTGGATTATGTAATGCTCCCGCCACTTTTCAGGTTGATGATGGCAATTTTCCAGTCTTATTGAGAACTCTATGGAAGTATTTATGGATGACTTCTCCGTCTATGGAACATCTTTTGATGTTTGCCTTGCTAATTTACAAAAGGTGCTCCATAGATGCAAAGAAGTTAATTTGATTCTCAATCGGGAAAAATGTCATTTTTGGTGCAACAAGGAGTCGTTCGGGTCATATTGTTTCTCATCGGGGCATTGAAGTCGACAAAGCAAAAATAGAGGTCATTGAGCGTTTACCACCTCCTAACTCGTCAAAGGAGTAAGGAGTTTTTTTGGTCATGCGGGATTCTACCGCCGCTTCATAAAAGATTTTTCAAAAATTGCTCGACCTCTAACTGAGCTTTTAGGCAAAGATGTCCCCTTTGTGTTTACCGATGCTTGTACCGAGGCTTTTCACGGGTTAAAAGGCTCTTATTTCGCTCCTATAATTCAATCGCGATTGGAATCTCCCTTTCGAGATTATGTGCGATGCTAGTGACTACGCAGTGGGAGCAGTATTGGGTCAGAGGGAGGATGGTAAACTGCATGCCATCTACTATACAAGCAAGACTCTTACTCCGCCCGATGAACTATGCCACAACCGAGAAGGACTAGCAGTGGTGTATGCGATGGAGAAATTTGGTCCTATCGGTGGGGTCGAAGGTGATAATTCACACCGATCATGCGGCTCTTAAATATTTGATGAGCAAGAAGGATGCTAAGCCCGTTTGATTCGGTGGATTTTGTTGTTACAAGAGTTTGACTTGGAGATTCGAGACAAGAAGGGTGTTGAGAATGTTGTTGCGGATCACCTTTTCGAATTGTTCGGATGCTGAGGGTGATGAGGCTCTACCAATTGATGATACTTTTCCCGATGAGCAGCTTCTAGCTTTAGCCCGCAGATCCCATGGTATGTGACATAGCCAACTATTTGGCTAGTGACACTATTCCTCATGGATATTCATCTCAACAAAAGAAGAAATTCTTTAAGGATGTGAGGAGGTATTTTTGGGATGAGCCCTTCCTTTACAAGTCTTCGAGGATGGGGTGATTAGAAGGTGTATTCCCGGAAATGAGGTATCCTCTATTATATCTCATTGTCATGATTTACCTTGTGGAGGTCATGCTAGTACTAATAAAGCTGAGCGAAAATTCTTCAATGTGGTTTTTATTGGCCTACTTTTGTTCAAGGATGTTCATCATTATGTGCATTCTTGTGATCGTGTCAAAGAACTCGGAAATCTTTCCCGTGAATGAGATGCCTCTTAACGCTATTCTTGAAGTGGAGATCTTTGATGTGTGGGGTGTGGACTTCATGGGTCCGTTTCCTTCTTCTTATGGGAACAAGTATATTAAGTTGCTGTGGACTATGTCTCCAAATGGGTGGAGGCTCTTGCTTCTCCAACTAATGATGCTCGTGTGGTTAGTAGATTTTTCAAGAAAACTATTTTTCCTCGCTTTGGCATTCCACGGGTTTTGATTAGTGATGGAGGTAAGCATTTTCGGAGAATAAATTTGAAGCTATGCTTAAGAAGTATGGGGTGCATCATAGAGTGGGACTTTCATATCATCCCCAAACTAGTGGACAAGTGGAGGTTTCCAACCGTGAGATCAAAACTATCCTAGAAGACGGTTGCACGAACACGAAAAGATTGGGCCGCTAAACTTGATGATGCATTATGGGCTTACGGGAGATTCAAGACCCCCATAGGTACCACACCATATCGTCTTGTTTATGGGAAAGCATGTCATCCCCTGTTGAGTTAGAGCATCGTGCATTTTGGGCTATTAAGAGCCTCAATTTCGACTCTCACACGGTGGGCGGAAGAGACTCCTTCAACTTTGAGCTTGATGAGCTTCGTCCGGATGCTTATGAGAGTTCTAGATTGTACAAGGGAAGACTAAGAGATGGCATGACAAGGGAATTGTGCGCGAGTTCAAGGAAGGGGACTTGGTTCTTCTTTTTAATTCTCGTCCGAAACTATTTCCGGTAAACTTCGTTCGCGGTGGTCGGTCCATTCAAGGTCTCAAGGTTTTTCCTTATGGTTCGTGGAGCTTTGGAAGGCAAGGAGACACTTTCAAAGTCAATGGCCACGATGAAGCATTACCGAGTGGAGATCCCATTCTTGAGCAAGTTGACATCATACTCTCCATCCCTTACCCGAGTGATACTGGAGGAGGTCGAGCTAATGACCTTAAAAACTAGCGCTTATTGGGAGGCAACCCAATTTCCTACTTTTTCATTTCTTTTCTTTTGATTTGATTTGATTTTATTTTTCTTTTTGGAGTGAAAAAAAAAAAAAAAAAAAAATTTGACAAGTGTGGAACTCTCTTGCAGGACCATGAGAAAAAACGGACTAAAGCGGAACAAAATTATGTGCCTGGAACCGCCGGTGGTCGGGCGATTCGCTGGTCGGCGCGCAAGCACACTTAAGCTGGGCCATCCAAAACGTGAAAATTGACTAAGGACGAAATTCCGCCGGCGTGGCGAAATCCGCCCGGTCGGGCGCGCAAGCACAACTCCAAGAGAGAAATTCGAAAACACGAAAAAACTAAGGAAGAATTTCGCGGGCGGTCGGGCGAAACCCGCCCGGTCGGGCGAGACGTGATTCTCGAGTAAAACCCACGAAAATCTTTTCTTTTCCTTCACTCTCTTTCAAACCCCCATCTAACTTCATCTTCTTCCTCTCACTCTTTCTCTCCTCTCAAAACCCTAACCCCAATTCTCTCTTTCCTCACCATATCCACTCTCACATTCCTTCAAAATTTCTAATCTTTCACTCATCCTCACCAAATTCCCATCTTACTTACAAACTTTTCCCCTCCTCTCTCTCCTCTTCCTCCTTCTTCTCACTCCTCCTCTTTGGGTTTTTCTTGAGTAAAGGTTTGATTTTTATGGTGATTTTTGCTAGATTAATCTTGGAAATTGCGTTTTCACACTTTATAGTGCATTATGAGATGATTTCCTTCAAATTTTTGTGAAATTCTCAATTTCTCCACCATTGCTCTGTTTTGATTTTCATCATCTCTAATGGCGGGTCGTCGAGGTACACGTGGCTCTCACCCTACCGCATTGAGGTAGATCCCGACTTTCCTCATATAATTTTCAAGGATGAGGCTCAAAAGGTGCGTTTTCAAAAACTTAAGCACCGTATGATTGCCCCCACCCGATTTGTTCATAGTGACCTCTTGCATGTCTTGGGTATTGCTGAAATTACCCGCACATTATTTGTTGGTATGGGAATAGAACAATTCCTCACCTTGTACCATGGCACATATGATCGACCTAAATTTCTAAGTTCCTTAGAGATTCGAAAACACGCTAAAAATGATCATGTCTGTATTTTCGCATTTCCAATGTGGATAGGAGACCGACCCTCCGTCAATTTGCAGCTATTTGGTATGACCGTTTGGGGGAAAGGAAGAAACCGGAGACATTTTGCTAGGCCAACTCGGGAAGCCCTCACTGGTGTTGGACCACCCAACTGTCGCATTTGATTAAGTCGGTCCATCATCCTAGCATTCGATTCTGTTAAAATTCTTGGGGCGTACTATCTTTGGGCGGTGGGAACCCAACACCTCTGGGCGAGGAACTAAGTGCTCTTGGCACTTATTCGTGGCCCGTCACCATGCCTATGCGGTTTGATCTTGCGTATGCATTTATGCATCATCTGCATAAGATTTCTACGACTTACCCCATTTTTGAGGAGGACGGCAGTGTCCGTTCCTCCGTACCTATTGTCATTGGGGGACTAGTCACCCACATCGCCTGTCATTTCGGCCATGTTGAGATTCGGGCAATCTTTGTTGGGCCTTCTTACCTTGACCTTGACCACTTCTTATGCGCCGTACATTGTCCCTAGTGGTCGGAATTATAGGTGGATGATTGCCGCTAACCGCCTATACTTCTTCATCCCACCTTAGCCCGCTTATGGAGGATGACCACACGGGAATGCCGCTCTACCTACCTATCTCCTTCTGTTGGAGATGCGCCCACCCATCGAGCCGGTCCCGCACCGAGCCTCCACACGTCTACCGTAGGCGAGAGGCCGATTCCTTCATGCCCTCCTCTTCCTTCATGCCCTCCTCCCTACCCAACCCCCCCCCTGCGACTTTGAGGGGATGATGAGTGTGTTGCGGCGTATGGGCCGAATATGCCGCCAACACTCAAGCTCTGGCGCCTGGGGCCGCGTAGACACCATCTACGATGACCAACGCCTTGCTATGTTCCCTATGTATGATGATTATTGGGGCTTGGTACGATCGCACAGCGGGGTCCCCACCCTAGTTGGTACACCCGGAACCCCGCCTATGGTGGAGCGGAGGGAGTGGCGCAGCACCGTACTCGGGATCCGCGCGATGATTCCGATTCCGATTCTATGGCCGACGAGGGCCGTGTTCTTGCCTTCTCCTTGTTGCAATGCGGACATTGCCAAGTTCGGCTTGGGGAGGATCTTGTGCACATATGGTATCTTCTATCATTTCTTAGGTAGTTTACTTTTGTAGTTGTTTAGCATTGTTTTCTTTGTGTGTTTGGTGTGTTTTGTGTGTTTTTTTTTTTTTTTCTTTCTTTCTTTTTCTTTTGGTTTGTTTTGTCTTCACCATGTATGATGTGTGAAGCCTGCTGGAAAAAAAAAAAAAAAAAAAAAGAGAAAAATCAAAGTCAGTTGAATAGTTGTTTCCCGTGCCCCATGCTATCATAATTGTTTTGACTTTGGATTGTTGATGGACACGAAACAATGATTGATCACCAAGGCATGGCATAACTGTACTTAGATCTATGATAAGAATCAAGATTGTGGCACTCTATATGTCCTGCAAGCATGTTTAGGCTTAACTGTGAGCTTCGTGCCTTAACGTCATGCTTTTCTGTGTGTATGCCCACTTCATGAGGGATGCTAGAACTTGTGTTTTTCTCCATAGATGCATTAGTTATACAATGTCTAAACAAAAATGATTATGACTCACGTAGGAATTTGCACCAAAAGACCAAATGACCTTCCTGCATTCATTTCCCTAGTTAACCACTCGAAGTGAGCCTGTTTCTTTTGACAACTACATTATGAGCTCCTCATTTTTCCAAAAATACGTCTCTTTACCATTGGTAGTGAAGTATTTAGGAATTTTTGGTTGATTAACTTGTGGTTTATGAAATTGGTTGTTGGTATGAATGAAAAGATTGCAAGAAAGAGAACAAATATGATTGATTACATGTGCAAAAGAAATTCTTCTCTATCCTCATTAACTAGTAGCTAAAGTAGAGAACTCCTAAAAACATGACAAGTAAGATTTCCAAGAGCAATTATGAAAATCAAATTGGAAAAAAAAAAAAAAAAAAAAAATTTCTAAGAGAGAGATCTCATTTGAATTATGTCATATTGGAAGTCATTACTTGGGTTATATGAAGAATAAAGGAGGTGAGATGAAAGAAAAATGGGTCATAGTTGTGTTGCAATTTATTTGATGTGTGGGATGTTCGTTCAAAAGTTGTAGTAATACTTCACTACCTTAAGCACCACATTCCCAAATATATGCCACACCTACCACCTTAAGCCCCATTACAACCTTAATTGAGTCATATGATTTGTTTGCATGTATAACTACCGATGTGGAGAGATGATACAAGCCTATGGACTAACTTGGTGAAGTGGAGCAATTGAGCGCCATATATCACCCTTCAAACACACGAGTGTGAGAGTAGGGATGCTGGGGATGGAAAGAAGCAGTCATTTTAACTGCTTGGAGAGTGCTTTACAAATGAGTGGTGAGTCCCTTGTGAGATCCTTCTCATTGATTTGCAACGCATATTTAGTGGCCTCTCATTGATTCTTATCCCTGATTGGTATTTGTTTTTGTCGAACCTTATCGATTATGACTTGTGGTGTGTTTGGATACGATCTATTATCATTTCAAAAAAAAAAAAAAAAATTTTATTTATGATGGGGTGAAACTACTATTGATGCTTTGAACTGTTGATTTTGACGGGTTTTTTTAGGGGCAAGCAAAAGTCTAGCTTGGGGAGTTTGATATGTCTATTTTATATAGAATTTTACCCCAATTTCTCATGGATTATTGGTGTTAATTGCGCTCTTTGAGCCCTTTTTAGTACTAATGTGTGTCTTGTAGTGTGGTTGTGTTTTGCATTGATTTTTGTAGGAATAACCTATTTTTGGTGCATTTCCTAATCTTTGAGATCGCTACATGAGACAAGAAGTCGGACGTACAAAAATCTCACATCGAGCCCAAAACTGTAACCGCCCGAGGCGCAATCCGCCCCGGTGGTCGGCGATTCTTACTTAGTCGATCGGATGCGAAACTCCAAGTGAATTTGCTCCGCGCCGACCGGGCGAAATCCGCCCGGGTGGTGGCGAACCTTACTTAGCGCGTTTGAAAAGTTAAGCCGCAGCAAACCTTACATGCGGGCCCGGCCGGCGAATCCGCCCGGCGTCGGCGAGGCGAACGAAGCTGGCGCCCGGTCAGCGCGACGAAGAATTATAATACTGATGATCGCCCGACCGGCAAACCGCCCGACGGTCGGCAAGACGATCTTTGAGCGTTTTAAGCGCGTGTTGCGCCGTTTATGAGACATATAAATACCTATTTTCTTAGAATTAGAAAGGACGCCTTTTTACTAGAGAATACATTTTATAACTTTTTAGAGAGCTTTTGAGTTTACTCCATTGTTAAACATTGATTACTACGCTTTGATTCCTTCAAGTAAAGACTAAGTTTTCTTAATCTCTTCTTTCCTTTCATTATTATTATGTCTCTTAATTTGTTTATTATTTGTTTTGCTATTTCAATTATGTGTGAGTAGTCCATTAATCTAGGGTTAAGTAAAACCCTAGCAATGATTTAATATATGAATTCTTCCATTAATCCCAAGTTTATATGATCAATTGTTCTTGTTTGATTGGATTGTTCTTATGCTCATTATCATACTAGGGATAGGTGATTTTGATTTGACTCGTATATCTTATTTTCAATGGGAATTGAATCTAGATGGTTTTGTTGATCCAATCAATGGTATGAATATCTTCTATGGGAATAGTTAGATGGGATTGCTAGGAATTTAATTGTGATGCTATGCGTAATGCCTCTTTCTTGCATGATTCTATGGGAATATGTTTGATTGCTTGTTTAGAGTAGACATTGGTACTCGGGAGAGGTCTTTGGTAGTTATAGGGTGCATTACTCCTCTTGAACCGTTGATTATGTTTATTTGGGATGGAAATTATTCATGTATTGGTCATGCTAGTGGTGATGCTTAATTCTAGATGTTTTAATTAACTGATTATACCTTGTGCGTTTCTAGTGATTGTCATAGTTTAGTGTTAGAATTAGTTCAACACCCCTTTCATCATTGTTTGTCATTCGTTTAGTTAGATTGAGTCAAGATATCTAGTGTTTGATGCTGTTTGTCCCTGTGGATTCGACCCTGACTTGCTCTGCTACATAGTTGGGTAGTTGGTTAGGTAATTACTTTTGATAGGTGCGCGACACGCCTACCATGAATCTGTTTTTTTAATGTGGGATTTTTGATTGAATGATGTATGGTTTTTCATTTTAGGAATTGGGGGTAATTTGTGAAATGGGGGAATTTAGGGCTTTGTAATAAGATGACTAGGTCTGAATTGTTGGAAACTTTCTCTTTTGCTGATGATGTTGGATTGATTTGGGGAATATAGGTGAAAGTGCACATTTGATGTTTTTATTTCTACTTGTTGATCATGAATACTAGATTTCGTTTAATGAAATGAGAATCTTCAATAACACATCTTATGTCAATGTCAATCAAACAATTTCACTTAGCCTTAATCTTTTTTTGAACTCAGATTATCATTCCCGTCAAATGAGGAAAGTTGTGGAACAATTTTTTGATTGAGACAAGATTTGGCACAACGGATTCCTTTTCTTGCAATGTAAGTTATATTTTATAATAATTGATTAGTATATCATATATGCATTCTAATCTTCATATTGCATACTTATGAATTAGTTAATATAGTACTTATATTAATCATGTAATTTCATGTAGATGCAAAGCTCCCAATCCAAATATACTCAAACACTCTCGGATGCTGCTAGTAGGACAGATTTGGATGAGTTACACAAGTGCTTGCCTCCGGAGAAGAAGCTAGTGGAGGGACGCAAATATCTCGTCAGGAAAAGTAAGAGAAAAGCACAATATTGGGATTTCTACATTGAGTACTTAGAAGATGAAAAGTTACGAGCCGAATGTAAGTTTTGTGATAAGACTTTTTCTGCTGATGGTAATTTAAATGGTTCTAAAAATGTTAAGAATCATGCTGATAAGTGTCTTGCTAATCCGGCTAACAAAGAGAAGGGTAAAGGAAAACAAAGTGAGTTGTTCTTTCAACCTGTAGATGGAGATGTGGAAAATGAGAATGGTGAAAGAAAGTTGAAGTATGGAACTGTTAATTTCAAAGAAGTTAGGGAAGCCTTAGTTCGGATGAATATTATTGATGAACTTCCTTTTAGATTTGTTGAGAAACTAGGCTTTAAGAGTTTCATGAGTGTTGCTTAACCTGGATTTCAAATTCCATCACGTATCACCATTGCTCGTGATTGTCTTCAACTTTACCATGGTGAAAAAACAAAGTTGAAAGAAATGCTTAAGAATTCCCAAAAAATTTGTGTGACAACCGACACTTGAACGTCAATACAACGAATTAATTACATGTGTCTCACTGCTCATTTCATTGATAATGATTGGAAATTGCATAAAAATATCATTAACTTTTGTCCAATTTCGAGTCACAAAGGTGAGGCTATTGGAAAAGCGGTTGAACATTGTTTGGAAACTTGGGGTATTGAAGATAAACTTTTCACTGTAACGGTTGATAATGCTAGTTCTAATGATGTTGCTTGTGCACACCTTAGGAGAATGGTTCAAAGAACTGGATGTGTTGGTGATGGAAAATATTTGCACATTAGATGTATGGCTCATATAATCAATCTTATTGTATGGGATGGTATTAGAGAACATGGTGTGTGCATTGATAGAGTTAGAAATGCCGTTAAGTATGTGAAAAATTCTCCTGCAAGAATACAAAGGTTTAAGGAACTTGTTTCAAAAGCTAACATAGAATGCAAATCTTCTTTGTCTTTTGATGTCCCCATCCGTTGGAACTCAACCTTTACAATGTTGGACACTGCTGTGAAATTTCAACGTGTTTTTAATGGATTATCCCTACCTGATGGAGTGAATTTGAAAGATAATGAAAGGCCTCCTGAACTTGATGATTGGAAAAAAGTGAAGAGGTTGTAGTGTTTTTGAAAGGGTTTTACCTATTAACTCGTCGCATTTCTGGTTCTCATTATGTAACTAGTAATAAAGGTTTGTTTGAGATTGCTCTTTTATATGATATGCTTAACAAATGGGAGAAAAGTGACGATGAAAATTTTAGAGCTATGGCCTCTTCAATGAAAATGAAGTATGATAAGTATTGGGGGGATGTTGAGAAGATGAATAAGCTAATTTATGTTGCTGCAATACTTGCTCCGCATGCTAAGATGGCGGTAGTTGAATTGACACTTAGCGACATTTATGGTAAAGAAAGAGGCTCCATACTTGCTAATGATGTGAAAGAGTTTGCTTACTCTTTATTTGATGAGTATAGGAGATTGTATGCCTCTTTTGCTCCTCAAAGTGCACAAAGTAGTGATAATATGTCACTTGACCCGAATGATGATGATCAAATGCAAGATGGACATGATTACATGAAAAACCTCATCGAGCTAAAAGGTTGAAGGGGTCAAGTGGACATGTAAGGAGTGAGTTTGAGAGGTACTTAAATGAACAACTAGGGCCGAGGAAGAAGAAATTGATGCATTGTCTTGGTGGAGTAGAGATGGACATCGATATCCTATTGTTTCACGCATGGCACGAGATATACTAGCTGTTCCATTGTCTACAGTTGCATCAGAATCTGCTTTTAGTGCCGGGGGACGGTGTCTTGATCCATTTAGGAGTTCATTGAATCCTAAGGTAATGCATCTTTGTTTTTTCTTTTGCTAATAGAACTTTGGTAATTTTATTTTGTTATGCATTATACTTTAATTAATACATTCATTGTTAATTTGATGTATATACAAGACGGTCCAAGCTCTCATTTGCACACAAGATTGGTTTCGTGCTAAGGGGGTGCATGGAGTTGATGTGGAAAAAAATTTGCGAGACTTAGAGGAAGTTGAGAAAGGTGATTACAATTTACAAATATTATCTTTTATTTTTAACTTGTAAATCTAACTTGTAAGTCTATTACTTTGTTATTAATTATTTTTCCCTTCTTATTAACAGAGTTTCAAATTGAGCATTTGGATGATGTGGACGTACTGGACGATGTCGTATTTGTGGACTCGTTGATATGAAATATTTAGTTATTTTTTATGTTAAAGACTTGTATTTGGTTTTATGTTTGAAACTTGTACTTTAATGAAGTTATAAGACTAGTTGCATCACTCACATGTATGTTGCATATAACATATCTCCAAAACAGGTCCAAACAGGTCCAACAGGTCCAATATTCGCGAAAACAGGTCCAAATAGAATATTTAAAAGCCAAAAAAAAAATTGAAAATCAGGTCCGGTCCCCGGTCCGAAGAAACCCACAATTTCGGTCCACCGGTCCAGGCAGGTCCGGTCCGGTCCGGTCCTGGACCGGTAAACAGCCCTAGTTACAGGTACCTGAGAACTTCCCCATACGCCGCCATTTCACCGAGCCCCATCCTCATATGGAGCACCTACCCCAAGTTCCGTTATCTGAGGATGAGTTGACGGCCTTTGCATATTTTGATACTGAAGACTACTTCATCACTTATGAGGACGGGAAAAAGTCTAAGGTTAAGGAACCCAAGTACTAGCTTCCTCACACCAAGTATATCCTCGGGAACCAGCCCTTGTCGGCGATGCTACTATGCCATACTCATGAAAATGGTAAGTTACGCTATCGGACTGGCCCGTCTGATGATACCCTTTTTTTTTTTTTGTTTTCTTACCGTTTTGCAGGCTTTGATTATCTTGATCTCGACGCTCTGTGTGTCGACGAGAATCTCCAACCGACAACGAACTTGCAGCCTGCTCCCGCCGACGAATCTGATGATAGCCCGAGAACGCGTCCATGAAGCTTAGCAGTGCATGACCGCTAGTAGAGTCTACTAACTGGTCTATTCTCGGTAATGGATAACAGTCCTTTGGGCAGGCTCTGTTGAGGTCCATGAAAGTTACGCACATCCTCCATTGGCCGTTAGCTTTCTTCACCATGACCACATTGGCCAACCATTCTGGGTAATCACATGGCTCAATGAAATCAGCCGCCAGCAGCTTATCAACTTCCTCTTTGATGGCCTGGTTCTTCTCAGCAGAAAAATTTTGCATCTTTTGCTTGATAGGGCGGACAATGCTGTCAACATTCAGACGATGTACCATCACGGCCGGGTCTATTCCCGGCATCTCATCCGCCGAGAACACGAAGACATCAACATTTTCTCTTAGGAGAGTCACTAGGTTGACCCTGACCTCTGGGTCCATGTCCGTTCCGACAACAACTGTCCTTGCCGGATCCTCTGCCAGCATCTCCTGCTTCGTTTCACCATCAAGCTTGGGCCTTGGCGTATCATCGGGCCTAGACTCCAGCTCCTCCATTGATATTTCCATCATCTCCTCATCCCCTTTCTCGGACTCTGTTTCATTTGCCATAGCTTTCCTCTGGGCTCGCCTCTGCTTCCGAGTTGACGGATTCAGATCTTCTACCGGAATTCTCCTTGCCGGCTGCTTTAATGCTGTCAGATAGCATGATTTTGCCATCTCCTGATTTCCTCTCAACTTTGTTGTCGTCCCAAGGTTGGAAACGTACATCATAGTCAAATGATAAGTTGACACAACTCCTTGGACGTCATGAATAAAGAGGCGTCCAACAATTGCATTGTAAGCTTCTGGTACGTCAACTACCAAAAATTCGGCCATAACATCTCTGGCGTCTTCATCTTCTCCTACCCTGACCGGTAGGGTTATCAAACCATCGGGAATTACTGACGCTCCCGTGAACCCTATCACCGGGTAGCGAACAGGCTTCAAATGCTCCCGGCCAATCATCAGCTTCTCAAAGGTTGAGAAATACAATATATTTGCAGAACTTCCTCCATCTACCAGAATTCTATGGATCAAACAGTTTGATACTTTCAACGTGACCACCAGAGGGTCATCATGGGGGTAGACGACGTGCTTCGTGTCTTCCACCGTGAAAGACATAGTTGGCATCACTAGCGGCCTTCTCCATTGCATGCTCTCGTTGAAATTAACCTGGTACCTGAACTCTTTCAGGCTGGCCTTTGCTCCGTTCACACTGCCGCCATGAATCGGACCGCTACTTATAACATGGATTTCGGCGATCCGTGATTGCACATTCTGGTTATTGGGTTTTACATCTCCATTTTTTGACTGAGTCTTATACTGAGTGAAGTAACCCCTTCTTATCAGATCCTCCAGGTCATCCTTCAAATGTCTGCAATTCTCAGTAATATGACCGTGATCACCATGAAAATCGCACCACTTGCTCTTATCACGGTTTTTGTGAAACATTTGCTTTGGGCGTTGCCATTTGTCGATGTCCTTGTTCATCAGGTATATTTGAGCTCTTGAGGTCGTGAGCTGTGTATATGCATCGAACTTATCTTTGTATTCAAACCTCTCACGGTCGCTCTTCTCGCGGTCATTGCCTTTCTTGACCACATTTGATTCTTGCTTTCTTTCATCTCGGTCGCGATCATTCTCGCGACCCTTTTCTTTCTTCTGCTTCTCATCCTTCTTTTTCTCAAGCTCGCGGCTTTGGCTGCTCGCGGCCTTATCAAACTCCTCACCTCTGATGAAGTCATTTGCTTTCCTTAGAACTGGTTCCAGAGATGTGAAGGTCTTGCGGCCCAAGTAGCTCCTGAACGCGGACCCCTCTCTCAGCCCAGTCATCAAAGCTAGGACAGTCACGTCCTACTGAAGACGAGGGATGGTGACCGCCTCGGCATTAAAACGGCCAATGAAATCTCGCAGGCTCTCATTCTCACGCTGCTTGATAGATAATAACTCGCCGGTTGTGCGCTCACGGCGCCTATTGCTCACTAAGTGAGTGATGAACATAGACGAAAACTGAGAAAAACTAGAAACGTTACCAGCCTTGATACTCTTAAACCACGTCTGGGCGATCCCGGTCAGAGTAGACGGAAAAACCTTACACCAGATGGCGTCCATCTGTGTGTACAAATACATATGTCCTTCATAGGCTGCAACATGGTCATCTGGATCTGATGTGCCGTCATACTTGCAAGACGGCATCTTGATCCTTGGCATGGGGTGGTTCAAGATCTCTGGAATGAAGGGAGACAGCTTGGGCTTGATTAATAAATGTCCGCCAGCGGAATAATTGCTTGCACCATTGGTGCTGTATTCTCGGGGAGAACGACTTTGATTCTCATCTTCAGAATTGTTGAGATCCCCAGTCTCTAGGATAGCTTCTTCATACTCTGGATCATCGATTAGTCTCTCCATCTGGCGTCCTTCTTGAGTGAAGGTCCGCAATCTCCTTACTGGTGGGCTATCGGCGTTGCGACCAGTCATGGGCGCCATCTGCCTACGAAGTTGACCACCTCTTGCATTAGGAGTAGGGGTGTTGTTAGGCTGAGGAGTACCCGCTTGTAACATTTGGATGAAGGACGCTACGGTTTGTAGCTGCTCAGGAGAGAATTGATTTAATTGAGCCAGGTTGAATGATCCGCCACCAGTGTTTACCTGAGACACATTGTTCTCGGGAGTTTGCTGCTCATTGACGTTCTCGATCATCCTGGTGCTGAACGGAGGTGCACCGAGTGGTCTAGTAATGATGGGTGGCGTAGATCCTTGCCCGGTTTCGAACCCTGATGGATCACGGCTGTCATTGTTAGCTCTATCCATGATAGCGTTCACAAAGATGGGAGACCCCTCCTTCTAGCGTAAAGTTGTTCCGGTTAAGAAACGGTTGACGGTCTTGAAAAGAGTCCGTCAAGGATTGGAGTTGGCGTCCGCTGGTGAATAACTGCACAGGAAGCAAACGTGAACTACCCTCGGGGGGATGCGAGGAAACCCCCTCCGACGCTCAAGAATTGTCAGTATGAGAGAATGTACCTGCAGAATAGTACTAGTGGGGTATTTATAGAAGTACTATTTCTCTGACATGGTGCGTAATCCTTTTACACGTGTACGGTTGTGCCTGACAGAAGGGAAGATTCCTCTATTTTCTCTTGTTAGGCGACCGCCAATGGTGTCGGACCATGCCAATGAACTGACTTGTTAGAGCTGTAGGCGACGTTTGCCACGTTCGCGTCCGTCATTGTGTTTGCGGACTCCTCAGGGAGGTCCGCTAACGTTCATGGGTTATACCCATACAGGCCCATTTCAATAAAATTTGAAACAATCTACTCTGAAAAGAACCCTCCTAATACCATTCAATGTTCTTCTTCTAAAACATAATGTGCTTTTCAGATCATGACACACCAAAACTCAGTTACGTAATTTGGACATCAATATGACATGGGTAAGAGATGTGCAAATTCTCAAAGTTCTACAGTAATCCATCCTAAGATTTGTTCCCATATAACCATCAAGACGAAACTCCAACGCCTTTGTCCTGAAGGCTGACTGCAAGGTGATATATATAACAAAAGAGCCAAATGCATCTACTTTGGTAATATCACAGACAAAACTAAACTGCATAATGATTCATGCTTATATTCGCCTGAATCAAAAGTTATAGATGAAACTGAAAGCAATAATATTAATGTAGATAACCTAGAAGCTGGAGCTCTATAGTCTATATTATTTAAGTATAGGAACTTGTTCACATAATTAAAGTTTCCTAAAGTCTAAAACATGACATGATCTAAACACGAGTAGGAAATCGTTCACATATAATTCAATGAGAAAAACACGAAAAATCCTGTAGTGAAAGAAGAGATCCGTAAATCACACAACAGATAAAGATCGATAGATAGATAGATAGATAGATAGATAGATAGATAGATAGATAGATGATTTGTGTACCATTAGATGGAAAAGTCTCTACCAGGAAGATTGCCGAAGAGGGTAAAAAAAACAAAGCTTCACATAATTTCTACATCCACTATGAGGATGGCAAAATCTGATATTCTACTACTTGTAACTTGTAAGCAGCACTTTACAACATTAAATTGAACTCCCTAAAAAAAGAATTGAACATATATAAGGAATTGTACATCAACATACAAAAAAAGAACTTTAACAAACACAAACCACAAACATCCACACAGAAATAACAGATTTAAATTCTGGGTTAACAGAAAAAAAGGGAGAGATTTTGTTGGACTGATTAATTAATTAGCACAAAATCTTAGAAAAATATGAGTTAATTAACTTATGAAAAAGGTAAAGAAACTTTATCAAGAACCATGTTAACATTATTGATGTAAAAAATTGAACTTTAATATATCTATAATATTTTTTCTCCATGAAATAAGAAGAGATAATACGAAGTTCCAACATCAAAGACACCCACAAAAGCAGACTTTTTAAAAGAGATTGAGTGAATTGATCACCTGAATTGCAGCAGCAAGACCTTCAACCAACAGAAGACCACAAACCAAACTACTACCGACGAACCAAACGTTGAAGCAGCGGCGGAGGAAGAGAGAGAAACGCAGCGTTGAATAAATTATACGACCGTTGGAGAAACAGAGTCAGGGTGTAAGGGAGCCGATAAAATATGACCGTTGGGCTTTGGATGGAGAGAGAGGGGTTTGTAACTTTGTTTGAGGGTTTATGATGAAATATGACCGTTAAGAGTAAAAAAAAACACACAACATAGAATGTATTGTTTGTATCGCCTAGACTTTATACCTAATTTTTCTTATAGCATGACAAATCAATACTTTCTCCGTTTCTTTTTACATGCATCACTTTACTTTTAGAGAAATGTCCCAATACTTGCACAATCTCTTTCTTTTTTTTTCCCCAAATTTCCTCCACGATCTCTTTCGTTTTCTTCCAAGATCTACTGTAAAATGTGTTTTTCTATCTTTCTCCTCTTTTTATATTTGGATTTTAATGTTAATTTTCTTGAAAATATAATGTGGTGGTGGTTATTGTGGTTGTGATCGAGTGGCGATGGTCACCTGGTGGTGGTGATTAGGCTAAGTGTGGGTGGTGGGTGTAGGTGAGGGTGGATTTCGTGGGGATAGGAAATGGGAAAGTAAGTCAAGGAACAAAAATGTAATTAGTGGTGGTGGTGACGGTGGTGGTGACGGTGGCGGTGATATGGTGGTGGTGGTGGTGGCAGCAGTGCTCTATTTCTGGTGATGGTAATGGTGGTTTATTTATTGGTACAGATGAGGTTATAGTTTGGGATAAGTAATTAACTTGGTTAAGTAAGGGACCACATGTCCCTTTTACTTTCTCTCTCATGTTTCTTAAATACCTTGCAAACCCTTTCGTTGCAAGTATAAAGAGACGAAGGAAGTATATATGAATTATGCCTTTAGAATATTAGTTTTAGTGCCTTATAAAGATAAAATATGACCGTTTGATAAAGAGAGTAAGGGTGTGAGAGAGGTTTGTATGAGGTTTTACTTTGTCATGATAAAATATGACCGTTGAATAAAAAAGCACACAACATAGAACGTATTGTGTGTATCGCCTAGACTCTCTATACATAATTTTTCTTATAAGATGAAAAATCAATATATATGAATTATGCCTTTAGAATATTAATTTTAGTGCCTAATACAGATAAATAACAATGACATATTTTTGTTTTATAATAAATTTGGACACTCACCGGTGAACTTTGCCTAATTCCTAACAATTAGAAATTTTGTTCTTAACATTTTGTAATTGTAGGTCGAATTTAGGGGTGCGAGGGAGTCGGGTGCCTAGTCAGAAATTTTAGACTCGGCCTCATACCTAGTTACAACTGGAATCAATGTCAGTCTATCTGGTCTAAGGAATGAGGAACCAAACTCGAACCATATAAAAACCGGTTCCGAACTTCAGGTAGTCAGATAACTTGCCTGTCTTTTTAGACATCATTTTTTCCTAAGATAAAACGGGAAGAAAAATATCTGTATTGTTTTTCTTTTATCATTAAAATCTAGCATAATTAATTTTGCAATTTTCTAATTTCTCATTTTTTTATTTGCTAATAAATGATTTAACTAAATTATTGGTTCGAGCATTTAATTTTAAATTCGGATTCTTCGAGTATCTAGGTTCGAAATCGATTCCAATAGGTTCCAGGATACCGAGTTTCAAAAATTGACAACCTAAATTAGAATCGTTCGAATTTTTGACTTTTTTGACTCAGATACAGTCCCAATATAGTACAATGTCAATTATGAGTTCGACGAATTTTGATATCTTAATCAGTTGTCAGTAGTCACCCACTCAATCCTGATTGAGCCACAGCTCATAAATAGTATCCAACTATTAGAAACGAGTCGTAACTTGTAATTAGGAATTTCTCCTCACTAGTCGAGGAAAAGTGAGAACAAAGTGAGAATTAGTGAGGACAACAACAACAACCGAGAAGTTTCCTAAGTTGACACTTGTGTTAGTCGCTCACGTTGAACATCCTCCTTCTTGCTCTCTCCTAAACTATCTCTATTATGACGGTTCTTCGTCTGATTCTTAATTGACTGATGACTAATGAACAAGAAGTAGATATAGGTTTTAATTGATAATTTTCAAGTTATAAGGTGGTTGTCTAGATGTGATGTAAATGTTGAGGTGATAATTAATCGCGGGTACACAGGGAGCCATAAAATGCAATGGCAGAAACAACATTAAAGAATTTTAGTGTTTATTGAAACTTTGGTATTGTCTAAGAAACAATTTCATACCAGGTAGTTTTTCCAACAAACAATAATCATGACCTCACATGATTAAATTTTTCCTCGCTCAGAAGAAGTGAGAAGGAAAAAAAGGGAGCAACAAAGACAAGAGAGAAGAGGAGGAATAGAAAAGCTATTTTTAATTTATTTTTTTGGCAATAAAGCTATATTATTACAAGAACATGATCAGATGCATAGCATTTCCCTTGTAAATGATCAAGAGATTTGCGAAAGAGGCCTACGACCCTCTGACCTCTTACCTTAAATGTCACGATCTTACTACATCTCTTATATGGAATGATATTCCAATTTCAACTACTAAATAACTTATTTCCTTTATTGTTAAAGGTGATTAACATTGACCCGACTCCCCCAACCACGACCCGAAAAATAGCGATATGAGCATGAAATTTTGACGTGTGATTCGGGCTCGGCCCAACCCAATTTTGGGCAGAAAAGACGGGCCATGGACAACCCATATCTGGAAATTAAGGCTACATTTTGGCTCGGCCTCTGAAACCCCCTTTGCCCAACCTGAAACAACAGGTTTTGGAGTGAAAAAGTTGGTTTGAGTTCAGGCTCAACCCGATTTGAGGCTTTGGCCCATAACGAGCCACTTTTTTCGAGCAAAGCCCGGCCTAGCCCATTACTTAATTTGAAAAACTTAACTCGCGGCATTGCCCCGGCCATAACATTAGTTATCTCCCATAAACATTTCGATATTGACTTTTAATGTAGGGTACGGTCTACTTATTTCCTTCTCCTTTAGTTTTCCTCCCAAACCTCTCAAAGTCTCAACTAAACAAGAATACAAGATGCAGGCAAATGAAATAGTTAAATATTGATTTGAATTGTAATTATAATTATTCAATGATTATAAAATAGAATTAAAGGAGCTATTCTGCTTATTAGTCGATTAAAGAGTCACTTTAACAAGTTAATAATGACTTAGATAATAATGACTATTATTGGACCCTCTTATGACTTAAGGTAATAAGTAAAACTTAAGCGATAACAATGACCATGAACCCTTTTATGACAATATGACGAACCTTATGACTATAATAAGCTCTATTTAATACTGAGGCATAGAGGTTAAGAAATGCAACATTTACTAATATCACAATTTTTGGCTAGAATATATAAAGGATAAAGTTGCTAAGCAGGAATCCAGGTAACGTCTAGTACTGCTAACTAACACCCGCATTTCCCTTTCAAAGTATGTTTTATGATACTGATTATGTTAATATTTTTCTTTAAACCTGGATTGCGGGATATGAAATTGTTATGATGGTATGAAATAATGTTATAAAATGATGATGCTATGAAAATATGATGATGCTATGTTATGGATGAAATAAAAGGAATATAATTATTCAGGATGATTATGATATGCATATGCTTAAAAGATATTATACATGATATATTCAAGTGAAAGACGGTTCTTGGCGGTATTATGTTATCCTGGGCCGTACACGTACCTTTCGGCCGGTTCACCACCTACCGTTTTGTGAGGGCTAATGTCCTCGGGTGGTACCACACTACTATATTCTGGGCATTAACGCCACCTCCTGTTTGTGAGGGCTATTGTCCTCGGGTGGCTGCCTCCCATTTACGATGTTACTATGTTATGGGGAGACGTCCCTTCCCTTGTATTAGCCAAGTTACCAAATAATATGAATTGCGATGATGAACATGATAAAGAAGATATGATGCATGTACATGATATGTTTGTGAAATGGTTATTCCGTTTATAAAAACCAACTTATGTTTGTGAACTAATTTATTCCGTTTATAAATAGCCAACTTATTCTCTCCTCCCTATTTATAAATAAAATGAGTTGAAATGAATTTACGTTGTTAGAGTAGCATGTTACTGAGCCTCGGTTCACGACGTTTTGTTTTACGTTTTAGGTACCGACGGGGAACGGAATGGCGTTGCAGTGAGGAGTTATATAATATCTAGACTTTATGTAGACTCTTATGGTTATAATTTAAGTTAATGTCGGACTATGTTCAGTAAATAAGTTCTTAATTTACGTTTTATTAATGGATAATTATTATGTTTCATGTTATATTATGTTTAAATTTATGAAATTATGTTTGCCTTGTATTTTTTGAATGGAAAGTACGGCAGTTACGCGCCCACTATCTAGGTTTCGCTGCTAATGATTGATTAATTAACTTAATAATAATTAGAGGTGATCAACATGGGTCCGGTCCGAAAATGGGCGGGTTTTGGGCATGGATTTTCAGCCCGCGGTCGGGCTCAGTCCGATTTTTTGGGCAAAAAAAGGGACACGGGTGACTTAAATAGTAAAAATTAGGCAAATTTTGGCCGGCCCGAAAAGCCCTTATGGCCAGGTCCGAATTTGCAGGTTTTGGCGCGGGAATTTCAGCCCGAGGCTTTGGCCCGAAACGGGCCACTTTTTTTGGGCAAAGCCCGGCTCGGCCCATGATCACCTCCAATAATAATGATTAGAAGTCGGGGCTTTACATATTTTCCATTATTATGTCACTGCAAGTAATGTGTTCAGCGGGTAGATTAATTATCTCACAATCAACCCTCTTTAAGGAGTGTCGTTGAATGAACGAAAGTAGACTTCCTACCAAGTTTTAATTGAATTTTCGTCTTCCATATTTACGTTTGGTATTGTAATTTATATTAAAGAGCCCCCCTCTCCATTAAGGTCCCGCTGGTTGTCTCGGATTCGCTTGTGACTGTTATTTGCGTACATTACCCTTGGTTAACCCCCCTCTCTCTTGTCGCCATTAGGCAAAAGTATCTCTTTAAAGATACAACATTACTCGTGCTTATACGAGCCACAGAGACCCCATACCGCACAAGGCTTGCGCCCTTGCCGCTAGATAGGCAAGGTTGCGTCATATGTTTCAATGTCAAAACACTCGGATGGTGACATCAAGCTAAAGTTGAGCATGGACTAGATGGCATGAGGGTCAACACTACCATCAGTAGCCAGGCACAAAGTTCGATATCATTTACAATATATAGCACGAGATGTCAATTAAATGGGTTGTATAGTCTACAAAAATGAAGTATAAACTAACTTAAAACTGAATATTCTCTATATTACTTGCTTTGTGGCTCCTAAGTCCTAACCAGCATAAATTTTTCTTTGGGTATAACTTATAAGATGATGACTCAAATCCCACCAATTTTTCATCATTATAACTAATAAGGACTCGGGTATATCTTCCCAGATATCATGGTAAGAAAACATAACAACCTACCACCTGTCAACTGCTAAATGGATAGCTAAGATTCCACTTAGGAAAAATCTTCCAACATGGCATTTAAATTGGACCCATATGATCTATTAGAGCCAACAGAAACAAAGGAATAGATATATGGATATGGCATTAGATAAGGATAGTGAAAAACACTTCTCATTGGCTAATCTTTAACTCTCAAACCCAATCCAGCCCTTGATTCCCCCACAACAACAAAAAAATCCAACTCACCAAAGTTCCAAATAACTCCTAAATAAACAAGAGCCACAAGACTTGCATTGAAATGAAAATACAAGGGAGAGCGTTACACTAGACAAAGCCATCACAACTTTGTTAACACTCTTCCTTCTTATTTCCTTCAATTAAATTTCTTTATTGAAACCAAAAAATATAATGGCAGCAGTGACAACACAGGCTTCGATTGCCGGATTCCGGCCATGCGCATCAAAATCGAGGTTCTTGACTGGCGCTCCAGGAAAACTAAACAAGGAATGTGGTGTTAGATTGCCCTCAACTTCATCAACTAGTTCTTTGAAGGTTGAAGCTAAGAAGGGAGAGTGGTTGCCTGGTTTGGCTTCCCCTGCCTATCTTAATGGGAGGTAAGCATATAATTTCATTTGCTTAATGGACAATAGATGATTAATCACTAGCAAACCAAAGTTAGAAAAGATAAGCATAAGTGTGACTTCTTTTGCTTTATTAAGTGTTATGCTATAGGTCTAATATCTAGAATATCAAAAGGTATTTTCAGGGTACGCTCTCAGTTAATAATATGTAAGTTTAGACGTTTAATTAGTGAGCCAGAGAACTATATCAAATTACAAGAACATTTATCATAAGGCAATGTGTAGACTGGCGTCAGAACTAATTTGATTAATACAATATTATGTTAAAATCACGATTCTTGTCAATTCAAGTCTCGAGTAATAGAAAGAAGCAAAAGAAAAGACTTGGGAGAAAAGGTGTATTTGTATAAAATTGGTTGTCACTCTAATCACATAAAAGTCAACTTTGCACAGGGTTGACTCTAAGTAGCGGTTTGGGTGATAATTATGGAATTTAGATAGCTAAGGCCATTGTATACAAAACTTGCTGAATTAAGCTGATCTAATGTCCTTAGTGTGACTATAAGTCTATAATGCCGACAGACTAATAAAGATAAGTGGATGGCGTTTAGTGAAGTAAATCACCCATATACACCTATTATTCAACTCCTCTACTAAAGAGAGAGTTAACACTTCATGTACGATGTGTAACAGTCTTCCAGGAGACAATGGATTTGATCCCTTGGCATTAGCTGAGGACCCAGAGAACTTGAAGTGGTTTGTGCAAGCCGAGCTGGTGAACGGCCGATGGGCAATGCTAGGGGTGGCTGGAATGTTGCTTCCGGAGGTGTTCACACAGATCGGAATCATCAACGTTCCGAAATGGTATGATGCAGGGAAACAGGAGTACTTTGCCTCATCATCGACCTTGTTTGTGATTGAGTTCATCTTGTTCCATTATGTGGAGATAAGGAGATGGCAGGACATCAAGAACCCAGGAAGTGTTAACCAAGACCCTATCTTTAAGCAATATAGCTTGCCTCCTAATGAAGTTGGTTACCCTGGTGGCATCTTTAACCCCCTCAAC
Source organism: Beta corolliflora (assembly GCA_947648045.1). Lineage (NCBI taxonomy): Eukaryota > Viridiplantae > Streptophyta > Magnoliopsida > Caryophyllales > Amaranthaceae > Beta > Beta corolliflora. The sequence goes on from CANSZD010001412.1 coordinate 391,954, forward strand.
TTTGCACCTACTGCTGAGGCTAAAGAGAAGGAGCTTGCTAATGGTATGACACTTCTTTTGCTCTTACAAAGTTTTACACATAATACTATCATGTTAGAAATTAAACTTAGACTCTATCTTACTCGACCACATATATTTATGTTGGAGTTAGACACGGGTATGTGTCACATAATTGTTTTTATAACAAATCTTTTTGTGTTTTTTGTTTAAATTATGGTGAGTTCTCTTTATCTGAACCTATTATACCTGATTGGATTTGATTAGCCGTGATTTACCTTATATTTACAACTGATTGGATCTTATGATTCATAATTAGACTTGATCAACTCTGAAGATCTAATATGGGTACTTGAGGTGAGATGTAGAGTACATGTAACATAATTTTAAATATATGACTGTTTCTACTGTTTACATTCCCTAGCTTTCGTCTCTCAGTGATAGTGTCAGCTCAGCAGAATGCGACAATGTGTACGCAAATACGCAATTGCTTATTGAATGAGGTCTTAAAATCGAGATGTGATCTTATTGAATTTACTCATCAACTGAGATCTGACCTGTGTGTTTTATACTTATGGCAGGGAGATTGGCAATGTTGGCATTCTTAGGATTCATTGTGCAACACAATGTGACTGGAAAGGGGCCTTTTGACAACCTTCTGCAGCATCTATCAGACCCATGGCACAACACCATTATTCAGACATTCGGTGGTAACTAAGATCCATCGCAAAAACTAGAAGGAAACACCACGTTATAGTTCTTTTGTAACAAATCATATCTTTTGTGGTCTATGTGATATTGAGCTTCTAGTAATTATTGAAGGGTTTCCAATGTACAGAGCAACTGAAGTTGGCACTACTATTTTTCCCAATCTTTAGCTTTCATGATATGATATTTTTACTGCTTACTTGCTTAGCACATCAATTATTCTCCAACTCCCTGAGCTTGTGAGCCTCTCACACGTCGAAGCTTAAAATCCCGATCATAAGATGTGATTCTCCGACATAATCTTCCATTTTGTGACTACTCTAACTCGCTATGAAGAAATTATAAGGGTGTCAAAAATTATTGCAGCAAAAGACCAAAACCCATATATCAGCAAGAAAGACTGAAGTAATATAAATTTAATTCTTGTGATTTCGAGTACAGATTTAAGTTACAATGAACTCTTTGAGTGCAGGATTCTATTTTACAGAATAAGGCACTAAAAAACTCAGCAAAATTGCCCAGATAACGGGAAGAGAAACCAAAAGATGGGATGAAAGGAAAAAAAAACCCTATTCACAGTTGACATATTTTTTCAAAAATGTGCTACATGTAATGTATCCACCTATACTTTTTTTACATATTATACAGTACAGCAAATTTTGTGGTAGCCAGACGACTTACCATATCTGACATCCTCAAATGCGTTATCCAGAACGTAAGATTTGATTAATTGAGCTTTAATTATGCTCCCACAGTTGACTTTTCATGGCGAATTTAAGCTTGTGTTATTGTGCACTCTATTCTTCTTGGTCGTTCGTGAAGGTGCAGATACATCAATCATAAGTTAGGCTGCAGCAAAGAAAAATAATCTTTAGTTGTAGAGCATCATGTAGACGTTTAACACAGACATGCAGACTTTTTTTTTTTTTGATAAGGAGAGAAAACTAGGAGGTGTCTACACAATAGACACCCCCTAAAGCACCCCTAAGGGTGGTTACAATAAGCTTCAAGTACAGAAATAACGAAGAAAAAAAGAGCACTAAGGAACTCGAGTAAATGCTCCGCCGCGGCATCACGCCATCTCCCCAGGCCCAAATCGACGTCGAACCCTTCACGGGGGGCAAGACAAACATCACCGAAAATGAATAAGCTCCCAAATCTTCACAAGAGAAGCACAATTACTTGAGGCCACAAGATCAGTCACAAAGCTAACCAACTAAAAAACAAAAACTAAATAAAACAAAAAAAACATAAAAACAAGAAAAAGAAATAAAACCCAGAAACCAACTAAAACACGATCACCGTCAACGAGACACCGGCGACCACAAACCACCGCTAGAACAAACTGAACTCGAGCAATGAACCACCGCAAAATCGCCACCGTGATAAACACCAGCAGAGCGAACAACCATCGCGACTAACAAACATCGCGAAAGCTAGACAAGGGCTAAAGAGACAAGGTCCGACTGAGGACAAGAGAAATTTGACTAAAATGAAAAGAACTAGGCCATAGCAATGGCTAGATCTAGGAAGAGATGAAGAAAGAGGAGGCTAGGTTTTCAATTTCTAAAGAAATTGATTTGGGGAATTTTTAGGGTTTGCTTTTAAGAGGAATTTCTAGAGAGAAGGCAGAGCCTCTCTCTCTAGAAATCTCTCTTTAGACATGCAGATTATATAGTCTTAGCAATATGGCCATGTATGGTAAGGTAAACAGAGAATTGAGCATTAATTAGTGGTTTTGACCCATTTAGAGGATCTGACAAATCCTCTCATGTTGGTGTTTGGAAACTAGAGGACTGGATGAGCAGTCTTGATAACTAGAGGACTGGATGAGCAGTCTTGATAGTACTAAAATAACTTCAGGTATCAGCTATCAAAGAATGCAATCAACTATCCGTTAATTGCCAAACAAGGCCAATTTATATTTCCAGTTAGAACCACCCTTGTAGTGCTAACCTTATTGCAGCCGTGGATTGAGTGAAACGAATGAGATCGTGCGACACAACCTAAAACCGCTAACTGAGTTCTAAGTGGTCAGAATAGCAGTTTCAGTCTGTGTTGCACGCGATCTCGACCCTTGAATTACATCCCAACGGTTCTTCTGTAATTTGCACCATAAGGGTGGTTCTTGTATATATATATTTACACACATACTCCACGAGTATGTATGCTGATGTTGTTGGTCTTTTATTTCTTCACCGTGATGGAGTATCCTCTCAATTCTCATTAAATCAACTATGGAAATGTAAATCAATGTATCCCAGAGAGATCGACATTCAAGGGTGCGTATAATAATAATATTGTGGATGATAAAGAGCATGACAGAAAAATTCATTCTATCATGGAAGGATCAAAATTCAAAATTAACTGGAAAATTTCCGAGTTCTTGCACAAGCAACCAGCACTTTTCATTTGTTAATGTGGTAAGCTAACCTTTTCTAGATTAACAGTGTATTTACATGAGGCAAGTTGGAAAGAAGAGGAGGGGAGGGATGGTAAGGGGTACATTTTTCTTCCCTTCTCATAAACCAGAATATCTGAAAGATTTAAAAGCAAAAATGCAGGCCCACTATCACTGAAAAACTGTGAGAAATCACTAAACAATGACATTCCAAGGCCTACTTTCTGTTCTCTTAACATGTTGAGGAATCTGGATTAAAAGACACAGTTAGATATTCCAAAGAAAGGACATTCATTTTGCCAAATTTGAAGCGAACTCAATGGCTTATCCATTGAATTTCAGCATCCAAACTCCAAAGTCCTTCATATTCTAAAATCCAAAAATCCCCAAAACATCTCCTTTTCATAAATTTTTTCATACAATAGATCTGTGGATGCTTCTTTTTCTGTTTGCGACCTACTTGCAGGAATAGACGAATAGTTAGGGCCTATAAAAACCACCAAGGTAATTATTTAAAGGGTTTTTTTCATGCAAACAAACTTTACACAAATGTTGCAGAGATTATAGGGAGTGAGGTCACAGCTTGATGGGCTGGAACAAACAATTGAAACGATAGCACCATTACTCATATTTCAAAGTGGCAATAGAAGGCATAAAGAACAAAGTAAAAAACATAGACATACTCGGATATGCCACTCCTGCAGGATCTCAGAGGAGGAACAACATAATAGGATTGCAATGCGTGGAGGGACCTTGTGAAGGAAGCGAACAAACTAGCGAGAATGATGAGATGTAGGAAGATTAGGATAATGACTGATTAACAGTGATTGTGAATCCTTCTTAGAACAATCAAGATATTGCTTTAGCGGAACTTGGCAATGTATTTTGTGGAGCAATGTTTATGTTGGCTCTCCACCCGTCAAAACACTACCGCTATGTCACTAAACTCTAAGACTACTAATCTACTATGGTGCACTAACTTTTGCTATCCCCAGTCCAAAAACAAAAAAATGCAAGCCCACTCACTTTTCCACTCCCTTTAGTACACCTGTTTCCTGTCCTCCCTCACATTCCTCTTAATTGGTAAACCAAACACATTTTATATGAAAGTATACGGTTGGGAGGAAACATTTTCTAGGAAAATAGTTTTCGAGGGTGGAAGATAGATCTCCCACGAGTGGAAAACATCATCTTTCTTTAGGGTCGGAATGCCACATTATCCTCTGTATTCCCTAACTTCCTCTTACTCTGCTTCCATTCATCATCTACTCTCCATTAAAAATTTTCCTTATTAAAGTGTAAAGGTTGGGAGAAATGATTTTCTAGGAAATGTGATTTTCCAATTTTTCTTTGTTTGGTTGCTAAGAACTGATATATTAGGGGAAAGGGTAATTTAGGTAGTATCTTTATTAGTTAACTTGGGGAATAAGTTAGATAATTGTTAGGTAAAGTAGTACAAATATAGAGCAACTTAGAGTGAGAAAGGCATGATGAACATTGATTAGAAATTTGCGTGAGCTTTTAAGAGTTCCATGAAAGAGAACAAGCCTCTCGAAAGCTTGTAACTATCTTTACATTTTGCTGTATTTTCAGTTTATCAATCAAATCTTCTTCTTCCTTATTTTTTGTCATTAATGATACTCAAGCTATGTCAATTCATAGCTTTGGTTTATGAAGAGTGAAAAATAATTTTCCTAGGGGTGGAAAATGTTTTCTTTTCAAAACAAGGAATGCCATTTTCTTCTCTGTTCTCTCTGAACTTTTGTTGTAAGGAACCAAAGAAAGAAAAACCAATCTACAATAGCATAGAAATTGCTTGGAACCTTGGATTGACTAGTCCTTTACTTGTCCCAAAGTTTACATTTCTGTCTACTGTATTCTTTGCTGTGGCTATAAATATTTATATACCAATCAAAATAATGTCAGGTGAGTAACTGGCAATTAGAGAACAAAGAATAGCAATGTATAATGAGTAAGTTTAAGCCTGAATAATGGTCTACAGTCAAAGAAAATGTGGCCAGCATATTTAATGTAAGTCATTTGATGGCAATCTATTCCTGTTGTCTTGAGTGAGCAACATAATAAACATGACTATCACAGAAAGGCAAGACAGCATGGCAAATTGTTGTGACTTGCCAAAGCGACATTTCTTGCACTTCCATAAACAGATAGAGAGGCTTGATTTTCAGGAGAAAGGATTAATTTATACAAGGGAATTTTATGAAGACAAACCGGAAAGCCATATGACAGAATTTGAGCTCCAAGATAATTCTTAAGACGGCAATATCGTACACCACTAAAAGCATTAATGAAACTCTTTTAACAAAGAACCTAGAAAAAAATGGCAAAGATCCAGATATCAGACAGAGAATCAGAAAAGACAATATTAGATGGTTATGAAGACTAACCTGTGGGTATGAATTTTCATTGAACATAGGAATGGGACATGGCAAAGCAGTAGGAATCCATGGTTGAGGCCTAGTATCATAAATAGACCGGGGCAAATCAAAATGACCAGCAATTTGGTAATCGATCGGATTATTGCCTTGAAAATTGACCCCGTTGTTATCTGGCATCAATTTCTTCTCCTCAGGCAGATTTATGTTTCCATATGGGGAGTATGGATATTGCTCACCAATTTGAACTCCCATGCATGCATTTGTAGTCAGCTCATTTAAGGTACCACACTCTTGTCCTGTGTTCTCACATTGTCTGGCATTATCCATCTCTGTTTTGACATCGCCATAGTATCCAGAATATCCAGAAAGAGATGCATCGGTAGTGCACTTCATATCTCTAAAAGTCATTGATAAAGTAGAACAAATAAGTTTCCATTTTATAGAAGAAAAAGGCATAAGAGAATATTGCTACGGTTAAAAGAAGTAAGGAATATTATCAATTGTAACCTTATACAATAGGCCATTGTCCAAAAAACTCTCACTTGTTTGACATGCTCCAGAAAACATGAACTCGAAAATTCACTATTTCATTGACTTATTTAACATTTCTAATAGAACCCTTAAGGTCAATAAAGCAGTGATTTTTCGAGTTCAAGGTTATGTTAAAGAATTCATATTATTCAGGATTGTTTTGCAAAATGGTGGCCTACAGTACAGGATCACCATGGGCAAATCCCAGAAAATCAAACACGCTACGTTATAGCACAGGCTAAACAAAAAATAATGGCAATTAATTACGGATATGTGCGAAGCACAGAAACTACTATTTTACACAGTTTATCATCATAGATGTATAAGCCTTGAAGGAACAGGGGGTTCTCACCTGTGAGGCAAAAAGCTTGAGTCGTCAGGTAACATCAATTGTTGACTTTCATTACTGGAAAGCCATGATAGTGGCTGACAGTCTTGCAAACTACCCATCATTAAAGGCATATGCATTCCATTCTGGAACTGAAACATGAACACTGATTGTAAATTTACTAAATACAAAGAAAGCATGCCAGCCAAGAAAAAGATACAATGTCATCTAGACAGGTATTTCTTTACGCACCTGGCTACTACAGTCAAGAGACATAAGTTGGTGTTTCCCCATATTTTCCTGCTAGGTGAAAATTGCAGGCATTAGTTTACTACTAACAAATAATTGACAGTCCGCTCATAAGATTACTTATGAGTCTTATGGCCTATCAACGAATTTAGCAACATTTAAAGAGAGTTGAAGTCTTTTTCATTTTAACATTCTCTAGACTCCCAGTAAGGGATTTTCTTCTTTCTTGGTGAAGTTCATCTCTCATAAACTTGTTGTAAGAAGGAATTTGCAATAATAAACATAGCACAAAATCCATATATTATGGCATTAGGAAATCCTCACCCATCTAAAATCACCCCCATCCTCCATTAATATTTACAAATCACGGTAAAGAGAAAGATAGTTGAACTTAAAAATGATGAGGAGAAGTAGATGGATAAAAATGTAAGTATAACTACTTGATACCTTGTGTAACCGAATTTGGTTAAGTGATTCACTCAAAGAGTTTTCCATCTGTCGTAGATGCTCCACATTGTCAATCTTATCAGGATTACTCCAACAACTGTCCAATACATGTATCATGGAGGAAATTATGGACTGAAAACTATGCTCATCACATAGTGCACACTGCACTTTTTTTTTAGAGCAAATGCTAAATAAATATGAGAATGTTCGTGCTGCAAAATGCCTAAAAAAAGCAGTACTTTGACAGCTAAAAGACAGAGGTGAACCTCAGTCGCTTATGTGCTTCTGTAATTTGTGCTTGCAATAGCCCCATTTGGTTGGTGAGCTCCTGTTCAAATGTCATGGAGTAAATTAACCACAATGAAAGAACTAGGTTCATGTAAAACATTCATCATGAGAGATAGCAATTAATTGTACCTCAGCCGTTTGACTACTGCAAGAGAGAAAAAACATGAACACAAACATTAGATCCTTTCAAGGTTTGTCCTTTATATGAATATACAGCAAATAGATAATTGCATACCTTGAAGCAACAAATTCTTCTATATTTACATCATGGTCACACTTCTTGAAAGTTTTCTTTAATGCCTATGTATAAAAGAGGGAAAAACAAAAAACAGAAAAGAAAAGGGTAAGTTTAAACTCAGAGCATTTCAATACGAATAGACATCAGAAGTCAAAACATGAATAAAAAAGGGAATCTTACTTCAAGACTCTCCAATTTCCTGTTACAACAAAAATGCAAACATTCAGAAACAAATTTTTCATACTAAAGCCTCATAAGAGCACTAATTTTGCACAAGGTAGTTCAAACCTTTTCGCCCTTTCTTGTGGAGTTAGTTGAGCAAACTTGGTAATGACCTGTTCAAGGTTGCTGAAAATGCATACAGGCACAACACTTCAGAAACTCAGAAGCATATTGATGGAACATGCTTTAACGAAGTCTTATTTCAATAAGCTCAGCTAAATAAGCCTCTTGCTCTACATGGTGTGTTATCAGCGTGCTGCAGAACAATCAACTTTATACAGTTTCAACCAAGTAAGCAGTTCACTTTAGACAATACACAAGTTCAAACCAGCTTAAATGACAACTCAACAGAAAACCTCCTAATGCATACAAAATGGTGAAAGGCACAATAGAGCAATCTTCCTAATACATACAAAGTTGAGTAAGCCGTCATAACTAAATTTGTATAGTTTGCCTAAAAAGTCCACCTAATTACATATTTTGCAAAGTGATAAATATTCAAATGAAAATGAAGTCCTTCAACAACATACAAACAATTGTTTGTATTCATGTAACTAATCAAGCATTTTGGAAATTGCTCTTGCAAAGTAAACAATAATAGATGCATATTCATAATTCTCCACTCAAACCAAACAAAATCACAACATTATACTACTATCTTATATAGTTTCAAGTCCTATATATAATATATTGATGCAATATACACAAATGCAACATCCTTGACAAGATTAGCAATGAGATATACCTACGCTCTCCAAGGAATACCGTCGACTTCCCGGTAGGAGAAAACATGAGCAAAACAATGTCTATGTCACATAAAATAGCCAACTCCTTGGCTTTCTTTATAATTCCGGTACGCCTTTTCGAATAAGTTACTTGACGATTGCTACTGCTTTCCAATCTTTTAATTTTCAGTTTAACTCTTCCCATTCTTCAAGCTGATCAGCAGTCGCTCTCAAGCCAATCAACCTTAGGCCGATCAATTTTGCAAATTCTATTTGTCTTAGGCCTCCTTCACATCAAAAACTTGGCAAAATCAACAACATTTTTCCATATAATGTACCCACATTCCAGAAAAGTTGTTGCAATATAAGGAAACAACCCACAATATGAAATAATCAACTATATAAACAACAATTATAATCGGTTAATCACCACTGAATCCAGAAACTATTAGAGCATCATCATCCAAGATTTTTCTTCTGTAAAGGAAACACATAAAAGTAGGGAACTTTAACCAAATTGCCATGTTTTAAGCCAATGGATTTTGTTACAAAACGTATGATGATAAAAGAAAGTTTTTTTTTTTAAATGAAGACAAAAACTGAATGTATCAATCGTTATTGAATGAAACAACAATAACCCAGATGCAAATTGGGCGAGACAAAGAAAACCCAGAATTGGAAAATTTGCAAAAATTTTGAGAACAAGAAAAGAAAAGATAGTTAAAATGGGACATACCATAGCAAGATGGCCAAAAAAGGGAAAACCCAGAAAAAGGGGAATGAAAAATTAGAAACCCAAAAATGGGATAGTAATGAAATCAAAAGTATGAAGATGGAAAAATGGTAAAGAAGGAGGAGAGAGAAAAAGGAAAGTGGGAGGTTGGAAGAAAGAAGGAAATGGTGACAGGCAGAGCTGTGATTACGGGGTAGGCTTGAGAATCGGGGGATGTAAGAATGTTTATGCGCTGGTGAGAGTGAAACAGGGGAGAGAATTTGGGAATTGGGGTGTTGATTTGTCAGGTGTTTCTTTTTTTTGGTGTATTATTTATGTTATTTGAGAATTATGGACTGTGAAACATCATTTGTACTTTGCAGAGGAGATAAAGTTTTTGTATGATTTGTAGAGCACCATTGATGAAGGGTCTTGCTAAATGCCGCCCTGAAATATCCTACTAATATCCTGTACAAATACATATACATGTATTTATACTCTAATACTCACTCTCCCACTCTCTTTCACTCTCCCTCACTCTCTTCAATCTCCATCACTCTCTCACTACATCTCTTTCATCAACAAGGATCTCCCATCAAAAACTCTGGTAACTTTTCCGACCAATTTTCCGGCGACAGTAACTCCGGCGACAAGAACTCCGACAACTTTTCCGGCCACATTATTACATTATTAATATTAATGAAATTTTATAATTCATTTAATACAAAAAATGGACTATAATAACTTAAAAATGTCGAAAAAGTGTCCATGCGCCTAAATTAGGCGCCTGGACACTTTTTCGGCATTTTCAAGTCAATTTCTGGTAAATTTTACTCTATTATGAGATGTTCTAATAAAGCTAAATAAAATCGGCCAAAATAGGGACTGAAACAAAAAATGATTACACTAAACCCCCGTGCTAAGTTTTTCGAAGCGCCAGGTTCAAGACATTCTATCACTTTTATTCGATTTTTTTTTTAATTACATTAGCGTTTGTGTGGTCAATGTTGGTCAATCCCGGAAATCTTGAGAGAATGAAAGTGAATAAAGAAAGTGTGGTGGGGTTTATGTGGAAAACATGTGGTACATGTGGGAGTTTATATATAAAGAAAGGGAAAGAGGAAAGGAGGGAATAGGGAAATACACCACATGTATTTTTGTACAAAAATACAGGGCGTTACCAGGAAATTCCAGGGCGGTATTTAGCAAATGAGTTGATGAATGATGATTATGTGTGGATCGTCGTAAACTGTCGAGTTTCCTAGGAAAACACTCGAGTTTATGATTTTGCATACAGATGGACGGACCGCGTACGTTCTTACAAGTTACAACTTACAAGTGCAGATGCAGTGCACTTGTGTTTTTTTTTTTATATTAGGGAAGAAAACTTAGGAAAAAACCCTATTAATCTTGGGCCAACCTAACACATCCTTTCGAATGATAAGAGAGAAATCAATCTCTATTATACTACATTCGTTCTTAAATAATTGTTACACTTTGACTTTTAGCACTATTCACAAATTTTAATTTGACTATCATTTGTGATTTATGGGTAAGAGAATTTATAGTCATGTGGGGTCTTGTTTGACTCGTCTCGATATGTACTTTTAGAATATCAACTTTTTATATTTTTTACAAATACAAAATTAGATATATAAAGGCTCAAAGTATTGCATCGTCATGCGTAAAAAGTGTAAGTGTAACTATTACTTCATCTGTTTCTTTTTAAATGCAAGAATTGGACTTTTACGAGACATTACTTTGATCATAAATATCTATAATTACATATAGGTAAAAATTATAAAAATTACATATTATGAAAGTAGGTCACGAGACAAATCTAACAAGATCTCACTTGACTATATTTTTCATTATGTACTAATCACAAATCTTAGTCAAAGTGATAAGTGTGAATAGTGGAAAAGTCCAATTGTTGCATTTAAAAAGAAACGGAGGAAGTATTTAGGAACGGAGGTAGTATAAGCCAAGGGGAGCTATGGTGTCCCCTTATGAAAAGTCTTTCTTGTCCTTAGCTAAATATATAATTGCATATTCAAATTTTCTACAATTATATACTTTCCTAATTTAAAGATGGTGTGTATTGGTGTCTCCTTAAAATTCCAATAATAAACTAAATAAGTATTAACAAAGCAACTTGACATAATGAGAAAAATGGTTAGTCAATAAAAAAAATTACAAATTTGATTTGACTATAAGACTTTATATCTAAATGTTCAACATAATTTCTAAACACTTTATAGATTACATTAGTGTGTACAACAATAATTATAAATTACACTATCAAAATTATATTTAAATAAAATTTAAGAACAGACCCAAGCAATCGGCACACGCGTAGCGTACATAGAAGGCTAGGATAAGAGTGGCCTTTGTGAGTAATAAAATCCGCCGCTCTATTAGCCTCCCTGAAGATATGACCACAACGAAACGCTGAAAAATGATCTAGATCAACACCTACATCAACAATAATATTGTTAATTTCCCACGGAATACTCCACATATTCTTAATAGCGTTGATAACAGCAAGGTTATCGCCTTCGATAATAAGATTTCTAATATTCAGGGATAAAGCACCCCTGAGACCTTCCCGTAAACCCCAAGCCTCAACTTGAAGAATAGAAGCAAAATGACCAAGAGCCTTAGCACATCTCTAATAAGAAAACCAAAGGAAAAACTACCATTATTTAGCTTGGAACCATAAAAATTTAACTTAGAGAAACCTGACGGGGGGTTTCCAAATCCCAAACGAACCACCTTAGGAAACTTACCACCAGTCCCATCACTCAGGAAAGGGTCCCCTAAATCCGCTTTAATCCATTCGGAAAAAACTTCGAAATAATAGAAGCAGCTTGAAGGTGAGAAACAGACTCCTCTCTAAAAATGATATTATTTCTAAAATAGCAAATAAACCACCAGCCTATAGAAAGCAAAGCTAAATCATCTAAAGAAAAAAGATAATGACACTTATTAAAAATCTCACGAAAGGACAAGCTACTAATAGAGAACAAGTTAGCAGGCGGAGAAGGCCAACCATGATTAACATGCAGATGAGAAAAAATATCCAACATATAAGGACACAAAAAACACAAATGGACTGAAGACTCAGAATGAAAATTGCAAAACACGCAATCCTGAGGAAGGAAAATATGGCTACGTTCTAATCTAGCCTTAGTAGGAAGGCCATCATTATAGGCTTTCCAAAGGAAGTTTTTAACTTTTGGGGGGACTCTAAGCTTCCAGCTCCAAACATATTCAATCTTATCAAACCGATCATGTGAAACGCCTTGTGCTAGAAGAGCTCCAGATTTAACCGAATAGTTACCATTAGCTGAAAGGCCCCACACTAGGGAATCATCCTAAGGATGAGTAGGAATAAAATAGTACTAATTTGAGTAACCAGATCACTAGGAAGATAAACCGCCAATTTAGTGTGGTTCCAAATACCACCAGTGAGCACAAATTCACTTACTTTAAAGTGAATAGATCAGTGAGGGGAAGGATCTACCAAATCCTTCAAAGGATACTAAAAAACTCAATTATCATTCCGAAACTTATATTTTTCCCATCCCCAATTTGCCATCTCAAACCTTGACTGAAGATAAGGCGAAGACTCATTAAATTTTTCCACTGCCAAGACGCTAAACTAGAAGTTTTTGTATGATTTGAAAGAGCACCATTGATGATTATGTGCGCATCGTCGTCCACTGTCGAGTTTCCTGGGAAAACACTCGAGATTATGATTTTGCATACAGATGGACGGACCGCGTACGTTCTCACAAGTTACAAGCGCAGGTGCAGTGCACTTGTGTGTGAACTCCAAGTTTGTGAGGATTGTCATCTACGGATGGGAGAGTGAATCCTAGAGGTGGGCTTGGTCGGGCCAATGCGAGAGAAGTATAGGTGATCAACATGTGTCTGGCGCGAAAATGGGCGGGTTTTGAGCACACCTTTTCGACCCATGGTTCGGGCCCGACCCGATTTTAGGCCAAAAAACCGGGACACGGGCAACTTAAATATGCAAAACTAGTCTAAATTTTCGTCTGGCTTGAAAAACCTGCTTGGCACGGTCTGAATTAGCGGGTTATGGGGAGGGAATTTCGGCCCGTGGCTTGACCCTACCTGAGACTTTGGCCCGAAATCGGCCAATTTTTTTTGCCAAGCCCAGCCCGGCCCATGATCACCTCTAGAGAGAAGCATGGCTTGACACTAGGGATGGCAATCCAGTCTAGATCCGTCCCTAGTCGGATTCAATCCGAAGTGAAAAAATTGAGCTGACTCCGGAAAAAAAAAATATGAATCCGACTATGGTTAAAAAGTCCCACTCCGAGTCGGATCCTATAAAAAATATAATCCGACCCATCCTATTCGACTCTGATGGATATCCGACCCGACATACGGATTCGACTCCAACTTTGAGACAATTAGTCTTTTCTTCTATATTAATGTATTATGTACGTATATTCTGACTCTGATTTTGTGGCAATAGGTCTTATTTGTATGTTAATATTATTTTATGTATGGTATGTAAAATGTATGTGTTAAAAACTCAAAAGTTATACAGCTACACACATCATACCATTTATTTTTAATAATTTTGATTAGATTATTTGTATTATATTAAGATTTTTCTATAAAAAAAAATGGGGCTAACTAAAACTCAGAGTCAGATCGGGTCGGGGTCGGACGTTAGAAATTAAGTCGGTTCAGGGTCGGACTGTAGAAGTCGAAAATCCGATTTCTTGTAGGGTCGGAGTCGAATTGCACATAATCCGCTCTAAGTCCAGCCTATTGCCATTCCTACTTGGCACAAGCTAGGCTCGGCACACTGGTGAATCGAGTGCAGACAATTAAACCAGCCTGAATATCAGCCTACTTATTTTTAAACAAAAAAAAAAAAAAAAGAAGTAAAGTTTTTAGAAGTTTGTTATGCACGACCTAGCTAGATGTTATTAAAGATGTCAATGGGTCGTATCTGGTGTGGGTCTAGTAAGACCCAGATCCAAACCCGGTTTTTTCGAGGTGGACCCAGACCAGCCCCATACCCACTGGGTTAAAAAAATTTAGACCCTTATCAGACCCGCTAGGTCTAGCGGGTCCAGGGTCCAAAACGGATCGTTAAGATTTTTTTAAATTCTCAATATCCTTTAATATATACTTTTTTCGCCAAACTTTTTTTCACATATAACACGATGTTAGCGCTAAAATCGACTATTAACACTTAATGAATACTGAAATAATAAAATTATAACTCAAGAAAATACAATTTAAACACATTTCAATTTAAAAGTTTAGTAAGACTATTGAAAATACATAATATCAAAGATGCCTAAGTAAGTATCATATATTTTAGCTATAACAATAATATCAAAAAAAATTATTTGCTGATTCTCCACCATTTCGTCATTAATTTTACGGTTTTTTCACCATATACCCCTGACAAATTTTTTTTTGCACCATATACCCTTTCAACTTTTGAAATTCACCATATACCCCCCCACCTTTAAAAAAATACATCCACATACCCTTTTTGTCGACAGACGTTAGGCCCCCGTTAGTGGCAAACTTATTTCATGATGTACCCCTAATATGGAACTTAATGCACCATATACCCCTAAATTATGTTTTAGTTATAACGTCTACTTTTCCAGTTTAAAAAACTAGCCGTTAGGAAGATTAAAAGCCAGCCAGGGTTCTTTATAAAGCCATTCTTATGTAAACTGAATCCCTTAACATGAAGCATGAGTTCTCATTCAAATACATGCTCTTCAAACTACGAATCTTCATATATTAGGGTCCCTAACTCTTATTGTATTTGTAGGAGAAAATATGCAATAAGAAGTTCTGAAACTGCAACAAATCCTCAGAGGCTGTACTACAAATGTGATTCATGCAATAGTTTCAGATGGTGCAAAGGAAGTTATGACCAAGGTAGCAGCAGCCATGGAAGGGGATTCAAGCACAATGAAGGCGTAGAGGGAAGAGGGGAAAGCTCGACAACAAAAAAATGAAGGAAGAACTCAAGCAATTGAAGAAAAAATTGAAGCGGCAACAAAAATTGGTTAATGCAGCAATAAAAGTAGGAGTACTCATGTTTGTGATCCTAATGTTTGTAATATTTAACTACTAATGTAGCTTATCTACTAATGTAGCTTATCTACTAATGTAGCTTTACAAAAACTATCTTCTTAATGATCATATAACTGTGTTTGACAAAAACAGTGGCTTTCATATCACAAAGTAGCTTTACAAAAAACAGTGCCCCAATTCACAAAAAAAGGCATGCAAGGAGCATCTTGGAACCCTTCAATCTTCACTTCTTCTTACTCTTCTTCCCTTGTGGTTGCTGCTTTGAGGTAGTGGTAGCCTCAGTTGCCTTTCTTTTCTTCTGTGTAGGCTGAGATCCTTGGGCAGTTGAAGTAGAGGCTTTGTCCTTCTGAGATCCCTGCTTCTTCTGAGATGCTTGGGCAGTTGAAGTAGAGGCTTTGTCCTTCTTCTGAGACCCCTGCTTCTTCTGAGATCCTTGGGCAGTTGAAGTAGAGGCTTTGTCCTTCTTAGCTTTTTTTAGTGGCACCACCTCCACAAGTCCTAGCATTATGTCCCACCTCTTTGCACTTGCTGCACTTAACACTGATGTTCCTCTGACCCTTCTTAGCTTCATTTGGCCCTCTCTTCCTCTGTTTGGCAGGCCTCCCAGCACCTCTCTTGATAGAAGGGGGGTTAATGACTGGCAGATTGTATTCTGGCCAATGGCTTGGGTCATACATAGGGTGAATGTGCTCCCCATATGTGTGCTTGTAAGCCTCACCCTTGAAGTAAGGGGACACAAAATCAGAGGGCTCAAGCCTCTCATTGAACATAACCCTCAATGCATGTTTGCAAGGAATGCCACACCCTTGCCATTTACCACACTCACATATCATGTCTGTGAGCTTGCAAGGAAAGTAAACATGACCATCTCTCACCTCAAACTCACCACCCCCACAGCTTGTTGCATAACAGAACTTGGATTCATCAGCCCTAGTTGCTAAAAAATTTTCTGCATACTCAGTCAACTGTGTTGCTTCCATATCTACAACCTTAGCAAATCTAGCCCCAAGTCTCTTCATTGACCAATGCCTTATAGCTACAATGAAACAGAAAACTGTGATTAGTTATGTGGTTCATGAATGAAAACACAATGAAGAAACAAGAGGAGAAAACACAAACCTTCAAGTAATGTAAGCACAGGAAGATCTCTATAAGGCTTGGTGCGTGCATTGAAGCTCTCCACAAAGTTTGTTGTATTATGGTCACAACAAACTTGTGGGTCAAACACATGCCTACTCCATTGTTCTGTGGTGGAATCCAAATACTCCACAGCTTTGGCATCATAGGCTTGTATTTCCTTCATGACCTTGTTAAAAACATACTTGTTGTATGCATTTGCTGCCGTCCAAAAGAGCTTGTGGAATGCTGTGCCACTGTAGCCAGCATTCTTAAAATTCATGTACAAATGTTGGCAACACACTCTTCTTGTTCCCCTAGGGAAGACAGAATGCAAAGAGGCTTCAACACCTTGACCAATGAAATCAGGAACTAATTAGCAAATTAGTATAAATGCAATGATTGAAATACAAACAAAAGCTAAACAAAAAAATACTCACCCTCATCCTGTCACTGATGAAGGTCCAATCATCTCTTGCACAGCCTTCTTGTTGAAACACAAGCTGAAGGTTTTTGAAGAAGTAAGTCCAGCTTTCAATGCTCTCAGTGTCCACAATTCCATAGGCAATCAAGAAGATCTCATTATTTTCATCATTCCCTAAGGCTGACAGTAGAATACCCTTGTAATACCCACTTAGGTGGGCCCCATCTATGCCTATAATAGGCCTACACCCTTTTATAAGGCCCCTGAACTGTGCTGCAAAAGAGAAGAAACATGCCACAAACTTAGGGGCAACACTTGCAGTGTTCCCAATCCAAGTGACAAGGGCATAAGAGCCAGGGTTGGTCTCTTTGATCAGCTCTGCATACCTTGGCAACAGTCCATAAGACTCCCCAAACCCCCCATATAAAAACTCTTTTGACATGACTTTAACCTTATATAG
Organism: Beta corolliflora; assembly: GCA_947648045.1. Taxonomy (NCBI): domain Eukaryota; kingdom Viridiplantae; phylum Streptophyta; class Magnoliopsida; order Caryophyllales; family Amaranthaceae; genus Beta; species Beta corolliflora. Next base: position 409,307 of record CANSZD010001412.1, read on the forward strand.
AAGCCTGCTTTTGACCCTCACCCTAAACCTCTCCAAAGCCAATTTCTGCAGCCCCTCAACTGGTACATCACGGTTTGCAGAAATGTGGTCAGCAAGGTGTTTGTAGAGCCACACAGAGCTGACCATAGGATTATCCTCTAATCTCCCACATGCTTTGTGCTCCCCCTTCAATGTCTTGATTGCCCAACTGATTTTATCAGCAATCATAGAGGCATGTATCCTCCAACTGCATCCATCCATTGAACAAGAGGCAGTGAACCTCTTAGTGTCAGCCTTTTCAACAGTTATTGCAAACCCCTCCTGGATGCAATAATCCCTTAGCACTTCCAAAAACACTGCCTTAGTGGAAAAATCAACCATTCTTCAAGCTTGATAGACCCAAAAGGAGTTTCATCCCAAACCCTCCCATTGTTGTACACTCTGTCCAAGCTAGAAGTACCATCAAGGCAATCCTCAAAGGTCTTCTCAAGGTAACAGTCCTCAACTTCAATCTCATCCTCCTGAACTACAAAATCAGACATTAAAATGTCATCATCATCAGTCTCTCCCTCACCTGAATCACAGTAGGTCCCATCAGATGAGGCATCACCCTCCAAATCACCATACTCCTCATCCAAACACACAGGAACTCTGACCTTCTTCCTCTATGTACCCTCCCTTCCAGTGCCTCTCTTTTTGGGTACATAAGTCCCAAATTTCTTTGTTGTGCTCTTAGGAACCCTAAATCCCTTAGGTCTAGTCCTTGGTGCTTTTTTTTGGTTTTAAAGAAGTTGAAATGTTAGTTTCAGGGAAGGAAGGTGTAGGTTGTGTGCCTTGCCTAGAAACTGGGGAGGAAGGTGTTTGTTGATCAGGAATTGGAGGTGAAAAGGGTGGTTCCTGTGTGTGTGATATAGGGCTTTGTGTTTGGTTTCTTGTTGTAGGTCTCCTAACTGGGGTGGTTTTAACCCTTTTCTTTTTCTGGGACTGAGGTGGTGGTGTAGGCTCTCTAGGAGGTGAAGGAGGTGGTGGTGTAGGCTCTCTAGGAGGTGAAGGAGGTGGTGGTGTAGGCTCTCTAGGAGGTGAAGGAGGTGGTGGTGTGTGTTGTGTGGGAGGTGAAGGTGGTGGTGTAGGCTCTCTAGGAGGTGAAGGAGGTGGTGGTGTGTGTTGTTTGGGAGGTGAAGGTGGTGGTGTAGGCTCTCTAGGAGGTGAAGGAGGTGGTGTGTGTTGTTTGCTAGGTGAGGCAGTGGGTTGAGAAGGCCCCGGACAACACTCATCAGCCCCCTGAGTTGAGTACACCCTCATGTACTCAACTATCTGCACATCATCCACATATAGGACAGGCACCTCAATGGCAACACAAAAACTCCTTGTCAATTCAGCTTCCCTCTCCTCCTCTTCTTCTTTCATTCTTCTCTCCTCTTCTTCTTTCATTCTTCTCTCCTCTTCCTCTTGCTCTTTCCTTAGAATCTCTTGCACTCTCCTTATATTCTCCAGTTTTTCCTTCTCAGCTTGTTCCCTTAACTGAACATATGACCTAAATACTATCCCAGGGTTGTTTGTTTCCTCCACCCACATCTCAATGGTGTCTGTGCCCCTTCCAAAAGACCATACCCTGCCTAAGTCCATATCACTCTCAATCTCCATTTTCCTATTAGTCCTAGGATTATGGACAAGTAACCTAAATGCCTTAGGGAGATACACATCTTGTTTAACTGCCTCCTCCATTACATCCTCATACAAACCCATTAAGTGACACATGTCAGTGTCTTCAACCCTCACATCAAAATCCTTACTGTCATAGTGCAAAAGTAACCAAACAGCAGCCATCCTAACCAAATCAACAACAACAACAAATTTCCAACACAAATAAGCATACTATAGCTACATTTGAATGCAAGGAAAAAAATTCAAAATTTTGCTATGATTAACTAAAGAAAAACTTCCATAAAAAACAAAAGAAACGAAACCCTAAAACGTAGAAAACCCTAACCAAAAAAATTCCAAAAGCATAAATTATCAACAACACAAACAAAGGGATAAAGAACTTACTTGGAACGAAAAGGACCCTTGAAATTTTTGAACTTCAAACCAACTTTCGCAACTCACCAACTCCGCGTTTTTTCCCCTCCTGAAGAAGACCCAAGAGCAAATTTTGCACCACCAATGAAGCTCTTACAATTGCGCACAAACAAGTGTCTAGATTTCACAAAATGGGTTACAGATTTTTGGATTCCATGGATGCCTAAGCTCTAGTAAAACAGAGGGTTAGAGAAGGTGAAAATGAATGGGCGTGGTTTTTTTTGCTCCAACCATAATGGCGCCCAAACTTAATGGCAAACTTGTAATAAAACACTAACGGCAACTTGACGTCTGTTAACAAAAAGGGTATGTGGATGTATTTTTTTAAAGGTGGAGGGTATATGGTGAATTTCAAAAGTTAAAAGGGTATATGGTGCAAAAAAAAATTGTCAGGGGTATATGGTGAAAAAACCGTTAATTTTATTATTTGGGGAATATAAACTTATTATTGTGAGCAAATAAATTGCATTTTGCGATCAACATTTTTATCTTTTGAAAAAAATTTATAAATGGGTCCATGGGTCGCATCTGGACGGGTTTGGGTCTGGCATTATTGGACGCGGACACAGACCCAACCCAGATCCATTGGGTTTGAAAAACTTGAACCAGACCCTAAAAATGGGGCGGGTTCAACCGGGTCTGAGTCAAGTCTTGGACCAACGTTAGACGACATATTTCTTAATTTAGTGGCACAAGTTTGGGGCGACATATCTTTTCCATGACGAGATGTGACATGAGGCCCATTGGCCCAATATGTGGACTGGCAGGGCACGGAACACTGCAAGCTCTAAGACAAAGTGACTTTGGAAGCTATATACTTTATCCGTTTTAATACTTGAAACATTTTGACTTTTACACTATTCACCTACTCCCATTTGATTGTGTTTTGCAAATTTAATGTAAGAAAAAAAATAGTTATGTGGATCTTGTTACATTCATCTCGACATATAGTTTCAAAATATTCAACTTTTTAAAATTGTTACTTATAAGGAATTAGAGATATAAATTATTAGAATTATGTGTTGGCAAACGTGCCCAGAGCGCAAGAAGTATCTCAAGTTCTATACTTGACAATGTCTTAAAATATGGGATCTGATGAGATGGGCATGGTCGGGCCGACACGAGGGAAGCATGGGCCATGGCTTGGCACGAGTTAAGCCCATAACAACACAAGCACACTACACAAACAAAAGAGGTGTAGTGGTGAACCATGGGCCATTAGTGGATATCAACTTTGGATTTCAGCATAATCTGGATACGAGTATGATGGATCAGCCAACATATTGGTCTGCTCATTTTCAAACAAATAGAGGTCTTGTAAGCTTAATAAAAGTAAAACAAACTATATATAACACATATAATCATATATAACACAAATATCATTTATCTACAAACTACTAGTATTATATAAGAGAAAGTGTTTTATATATGAAAAAAAGTTTTAAATACTAGTTTTTGGTGTTAACTATATACCTTGTGTACATAGCTCTATTAACACCCTAGGCCAAATGAGTACGTATATAGTTTCAAATGACTATATGCACATATTTTGCATATGGGTATTTTTAGTGAGCATGATATTCTTGCAAATGATTTTGTTTGCAAATGTATACATTGTTTTTTCAAATGAGTATGAAAATATGTATTGTTGACATGTCATTATAAGTGATTCTTCTTATTACACAAATGTGTATGATGATTTGTGAATGTGTATAATTTTAGGAAATGGTCTCTATGTTTCATATTAATGAAGTATTTGATGGTGTTATGTTGTCTAAGTTGAGCGAGCTATGTTGAAGTTATAGGGAATTATTTTTCTATACTCATTTAAATTTTATTGCACTCATTTGATGTTTATGGAACTTATTTCATCCAATAATTTTGTAGTCACTTGAGAATTGTCATACTCACTCAAACAATCCATCTACATTTGAATTAAGACATACTCATTTCAAAAAATGCATACTCATTATGAAAATTTGCATACTTAATTAAACATTTGGCTATTTATTTGTAAAATCAACTTAAATATACATACTCATTTGAAAAGACATATAAACATTTCATTGAATACATATTATCGGTCATCGGCTACATACTCATAAGTTCAGATCTTTGGTGTACATTGTAACACCCCAATAATTCTCTCTTTTCTAAAATACCTTTTAAATATAAATAATAGAGAATTATCAAAGTATTATCGCCCGTGTGAAAACGTATCGGCTTATTCAGAATTTTACAGCGGAAAACAATAATAATAACTTTATAAATAAACTTAGTCAACCATAAAGTCAACTTCAAAACCAACCAACAACCAAAGTCAACCTTAAAATCAAATTAAACCAACTATAAAATATATAGTTCCAAAAGTATAATGCATAACTACACAAGCTCTCCAAATCCCGATCCCAATGATGCACCATCTTCGAACCTGTTAGACGGACTATGCACTATTGATCCCTAGAGACTGCTCACCAAAATGGGTCATCACATGATCAATAAGGCAAAGCCATGATCAACACATACAAACAAAGCACGTAATCAGCAAAGCTGAGTACTACATAATAATACATAAGCATTCCTAACATGATACTAATAAATGATAAGCAGGGATAAATAATAACATAACAATCTAACAATCTGCAAACAACTTTTACTGAACTACACTTTAACCATCTTTTTAATACTTTAATAGAATAGTTATTGGACCGAGTTGTCTAACTAAAAACCAGCCTTCACCTAGGAAGACGAAATACGGGCGCGACTCCGTATTCCAAAATGACCTACGATATCGAGGAACCTTTAAAATAAATAGGAACGGTGATCAATCCAATTCCCAGAAAAAGCCATGGCCCGCTCACCATGTACCCCAACTCCTGATTGTCCAACTTCAGACGTAAAGGTCTAAAGTGTATTACTATCCACGTTACACTTTACATGATTTACCAATTATTACTTGTTATGACACACAAGCAATACAAATAACATATAATCAAACATTCTCAACTTGATTCCTTTTTATCTTAGGATTAAATAAGTGATCATACAACTTACAATCCAAGATTAATTCCTTCTTATTTCAATCCTTCTTATTTGTTGAACCTAGCCAACAACCAACTTACCTTTCATAGGCATAAATTATTAACTTACCAAATAAGGCCCACAATCCTCATAAGGTAGTGAAAATAATAACATAAGGGAACACATGATTCAACTCAATAAATATATTAATTCCACCATGTGAATTAATAAATAAAGTTCCCAACCAACATGCTTGCATCAATATTCCATACAAACATGATATTTAACTCATAAATAATTCTTAAAATCAACATGTTCACACACAGGCATAAAACATGTAAAATCCAAGCATAATAGAAATCATATATATATGAACTCACAAAAGTTCCTATACATGATACTACATAACTTTTCCTTCCTAAAATCATGATACTACAATCAACAACACATAGGTATGTACGTACCTTGTGTAGACAAATTGGTAGGCCACCTTTAATCACCTTAAAAATCGCCTAAAGAGTAATCTCCGCCTAACACAAACAATAGAACTTAAAATCAATACTCCAAATAAATTCCAGCAACTTTAAAATACTTTAAATCCCCTTTTAAAAATATTTAAAAGTTGTTTTTATCATTAAAACCTCAATTACTTATATTACCTAGCATAATACTACTATACTAGTCAATAAAATCCATAAAACTCCATTAATAGCAACCTTTCTAAAATTCCAGCAACTTATAAATTATTAAAACCTCCTTTAAACATACTTAAACATGCTTAAATTCATAAGTTAACCCAAAATCATAAACTATAACATGATACTATGATTTTCCAACATGTAAAATCTTAAAAATCCATGCTTTGATATTTTTAAATCCTATTTTAACATAACAAGTAAATCTGAAATTTTATTTCTTCAATACATAATTTATATAATCTTAGATTCATAAACAAACCATCAAATCATAACTTTTTAAACATAAACTTATTAAAACAAACCCTAAAGATACAAACTTTGCATTAAATAAAACTTGAGGAGGAAGAAATAACAACCAAACAAAGAAGAGGAAGGAAGGACGCCGGAAAGCAGAGGGGCGGCAGCGGTCGGCGCTGCTGCTGCCGGTCGGGTGGCGCCGGTGGTGGCGGCTGCCGGCGGCTGGCCGGAAAACTGACGGGAGGAGGAAGAACCGAGAGAAAAAGAAAAAGAGAGAGAGAGAGAGAGAAGGCCGAAAATAAGGGGAGGAAAAGAGAGAAAATAAATGTGTTTAATGTGTGGGGATTTGTGTAAATAAGGGTATTTATAGTTTCCCCCCATTAGGGGTCCAATAAAGAGTTGAGCTTTGATGGGTTAATGAAATGAGAATGACTATAGGTTAAGCCAAAAGGTTTGGGCTCCTCACACCCATTTACAAACTCTTTTCTAAATCTAATAAGTGTTTCAAAAATTTCAAATACTTACAAAGCATGACTTTAATTAAATATTTGACTTGTATAAATCATTAAAATAAATCCTTTGACTTTCAAATAATCAACCTTTGAAGAAATAAATCGTTTAAAAAAATACCTAAATATATTCAAATATAAATAACTATACATTAAAATATATTTATAAAATCCAATAAATTTACGGGAGATTACAGTCTACCCCTCTTAAAAGAAGTTTCGTCCCGAAACTTGACACAAAAAAAAAAATTCACACATTTTCAAAAGTTTTTAACTCAACTCTCCGAGGAGAAAATACTTGTGCCACTCATGTGCACTCTTTTGCCATCTTAAAAACAATTGTGTTCCTCATGAACACCTTTTCCTTAGGCGGAGAATCTATTTATTTTGCACCAACATGTGCAAATCGCCAAAATAAGCATAAAAATACCATAAAAATTGGTAAAAGCGCGAAATTCTATCGCATTCTACCCCCTTAAAGAAAACGAGTTACGCCCTCGTAACTCACCTCAAGGAATAAATCTGGATACTTCTTCTTCATTTCAGCTTCAGCTTCCCACGTCGCCTCTTCGGACTCATGGTTTGACCAATGCACTTTCACGATATTGACATCCTTATTGCGTGTACTACGCACCTTCTTATCAAGAATTTTCACAGGCCTTTCCTCGTATGTGAGGCTACTATCAATCTGTATTCTCTCAGGCTCCAAGACATGACGTTCATCAGGGATATAACGCTTGAGTTGGGAAATATGAAATACATCGTGCATCTTCTCGAACTCCATTGGCAAAGCCAACCTATAAGCTACCTTTCCAATTCTTTGTAGAATCTCATATGGACCTACATATTTGGCACTTAATTTTCCCTTTTTCCCAAATCTCATCACACCCTTAGTTGGTGATACTTTCAGAAACACTTTATCACCTACTTCGAACTCATCTTCCTTTCGCTTCAAGTCGGCATAACTCTTCTGCCTATCTTGAGCAGCTTGAATTCTAGCCTGAATCATCTTCACATTCTTAACAGTCTCCTCAATGAACTCTGTCTCCAATACTATGTTCTCACTAAAATCGCTCCAACAAATGGGACTTCTACACTTTCTTCCATATAATGCCTCAAAAGGTGCCATCTTAATACTCGTATGATAACTATTGTTGTATGAAAACTCAATCAAATCTAATTGGTCTTCCCAACTACCCTGAAAATCAATAGCACAGGCTCTCAACATATCTTCCATGGTTTGGTTAGTCCTCTCAGTCTGACCATCAGTCGCAGGGTGAAAGGCAGTATTCATTTTCAATGTTGTCCCAAGATTTAACTGGACCTTCTGCCAAAATTTTGAGAGGAATCTCGAATCACGATCTGAAATAATATCGGTTGGAACCCCATGCAATCTCACTACATGCTTAACATACGTCTTCGCAAGTTGCTTCTTCTTCCATGTCTCCTTGATTGGAATGAAAACGGCCGACTTCGTCAGACGGTCCACGATAACCCAAATAGTATCATTGCCATTCCTTGTCTTAGGCAAAGCAGTCACAAAATCCATTGAAATGGAATCCCACTTCCATCCAGGAACCTCTAAGGATTGAACCTTCCCCATGGGTCGCTTATGATCTATCTTGACTTTCTGACAGGTAAGACACTTAGACACGAACTCGACAACTCCACGCTTCATGTTTGGCCACCAATAGATCTGCTTAAGGTCCTCATACAGCTTGTCACCCCCAGGGTGCACAAAATACGGTGTATTATGGCCCTCATCCATAAGACGTCTCTTTAGCTCATCACATTTATGTGGTACACACCACCTCCCCTTGAATCTCAGACTACCATCATCATGAATCTTGAAATCGACTTCTTTTCCTTGGCCCATCTTTTCTTTAATCTTCTCGAGGTGCTCATCCCCAACTTGACCCTCTTTGATCTCGTCGAAAATTGACAACCCCAATGACAAAGCACTCAATCTTGCCTCGATCTCCCCAGGATTTAAGATTTCTAGGCTAAGTCTTTGCATATCTCGACACAACTCCTCAGGAACTATCAAGGCATTCATGCTATGACTCGACTTCCTACTCAACGCATCAGCAACCACGTTTGCTTTCCCCTCATGATACTGGATGTTTAAGTCATAATCCTTTATCAATTCTAACCACCTTCTCTGCCTCATATTGAGGTCTTTCTGGGTGAAAATATACTTCAAACTTCTATGGTCGGTAAAGATCTTACTGGTTACCCCATATAGGTAGTGTCTCCAAATCTTCAAGGCGAACACAATAGCAGCTAACTCTAGATCATGGGCAGGGTAATTAGCCTCATAAGGTTTCAACTGACGCGACGCATACGCGATCACCTTCCCATTCTCTTCGTAACACACATCCCAAACCATTCTTTGAAGCATCACTATACACCTCAAATCCCTCATTCCCATCGGGCGGGGGTCAAAAACAAAGTGCGGAGGTCAAACGTTCTTTTAAAATCTGAAAAGCTTCCTCACACTTCTCACTCCACTCGAATTTTGACTCCTTTTTCATCAGATTGGTCATTGGCCTTGCTATCTTCGAGAAATCTCTCACAAATCTCCTATAATAGCCGGCTAGACCTAGGAAACTTTAGATATCAGACACATTCTTTGGAGTTGGCCACTCACTCACAGCTTGAATCTTAGCAGGATCTACAGAGACTCCTTCCTTAGACACATAGTGACCCAAAAATGCTACTTTATCCAAACGGAACTCACACTTTGAAAACTTGGCATACAATTGATTCTTTCTAAGCGTCTCCAATATAATCCTCAAGTGCTCGTCATGCTCCTTTTCATTCTTCGAATAGATCAGAATATCATCAATGAATACAACCACGAACTTATCTAAGAACTCATGGAAGATCCTATTCATCAAGTCCATAAATATGGCAGGTGCATTGGTTAACCCAAAAGGCATTACAGTGAACTCATAATGACCATAACGAGTCCTAAATGCAGTCTTAGGTATATCCTTATCAGCTACCCTCAATTGGTGATACCCCGAACGCAAATCAATCTTCGAGAACACGCTCGCTCCATTCAATTGATCGAATAGGTCATCTATCCTAGGCAAAGGATACTTGTTCTTGATGGTTACATTATTCAATTCCCTATAATCGATACACAACCTCATACTCCCATCTTTCTTCTTAACAAACAATACAGGAGCTCCCCAAGGTGATGCACTAGGCCTAATATAACCCTTATCGAACAGCTCTTGCAAATGTGTCTTCAACTCACTCATCTCAGGAGGTGCCATTCTATAGGGTGCTTTAGATATAGGTGCAGTTCCAGGAACTAAGTCTATGGTGAACTCAACAGCTCTAGTAGGCGGCATACCCGAAATCTCACTCGGAAACACATCCATAAACTCATTCACGATTCGCTTGATCCCCTTTACAGTCTCTACCAGGGTGGTTCTTACTACGTACACTTCTTACAGTGGTACACTCTCTCAGATTGACCCTTACCATTAAAGCCATGACCATTCCTTTCTTGGAAATTCCCATTCCCATTTCTATTCTTCTAAAAGTTTCACTGATTTCCTCTAGCATTGAAATCTTTTCTTTTCTCACCCATTACAACATTCTTCTTATCACGCCTCGACTGAAGACCATAAATATGGGCGACTCTCCCATAAACAACATCTAAGGACACAAAGGTCTCATCACGTAACCCCAATTGGATTTCCTCAGTCAAACCTTGCTCAAATCTTTGAGTCTTTAGCTCTTCAGTAGCTACTACCTCAGGTGCAAATCTAGACAATGCTATGGACTTGCTATAACACTCAGAAATGGTCATACTCCCCATCCTAAGGTTTATGAACTCTTGAGCCTTTTGATTCCTCATAAAAGCAGGGTAAAATTTTCCTCTTAAAGCAGCAATAAAGGAATCCCAATTAAACCATTCCACAACACTAAGTCTATTTCCATTTTCTTTCCACCATAAGTCAGCCTGATCTTTCAAACACAATATAGCTTGACCTACTTTATAGCTCCCAAAAATCTTTTCAAACTCCCTAATCCAACTTTCTAAGAAGGTAGGGTCAGCTTGCCCATTAAAGTACGGTGGTTTAACGTTGGCTAATCTTTCAAACATGTCCCCAGCAGGATCGGGACGCTTAACTCTTTCGCGAATCAAATTCTCCGCCAATAGGCGAATAGCAGAAGCTAAATCGATATCGTTGTTAGCCCTTTTACTGCGCGACCTAAAGTTTTAACGTAACTCTACTCTAGGTTTCGATACATAACTTACATGCCATTCTTTATGAAGGTAACATTTGATTTGACCATAAAGATCGCATCAACATACAATTTCTCATGAAGTTATAATAATATCACATAATAAATCATCATGGAACATATAGTCATTCATGAAAATATTCACATCAAGAATATCACATGTGAGGATAAAATTCAATCACAACAATAAGATAAAATAAAATATTCCCATTCACGTGCCAAAATAAATTCTTGCTCACTTGGGTAGCTAAATCTTTACTTTTATTCCTCCAACAATAATAAGAATATTTTTTCAATCCAAAATAACCAACTTATTCATCGGCAATATAAAGATGTTAAAGAAGGAAATTTAAACCATTGTAGCTTAGCTACTTATTCAACTACTAACCTTAGAACATAAATAAATACTCTATGGAATTACATTATCATTCCTATCCTTATTTTCTTGATACTTTTATGGAGTAAACATTTCATCCTCAAAGTCTCCAGAGTCTCCACTATAATAATAATAATAACCTGGATTCCTAGGTCTAGTAGATCTTCGAATCCTTTTGGGTTGATGTCCATCCTCGTCCAACTCTGAATCACTCACATCACTCAGATAAGATCTCCAAGTAATACTATAGATGTCCTTTCAGGTTTGCCCTCTAGTACGATCAAACTCCTGAATAACCTCATCATTGCTATCAGGAATGCTTACTTTCAAAACACAACACATAATGATCTCTAGGCTGGTTTAGCTCTCACTATCAGACTCTCCATCATACTCATCATCACTTAATACAATTGGGTTGTAATAGGACCCTACTCTAGTAACTTCTCTTTCAGACATGGCTAGGAATCTATACAATAAATTCAACTTCTATAAGAAATTGGTACTCTCACTTAACGTATAATCCCAACAATAAACAAGAAGCAAGAATAACCAACAACATAAAGCATAGGAATAACATAAACAGTTAGCAGGGAAGAAAAATATAATCATGCTGAACTAACTATTTAATGCAGACATATAATATTTCTATCTTATATGCCCTTCCTATACTACCCATCTATCATAAAATAAACTAGAGTATTGAAAATTATTGAAATAAATAATTTCGAATTTACAGAAGATCCGAAAAAAAACCGAAATAAAATGAAAAAGTTTTACATTTTAGTTCGAAAAGTTTCGAACTCAATAACAATAATAATAAAAAAATAAAATTTCGGACATAAAAGAAAAAATCGAACCTCATAAATAAATAAAAAATTCGGACCTACTAAAAAAATAAATAAATTCGAATGCGAAATTCTATCGCAATCGTGAAAAAGAATTTTCGAAGATAATTTGAATACCATGAATAAGTAGGAGCTCAATTCTAAGAAATTCATTTTAAGTACTAGCTAGTTAGACGCCTAAAGACTTAAAGTTGGCACGAAAGGCCAATAAAAACCTAAAGCTCCTAGATACCACTTTGTAACACCCCAATAATTCTCTCTTTTCTAAAATACCTTTTAAATATAAATAATAGAGAATTATCAAAGTATTATCGCCCGTGTGAAAACGTATCGGCTTATTCAGAATTTTGCAGCGGAAAACAATAATAATAACTTTATAAATAAACTTAGTCAACCATAAAGTCAACTTCAAAACCAACCAACAACCAAAGTCAACCTTAAAATCAAATTAAACCAACTATAAAATATATAGTTCCAAAAGTATAATGCATAACTACACAAGCTCTCCAAATCACGATCCCAATGATGCACCATCTTCGAACCTGTTAGACGGACTATGCACTATTGATCCCTAGAGACTGCTCACCAAAATGGGTCATCACAGGATCAATAAGGCAAAGCCATGATCAACACATATAAACAAAGCACGTAATCAACAAAGCTGAGTACTACATAATAATACATAAATATTCCTAACATGATACTAATAAATGATAAGCAGGGATAAATAATAACATAACAATCTAACAATCTGCAGACAACTTTTACTGAACTACACTTTAACCATCTTTTTAATACTTTAATAGAATAGTTATTGGACCGAGTTGTCTAACAAAAAACCAGCCTTCACCTAGGAAGACGAAATACGGGCGCGACTCCGTATTCCAAAATGACCTACGATATCGAGGAACCTTTAAAATAAATAGGAACGGTGATCAATCCAATTCCCAGAAAAAGCCATGGCCCGCTCACCATGTACCCCAACTCCTGATTGTCCAACTTCAGACGTGCACCGGTCTAAAGTTTATTACTATCCACGTTACACTTTACATGATTTACCAATTATTACTTGTTATGACACACAAGCAATACAGATAACATATAATCAAACATTCTCAACTTGATTCCTTTTTATCTTAGGATTAAATAAGTGATCATACAACTTACAATCCAAGATTAATTCCTTCTTATTTCAATCCTTCTTATTTGTTGAACCTAGCCAACAACCAACTTACCTTTCATAGGCATAAATTATCAACTTACCAAATAAGGCCCACAGTCCTCATAAGGTAGTGAAAATAATAACATAAGGGAACACATGATTCAACTCAATAAATATATTAATTTCACCATGTGAATTAATAAATAAAGTTCCCAACCAACATGCTTGCATCAATATTCCATACAAACATGATATTCAACTCATAAATAATTCTTAAAATCAACATGTTCGCACACAGGCATAAAATATGTAAAATTCAAGCATAATAGAAATCATATATATATGAACTCACAAAAGTTCCTATACATGATACTACATAACTTTTCCTTCCTAAAATCATGATACTACAATCAACAACACATAGGTATGTACGTACCTTGTGTAGACAAATTGGTAGGCCACCTTTAATCACCTTAAAAACCGCCTAAAGAGTAATCTCCGCCTAAAACAACCAATAGAACTTAAAATCAATACTCCAAATAAATTCCAGCAACTTTAAAATACTTTAAATCCCCTTTTAAAAATATTTAAAAGTTGTTTTATCATTAAAACCTCAATTACTTATATTACCTAGCATAATAATACTATACTAGTCAATAAAATCCATAAAACTCCATTAATAGCAACCTTTCTAAAATTCCAGCAACTTATAAATTATTAAAACCTCCTTTAAACATACTTAAACATGCTTAAATTCATAAGTTAACCCAAAATCATAAACTATAACATGATACTATGATTTTCCAACATGTAAAACCCTAAAAATCCATGCTTTGATATTTTTAAACCCTATTTTAACATAACAAGTAAATATGAAATTTTATTTCTTCAATACATAATTTATGTAATCTTAGATTCATAAACAAACCATCAAATCATAACTTTTTAAACATAAACTTATTAAAATAAACCCTAAAGATACAAACTTTGCATTAAATAAAACTTGAGGAGGAAGAAATAACAACCAAACAAAGAAGAGGAAGGAAGGACGCCGAAAAGCAGAAGGGCGGCGGCGGTCGGCATTGCTGCTGCCGGTTGGGTGGCGCCGGTGGTGGCGGTTGTCGGCGGGTGGCCGGGAAAACCGGCGGGAGGAGGAAGAACCGAGAGAAAAAGAAAAAGAGAGGAGAGAGAGAGAAGGCCGAAAATAAGGGGAGGAAGAGAGAGAAAATAAATGTGTTTAATGTGTGGGGATTTGTGTAAATAAGGGTATGTATAGTTTCCTCCCATTAGGGGCCCAATAAAGAGTTTGGCTTTGATGGGTTAATGAAATGAGAATGACTATAGGCTAAGCCAAAAGGTTTGGACTCCTCACACCCATTTACAAACTCTTTTCTAAATCTAATAAGTGTTTCAAAAATTTCAAATACTTACAAAGCATGACTTTAATAAAATATTTGACTTGCATAAATCATTAAAATAAATCCATTGACTTTCAAATAATCAACCTTTGAAGAAATAAATCGTTAAAAAAATACCTAAATATATTCAAATATAAATAACTATACATTGAAATATATTTATAAAATCCAATAAATTTACGGGGGATTACATACATATATAGAGCTATTAGCTATGTACAATAGGGAGTACTGTATAATTTTCCAAAGCATGATGCAAAATCGAGAGAAGTTTTCCTATTTTTTCAAAATTTACTTACTTTATTAAAAATAAACAGAGAATCTCTAAACCAAAGTTCTTGCTGAGCAAGTCTTGGATACACCGATTGTACTAGTACACCAAGATTTTTTGTGTGGAACTTTTTTTTTTCTTACAAGTGAGGTGTATAGTGCATTAGTGCTAAAAGTGAGGAATTTGTATTAATAAGTAAACTTTAAAAGTGAAGCATTGTATTGTATCAAAAGTGAATTGTGAGGTGTAAGAAATGAACTCTATGACCTAAAAAATAAAGTATAATATACGTACAAAAATAATAAAGTGATATCCAATACTTTAAGAGTGAATTTTGGGATAATAAAAATGAAAAATTTAAATAATGATGTTTTCTTATTCTTTTGCTTTTGAAAATACATTATGCAAATGTTAAAAGTCACGTCTTTAGAAAAGAAGCAAATTTCTTGAAAGGAAATGTGAGCGTAAAAAATGAACACCATAACCTTAAAAAATGATGAATCCCCTCAAAACAAAAATAGAAACCTCAAAAAAAGTCATCGACCTCTCTCCATCTCTCACGCCCATTTCAAAGCTCGCCTCCTTCGACAATGTCGACATCATCTATGATGTGCTTGATCCAAACCGCACTATAGCCTCTAAGTCGCCACCATTGTCGACGACTCTCTCAAAATGTACGATATCTCTGACTGATAGAGTATAAAACTATTCGTGGGACTCCAACCATCAACTTAAGCTTTTGGTTGAGTTAGTCATTTGACATGGTATCAGAGCCAACATGACATAAAAGGTCATGGGTTTCAATCTCATCCACCCCTCCTTTCTAACTGGAACATTTAGCGCCAGGTATGAGGGAGGCCTGTACTGCATCCACACTTCAAGCCCAATGGGCTCTCGCATGAGGGGTCGTAATAGAGTATAAAACTATTTTTGGGGCCTCAACCAAAAGCTTAAGCTTAAGTTAATGTAATGTCTTCTCTTTGTTGCTCCCCTTCCTTGGCAAGTGGAATAAGATAAGGAAGAAAGGAGTTCTAGCCGATTTAACATTAGTTGATTTCAAAAGAGTGTAATTAACGAAAAAAATAACAATTTTAGTCATTAATCTATATTGTCATTAATCTATGTAATAAACAATAGTATAGGGTCATTTAATAGAATAAATTATTGTTTTTGGTTACTATATATATAGGCAGAACATGAAGTTAATTACCAATGAGAATTTTTCACGAAAAGTTGTGGAGCCACCCTTGAGAGAAGAGTCTCCTAAATTTATTCTTGTACCCATGAAAAAAGAGAGGTTTGGGGCAAAATTAGAGGATTTGACTAGTCAATCCTCTAATTTGGGTGTTTGGTAAAGAGATGTTTGAAATAGCTTTTTGGGATCAAAAAGCTCTTTTGAAAAAGTTGGGGGGAGGAGCTTTTTGATATTAGAGGTTTGAGAATGAAAGGGGAAATTACATTTATGTCCTAAAGTTCTCTAATATTACTACCCTAACCTAGGTATCCCTAAACCTAACATATTTCACAGATTAAAACCCGTTAGTTCTCAGTTGTTTTGTTGCTTCTCCATCCTACTCTTGTTCAACTATGGCAAAGGTAAGTTCCATTATTCTACTCTTGTTCGGTGATTTATATATATGCACAATGAATTAAAAATTAATATATTTGCAAATTATCAACTCATAAAATTTGAATATATAAATCATGTAGTGTTTATATTCTCTGTAATGCTCAAGGTGAAGAATCTTTCTTTCCTTTTTCCTATGCTAAAAGCAAAAAGAAACTTCAAGTACATGAAGTCGAAAAATATACGGCATACAAGAAAGAAAACAAATAGGACTCATAGGAAAGAAATTAAAATACCCCCATATTTAAAATAATGATTATTATTGGATTTTATAGATGTGGTTTAAATTATTATTTATTAGTATGTCTTATTCCCAATATATATTCACCAAACATATTTATTTTATAAACAATAAAAAGTACAACAATGGATTGCCCATGTGCTTTTTAATATGTTTGGAAATTATCAACTCATATATTTGAATGCTTAAAAATTTTAAAATAATATTAAATTTTTTAGATGTGGTTTAAATTATTTCTTATGAGTATGTCTTATTATATATTCACCAAATATATTTATTTTATAAACAACAAAAAGTACAAGAGTGAAAATTATGCCAATGTCCTTATTGGTCATTTTACACAATCAATTAACAATCAACTATCAGCTATCTACCAAACACCTTTATACAAACAGCTAATACAAATCAGCTAGTCAAATCAGCTAATACAATCAGCTATCAGATATCGCCTAATACAATCATCTAACAATAATGAGTTATTCGCTAATTGCCAAATAGGGCCGTAAAGTATACCCACAACACAAATATGTTAAATACGCAAACGCCATTAAAAAAATCAGAGATCCTCTATTTAGCATACCTTATTTTTTTGAAAAAATCCTCTCTATTCTCTTTTCTCTATGTATATTATTAGGATCCCATGCATGATGTGTTGCATACATGATGAGCATGAGATCACCATTTTTTGTTTGTTGAAGATGATGAGGTCGCTATAAGAATTATTTTTTACACGAACTTTTTAAGAAGAATGAAGTCCGAGTTCACTCATGGTACACCCGGGTGTACCATGAGCATGGTACACCCAGTGGTATTTTTGTAATAAATTAGAACTTCAGGGGCACGTTGGTAATTTCCACGACATCAAATGACAAAAGAAAAATCCGATTTGCTCATTTTCAATTCTTCTCTCTCTCTCCTCCTTCCAAACCTTCCAAACACAACAATGGAGAATTCAACTCAACGATGATCTTCTTCCTCATCAACAATAATCGCTCATTTCTCTCAATTCTTTCTCGCTCTTCTTTCTCGCCGGAAAAATCTGATTTTCAATTCTTCTCTCTCTCCTCCTTCCAAACCTTCCAAACACAACAATGGAGATCTGAAATTCGCAAAAAAAAAAAAAAAATTCCACATTTGAAATTCGCGAGATGAACGATAAGATGATGATGACGCGGACTCGAGATGATGATGACGCGGACTCGAGATGATGATGGTGGTGTAATTTGATGGTTTGGGTAATTGTTAATTTTTTTAGGGGGTTGTTTGTGAAATGGGGTTTATTTTGTTTGTTGATAATTCTGTTTTTTCACTGATTTTGGAGTTTGTGGTGTTGTTTATGATCTGTTTACAGAATGGATCTGTTGATTACTGAGGGAAGTTCATAACTTTTGTTTGTATAATTGAGCTTAGTTTGAGTTTGGTGTTACATTGGTGGGGTTCGGAAGATGGGATAGTTGGCTATTTTGTCAAGCATCTATGTTCATTTAGAATGATTGAAGAGCGAGAAAGAAATGAGCGAATTGCTGATGAGGAAGATGATGATGAGCAAATGACAAAGTTTGCTCATTTGGGTAAAAAGTGTTTGCTCATCTTCTTAAATGAGTAGAAATGCTTGCTCATTTGCTCATTTTGCTCATTTGCTCATTTTTGCTCATTTCGCTCATTTGCTCATTTTGCTCATTTGGAGAAAATAGTCTTGGATGTACCATGAGCATGGTACACCCATGTGTACTATAAATATTCCCATGAAGTCCAAGGCCATCAAAAAATAAACAAAGGATGAAGTCCCTGATTTTAATTTTTAAATTTTTCTAAAGAGAAGCTTAAGCAAGAATGGCGAGATCTTTGGTTGAAATATCCTACAATATCTCACTTATTTGTTTAATGTTGTCAATAACGTAATCTACTACTGTGTTGGCCATTTAACAACGATAGTTATTTTGAAAAGACAATGATATTTAACCTTAACACTTTATTATAATTAGTATCTTAACCAGTCTTTTAGAATTAACTAGTATTTGGGTCCGGGCGTTACCCCGGGTGGTATTTTTTCCGAACTTGATATGCATTTTTTCCCATTTGCATTAGAATATAATAAAGAAAACTCAACATTTAAAAGGTACAAATATAATAATGTAGACATTTAAAGCATAATTAAAAGTTGGTTGAGATGGTAACTATGCTCTATGTAATAGCACCATGTCATGGGTTCAAATCTTATTACAAGCCAATATAGTTTTGTTAGTTGACATGACATATGTACATATTGGACAATTCTAGATTTCTAGTGGAGTAGAGGTGTCACGTGGCGTGCAGACGTTGTCAGACACGCCTTTTAATATATTTGTATAGATATTCACACTAAAAAAAAGTTGATTTCTACTATAATAAAAGTTGGATTTCAAAAGAAAACCACACTTCCTAGTTGGCTGTTTCTCTTAGAGTTTGTTTTACTAATATTGCGGATTTCTTGGATCCCATCCACCTTCCTTTGATTTATATTCAAAATATAATTTCAAATAATTGTTTATATAACAACACAAAGTTAACCAAACTTAATAAATTTCCCCTTTCTCCACA
This sequence comes from Beta corolliflora, assembly GCA_947648045.1. Lineage (NCBI taxonomy): Eukaryota > Viridiplantae > Streptophyta > Magnoliopsida > Caryophyllales > Amaranthaceae > Beta > Beta corolliflora. The sequence continues at coordinate 428,616 of CANSZD010001412.1, forward strand.
TTTACCTTCTTCTAACTCTTCTCCTCTTCTTCCTCTAATCACCATAAAAGATTTGAATTCTCCATTAAAATGAGGAGTAGAGAGAAAGATGAAGAGAAAGGTGCTCAAACTTCTTCAATAAACCATAATAGGAGGAAGAAAGGAGGATGGAGAGCTGTAAAATATATTTTAGGTAATACTATGGTTTACTATGATTTTATATTGTTAGTATTTCTCTACTATCATATGTAAGAATGTGTTAGGTTAGGTCTAACCTACATCGAATATCGAACCTAATACGTTTTCATGTGTTTCCATAAAGAGTACGATAGACGAGGGGTTTTTATCTTATTTATTAATAGTGCATGTTTATGTCATTGTCTATAGTAGTACTAAATATAGTTTAAACTTTGTTTACAGCTAATGAGACATTTGAGAAGCTGGCATCAATGAGTTTGATAGCAAATATAACAGTGTATTTGCGCACAAAATACAACATGGATGGCATATTACTGGTTAATGTAGTAAACTTATGGTCTGGATCTTGCAATTTTTTGACATTGCCAGGTGCTTTGCTTTCTGATGCCTACCTGGGTAGGTTCTGCACTTTGCTTCTTGGTACCATAGTTTCTATGCTGGTAAGATTATGGTGCATGCCCTTTTCCTTGCACGCTACTTTGAATTATTCTAATTATAGAAGTGGGAGGGGAAGTTTTGACTTTTGAACTGTTCAACACTTGATCCACTAATTAATGAAGTACTCTATTGCTTATCAGCCACTAAATTTTATCTATGACTAAAGGAGTATGACTGTCACTAGGAGTGCATAAAAATGAACTAGTAATGGGATAATTTTCAATTTGAAGGTCAAAATATACAAATGAGAAATCTAGTAATAAGAAAATGTTAATGATAAAGGAAAAAGGGCTTTGAAAATATTTATCATATAATGTACTAGCTATTTCCAGTCTTAAAATGTAAATACCTACGCTAGTAAAAAAATTAAAAACTCCTTTATCATCCTCTTCATGCATTGTCAACTGTTGATATAAGGAATAGACCATTAAAGTCTATTAGGGAGTGGGGATGATCTCTAGAAGAACATTACAATAAAGTCAACAACGTTAGTATGCTTTATTTTTTTGGGATTCTCAAATTTCTTGTGATTTACCTATTTATATTCAAATGTTTAAGTTGTCCTCTAATTAACTTTATGTAATCCTACGCCTTATTCACCACAAAAAGATGTTTAAATTGTCACAAGGCAATAAGGAAAAAAGACATAAGCAACTTGATAAAATGACCATTTCTATAACAAAAATAGATGAGGACCATTTGAAAATTTATCAATTATTATCATAATTTAAATAATCAATACATGTTAGAATAAACGAGCATTAAATCTTAATACAAACATAACACACATAATTCTCACTATATTGGCACAAATAACGATTAATGCTCATTTTCACAATAATTTTTAAATACACCATCTCTCTATAATTATACAAATGTCAGGTCATATTTTTGAAATTATGCAATATCTCAGGCCACCTCTTCTGTTTTTTTTTTAAAAAAAAAAACACAATTGGGTTTACACCTTCAATTGATACACATCACAAGTTCACTTCCTTTCTACACCAAAGAAATAAAAATATGTGCACTTCAATTATCTCTTGAAATGAAGGAAAATCATTTCCATTATCTTTTTACCACTATCATAAGAGTCACGATTTAAAGAAAGATTAATCAAGATCCAATCAATGTATAGAATGAGATGATGTATACATGCTAAACACATTAATTACTTAAATGTAGATAACATAATAAGTTACAAATGAACAATTGATTCTAACACCAATAACATGTAATTAATATTACAGGGAATGGGAACAATGACTTTAGGTGCTGGAGTACATAAACTAAGGCCTTTAGCTTGTAAGGCAGGATCAAACTGCATGCCACCTACATCTTGGCAGCTCGCAGTTCTGTTCATAGCTCTCCTACTACTAGCTATGGGAGCAGGGTGCATACGACCGTGCAACATTGCCTTTGGTGCTGATCAATTCGACCCAAGAACAGAGAAAGGGAGGGCCTTATTAGCGCGCTTCTACAATTGGTGGTACTTCTCCTTCACAATTTCTCTCTTAGTAGCACTCACCACTGTAGTTTATATCCAAACCAACATTAGTTGGACCATCGGATTTGCGATCCCAACCGCGTGTTTTGCACTCTCAAGCATCATTTTCTTAATTGGGTGCCCAACCTACATTTACAAGAAACCTCAAGGGAGCATCTTTATTGACATGCTTAAGGTGACTATAGCAGCCTACAGGAAAAGACACTTGACTCTACTAGATGAAATGAGTAATCAAAGTTTTTATGACCCTCCTATTATTATTGAAGATGATGATGATCAGTTGTTAAATGTGCCTAAATTAAGCAGATCGAATAGATTAAAGTTCTTAGATAAGGCTTGTTTGATAAACCAATTTGCTGAAGAAGTTGATGAAGGAGGCATGGCTAAGAACAACTGGACACTTTGTAGTGTACAACAAGTGGAACAATTGAAAAGCCTAATTGGAATTTTACCAGTTTGGTTAACTGGGATTCTCTGTTTTGTATCAATGGATCAACAGAACACTTTTGGCATCCTTCAAGCAATTCAGATGAATCGAAAGGTAGGATCGCGGTTTTTGATCCCACCTGCATGGATAGGGTTTGCAGCCATGGCTGCTCTCTCGCTCTGGATCTTATCATATGAGCGACTCATTCTACCAGTAGCCAGGAAAGTAATGAAGAAGGATGATGTAAGGTTGTCTGTAAAAGCGCGGATTAAAATTGGGATTATTATGTCAATTCTATGCATGTCTGTTGCTGCAATGGTTGAGTCTAAGAGAAGAAAAACAGCCATAAGAAACAACTCCTTTGTGTCTTCTATTCATGTAGGATATCTTGTGCCACAACTTATCCTTTCTGGCTTAACTGAAGCTTTTGCCGCGGTTACAATCATGGAGTTTTTTACGACACAAATGCCTGAAAGTATGAGATCCATTGCTGGCTCAATTTTCTTCATAAGCTTGTCCATGGCAAGTTACTTAGCCACGGCTATTGTTAACATCATATATCGCGCCACTCGAACGAAAGATGGATATGCATGGTTGGGTGGACATGATCTTAACAACAACAAGCTTGACTACTTCTATGCTATAATTGCTTGCATTGGAGTGTTGAACTTCTTTTATTTCAGCTTCTTTGCTACCAAGTTTGTGTTTGTTGATAACAACGCCAAGACTAATGAAGGAGCATGTTCAAGTACAAACGTACATACAAGGTTAGAGTAAAGAGCGAATTAAGAAGGGTTACGCTCCTTTAGCCTTAGTTTCTCATCTATGATTATGTTGTTTCTCTTGACCTTTGATGGTTCTTGATGAAAATGTCTAAACAAGCTCGTTATCCATTTTGATTTTTATTAGTTTGTAATGTGTTGTTAGCGCGTAAAGGGTTGATTACATTAGGATAATTAGATAATCATGTTCCTAATCAATTTTCAAAAATAATTAGGATGATTAGGTTCCCTTGTATGATTATAAGATTAGTGTTTGTCATTAATGGCTGTTTCATTTAGTTAGCTTAGTGCTTTATCATAAATTAATAAATAAATGATTTTGCATTTGAAGTTTGAAGGACTAGTTCTTATGATCTGCCTAATAATTATTATAAAATTTTGATAATCAGGAAATAGGCATTAATATGAATCTAACAAAATTCTATGCCCCATCTACCATAGGTGGGTAGTATTAGTGTGTATTGGATATCCATTGTGCTTAAAAAATCATTACATGCTACATATTTTACTATGTTCAGGAAGCTATAATTATTAGATATACTAGATGTTGTACACGATATTGTACCATATATATAAAGATGATGTTCATATCAATTGAGTTTGCTAGTATGAAGTTAGTCAATTTATTGTACAATATATAAAGATGATGTTCATATCAATTGAGTTTGCTAGTATGAAGTTAGTCAATTTATTTTCGGTTTTTTCACCATATACTCCCGACAAATTGGAAAATTCACCATATACCCTCAATATTTCAGATATGCACCATATACCCCTGAGTTTTCGAAAACGTTCACCATATGCCCTTTTTCTAACTGCCGTTAACTCACCGTTAGCTTTATTTACTATTTTGCCATCATTAACCCTAACCCCTAATCTAACTCTAACCTTAATCCTAATCTAACCCTAACCCCCCCCCACCCTAGCCCCCACCCCCCCCCTCCACCCCAACCCCCACCCCTAACCCTCCCACTCCCCTCAACCCATTGACCCCCACCACCTCCCCCCCCCCCCCTTCCCCTCCGTTGCTCCCTTCCCTTTCCCCGTCATTGCTCCCCTCTCTTTTCCCTCCCCCGTCCACAGCAATTTCGACGGGGATTTCACGGCCGGCGGGGGGAAAACAACAGGGAGGAGTGAGAAGAAATCGCGGAGTCCGAGATCCGACGGATGGCGGGGGAAACGACAGGGAGGATTGAGAAGAAATCGCGGAGGAGGGAAATCCATGGGGAGCGGCGACGAGGAAGGGGAGGGGGGAGGGGAAATCGACGGGGAGCAACGACGAGGAAGGGGAGGGGGAGGGGGAGGGGGTGGGGAGCGGGGACGACGGGGGAAGGAGAGGGGGTGGGGGTGGGGGGGAGCGGCGATGGGGAAGGAGAGGGGGGTTGGGGTGGCGGGGGGGGGCCGGGGTTGGAGGGGGAGGGTTAGGGGTGGGGGGCTGGGATGGGGTGGAGGGGAGGGGATGGGGGTTGGGGGGTCAAATGGGGGGTGGAGGGGATGGGAGAGTGGGTTAGAGGTTAGATTAGAATTAGGGTTTAGGGTTAATAATGGCAAAATTGTAAATAACTCTAACGGCGACTTAACATCCGTTACCAAAAAGGGCATTTGGTGAACGATTTTGAAAAGTCAAGGGTATATGGTGAACGTTTACGAAAACTCAGGGATATATGGTGCATATTTGAAACATGGAGGGTATATGGTGAATTTTCCAATTTGTCGGGGGTATATGGTGAAAAAACCGATTCACTTTCATAATCTATCATGATCTTTTATCTCTCAACAAGTTCGCCTTCAATTGCTAATTTTTTTAAGAATCGATAATGAACATTTTATTTTCCAGATGTTTTCGCTAATTTCCCCCTTTTAGGATATTCTAGCAAGTCCTTTACAGATATAGCCTATTACTGTTTCCTGCCAAGGTGAATAGTCCAAACTTTGTTCCCATCTTGAATTAAGGCCCTCATTTTTTCCAGCTAGTAAAAAAACAAAACAAAAAAACAATCGGTTAAAATGAGTTTCAATTAATAAAATACAGTTTTAATAAGACAAAAACAGATTACAACACTAAACAAGAAAATGAATGACGACCCAGAGCTTGTGTTCAAAAGTTAGTAAGCTCAAGTTGAGCTTCGCCAGACTCAAAACTCAAGACTCTTCTCACTATTATCCCTAAGCTAAACAATTGAATTTTTGCGAAATGAGATTAGGACAACGAAAAGTCGAAAACCTCATAACTTGTTAAGCATCCTCATCTATTAACACCTATCATGGATGCTAAAAATTTATACAATTGCGAAAGATGTCTCGAGAAGAACTGACCAGCTTACAACTGTGAGCATTCAAAGACGCGTGTTATATTTTACATGTCTTTTGTTTCTACTTTGCCCAGTCTTTGACGTTGTGATCACGATGCCCTGGAGTGGAAGAGTTCACCCATAATGTTACACCAAACTCTCTCACAGCAAGCAAAGATCATTCCACGAGCAGCTATTCAACTTCAAGACTAGATTCTACAGTATCAAAGAAAACCGGCTGACTAGTGATCAACTCACTGTTACACCTGAAGAGAAGGGCCAGCATAGTTTCCAGGACGCATATAGACATTAGGTGCTTCTATCTCCGCAAGCCATGCATAATCCTCCTCTTTTCCATCATTTATAACTCCTTGTGCAGCTGCAATGACACAAGTAGAAAAGGTTGACATTGCAAATGGCTTGGGAACAAAGATTCTGAATAACATGGAGGAAACCGAGCAACTTACGAAAGCTTGAATATGGATAGTCGTGATAATAGGTGCATCTCCTGCCTGCATCCTCCAAGTAAGGTGGTGTAAGAATATCAAGCACAGCACAGGGGGTCACTGCTGTGAAGCAATGTACATTTCCCCCACTTATGGGGTATAGAACTCTGGTTCCACAAGGTGCTGTTAGGACTTTGTCCGAAACCAACTTCGCTAACCTAGCTGAAAAAACAAGGATCATAATCAGAAAATGGGAAAAATATATTGTACATGGGAAAAATATATTGAAGGTACATTCTACATACCACAGTGGATAAGAAAATCAAGGGAAAAAAGGGAAAACTGAATTGTCAAGCTCTTATTACACCCATCCCCTGAGGATTAAGAAAGGTTCAAGAGAGAAACACTTTGAATACTCAACAAATTGACTTATTAATTCCCAAAAATTTGGTCTTTTGACATAAAGGATACTAACCAAAATTTACTTGTGCATCTTTTCATGCTATAATCACAAAAGGGTTCGGACAATGATGTGACAAATGCTTATGGTTAGTAAGAGGTTAAATGCAAGCCGGCGTTCACAAGAGAGATAAACCTTGCCAGTTGACTGCATTGAGATAGCTGAGATTGTACATTGTTGTGAGACAAAGCCGATAGAATACTAATAAAAAACAGGGGATCCACCTATTCAGATAAACTTTGGCCTCATCATTAACAAAACCGGCGTAGGAGGATGTATGACATGTAATACAGACAAAAAAAAGAACTCATCTGACATTCTTAGGAAATCATAGGTAATACTGAGGCTAAGATTTGGTAAAATGAATACTATTGAGTTCCAAAATTTTGAACCTCCAGCAAAAACTCCTACAGGCTACAACTCTATACATTATAAGCACATACTTATTGCAGAGAGTTTATTCATCGAAATTCTATTTATAGAAGAGAACTGAGAAAACTATAATCACCCACGTCCTGACATGCTTTAAAAATTTCCCGAGTTTCTAGCTTGGTTTGTCCCAATACTCCCAAAGGCTAAATGATTATTTAAATTTAGATTATAAATTGGTAGACATGCACACCTCACTAAACTTGGTAACTAATAACAACAAGTAATTATCAGTGGTGGTAATTAATAACAGCACTTGGAAATAAAAAGGGGTCGTCAAAATTAGAATTATTTTGATCTGAGGTGGACATTTAACAATCATGTTTTCTCAACAGCAGGTTTTCACAACCTTCATAAGGCGTCCAAACTCCAAAGTAATAAGAACCTTCTATGCAGCTGTACCCCAGTCTGACAGACCCCATCAACAATATTTCAGATTAGCAGTTCTTAAAATCTAAAGATCCTCCAACATGTGCGATGATTAATCCAACACATGGCATACCGTGAGAATACTCAGGTGCATTGCTCTTCGCAATTTGTGGAGGTTCAACCCAATCATAGGCCTTCACATGCAAGGATCCATACAGAAGTTTGCTGAAGACTGTCATTTCAGGATGATCATGCAGAGGAATGACTGCAGACGTCGGGAAGCAAAATATGCACATCTGCCCAAAAAAAAAAGGTCAGTGTGAAACACTAAATGGAGGCTGGAATGACAGTACTAACATATGATGATTGGTAACACTAGTAAATGGAAGACTATGACATAGTGACAACACAAAACTACTTTATAATGATTGGCAACTAGTAATTGACTCAAGCCTGATCTCTTCAACAAGAAGTAAGCACTTCAGAAAATCTATGAACCTCTTATAACCATTAGCAATGTATCTTATATGACCTGAAAGTCCGCTAAACTATAACCTTTTTCTTTATTTAAACTGGACAAATCATTTCCTTCTTTGTGTAGGGTAGTTGCTATATATAATACATTGATTCGAGACAAAAGGTAAGTCAGTTAGAAGAATGAAATTACAGCAAAGTATTACGCATTTGAACCAGATGAACGAAGATATTTCCAAGCAAAAAAAGTAAAACAAGTTGTATAGAGCTGTGAACTATTACTTGAATTGATTTCTAAATTATCCATAGTCGAAGGTGCATGAGAAGTTAATGGCACAATAAAGTGATAGAGAAAAGAAAATATGATATTACTGTAAAACTGTCACACTCGTGAATATCCAAATATGTTATAGGTTGGGCCCATCTAGGTGCTCGGTTGAATGGGTTCAGCAAAGAAAGGCCATATCCTCGGTCATCATCCACGTTTTCTTCTCTCAGACCAACATCGGCAGGATTCACTGTGTCTGCAGAGGAGAACATTATCACACTGATCACAACTCTAAAGCTAAATTTTCTTTTAAAGAGGAAGGTCAAAGTGTCCAACTGTCCAAATGCTGCAAAAAGGATGCCATCTGGCACACGATATATTTTTATGAACATTTTAATACCCTTGTCTCTTTTCAAAAAATTAGTTAAGCAGGAGAAAAGGCGAATCAAGGTAAACTGATTATTTGTACCGAAGGTTATTAGATAGAATAAATATATATGTATCCAAAATCATACCAATATTTTTCACTCAGGTCAGACACCATATTTTTTGGTTTGCTTCCAGCGTAATAATCAATGGTCTGAAATTGATATCGTAATCCACCCAGGTGAATTTTCACAAAGTTCCTCAGAGAACTTTTTGCAAGCACAATTCATAATTTTAAAGAGATACTATCATATCCACGTCATACTATATTTTGGAGTTAAAAATTCTACATAAAGTGATTCCTTATTATGACAAACAGTGGCGACTCGCTAGAACACACACTCTAACATATACATCAGTAGTACATTCTCAGAGATAGATAAACAGCCTAGTTGGTTTTCTAGTGAAACCTTGTGGACTAAAAATCCAGTTTTACCAAGAGCCATCAACTTTATTTTAAAAAAAAAACAATTTCCTAAAAGTTGCATAGGAGTTGGGTTGTGAATTTGTGATTAGCTAAAGGAAGTTGTAGATATCAATAAGAAAAACATGTCATTTCGTACAGGAGATGGAAAAAAGACTCAAATGGCCGTAAACTAGCAAACAGTTTTTCTATTTAGAACACATCTCTACCTTTTGGGTCCGTAGCCATTGATGACAACACAACATTATAACAGATAGAGAAAAGAAGAAAATGTTCCCTGCATAAATGCCTCTTTTTTTCCTTCTATTATACTAGGGTACATTGGCATCTTATTGGATGATGACAAAAAGAAACCTCCCTCCCTACACCAGGCATATCACATATCCTTTGATGTCGGGACAAAAGAAAGACACCAGTCGCCTGTTTTCACGCAAGCAACCATGTCTTCAGACAAAGTATGAGTACAAAATATTAATATGTTGACCCATAACACGACGTTATAGTATTTCAATTATCAAAACCATTCACTTCTTTATTCAAGACATCCAAGCAACTGAAGAGTTTAAGAAAAGCTGGAACAAAAGAAAAAAGTGCTATTATTTCAGTTGGGGAATGCCAAGGGAGGATTGAAACCAGTTATAAAAGGAAATGAAGGGATGTTGGTCCATCAAGTAAGTGCATTCAATGTAACATAAGGGCAATCGATAAACTCCTTGAAGCCTTCAATTTCTTTATCTTTTTAAAATTTAGGTTTGTCATCATTTGAGAATTTTTGGGTTATACACAATAGCGGCCAAGGTTGTGTTATTAGTGGCTCAGAAAAGAAGGATGAAAAGTAGCTGAATTTCAGTAGCAACATAAATGGGAGAAAAGAGCCAGGAGATTTTGCAGTCAAAACATCAGTGATTAGCTGTGTACATCTAAAGTTAAGAATCCATAACGCTAGCAATTCTATTTTAGAAAAATAACAAAGACAAGTCTTTTCTCGAGGGTTATTAGCTATTCATTCTTTTCTCCAAAAAAAGCCAACTGACATTGTACAGTGCTGAACACTTCCTAACATAAGTTGCGTGATGCAAACCTCATCTCAACTAGCTTTTACGATTTATACAATAATCTACAATTATAAACCAAAGGCTCCATTCGGTTGGACGAAAAACATTTTCACTGGAGATTAATTATCCATGAAAAAACATTTTCCACCAAGAAATATAATCGTAGATCAGTGTTCCATAGTTTAGCTAGACCAGAGATGGTAGAGAAAAAAGGTGAGGATGGATTGGGGGTGGGGTGGGGTGGGGTGGGGTGGGGGGGGGGAAGGAAGGTAAGAAAAAGAGAGGCAAATTTGGTCTTTCTTCCTTTGAAAAGGAAAAGGTTTCCAGCCGAGGGAGAACTATAATCTACCTCTAGGAAAACTATTTTCACCCTTTACAAAAAAAAAAAAGGGAACATAAGAAAACACTTTTTCTGGAAATTTTTCCCCCAAAACCAAACAATCAAAATCCCACGAAGATATTACCGTATATGTAGTGTCACTCATGGCCTCTGCATAATCAATAATGGCCTGAATTTGCTTCTACGGAGGGGGAAAGAAAGATACAGAAGAAAGGAAAAAGAAAGAGTACATTATATATGTAAAAGACAGCTGATAAAACCTTTTGCTTAGACCAAAAAGTGGGAAATCATCAAGCTCTAGATAACCCTATGAACTTGATTTATGCCCTATTTAAAAAGTAGCTTATAACAGTTAAGCTATAGCTGATTGTATTTAACACTTGATTAGTAGTTGATTGTAATAGCCAAGTTTTAACTAAGTTACTTTTCCAGATGAGAAAAAGGGCACATAAAAACCTAAGCATGTTTATTTATCTATACTCATGTTTTACCGCAACAAAGTTTATAGTCTCCATAGAAAATTACAAGATCAGCAAGGTGATAGTCACCCCTAATTTCAAATAATGATCAATGAAGAATAGGATTTGAATAGAAATGTTTAGTAAAAGTTCTGACCTTTCTTGTTCACACTAATCATTAAATAGAGGAAGACAACTTAATTTTGCTTATTATCAGTAAGATGAAAGCCAAAATAATTCAAAGAAAAAGGAAAAGGAAATGCAATTGACAATTCCCTCCCTTGGTCTCCCAAGAAAGAACAAAAACTGTTGCTCTCATACTCCACATTATTCTATCAAGACAAACACATAATTTCACTTTCCCCTCCAAATAAGTAAATAAACTCCATGATTTCAACCCCATGTCCCCATCCTTAGTTCCTCAGCTTCTCAAATCTCCTTATGGCCTAATCCAAACATTTCTCTCTCTTCCAACTCCAAACTCTCCAACACCCAACCCTCCAAAGCTCAATTGCTCACTAACCTTACATGAAAGTTGGTGGCAAAGACGGAAATGCTCCTAGATCTTATATCTTTCCCATTAACTCTTCTTTTCATTGACCTCAAATTTCCCACTTATCATGGTTAGCATCAGCAGTCTGCTTTGAGGACGGACTGATTGTTGTAAGCAGCACAATGATAAATTTCTGAAGTTTGATGCTTCTTCTCCTTATACAAAGCAAATGGTATGCGAAGGTTATAAGGGGGTATTAATTCAATTTGAGTAGCTGTAATTTCTTCTAAGTTTAGGGCATGCAGGTTAATTTCCAGCAAGACCCCCAATCTCTCTTTTCCATGTCTTGCATGATTTGGGTTTCTTAAAATATAACTTGCATCTGCATGTCTCGAATCGAATTCTACAAGGAAGAAGAGGAGATACCAAAGGAGACATGTTGACTTAGGAAAATGACATAGTTGACTAATTTCGTCAAACTTTGGCATAAAGCAGTCTTTGCAATTCTTAGATTGAAAATCACACTCTTCAATGATGGGGTAAATGGACCCTTTAGATTAGCTAACAACCAAACACCTGTATTAACCAATAGACTCATTGACTCTACTGAATGGGAACTTAAAGATGCAAGAGACATGGCATACTTGAGAAAAAGAGGGATGGCCACAGCTTTAACAATTAGTAACGGTCAGACGGCTCAGAGCCTCAGACCTCCCTAGCCTAAAAGCCAACTCCAACACCTAACTTTCTCCAACCATAATTGCCCCATATATAATCCTAATATATCTTAAAATTTTATACTCCGTCCACAAAGCGTCTTGTATACTATCTTCGTCCATCATGTCAACTTGAATGGAGATTCTACCCATTCGATCCATGTCAACTTGAATGGAAATTCTACCCCACTCTACCCCCCCCCTCTCTCCTTTTTTGTTCTTAAATCTTAATTTAGAAATATCAACCAGAAACAACTACACTCGCTTACCACTTACTCTTAATATATGCGTGTCCCCAGCCAAAGAGGAATTTATCTATGGAAGGAGGCAAATATTTATTCTAATGATATAGAAGCAACGTCCTAATGATTCCCTTTCATCAACTAACCTAGGGATTCTTTGCATTACCTAGTGCTCTTAAATTGCAAAGCATGCAAGGTCCAGAAAGCATAAATTTTAATTGTGGAAAACCTATGTATCTTGTCACCCAAAGATCTTCACCAAATTATTCATACCATAAGATCATTAGATATACCCTAATCCTTTAAGCCACCGCACCATTCTAGCATTACAATAGTATTAGATTCTGAATTATTTTAAACCTTCAAGTAAGAGATCCATTCGCAAACACTAACACGAACCCAATACTTTGGTGTGGCATTGAACAGATTAAGTGCCATCTCAGGTCATGAAAAGGAGGACACGAAGATATAAAGCACTTGATAAGTCAAAATTCCATTTTATATGTTAAGTCTCAACAAAAATATTCCTACTGATAGTCTTGCATGAATATGCAAGTACAACAAGCTTTTAACTAGACAGATAGATGAAGAAGTCTTCATATCAAACCATTTGCACAGAACTGCATTAAGCTTCAAACAATTATGCTTAATGCACAGTACACACATCTCAGTTGGAGACACTTGATCAGTTCCACCATGTTAGTCAGAGGCCCTTGATCTCGTTATCAAGAGTCCCCAAGAAAGGAAGTGCAATTACTCACTATATTGAAGTAGTTCAAGCAAACTCCTAAAAGTAGTAGCCAGAGCAACGCAGAAGCATAGTTTAAAGATGTTTTCCATATTACAAATTATGGCATTGCCTCTACGCAGTACACGTGTCTCCTCATTTAAGACTTAAATATGATATGGAACCCATAATGCTCACCACAGAAGAGAAGTGAAACAGCTCTGTGACGATGGCTTACATAATTCAATTTGACAAAATCCATTCCTTAGAGAAAAGATAACCTTTGAACTTCATATAACCTCAAACCCAACAACCAACTGGAAGGTGTGTACTCATTGTAGACAAAGGAGATAAAGGCTAGATTGTTCTCCAAACACCATAAGTGAAGAAGAAAGGTATACAAAGCAATAGAACTCTATCCCAATGAAGTGTCAGTTCTAGGAGGTAATGTTACAAAGAGTAAAAACTCGCAGGGTAGGTGTGAAACACTTTAATTTGCACGAAACAAACTAAGGTGAAAACATCTCTTTTTTGTAATACTACCATCAATCAAGCAGACGCAGCAAAAGAGTCAATTTCTAGTCCATTTCATCCAAGATCTCCATTCCAATTTCTACTTCAAATTTGGAAAGAATGAGAAGGAATACAGCTTAGAAGGAAAGTTTACCACATTCGACAACTTTTCCTCTACAAACAAACATGAGCACATTAAAAACACAAGTACATTCTTCTGCTTATATCATTCATATCTATCCTTCACTACTTTCTTTTCCTTTCCTCACCCTTCCATTCCAATCCCAAATTCACAGCGAGTAAACGATATACCAAAATTAAAATTAAACTATGTTATATAACATTCCCAAAGGTTCTCATCCATCCAGAAATATGCGGAAATCCAAATCTATCCACAAAATCAGCAAGCAATTTGCAGAAATAATTAAAGTCCATTGAACATCATATTACCTAATATAGAAATTCCACACATCACAACCAAAAAAAACAACTAAAATCAGTATGCCGCACATTAATAGTCAATACACTTCCCACATTATTACTTATTAGCAATACCCACATGCAAAAATCAGATATTTATTGAACAAAATACTCCATAACACTAGAAACAAACTAAAAAAAATACAATCTTTAATTCAACATATTACATAAAAACTCATTGCCCCCAACATAATTAGCGAGAACCCATTTGCAAAATCGATCCGAAAATGACATCAAGATCCCATATAAAAGAGGTAAAACTGAACTTGAAAGAACCAAATGAAGGAAAAGAAGAATGAAAAAGTTACCCAAAAGAGAACAAAGTTTGTGGACGACTGGAGAAGATGGTGGAGGTGTAATTGTGGGCGAAAAGGTCTTCTTGCAGAGGTCGTAAATGGTTTGAATAGTTGCGCTCTTGTTTGTCATATCTACTCTCGTATACGGTGCGCAATTCCCCAGATTGGGGATTCTTAAATTACCATGATTTTCTTCTTCTATTGAGCTGTTGAACCGCTTCAAACTGGAAAAGGAAAACTAGCCTATGGGCTATATTCATTCCGGTAGATAACAGTGTTTCTGGCCGAATTACCACATTAATGTGTTCTCTTCGCCTAAATTTATCGTTTTATACATGATTGGACTTGATCAAAATCATGATCTTTACTATAACTTTTCTCTTTGGGGCCTGGGGGTATGGGAAATTCATATTGAGGATCGAATAAATCATTTTCCACTTTTCTAAATTATATTTCCTCTGTTTTTCTGGTTGCAACACTTTCCATTTTTAATTGTTTTTATTTAGATGCAACATTTTATTTTCTTGGTAAATGTTTTGGAGCAATTTGACTATTTTATCTCACTTTACCTATTTCACATGAAAAAAGTATGGGCAATTGGGTCAAATTTTACGCTCTCCCACCTTTCCTTAATATTTGTGCAAAGAGGCATTTGTTGCAAGTAAAAAAAAACAGATGTAGTATATAGGACCCATCTTTTAAGAAACGGCGATTTATCAAGCTTAGGAGGTGTTTTACATTATTGGATGATCAATCATTGGCATTGATTAGAGTTAGAGCACAAGTCTTGTTGAGACGTCACATGTGGGTTGTCCTGACCCTATATGAGCGTCTCAAAATGGGTTGTGTTGCATGACCCAAATCCAGCTAGCAAGCTAAGCATGAAGATGACTATTGCCTCATATGTGCTTTTATATCTATCTATATCTAATCGTTTTTATATCTTATATAGTGATATTTTTCTTTCATAAATCACATGAATTAACGTTGGAGGTCCATATAAGTTTTTTACATATTCAATAGTGTTCCTTATTGGGGAAAATGAGGCCAAAAAGGGACGAGGAAAGAGCACACTCCTCTCCACCCAAAGGCAGAGGGCGCACCACCCCACCATCACCACAACGCTCACGCGCCTCCCGAACTTCTGCTCCCTCAGCCTCTCTCTCCGACCTGTCTACCACCGAGTTCATCACTGAGTTCGAAGAACTCCGAGTCACAGCCAATTCTGAGTACAACCCACGAAGCTTTCCTTACAATGTGAAGCAACAATGTTGGGCAAAAGCAGAGAAAGTCAAAGGAAGGGACCCAGATCGTTGGAGGAGGGACCCACTTGGGAACATGGTCTTTCGTAAGCTTGTTGGTTGTCCTGGTTGCTTGTGCCATGATTATGACCATATTGTTCCTTATTCCAAGGTAAACCCAAAAAAACATAAACATAAAGACCTTATTTTGTTAGCAGTTTTGACTCAATTTGAATTTCAAAGTTTAATTCTTTTATGTTAGTTGTAATGTTGGTATTCATGGGATTGATGGTATTGGGTGTATGATAGAATTGGATTATTGTTGGTTGATTATATTATACATGGTATGATAAGTTGATAACTAGTTGGAATTTAGGTGTATATGGGATTGGTGGAATTTTAATTGCATTTTCACCTCGGGTTGATTATTTCTGGGTTTATGAACTGGGTATCTGAAATTCATCTTGGTTTTGCCTCTTTCTATTTAGGTGACTTTGTTGATTTTAGTTATGAATAAGATTAGGTTGTGACATATATGGTTTGTTTGGTTAGCTGTCTTAGATGGTGGTAATGGTAATTCATTTTAGCGTAAATTTGTAAAGAAAATCCCATGTTGATATCCATGGGGAATACTACTTCATCCCGAAACATCAATTTTCTTTCTGAAATTTCATTACTATCTATTACCACTCGTGAAGGTGGTATTGAGTGGTAATGGAAACTTATGAAGAAAAATGCATGTTGATTGTTTGGGTGAAGTTTCATTATTATGGATTTGACATAAGTTTTTTTTTTTCTACAAAATTACATTAAGATTCATTGGGAAAGATTGAGAGGGAAACCTTGTAGAATAGAATGTCGTAACTTCAGCAACAAGGTAACCAAGGGAAAGCTTAAAGGACTTACAACCTGGGGAAGATCGTGAGGGAAACCTTGTAGAATGTCGTAGTTGCGACAAGATGGGCCCGAGGGCTTATGAATGCTACTCCAAGGGAAAGATGAATATAAAGTAGGGGAAACTCGAACCAAAACCGGCCCCTAGTAATCAAAACCGTAACGGTGATAAGAACCTTGGGAACCAGAATAGGGGTAATGGCCAAGCAAATAGGACCCAAAATGAGGGAAACAATAGTGGTGAAGGGAACAAGATTGACAACATTTAGGAAAGATTGTACTTCATGAGTGATCATGAAGTTGAAGCACCCACTGAAGTTGTTAGTGGTACCTTTCTTATCAACTCGATCCATGCTAGAGTTTATGGGATTAAGGGGTTTCATATTCTTTTATATGTAGTTGTTTTCTTACCAAATTGAGTTCAAGGCCCCCTAAATGATAATTGTTCCGATAGTTAGACCTTTTGGAGAGGTCATCAATTGTGAAAGCCTGTATGGGGATGTATATCAATTAGTGTAGGCGGTTTCAACTTTCCTTCTAACGTAAATGAATCCAATTTGAAGACCTAGATGTGATTCATGGCATGGATTGACTAAAATAATACAAGGCTAAGATTGATTGTAAGGAAGATAAAGTTTGCATAAGAGACATTTGGAGCTAGGACATTTTTTAGAAAGATTAGCTCTAAGCCTTGAGTTACCATTATTTCTACCTTGAGACTAAAAGGTTATGTACACAAAGGATTTCCATTGTAGGTCTGTTGTGACCAAAGAGTAGAGAAGGAAAGGAGACTTGAGGATGTTATAGTAGTGAACAAGTATTAAGACATTTTCAAAAGAAATTTTGGGAATGCCTCCTTTTTCTTGGGCACCATACTGAATGACGTTTGCGGAAATGATTGAATCAAAAACTCAGTTGGAGGAATTGCTTGAGAAGGGTTACCTTAGACCTAGTATCTCACCATGGGGTAGCTCGTGTTGTTTGTTAAAGAAGAAGGATGGTAGTCTATAATTTTGTATAGGTTAGAAGTACTTAAAAAACATGACTATTAAGAATAAATACCCTCTTCCAATTTCCAAAGATAAATGATCTGTTTGATCAATTGAAAGGGGTAGGGATCTTTTCTAATTTTGACTTAGTGGATACCATCGATGAAGGATTGCTGATCAAAACATACTCAAGACTGGTTTTAGATTCATACGGGCTACTAACTCCTTGAAAGTTGATTAAAGCGCCCTTTAGACTGTCCTTTAGTTCAAATAAATATAGATTAGATCTCTATTACTCAGACTCGGATAAAATATACTCGTATACATGTGTCCTGGTATCGGATTCGTCTTCGTAGAAAAATGTCGGTTTTAAATGAAGTATCCAAGTGCCATATAGTGTCGGACACGATACTAGACACGTGATACCTAAGGTAAATGAAGGTGTCGAAGTAATAGAGGATTAGATCCTTAAATATTGGTGTGAGGACTTTCCTAAAATCCTAATCACTTACATTGAAATAGACAATGATTTCAAAACTCATAGGTCGGATCTCCTATGAGTAATGAAGAAGGGGTGATGACACTGCCACAATGACTATGGGGTTTTTGCATATCATGTCAAGTAATTTTGGTGAGCAACAATAGTTATATTGAATGATAACACACATTTTTAATGAGAAGTATATAGAAATAAATATATGAAGTACGTTAAGAGGGAGTTCAAAAAGTAATTCATAAGCTTTGGTGTTTTATATTTAACTTTTTGTTATGTAAATGTATATCTAGTCAAATACTCCCTCAGTATTCTTTTATCTTTTTCACTTAGAATCTTGAAACTATTCACAATTAGAGTGAATTTTCTAAATTTTTCTTAATATATAAGAAAAAAATATAGTCATGTAGGGTCTTATTTGATTCAGGTCAATGAGTACTTTATTAAAAATTCAATCATTATAATTTTACTAATATATAATGAAAGATATTTAAGGTCAAAAAGGTGCATTGGCAAACGCGCAGAGTTAAAGTAGGAAAGATAAAGAATACAGAGGGAGTATTACATTACATAATATGTGAAGTAAAGCAGGTTTAGTGGGCGTGATTCAAAATGGTTATTTAACAATACTTATCCCGTGTTTTTGGTTAATTAATTACTTAAATCTTGTAATTTGTAATAATTATGACACATTACTAAACTGCTTTAAACTTTAGACTACTTGCCTAAGATTTAGCATGCCAACACAACTTTTGGCGATGACGTAGTAGAAAATGCTCGATATTTACAAGAAGAAATAACAATATGAAGATATTACTCCAAGAAACTGTAATTGTAGCTGATATGCAAGTATTGAATAATTACAAAATTGAAAACAAGATCATCAAGTTAAAATTACTCCCTAATATTAGGGATGCTAACGTTTTAGATGGGTAACTTTTTAGATTTTGTTGGTGGGGTATTTTTTATTAGGGATGCTAACGTTTTAGATATTAGGGATGCTAACGTTTTAGATGAAGAGATAAATTTCCAATGGCACTTTGTTCAACTATTTTTAGTCGGCTCTTATATTGTTTAGCTATGCCTAGGATTGCTCGACTTTCCAAACTTTTTGCTCGTTTACTCGCTAAGCTCGACAATTCCTTGCTCAACTCGTGCTCGCTTGACACTATTGGTGCCGGACTTGAGCTCGAGTGCTCGACTTGTGCTTAACCTATAAAACAACAGTAACAGACATTTAACTCACAATTTCTTTTTTTGGGAAAAACAGCAATTATAATGAAAGTTATCCAATATTAATCAGCTAATATTGTCATTAGTATCCACAAAAAATATAAAATAACTACAATAGAAGAGAGTAAAAAAAAAAATTGTTTAATAGAATACGGATGTGTTATCCTAATAAGTAGAGAACTTCTGAATTTGCATCGATTGAGATCCGCCAACTGGATAGCTACTAAAATCTGAAATATGAACTTGTATCCTTTTGAGTTTTGAAGAAACACACTTGGCTTGGTCGCTGGGATGAGCACCACGGCGACGCTTCTATTGAGTCTCAAAGTTGATAAGTTGAGATAGGTTTAATTGAAGGTGTATCCGCTTAAACATGAGAAGAACATCCGAGACACCAACCTCGTCACTTCAATCTCCATAGAAGACTGAGTATTCTAAAATTTCTGACAGCAAAGGGGGAATTCTAATGTCTTGGGTTTTCTCTTTTTTTTTTTAATATAGAATGATTCCTTTTCTCGTGTCTATTGTCTGGTCATCTAGTGGACTAAATTTAAGCAAGTTGATTGTAGCCCATTTATGTCCTCCTAAAATACCAGGGTTCTTTTTTTTGGTTTGCTTCTTTTTTTATATATATATTATTACTCCCTCCGTCCCAAATTAATCGACAAAGTTTGACCGGCATAGAGTTTTTGGAGCTTTAATTGACGTCTTTATTTTATGTTGGTAGTGGGGTACTTTTTTGTGTTGTGTTTAGTGGATTCTAGGGTCTCAACTTTTTGAAGTTAGAGTTCGGTTGATTTTTTTATATTATTGTTGGGTTTCCTATGAATAAAGCGAAATAATATTAAATTAATGGGACCATGCCAATTTAGGAATTGTATCAATTTATGTGGGATGAACGAAAATAGGAAGTGTATTGATTAATATTGGACACAAGGAGTATTAATTTACTCTTAGTAAGTTTCAACTTTCTATTAAATAGGTATAATATTTTCAAGATAAAATAATACAAAAAACTAACGAGCTGCTCACGGGCTTATCAAGTCGAGCAAGAGCTTGCTCAACTCGTGCTCGTTAAGGTTTCTAGTTGAGTTGATCCAACATGAGTCGAGTTTTGACCGATTAGCACTCCTAGTCCTAGCTATGCCATATAATTTTACCTGAAAGGAAGATGGTCCATAAAAGTTTGTTTGTCTTGGTAACTCGAACCTTCCTGTAAGCCTATTAGATGCAATCTAGAAGTCAAAGTCTCTTTTAAACAAGTTGCTTTAAGGAGGGCGCCTTTGCTTTTGTGAGGAAGATAGTTTGCTTAGAAGGATAACAAATACGGTTGTGGCTCACTAATTGTGGTATTTTATTGATCGAGTGGCATAACACTTATGCCATACCGGATGCACCGACCAGAATTAGGTTGACAATGAACAACTTGATCTAAGAGGTCAGTTACAGGACCTTTACATTTGTGATGAATTGATTTTGAGGCTGGTCTGAATCTGGCCGAATACAGTTAGGCTTTCAACTTGATCCAAGAGCTAGTTTTAGAATTTTCTCCTTTGTGAAGGCTAATGATTGTGAGGTCGATTTAGATTTGGTTGTCCAGAATTAGGAGACATCTTTAGCCAATGAAAGCTTGAAAATGATCCATAAGATGACAATTTGTGATGCAAGCTGATCATTAGGCCGACATTTTGGCAACGTTCGGTACTGTAGATGTGATGTAACTTGATTATTAGGTCAATCTGAATTAGGCTGGCCATGTATCAACTTGTTTTAAGAGCTTGTGAATTGTGATGCAAGTTAATAGATGTCGATATGAGTTAGGCTGACATATTTAGCCAACGATCAACTTGTTCTAGGATCTAAGTCTTTTGCGCTTATGATGCAACTTGATTAATGAAGTCAAATCTTGATCAGGCTAATAATTGCTTGATCCACCATGAGCTGCATTTGAGAGCTTTTGTGCTTGTGATGAAATTGGATGATTATGCCAACCTTTTATCTAGAGCTAGATTTAATGATTTGCCTCACAGATCATGAGGTCGCTTTGAATTAGGTCGATATCTTTTTCGATTCATTGGCTTTAATGCTTTATCTAAGAGTTGAGTTTTGATTATCTTTGCACTCGTGATGCAAGTTGTTTGTGAGAACCTTTCCAATTAGGATGAGCTAAATTAGCAGACATCTTAAGCCAATCATAAACTTGATGTAGAGCTGAGTTTGAGAACTTTATGCGTCTAATGTAATGTGATTGTAAGGATTATCAGGCTGATCTGAATTTGGCAGACGTGAATCTGACATCTTAAACCAATCATTGAATTGATCTCAGTGTTGAGTTTGAGAAACTCTATGTTTCTAGAGAAACTTTATTGTGAGGTAGGCCGCCATCAATAGTCAAAGATCGACTTGATCTACATCTAAGGGCCTGTTCTCCCCAACTTATTTTCAGTTCAGTTCAGTTGCAATCAGTTCAGTTCCTAAACTATTATCATTACTATTAGTTATAATTTAATTCGGTTCAGTTCAGTTCAGTTGTTTTATGCCGAAGAGAACAGGCCCTAAGAGTTGAGTTTGAGATTAAGATGCACGTTGATCATTAGGCCAATCGTTAGCCAATGAACTGATCCATCTACATGCTCCAAACTTGCCATGCGATAGGCCGATAGTGCTTCTGCAACATTGAGGTCAGCAGATGATGAAGATTAGGATTATCTTATACTCGTCCAAATTCCAAATAGGTTTTTGCTAGTTATTATTATGTGCTATAACAGTGGTGCATTTTCTGGATGTTTTAAAAATTCACGTCCAAATTCTATTAAGTTTTTAGTAATCTTCATTTCTTCAATAATGTGATAATCTATCTTAAGTGTACCTAAGACAGTGGTCTAGTGCTTCAAGCATACAAATAAATGTATGGTAGTGCTAGATGAAATCCAATGTTTTCGCAATCAAAATTTATCTGTGAGTTGACTAATCTGAGTTATGCTCGACTACGGATGAAGGGACGATATAGCTTTCGCTGTTAGCTTATCTTCTCTTCTTCCAACTATTTTCTTCTTGTCTGAAGAATTGATCCTGCCATTTATTTGGGAGATACCTGTCTTTAGTTGGTGTCTATCAGCAGTTGGTTTGTTGTGAACCTTATCTGATAAAAGTTTTTTTTTTCTCATTAACTATAGTTGATTCTTTTGTATCACATGCTCTTACTTTCAGGGTGGAAAGAGTACGCTAGAGAACTGTCAAGTTTTACAGGTACAGCTCTATTCCTGGGTGTACGGATGTTTACATGTTTTTTTTTGTCGAATCTCGTGCATATAGAAATATACATGAATGTTCCCTTCTTCTTCCTAACCTATGCTGAACTCTGTCCGTGTATGTATTAGAAGATATCATCCCTTTGTTTTTACTCTTTGCTGTTATTAAATCCCTTGTTTGGATCAGTCTCACATAATTTGCATCGCTCCGGAACACAGAACGAATTCAATAAGGTTGTGTTTGGGAATGGTGATTTCATTTCAATTGCTTGATTTGAAATCCAGGAATTCAAATCCTTAAATCCAAATCCAAATACTCTTGTTTGGGAAAAACTAAGAAATTCAGATCTACAATTTCAATTCATCTTTTTCCAAGCCTTTTGAATTAGTCATATTTCTCATTTGAGGTAAATAGCTGTGAATTTTCAATTAATACCAAATCACAACAAACACCAAATTAAAATTTTAACTTTCTTGTTGAAACTTCTTTCCCATTGAAATGTTTTCTGGAAAAATCAACTATCATCGTAAGATACAATAATAATAAAATTACACAACATACCTTCAAATAAGTGTAAGAATATAAATAAATTACAAACTTCATGAACTACAAGTTACTCATGACTTTTGAAGAAAACCGCCGGCGAAGATCAGTAGTGGATGAGAGAGAAAGAGTGATAGTGCAGGGGATTTTAAAAGGGGAGAGAGAGAGTGATGTTTTGAGAAGTAAGCTGAGTAATTTCAAATGACAAGGAAAATCACGTCATTTCAATTTCCTCATTTAATGGGCTTTCTTAAATAAATCTTGAATTTGTGATAAATTCTGAATTTCAAATTCATACTCATCCAAACAATGGAATTGATCAATTACAGAATTTGAAATGAAATTCACCTATCCAAACATACCATAACTGAATTCAGTTCGATCTTGATTCGTAGTACACTTTAAGAAGTAGTTCTTAAGTCGAGAACTCTAGGACTATTAATTTATGTATGTATATATGGACAATCTTAATAAATATAACATAGTAAACAAGTAATGTTCAAGTATAAAACAAGAAATCACAATTTCATTACTAATCGAAGAACTTAAAGTCTTAAACAGCAAAACTGAACAAGGAAAAACTTCTAAGCTCACGAATGAAAGAAAAAGAATAGAACCTAGAAGCCTATATTCATAAAAGCAGAAGTCAAAACAACATACTTCCAAGCAAACTTAGTTCTAATCTAGTCTTCTGGCTGCTGGCTTTTCTACTTTCTTCCCCCCTTTGTGCAAACCTGCTCCACTCCTGGCCTTTTAAAAACGCTCTCTTCTGCATAAGCTTCTTGGCCTTCTTCTACTACACTTCTTCGGCCTTCTATTGAAATTATATCCTCAAAATCAGTATCCAAAAACTTCCATCTCATGTCTTCAAGTTCAGCAGGGTCTTCCAAGCATGTCCACTTCTGTAAGACTGGGTTAAGCGAAAAAGCAAGCGAAGATTGCAGTGAATAAAGACTAACTTATCAACCCTTAGAGAAAGCAACCTATTTCTCTTCTAAGAATGAATAAAGCCATAAGTGCTCCATGCTCTCTCAGCATAAGAATTACTCACTGGTGGGAATCAAACTTTCTTGGCAAACTTTTGAAATGAACCATAGAAAGCCTTTAGAAGTGAATCCTATGGTGTTTTTCACTCTTAACCTTGGTTTTCTTTGCACTAAGGGCAACTTGGATGGATTAATAAAGAAAGAAAAATATTAGTGGATCATAGTATCATACAGCTCAGTTCTCCCTGAATTGGGGGACACAGAAGTTCGGGTGCATCATGTGTTTTGTCGTGTCAACATTGGTGCGGTAAGCTAAATGAATAGCTGGTATAATTGTTAGCTAAATGAATAGTTGTAATAATAGAACAGAGGTGCCTACGATGGTTTGTACCAGTTGTGGATGTGCATTATACGAAGACCAAAATAAAAACATTTGACCTTAACTAACTCAATTGATGGCAATTGGTTCATAAATGACGAAATGCATGTATATAATTTGTAGCCACCTACGAATTATATTCATGCATTTCGTCATTTATGCACTTCCTTTCCTATACATTTTTTCCTCCAATTCCATGTTTTGAAATTTGGAAAAGAGTGTATCAGAATCCTTGTTCTTCAGAATCTTCTCACTATCTCTAACCACATTGGTCTTGTAAATATTGTATCAGGCTACTGTTAATCGTTCAAAAGGGAATCGAACTGACATATCCAGGGCAGATCTCATACAAAGGAGTTCATATTGCCGAGTCTCAGGTGTGTTCTTGCTTGTCTGTTAATCGGCATAAGTTAATCTGGTTATGTGCAGAGATTACAGTGTATGATCTTAGGTGCTGCACTAGGCTGCACGAAAGTTCTTGTAGGTAGAGTGTCCTGTGTCTGACACATATTGGAGAGAGACACATGTCTGACACACCAATTTATGTCTTGGACACTCCAAATGAGTGTTCTTAATGTTTTATAAATGCTTACAGGAAAGTTTTGAGTCACTTTTGAGAAACTTGATGACATTTTTTGGTTTACAACAGAATCTTTAGCACGATACAGCGAATCTTGGTACAAAGGGTGAAAAAATGAACAAGAAGAGGAAAGAAAGTCACAAGGCCATAAAATGTACCTTTAAATTGTTGTCTTTGGCGAGAGACGTGTGTTTGATGAATGCTCAGTTTTGTCCTCTGGGACTTTCCTTTCAAAAAAAAAAAACTTGCCTTTAAAAACAAAGTATTTCATCCATATGATGAATAAGTGCACCTATTTGATGTTTGCACTATCAATACACTAACTTTGACCACATATTATACTAATATATTGAAAACAAATGTGATTATGTAAAATTTTGTAGATTGGAATGTATATTCTCAATATATCAACTTTATTTTATGTAATTTCTATTAATGGATAACAAAAGATATTTATTGTTAGAGTTATTATGTCAAAGTGTTGCATTTATCAGAAAAAAAAAATACACTAGGAAAATAATGGATCATCATCATCGCTTAAAATACTTTTACAACTGTTTTAGTATACTCACTAAATCTTCATATGGACTAGCGATACAATAGAGATACGGAAATTAATAGGAAATATGATTGCTGTATTTTTTAGTACTTCAATAAAAATAATTTTTTGTGTTTGTGATTGTGATTGTGATGAGTGTCGATTGTCTGTGCTGCTCCTGTACAAGCTAGGTGCTAAGTGCTATTTTGAAAGTACCGAAGTATAAATCTTAATGAGATGCCAACCATTTTCTTCACTTTCGGTACTTCTGGTGACTTTTGTATCACTCCTTGTTATGCTCTGAGTTTTCTTGGGTTTCAGTCCTTCGTCGAATCCAGTATAAGTAGATAACTGAAAGCTCATGAACTGCTCATGTTCTGAAACAAATATGCAGGTCGTGATATGGACCTGTTTGAATTGTCGGCATATGGTAATGTTCGTCGAGGAGAAGATTCAAGTTCAGGTGGATGCAAGATTCAGTAATAACGTTTTATGGTGACTGTAATTCTCCTATGATTCCATGATTCTCATCTTAGTTCCACTCTGATCCTCATTTGCTTGTGCTTATTTGCTCATCTAAAACCAAGTACATGTGCCGAAAACCAACAACAAGGCACCAACAAAAGAGGTTCATACTTCATACATGCATCAAATACCATGGACTAAGAGGTTCAACAAAAGATGCAGGGTGGAATGAAATAGAACTATCTGGGAAAGAAGCGAAACTCAAACCACTATTTCAAACAATAATAGAATCAACTATCAAGTCATGACAAAGTCCAGCTATCTATGGTTTAGGAACTTAATTAAGCTATCTCTATATATGTAAATAGTTTTGAAAATTCTCACTTGCACTTTATTTATGTTGTATTGATGTATTCTCACTATCAACTTATATGCTATTCTATTGTCTGTTTTTAGGTATATTTTTCATGTGACGGTTGATTCAAGATATGCCTTCCTACAACTTGTACTCTAGAACAAAATAATTTAGTAAGACATAGTTTAAGACTTAACCAAATCCTAATCCTAGCACTTAGAAGAATCTAATAACTAACAATTAAGGCTCGTCAAAAAGGAAAGACGCACTAATCAATATTGCGAAATGCGCAAGGAAGTTGCTTAATCATTAATAAGACTATAAGAGTGCATTTTGGACACTAACGTGGTTTCTACTTTTGATCCACTTCACTACTTGAACTTTATCTCTTCTTTTTTTTACTTTACAAATAAAAAAATCTACTACTAGTCTTTGACCTATGTAGTAATTTCTCTATTCTAAGAATTTGTTAAAGTGAGTTGACTTGTGGCATTTTTAATGAGGATAAATGGACTTATGGTCAAAACAATTATTATTTAGGAAAAATTGATGGGAATAATTCCACCTTTGGGCGGTCTTCTTAAAACAGTCCCACTTTTGAGTTAACTCAATAAAATCCCACCTTTTTGACTTATCTTCTTAAAATGGTCTCCATTAACCAGTTACCTGTTGGTAACCTGCTAAACATTAGTAGGTTTTAATTTTTCATCTAACTTGCATTAATGATGTCTTAAAAAATACAAAAACGCGGGCCCTTCTGCAATCAACTCCCTCTGTTCATTAGTTCATTAGTTCATCTTCTCCTCTCTCCATCTCTGTGGAAGCAAGCATTTTGACGAATCTTGCACATTGTCAAAGGGGAAATCAGGTAAATTTTCTTTCTTTCTTCTTTGCGTAACTTCATTTTTAAGTTTTTGAGTGAATTGTGGACAAAAAATTACTGAGTGTTTAGTTTCGAAGGTAGTGTAGAAATAATTGCGATTTTTGAATTATGCACGAAATTAATAATCTTTTTGTTACGTTTTTTAAATTGATGGGTAATCTAAAAGTTGCGATTTTGCCATAATTATTTTGGGGGTATAATTTTGTTAGAATGTTACTGTACAGTACTTTGAATGTGGAATAATTGCTTGGTTTTGTGCAAAAACTTTAAATTGATTGTGGTGCTGGCTTTTCCATTAGTTTGTTGTTGTTTGGAGTAGGCTGATAGTTGGAAATTAGGTTGTGTTCAATGGAGACAGCCACGTTACGGTTTTGGCATGGTGGGCTCTTTAAAACACTGAAAAATGGGTTAGTGTATTTAGGGGGGGAGGGCAAAACATTTGAGGTAGATTCAGATGAACTTTGTTGGTGGTGGATTGAGGAATTAGCCAAGAAGTGTGGGAGTTATAGGAAAATTTGTGAGGTGTACTATTTACTTCCTGGGAAAACTTTGGAGGAAGGGTTGAAAAGAGTTTATGATGATAATGAGGTCAGGGAGATGATTGGGGTGTTGGTTAAAAAGGGATTTCTTGACATGTATGTGGTGCATGGGCTTGATGAGCCTGATGTGTTGCCTGAAGCAATTGAGTACAACATACCAATTCCTCAAGTGAGTGTACCAATTCCTGAAGTGAGTTCACAAAGGAGGGCAAAGAAGTTAACTCCAAAGAGAGCACCTAAGAAAGCTGGAGGGGGCAGAAAAAGGTTAGAGGAAGAAGTGATATTAATAGAAAAACCCCTAGATTTTCCTGAGCATGGGGGGAAAAAGTGTCTTGCTCAATCAAAGATTCTGCCAGGTCAACAGATGTGGGCCCCCCCAAAAGATGACTTCAATTCAGCACCTACCCTAGAAGAACCTCCCTTTACCAACACTAATAACACACCTAACAACCCATCATCCCTTTTACAAAACATCATTCCTGAGGTTCCAACACAAACAAAACTCACACTCAACCACTTTCATCAGCAACCCAAACCAACAACACTGAACCACCTCCATCTCAACCACCTCCATCTCCTCCACAGATTAACAACAGTGAACCTCCTTCATCTCTTTCCACGACACCAACAACACCGATCCACCTCCATCTCCTTCGAGACCAACAACACACGATCCACCTCCATCTCCTTCACGGACCAACAACACCGAACCACCTGCACAAAACATCAACAGATCTAGGGCTAGGTGTAAACATGTGCCTGAAGGTTATGAATGGGAAGATCCTAGACCAGAAAGTCCATTGGGATGGGAAGAATTGATTGGTGGGGATGACAGTGAAGAAAAAGGTAGTGATTCAGATTATGAAGAAGAACCTGACAGTGATTATGAGGGTGGGTTTGTTGGAGATATTGAATCTGAGAATGATGGTGAAGCTGATGGTGAAGCTGATGGTGAATATGAGGATGGAGAGCAGTTAGAGAATGAGGGTGACTTTGATGAGCAAGAGGACATATTTGTAGGTGAGTTTGTGGGGTTTGAAGGAGATATTGAAGACAGTGATGATGAGTGTAGAGCAGCTTACAATAGGGTAAGGGAGAGTAATGACAAGTTATCAAAACTTGCACAAGAACTTCAAAAGGATGCAGCTGAAGGCAGACTAGGGGTTCAACAGAGAGAGGGAGGTGTCTCTACTGCACAAGGTGAGGACCAAGAAAGAGATGTGGTGTCTGAATATGAAGATTCAGAGAATGACCTAGACACTCCACCTGAAAGTGGTGAGGAGGATACACCAGCTAGTAGGAAAGCTAGGAGAGGGGTTTTGGTGAGCCAAAACACAGATTTTTCCTTGTTTAAGTGGAAGGTTGGTCAAAGATTTGCCACTAGAGTTGATTTCAAGAAGGTTGTTACTAAGTTAGCTATTATGCAGGGTAGAAATTTGAGATTGGATATTAGTAATAAAAACAGGGGTCAAAGAGTGGGGGTGTGTTGTATCAAGGGGTGTCCCTTTAAACTCTATGCTTCCTGGGACACTAGGAGGGCTACTTTTGTGTTGAAGTCAGATAAATTGAGGCATTGAAGGCTTCATAACCTGATGTTGTTGTGGAGTTGGTGACTGATCCAAGTCAGCAAGTCTTCCCTCCTGTTTTCCAGAGACTTTTTGTTTGCTTTGAGGGAGTTCAGAAGGGTTGGAAGGAAGGTTGTAGGAAGATAGTGTATGTAGATTCATGCTTCCTGAAGACATTCCTAGGTGGGCAGCTTCTCTCAGCAGTGGGGAGAGATAGCAATGATCAAATGTACCCCATTGCCTGGGCTGTGGTAGAAGGAGAGAATAACAGTTCATGGGAGTGGTTCTTCAAGCTTCTGCAGTCATGTTTGACACTTGGAGATGGATCAAACTACTCAGTAGTCTCAGATGAACATCAGGTAATCTTATTTGCATAATTACCACATTTAGTCAATTTTTTTTAACATGTTTTGATTTAGATGCATGTATCTGATGTTAATTGTAGGCTATTTTGAATGTTGTTGCTAATGTACTGCCACAAGCTGAACACAGGCACTGTGCAAGGCACATTTATGCTCATTGGAATAAAAATTACAAAGGGGATGAATTTAAGAAATTGTTTTGGAACATAGCATTCTCTTATAATATGGCAGATTTCAATGAGAACTTAGCTGAATTAGAGAAAGTTAATGAGGCAGCAGCAGTAGGATTTAGGAGTTACAACCCTAAGGTGTTTTGTAGGGCCTTCATGAAACCTGCCACTAAGTCTGATTCAATCACAAATAACATAGCTGAGACCTTTAATGGTTACATCATAAATGCTAGAACAAAACACTTAATTCACATGCTTGAAGATATTAGAGCCCAGTTAATGCAAAGGCTGGTTCAAAAGAGGGTTGAAATGGAGAAATGCACAATTGTCCTGTGTCCTAGGATACAAAAAAAATTAGAAAAAGAGAAGGAAAAAGCTGCAAGTTGTGATGTACTTCCTTCATCCACAACCTTGTTCCAGATCAATCACAACTTAGATAGCTTGACTGTTGATTTGGAGAATAAGTCATGCACTTGTAGAAAATGGAACATGACTGGAATACCCTGCTGCCATGCCATCTCTGCCATTTTCTTCAGTCACATGCATGCTGAGGACTTTGTGGATGCTTGCTATAAAAAGGAAACATGGGCAAAGGCGGCATATGCAGGTTCAATTCCACCTCTAGAAGGTGAGAGACATTGGCCCAGGGTTAAAGTTCACTTAGACCCACCTCCTATCAAAATTGGGCCTGGTAGGCCAAGAAAGAATAGGATCAAAGCCCCTCATGAGGATCCTAAAAAACCAGGGACTTTGTCAAGACATGGTATAGAGATGACCTGCAGTACTTGTGGGAGAAAGGGGCACAATAAGAGAAGGTGCCCTAACATAGACTCTGCTACAGCTCAACCCCCTCCCCCAAAAAAACATAAGGGAAGACCTAGAGCAGATGGACAGTCAAGTACCCCCAATGAAGCTGCACATCACACCTCCATAGCTGAACCAACCAGATTGGGTAGAGGAAGGAGGGTGATTAGAGGAGGAAGGGGTTCAAGAGGTGGCACAACAGGAGGGGACATCACTTCAAGGGGTAGAGGTGGCACAAGAGGAGAGGCCATCTGTTGTGCATGTGCATGTTAAGTTTTGATGAGGAAAAATAATACATATAGTATGAAAGTTTGTGACAGATGGTTGAGAAAGGAATAAATAAATGAAGACTTTGAAGAAATGAAGAATCCAGATTGAAGTCCAAGTTCATATTCCTAAGTTTAGTTACTATATGCAAAATGTAATATACTTGAACTAGATGATATATTATGTGCCAAGTATAGAAATATAATATTAGGATAATTATTATTTTCTTAGAGTTAAGGAAATAAATAATTATGTTAATTTTATATATCTATATAAAAGGAAAAAGATATTCGAAAATCAAGTTTTAATAACAACGATTTCTGAAAGAATTTTTATTAAAAAGTGTTTTTGTTAAAAACCGATTTGGAAAAGGATTTTGAAAAACTGATTTATTCAACTTTGCTAAAAGGAGCTAATCATTTTGTTCTGTTTGTGCTGGACACAAAGAAAAAGATTGTTTTTTATATTGATAACAAGATTTGGGATGATGATGAGGAATATAAGAAAATGATAGAGACTCTCAGTTCAATCATTGCTGATGGAGTTTCAAGTCTTTTCCAATCTTATGAAATCCCACAATCGAAGGTGATGATATGGGTTTATGGCCAATGACGAAGTGAAAGGGAAGCTGGAAAAAAGGTGCATATGATTTGGACCGTGGTGTGTATATACTTGTCCATATGCTAATTTTTGATGGCTCGAAGTGTTTGAATGCCCATATCTCGAATGATGTAAGTTTAATATAATTATTTCTAATTCAGTTATGTATTTAATTTTTTTTATAGTTTCTTACTGATTTAATTTATTTTTAGGAGAGGATTAGGAAAGCAGCAAGAGTCTCCTTGTGTGGTTGCATGATTTTATCTGATCTGAATAAGAATAGAAGTGTGCTTGTGGATAAGGTGATATCATTCAGATCAAAGAGATCAGAGACTGTTGCTTTTATTGAAGAAAATAAAAGGAAGAATGCCGAAGAGAGTAAGAGGATTGAAGAGGAGTTGAGACAGAAAATGCAATAAGAAAAACAGAACAAAGAAGTTGAGGATGGAAAGAAGAAGAAGACAGGAAAGAAAAAGTTAACCATCAAATTTGCAAAGTAGAACTATATGATGTACTTGATTGATTTTACAAACAATGTTACTAATTTAACAGTAGGTTTGGTTTGACAGTAGGTTTGTGTTGATATAATAGGTTTACAAACAATATTTCTTTATGTTATTGTGTTGTCTTGATTGATTTTACAAACAATGTTACTAATCTAATAGTAGGTTTGGTTTGACAGTAGGTTTGTGTTAATATAATTGGTGTACAAACAATGTTTCTTAGTGTTATTGCAAGTGTTTTTCATAGTGTTTTTCATATAGTATATTTCTCTGTGATATAGTATTTTTCAGATGATATAGTGTATGATTGTTTGAATTTTGAAGACAAAAGGAGTTTTAATAAAGAAAACAAAGATAAAGAAAAAAAGGGAAAACTGATTTTGATAACATGTTTTATATAAAGGTAATTACTAGTTGATTTTGGAGAATTCTTATCTTATAAGGATTGAAAAGAAAAATCAGTTTTTATGAAAGATAAAATTTGTTTTTAATAAGGAAAAAGCTTTATCCCTTAAATTAAGGAGTAAAAGATAAACATATTTTTTCAGAAGGATTTTCGGTCAGTCAAGAAGCATATAAGGGATTGCAACTCAGTTTTATAACTAATGTTTTCAGAGAGAAAAAATCGGAGATATTAAGAGCTGAAAACGATTTCCTAAGGCACAGAGTATATCACAGAGTTCTAGTCAGATTGGGAAACTAAACAACGTTTGTAATTGTCCTCTAATTTGCTTGAATAAGAAGCACTCCTTTGAGGATCTTTTCTTTCTGTAATCTTTCATATTATAGAGAGTAGCAACACTTAAGGTTAAGTGTTGGGGAGCACTACTAGAGTTAGTAGTGGGGGAATCGAATTGTATCAAGGGTTTGGTATTTTACGGTTCAAATAATAAAAGAGTAGTTTGTGTGGACGTAGATCTCAGAGGTGAGATTGAACCACGTTAAATTCCTGTGTCTTATTATTTGATTTCATTGTTTTATTGTTTGATACAATTTCGTTCGAGCAAAAACATTAATCGGAGAATTTACGAGTGAATAACACAGTGCACGGCACTGTGCCATAAGAGTGTTTTTGCGAAAATCGATTAGTTTTAGCCACTCAATTCAAACCCCCCCCTTCTTGAGTGTCACCTTGTGTTCCAACAAGTGGTATCAGAGCAGGCTATTCTCGAAAGGCTCATCCCTAGATAATAGAAGTCATGAACATGCAAGATGACTCTCGAGATAGACACACAAAGTGTCCAATTTTCAACGGAAAGGACTACGGATGGTGGAAGGCAAGGATGAGGATCTACATCCAAGGATCGGACTATGAATGCTGGAAAGTCATAAGAAAAGGACCGATCCTTATCTAAACCAAGAATGCTGAAGGAAAGATGGTCGACAAGGATGAAGATTACTATGATTCAGCCGACTATGCAAAAGCCGAAAAGAACTACAAAGCAATGAGTATTCTCCAATATGGAATTGGACCTGATGAATACTCAAGGATCTCGGCTTGTACTACAGCAAAAGAAATATGGGACACGCTGGAGTTGGCCCACGAAGGTACGAATGAGGTAAAACAATCTAGAATAGATTTGCTTGTCCAACAATATGATTTGTTTACTATGAATAAGGACGAATCTATTAAAGAGATGTTCACTAGATTTACACTAATCACTAATAAATTACGTTCTCTAGGCAAAACATATACTTCTGAAGATTTACTGAGAAATGTGTTAAGAAGTTTAACAAATCGATGGCTCCCAAAAATAATCGCTATTCAAGAAGCTAAAGATTTGACTAAACTTTCACTAGAATAACTTATTGGATCATTAATGACCCATGAACTTGTCTTAGATTCTAAAACTAATGAACCAAAAACTAAAGGTATAGCCTTGAGAACTGAATTGGAAATTGAAAATAGTGATAGTGATGATGATATTGATTTTCTTACTAGGAGATTTAAAAAATTTCTCAAAAAGAACAAAAACAACAATCCTAGAAAATATGAAAATTTCAAAGGTAAGAGCACTACCTCTAACTTTAAGAAAAGTGCTACTAATTCGGGTTGTTTCAAGTGTGGAGAGTTAAATCACAGGATTAAAGAATGTCCCTTATGGGATGATGAGAAGCCCAAAGAAAGAAGGGAGCAATCGAAGAAAGAATTCAAAAAGGCAATGATTGCTTTGCCGTTTGGGGAGATTCGGATTCGACGAAGAACGATCGGAGGCACCGTGCCATGAGGAAAAATTATGTCTGAATGCTGTACAGACATCACAGAGAAAGGCCACGGGCCAGGACGGCCCTTCACTTGGGCCTAATGCGAAAAGTTCGGACTCCCAAGATGAAACTGAAGACAGTGAGGTAAGTCTTCTTTCTCTAAAACCTTCAATACATCTTCTTTCAAAAAACCAACTTGTTACTTTGCTTGGAAATATCATTGATGATTGTCAAGAAATGAATGATGATTTTTCAATCATGAAAAAGGAAGTAAAAAATTTAACTAAGCAAAAGATTGGGTTGGAATTGGAATATAAGGATTTATTAAAGGATCCGTAAAGAACCGATGAAGAAGACCGATGAACTTGAAAAAACCGTTGAAGAGAAAAATGTTGAGTTAAATGCTTTAAGGTACGAAAAGTCTCTCGCAAAAGAAGTTGTTAATAACATTTGTGCCATACACTGTGCTAGAGGCTAAAAATTCGGATCTTGAAAATCAAATTGAATCGTTAAAACATGAGTTAACTGAGTTGAAAGAATCAAGACAAAGATCTAGAATTGTTCCACTTATGCTACCTCATGATGCTAAGTTAAGTGATGAACTTGATAAAGTTAAAAGAGATTTGGAAATTTTGAGAAAAAGAAATAGCGATCTAAACACTTCTGTTGAATTCTTAGAATCACAATTGACTATTGCTCGGAAAATATATGAAAAATGGTTAGATGGTCAAAAAGCCTTAGACTATATCTCCAATACAACTAGCAATCGAAACGAGAATCGGTTTAGGATATACGGACCCGGAGGCACAAGTGTAAGGCACAGTGCTAGAAATTTCGAAAGAGACTTTCGTAAAAGAAAATATGTTGATTTACCTGAATATTTGATTTGCAACTTTTGTGGAAAAAATGGACACCTTATGGAGAACTGTAATATCAAGAAAAGGAGTGTTGCGAAAAATGTAAAGTATGTAACTCAAATATGGGTTAGAAAAGACTTATTAGAAGCTCAACGAAAGAAAAAGGGACCCAAATAGATTTGGGTTCCTAAAATTAACAAGTGATCTTTTTTGGAGGCAAACGTGAGAGGAAGTAGCCTATGGTATCTCCACGGTGGGTCGCTCTAGACATATGATTAGTGATAAATCTCAATTCCTCTCACTAGTATCCTACCATGGAGGGTGTGTTACATTTGGCGACAATAAAAAGGGAGAAATAAGTGGTATTGGAAACGTCAGCAAATCCCTAACACACTCCATAGAGAATGTGATGTTGGTAAATGGTTTGAAAAATTTGTTAAGCATATCCCAATTGTGTGATCAAGGTAATTCTGTTGAATTTCATGCATGAATATTTTACAAGACAATTTGTGGCTTTGGGATTAATTTCTGAAAATTAGTTGAGTATTATGCTTGTTGTCCTCCTTTAAATATGTTAATTGGAGTAGGAGTGCATGTCTTTGTGAAACACTGTGAGAAAAAGTCTACTTGATATAAAAAGGACTCGTAATGGTCTAATGATGATGTCCTAATGTCATGATCCTAAGTTGCCGAACTAATGAGCTATATGATCCTAAGTTGCCGAATTATTGAGCTATGAAATGCTAATTCTTTCTCCTATGGCAAGCTTGATCTTTATCCCGATATTCTGATTTTCTATTTATGAGTTTGACATTCGTGCCTCATTATTTCTTTCTTTCATATGTCTCACCTTATCGTCATTTCCCTATTATTATCTTTTCTTCACCCATTGATCCAAAGTTCAACAAGTGATTTTAATCTTGATTAATGATAATTTATGGGGCAAGAACATCTTGATAAGATGATGGAAGAAAAGACGCATCAATTAAGGGGGAACATGAAAAGGTTGGAATGAAACACAAATACGTGAAAGAATGAGAGGTACTGATTCACACTGTGCAAGGCACAGTGCTAGGAGATGCATCAAAAAGAAAATGAGGTCCGAATTAACTTATTATCTTTGATCTCTTCTTGATTGACTCTAGTAATATTGTATGGTCTGCTTTTCCTTCATAAAAAAAAAAAAAAAGAAAAGAAAAGAAAAGGAGAGTAAGACACTTATTTTAGATAAGTCCTAGAGTTCAATTCAAATGTGAAGAAAATTATCAAAGTTTTGAAGATTATTATTTTGGATTCCGGTATTCCGAAGATTAGTTATATTTGGAAGGGAATAGATTGTTCATCGGCACGAAACACACACACGTGCCACAGTGAAGACAGTTCTATGATGTTATTTGCGGAAGTTGAAAATCTTTAAAGAAAGGTTTAAGCACTTGTTGAGCCAATTGCCATTTCAAATCTTCAAGCTTGCATTACCTTTCTTTATCTTACTTTTTTAGCTATCACCCATGATCCTTCATGATTATTTCTTGCTTCATAATTTCGGATTGTGAGTTGGATTATTTTTTGCTTAATGACTTTGGATTGTGAATTGGATTATGACATAGCACCAGCATCCTTAGTATTTATTGCTTGAGCTACTTGCATTATTTTGCTGACTATATATCACTTTGACTCGCGAAACATGTTGATGCTCTCCTTTTTTATAATGCCAAAAGGGGGAAGATGGGTATAATACTTAGACTAATGAATAATTGGTTATCTTGGTTACCATGTTACTTGTGAATGATGTTGAGTTATTTTTCCCTACTGTGAATAATGGTGCATATATTGAGGGGGAAAAGTGATTACTGAATAATATTATATTGAATGTTTGTCATCATCAAAAAGGGGGAATTTGTTGTGCATGTGCATGTTAAGTTTTGATGATGAAAAATAATACATATAGTATGAAAGTTTGTGACAGATGGTTGAGAAAGGAATAAATAAATGAAGACTTTGAAGAAATGAAGAATCCAGATTGAAGTCCAAGTTCATATTCCTAAGTTTAGTTACTATATGCAAAATGTAATATACTTGAACTAGATGATATATTATGTGCCAAGTATAGAAATATAATATTAGGATAATTATTATTTTCTTAGAGTTAAGGAAATAAATAATTATGTTAATTTTATATATCTATATAAAAGGAAAAAGATATTCGAAAATCAAGTTTTAATAACAACAATTTCTGAAAGAATTTTTATTAAAAAGTGTTTTTGTTAAAAACCGATTTGGAAAAGGATTTTGAAAAACTGATTTATAAAAGAATTTTGAAGACAAAAGGAGTTTTAATAAAGAAAACAAAGATAAAGAAAAAAAGGGAAAACTGATTTTGATAACATATTTTATATAAAGGTAATTACTAGTTGATTTTGGAGAATTCTTATCTTATAAGGATTGAAAAGAAAAATCAGTTTTTATGAAAGATAAAATTTGTTTTTAATAAGGAAAAAGCTTTATCCCTTAAATTAAGGAGTAAAAGATAAACATATTTTTTCAGAAGGATTTTCGGTCAGTCAAGAAGCATATAAGGGATTGCAGCTCAGTTTTATAACTAATGTTTTCAGAGAGAGAAAATCGGAGATATTAAGAGCTGAAAACGATTTCCTAAGGCACAGAGTATATCACAGAGTTCTAGTCAGATTAGGAAACTAAACAACGTTTGTAATTGTCCTCTAATTTGCTTGAATAAGAAGCACGCCTTTGAGGATCTTTTCTTTACGTAATCTTTCATATTATAGAGAGTAGCAACACTTAGGGTTAAGTGTTGGGGAGCACTACTAGAGTTAGTAGTGGGGGAATCGAATTGTATCAAGGGTTTGGTATTTTACGGTTCAAATAATAAAAGAGTAGTTTGTGTGGACGTAGATCTCAGAGGTGAGATTGAACCACGTTAAATTCATGTGTCTTATTATTTGATTTCATTGTTTTATTGTTTGATACAATTTCGTTCGAGCAAAAACATTAATCGGAGAATTTACGAGTGAATAACACATTGCACGACCTTTGTGCCATAAGAGTGTTTTTACGAAAATCGATTAGTTTTAGCCACTCAATTCAACCCTCCCCCCCTTCTTGAGTGTCACCTTGTGTTCCAACACCATCACTTCAGGTGGCAGAGGTGGCAGAAGAGGAGGGGCCAGCACTTCAGGTGGCAGAGGTGACACAAGAGGAGGGGCCGGCACTTCAAGTGGCGGAGGTGGCACAAGAAGAGGAGGGACTAGTACATCCGGGGGCGAAGTGCCACAAGAGGAAGAGGTGGTGTCGGATCTTCAAGTGCAAGGGTAAGAATATATTGTGTTCTCGTTGTGTTCGTTTTCCTCATTTGATGCAATTACTTACATTGTCAATGTCTTCATATCTCACAGGCACCTCATGGCTTTGGGGTTATGTTCAATGATAATGGAACTCCAATGACAAATGTAAGTTCATTTCTGACATGCCTAGTTTTAAGTTGCTTTGGTTTTATAATCATACTCATTGTGTGAAGTTGTTCCAATTTCAGGTGCCTGGCACATCAGGAGGGCCAAGAGTACTCAGCCAAAGCTCATTCATTGACACTAGTCACCAACAAGCAAGTCAAGCTTCAACCTCAACCTTCAATCCAACGCTTTAGTTCCTAAGTTATCAATGTTGCTACAGCTATTTTTTAGGACTAGTAATATCAGTTTACTTTTGTAAGACAATATTTGGGTCAACATTGCTATTATGGCATGTAATGCAAACATATGTGACTTGCTTCAAATTTTAAGTTATGACAATTGCAATCAGATTTGGGCAAAAACTCATATTATTACCAACCATGCAAAACAACAAGTTCTCATGAAAATACACCTTAGAGGATATGTAAACAATGAGCCATATCCCACATACTAATAACTACCCTACACCTTAGTACTAGTTACTTTAATATGTAAACAATGATGCCTAGTAAAATCCAAGATACAACCATTGCCATTGAAATACTCTTATCATTCCCACCTAATCTAGCCATCCCAACATTCATCTTCAACTGCTGCAACTCCACTTCCATGACCTCTTTTTGTAGCTTCAGTTTCTTCAATTTCTCCCCCAATATTTGCTTCTCATATTCTAGTTCAGTAATGATTGTGTCCTTTTCAAGAAGCTTGAAATGAAAATCTTCAATCTCACTGGAGTGATTATTAGTATTCATAAATTTGGACTCCCACATGAAAAAGCGACAATCATCCTCCTACATTAAGATGAAATTAACCAATAAAAATAGAGCACCAAATTTACCCAAATGATAAAATTGAAGGAACCCTAAAATTACAACACCAAATTTAACCAAGACAAATAAATTTAAACTCACTGGCCAAAAAGAGGAACAAAGGAATTTCTTCCCATCATTAGAGCCTTTCTTGCACGTTCTAACAACAGCCTCAACTTCATGGCGACATTTCATCTTCATCTTTGGGTTGGGAATTCCTGAACTTCTCCCTGAATTGTTTGAAGATGAACCTGAAATTGCATCACCAGCCATAACGAATTTTTTGGAGAAAATTTTAGGGCCGAGTAAAAGGGAGAAGAATGAGATTACGAAGAGTTGAAGAAAATTATGGAGAAGAAGGAGATTTCAGTTCATTATAACGGGCAAAAAAAGCCACGTGCATCACGTGCGTAACGGTCTATGAGGCTAACTTGCAATTCTAGGTCACCAACAGGTTACGGTCTATTTTAAGAAGATAAGTAAAAAAGGTGGGATTTTATTGAGTTAGCCCAAAGGTGGGGATTATTCCCATCAATTTTTCCTATTATTTAACTAATTCTCTTTCTGTGTTCAAATGGAAAAATTAATGTCAATAATCCTAACAATTGCTACATTCTCAAAATAAGGTGTACTTAACCTTATAGTCTAACTCTTTTTGTTCACTTGTTTAACGGGTAAAAAGTGTGGCGTATTATTTTTCAGCTGACTTTATTTGTCTTATTTATTTTGTTTTTCACGCAGTCCAAAGTCCAAACGCACTACTTTGAGCCTTTTTTTAGGGGAAAAGTGCAAACTATCACCTCAAAAAAAAATTAAAAATTATGCATAATTAAAAATTATAAAAATTTGATATTTGGAAACTACACATTTAGACAGAAAAAAAAGCAGAGGAAAAGGTTGGTGCATAGAGCCCAACCAAAGCCCTCTAAGATCCCACTTGACAATATTTTTCCTTATACATAAGAAAGGATAAACCGGACAACTTAAGTTAGTGAATAGTAATTACTATTAAAGTGTAGCCACTAAAAAATACGAAGGAAGTATATATCCTTGCAAGGGCTTTTTATGTGTGAAGAAGTTTTTGAAACCTTATTCTCTGACTCTGTCCTTTTCCATCAATAATTCACTTGGTGGAGCATATTTTTAAGCAATTCCTTAAGCCATCAACGTGCTAATGCTATCATTACTTGTGATATATGAAACTTTTTAATTGTCTGAGTACTTGCCAAGCTTCACTCTATTACCATCAATAATTCACTCGTTGGATATGTCGTCATTTCTCCACCACAAGTTTTTGACTTTCCGGGATCTCTTTTCTCACACGGTGTCTTTTTTATATTTTCTTTCTTTTTCCTTTTCGAGGAAAAGGGAGACATGTCCAATATGTTGCAAACTAAATTGATCCATGTTGTTAGGAGAGGAGAAATTCCTAATTTCTAAGAACTATCAACGATTTTTCCCTAATATTTTATGCGATACATACACTGTCAACACTGATAAAATGCAAGTATACAACTAGCTATAGGGGATTGTTAAACGTCGTCCCACAATTACTTAAAATTACTTCGGGTCCACTTTTAATAGACTATTTTACCCCTCCTCTTTTTTCCACCACCCACCACCCCGATTGCCACCACGACTTCGAGTTCGGATTATGGGGAACTCCGATTTGGGCTGCTGGTGGGGGTTGCAGGGGGTGGGGCTTGTAGGGGGTGGGGGGCTTTGGGGATTGCGGGGGTGGGGGGGGCTCGTGGGGCTTGCGGGGGTAGGGGGCCGCTGGTGGGGTGGGGGGGTGGGGGGGGCTGCTGGTGGGTGGTTGAGGCAATGGGGTGGTGGTGGCAGGAGGTGGATGGTGGTGGAGTGAGGTGGCTGGTGGTGGGGGTGGTGGTTTAGGGAAAAAGAAAGAAAAGGTTATAAATGTAATTTCAACTTCTTTTGGGGTGATTTTAAGTAATTTTGGGGCGACGAATAGAAGTTCAGCTATATAAATTAATAAAATATTATATACTATTGAATTGCAGATGCTTTATATCAAACGTATCATCTACAACCATATTAGGACAATTTTGTAACACTAATATATTGTTCCAATATACAACACTATAAGTTTTTGCACGCTATGCGTGCGTGTCATATTAACGTTTATTTTCACAATTTGTTATTCATCAGTGTTACAAAAAAATTGATTCGAACAGACATTTATGATTATTTTTTATTTTTTAAATATATTTTTCATAAATCAATGTTTCATTGGTTTTTTCTAGTTATTTGTTCATCATTATTCAAATGTAGTATTGAGAGAAGGAAATGTAAAGCAGAAGAAAGCTTGTGCACAAATAAAGTGGAAGAATTTGTGTATCAGGTTCAATCGTTGAATATTAATAAAGTGGAAGAGTTTGATATATATAATAGAGATCACTGAATAATAATCAAGATTTAGGTTTTAAAATATTATCAGTAAAATTATTAATATGAAATTCAAGTTTTTGTTTTTTCTTCTGATTGTGTCAATCAAGTTATATTATCAATTTAGTTTTTTATCAAAGTTTTTCGCACATATGTAAGAAGAGGAAATTATTCTCCTTAATTTAATACTTAATTGAAATTTCAAATTAAATTCTATTGTTAACTTTGTAATCCCCCGTAAATTTATGGGTTTTACAAATATAATTTAATGTATAGTTATTTATATTTAAATATATTTTAGTATTTTAACGATTTATTTCTTTAAGGTTGACTATTTGAAAGTCAAAGAAATTATTTTAATGATTTATGCAAGTCGAATATTTATTAAAGTCATGCTTTGAAAAGTATTTGAAATGTTTGAAATACTTATTGGATTTGGAAAAGGATTTCTAATTGGGTATCAGGAGCCCAAACACTCTTAGACTTGAAAAATGATTTACAATCCTAGCCCAACTACCTTTTCCTAAGCCCACAAAAGGAAAACTATATAAACCCCAAAAATTTCCCCACACATTATTTTCTCTCTCCTCCTTCCTCCCACATTTTTCGGCTTTCTCTCTCCCCTTTCGTTTTTTTTTTCTTTTTGCTCGGTTTTTCCTTCCACCCCGTCGGACGCCACCGACCGCCAGCACCGGCCAGCGCCGACCGAGGCTGCCACCTTGTTCCGGTGTCCTCCCTCTTCTTTGCTTCCTTTGCTTTGGTTTGGTTCTTTTCTTCCTCCTCAAGTTTTGTTCAAAGATTATATTTTTAAGTTTTGTTTTAATTTGTTTATGATTATAAGTTAAGGTTTGATGATTTAATATTGAATCTAAGTTATATAATTTATGTATTGAAGAAATAAAATTCAGATTTGCATATTTGAGTTTAAATTAGAGTTTTAATTATTAAAGCATGAATTTTTAGGGTTTTGAAGGTTAAAAATCATAGTAGTTTATTATAAGTTATGAAAGTTATTATCTTTATGATTTTAAGTATGATTTAATACGTTTTAAGGGAGTTTTAACTCATGTTATAATACTGGAAATTTAAAGAGAGTGTTTTCATGGTGTTTTATGATGAATTTTAACCACTAGTGTAGTGAGAATTATGCTAGGAGGTTTAGTAATCAAGTTTTATTATTGGGAAAGGTTTTAAACATGTTTTAGAGGGATTTAAAGTATTTTATCATTGCTGTAAATTCATGAAGGATTAATTATGAATTTATATTGGTTATTTTAGGCGGAGAATTCTCTCTAGGCGACTTTTAAGTATGTTAAAGTGGCATCTCAATTTGTCTACACAAGGTATGTACATACCTATGTGTTGATTGATGTAGTATCATGATTTTAAGAAGGAAAATTATGTAGTATCATGTATAGGAACTATGTTGAGTTCATATATGATATCTATTATGTTGGATTTTGCATGTTTTATGCTATCGTGTGAACATGTTGAATATGAGATTTATATCATGTTTGTATGGAAGATTAATGCAAGCATGTTGGTTGGGAACTTTATTTTTATTAATTCACATGGGGGAACTAATATATTTATTAGTATTGGATCGTGATTGATCATTGTTCTCTTTTGAGTATTTCACTGTTTTATAAGGACCGAGGGTCTTATTTGGTAAGTTGATATTTTATACCTATGAAAGGTAATTTGGTTGTTGGCTAGGTTCAACAAATATGAAAGATTGGATTAAAGTTGAAATTAATCTTGGATTGTTAAGTTGTGTGATCACTTATCTAATCCTAAGATAAAAAGAAAGTTGTGATTGTTTGTTGATTTTATTATTTGTGTTGCTTGTGGGTCATAACATGTAATAACTAGTAAATCATGTAAAGTGAAACTGGATAGCAATAGCTTTAGACTGGTGCACGTCTGAAGTGTTGGACAATTAGGAGTTGGGGTACATGGTGAGCGGACCATGGCTTTTTCAGGGGCTGGATTGATCACCGTGTCCTATCTTCATTTTAAAAGGTTCCTCGATATCGTAGGTCATGGGAATACGGAGTCGCGCTCGTATTTCGTCTTCCAAAGGGAAGGCTGGTTTTAGTTAGACAACTCGGTTCATTGACTATTCCATTTAAAGTAATAAGAATGTTGTTAAAAATTAGTTCAGTAAAAGTTGTCTGTAATTTATTATACTATTATTTGTTCCTACCTACTATTTATTAGTATCATGTTAGGATTGTTTACTTGTTTATTATGTAGTACTCAGCTTTGCTAATTACGTGCTTTTGTTTGTGTATGTTGATCATGGCTTTGCCTTATTGATCCTGTAATGACCCATTTTGGTGAGCAGTCTCTAGGGATCAATAGTGCATTGTCTATCTACAGGTTTGAAGATGATGCATCATTGGGTTCGGGATTGGAGAGCTTGTGTAGTTTATTTATAATACTTTTGAGTTATACTTTTCATTGTTGGTTTGGTTTTAAGTTTGACTTTGGTTTGTTGGTTGGTTTTGGAGTTGACTTATCGTTGACTAAGTTTTATTTATAAAGTTTATTATTATTGTTTTCCGCTGCAAAATTCTGAATAAGCCGATACGTTTTCACACAGGCGATAATACTTTGATAATTCTCTATGTTTTATATTTAAAAAGGTATTTTAGAAAAGAGAGACTTGTCGGGGTGTTACAAAGTGGTATCTAGGAGCTTTAGGTTTTATTGGCCTTTCGTGCCAACTTTAAGTTTTTAGGCGCCTAACTAGCTAGTTACTTAAAATGAATTTCTTAGAATTGAGCTCCTACTTATTCATGATTCTTTTTTATGTTCGCTTTTTCGGTTCCTTACAAATTCGAAAAAATTATTCGTTTAAATTATTTTCAATA
This sequence comes from Beta corolliflora, assembly GCA_947648045.1. Lineage (NCBI taxonomy): Eukaryota > Viridiplantae > Streptophyta > Magnoliopsida > Caryophyllales > Amaranthaceae > Beta > Beta corolliflora. The sequence goes on from CANSZD010001412.1 coordinate 473,112, forward strand.
CTCTAGTTTATTTTATTATTTTATGAGAGATGGGTAGTATAGGAAGGGCATATAGGATAAGTTCAGCATGATTATATTTTTCTTCCCTGCTAACTGTTTATGTTATTCATATGCTTTGTGTTTTTGGTTATTCTTGCTTATTGTTATTGTTGGAATTATACATTAAGTGAGAGTACCAGTTGTTTATAGAAGTTATATTTATTGTTATAGATTCCTAGCCATGTCTAAAAGAGAAGATATTAGAGTAGGTTGCTATTACAACCCTATTGTGCTCAGTGATGATGAGAGTGATGGAGATTATGAGTCTGATGATGATAACTACACCGAACTAGAGTTCATTATGCGTAATGTATTAAGAGCAGGCATGCCTGATAGTGATGATGAGGTTCTTCATGAGTTTGACCGTGCTAGAGGACAGACCACAAGTGATATCTACCGTGCTGTTATGAGACCCGAGAGTGATTCTGAGTCAGAAGAGGACGAGCCTCAATCTAAAAGGTTGCGAAGATCCACGAGATTTAGAAGATATGTTTATTATAATACTGAAGACATTGATGAATTTGAAGATGAGGTTTTCACTCCAGAAAACTACAGGGAATCAAAGGATAAGACTGATGATGTTTCACCTTAGATTATTTATATATGTATTTATGTTTTAAGAATAATGTTGGATAATTTGTCCAGCAGTGGTTTAAATTTATTTCAAAGTACCTTTATTTTATTTTTAGGAAAAGTACAGTATTATGGTTGAGAAAATTGTTATTAGCATCTTTTGAGGAATAAAAGTTAAATATTTAGTTATCCAAGTGAGCAATAATTTATTTTGGGCACGCGAATGGAAATATTTTAATTTATTTGCTATGATTGAATTTTTATTCAGTATTCCTAAACTGTGTGTTCTTGATTTGAATATTCTTCATGGATGGTTGATGATGATTATTCTGTAATATTGTTGTAATTTCATGAGAAATTGTTTGTTGATGCAATCTTTATGGTCAAATCAAATGTTGCCTTCGTAGAGAATGGCATATAAGTTATGTATTGAACCTAAAGTAGAGTACGTTAATTTCAGGTCGCGCACTAGAATGGCAAACGACAATAACGATTTAGCTGCTGTTATTCGCCTTTTGGCGGAGAGATTGACTCAGGAGAGAACTGAGCGTCCCGATTCTGCTGGGGACATGTTTGAGAGACTAGCCAAGGTTAAACCACCATACTTTAAGGGGCAAGCTGATCCTACCTTCTTAGAGAACTGGATTAGAGAATTTGAGAAAATCTTTGGGGCTGTGAACTGTCCCGAGAATATGAGAGTAGGTCAGGCTGTGCTGTACCTAAAGGATGAGGCTGATTTGTGGTGGAGAGAAAATGGGGCTAGACTGAGTGCTGTTGAGGGATTCAATTGGGATTCTTTTGATACTGCCTTAAGAGGGAAGTTTTACCCTGCTTTTATGAGGAAACAGAAAGCCCAAGAGTTTATCAACCTTAGGATGGGGAGTATGACCATCTCTGAGTATTATAGCAAATTCATAGCACTGTCGAGGTTTGCACCTGAGGTAGTAGCCACTAAGGAATTAAAGGCTCAAAGGTTTGAGCAAGGTTTGACTGAGGAAATCCAGTTGGGGTTAGGTGGTGAAACTTTTTCATCCCTAGATATTGTGTATGGGAGAGCCGCCCACATTTATGGTCTTCAGTCGAGGCGTGACAAGAAGAATGATGTAGTAGGTGAGAAAAGAAAGGATTTCAATGCTGGGGGAAATCAAGGGAATTTCAAGAAGAGCATAAATGGGAATGGGAATTTCCAAGGGAGGAATAATCAGGGCTACAATAATAAGGGTCAATCTGAGAGAATGTACCACTGCAAGAAGTGCAGTAATAACCAACCTGGTAGAGAGTGCAAGGGAGAACCAGTGACCTGTAACTACTGCCAGAAGAAGGGCCATTGGGAGTATGAGTGCTTTGCTAAGCAAAAGAAAGAGAAAAATGGCAATGGGAGTGGTAACCAGGTGAGGTCTGGATTTAACCAGTCAGGAAATCAGGATTCGAAGCTTGTAGGGGCACAGAACAACCAAGGGAGCTACAATAAGCCTGCTAGTGAGAGCAACAATCAGAATAAGGCTCCGGGTAAACTGTTTGTGATGAGTCGCAATGAAGCTGAACGATCTGCCGACGTAGTTTCTGGTACCTTTTCTATTAACTCCGTGCTAGTTAAAGCGTTATTTGATTCGGGGGCGACTTATTCTTTTGTTTCGTCATCTGTTATTAAAAGTCTGGGGTTAGTAGATTTTGAGGTGATTGAATTGCCTGTTAGTATACCTACTGGTGAGACCATAAGGTGTACCAAGTTGTTTAAAAATTTGCCTCTGAAGATAGAAGACTGTGTTTTAATTTCCCTTCTGATTTGATAGAGTTTAATCTGGGAGACCTAGATGTAATTCTGGGGATGGATTGGCTAAGTTTATACAAGGCCAAGATAGACTGTGAAGTTCAAAGAGTAGTTTTAAGAAACCCTTTGGGGAAGTTGACCTCGTATAGACGTTTTGGAAAGTCCAAGAACTTTGGGGTTATTTCTGCGATGCAAGTGAAGAAGTTGATGAAGAAGGGGTGTGAGCTATTTTTCTGTAGTGTGCAAGATGTGAGTAAAGAAGTTGGAGTGAAGATCGAGGATGTTCCAATCGTGAATGAGTTCATGGATGTGTTTCCGAGTGAGATTTCGGGTATGCCGCATGCTAGAGCTGTTGAGTTCACCATAGACTTAGTTCCTGGAACTGCACCTATATCTAAAGCACCCTATAGAATGGCACCTCCTGAGATGAGTGAATTGAAGACGCAGTTGCAAGAGCTGTTCGATAAGGGTTATATTAGGCCTAGTGCATCACCTTGGGGAGCTCATGTGTTGTTTGTTAAGCAGAAAGATGGGAGTATGAGGCTGTGTATCGATTATAGGGAATTGAACAATGTAACCATCAATAACAAATATCCTTTGCCTAGGATAGATGACCTATTCGATCAATTGAATGGAGCAAGCGTGTTCTCGAAGATTGATTTACGTTCGGGGAATCACCAGTTGAGGTTAGCTGATAAGGATATACCTAAGACTGTGTTTAGGACTCGTTATGGTCACTATGAGTTCACTGTAATACCTTTTGGGTTAACCAATGCACCTGCCATATTTATGGACTTGATGAATAGGATTTTCCATGAGTTCTTAGATAAGTTCGTGGTGGTATTCATTGATGATATCCTGATCTATTCGAAGAATGAAAAAGAACATGATGAGCACTTGAGGATTATATTGGAAACTCTTAGGAAGAATCAATTGTATGCCAAGTTCTCTAAGTGTGAGTTTTGTTTGGAGAAAGTAGCATTTTTGGGTCACTATGTGTCTAAAGAAGGAGTCTCTGTAGATCCTGCTAAGATTCAAGCTGTGAGTGAGTGGCCTACTCCAAAGAATGTGTCTGATATCCGAAGTTTCCTAGGTCTAGCTGGCTATTATAGGAGATTTGTGAGAGATTTCTCGAAGATAGCGAGGCCAATGACCAATTTGATGAAAAAGGAGTCAAAATTCGAGTGGAGTGAAAAGTGTGAGGAAGTTGTTCAGATTTTAAAAGAATGTTTGACCTCCGCACCTGTTTTGACCCTGCCTGATGGGAACGAGGGATTTGAGGTGTATAGTGATGCTTCAAAGAATGGTTTGGGATGTGTGTTGCAGCAGAATGGGAAGGTGATCGCGTATGCGTCGCGTCAGTTGAAACCTTATGAGGCTAATTACCCTACCCACGATCTTGAGTTAGCTGCTATTGTGTTCGCTTTGAAAATTTGGAGACATTACCTTTATGGGGCAACCTGTAAGATCTTTACTGACCATAAAAGTTTGAAGTACATTTTCACCCAGAAAGACCTCAATATGAGGCAGAGACGATGGTTAGAGTTGATAAAGGATTATGATCTAGACATCCAATATCATGAGGGGAAAGCAAATGTAGTTGCTGATGCGTTGAGTAGGAAGTCGAGTCATAGCATGAATGCCTTGGTAGTTCCTGAGGAGTTGTGTCGAGATATGCAAAGTTTTAGCCTAGAAATCTTAAATCTGGAGGAGATCGAGGCAAGATTGAGTGCTTTATCATTGGGGTTGTCAATTTTCGACGAGATCAAAGAGGGTCAAGTTGGAGATGAGCACCTAGAGAAGATTAAGGAAAAGATGAGGTAAGGTAAGGAAGTTGATTTTAAGATCCATGATGATGGTAGTCTGAGGTTCAAGGGAAGGTGGTGTGTACCACAAAAATGTGATGAGCTTAAGAGACGTCTTATGGATGAGGGGCATAATACTCCGTATTCTGTGCACCCTGGGGGTGACAAGCTGTATTAGGACCTTAAGCAGATCTATTGGTGGCCAAACATGAAGAGTGAGGTTGCCGAGTTCGTGTCTAAATGTCAAACCTGTCAGAAAGTCAAGATAGATCATAAGAGACCCTTGGGGAAGGTTCAATCCTTAGAGGTTCCTGGATGGAAGTGGGATTCCATTTCAATGGATTTTGTGACTGCTTTGCCTAGGACGAGGAATAGCAACGATACTATTTGGGTTATTGTGGACCGTCTGACGAAGTCGGTCGTGTTCATTCCAATTAAAGAGACATGGAAGAAGAAGCAACTTGCGAAGACGTATGTTAAGCATGTAGTGAGATTGCATGAGGTTCCAACCGATATTATTTCAGACCGTGATTCGAGATTCCTCTCGAAATTTTGGCAAAAGGTTCGGTTAAATCTTGGGACAACATTGAAAATGAGTACTGCTTTTCACCCTGCGACCGATGGTCAGACTGAGAGGACTAATCAAACTATGGAGGATATGTTGAGAGCATGTGCTATTGACTTTCAGGGTAGTTTGGAAGACCAATTAGATTTGATTGAGTTTTCATACAACAATAGTTATCATGCGAGTATTAAAATGGCACCTTTTGAGGCGTTATATGGAAGAGAGTGTAAAAGTCCCATTTGCTGGAATGATTTTAGTGAGAATATAGTATTGGGGACAGAATTCATTGAGGAGACTGTCAAGAATGTGAAGTTGATTCAGGCTAGAATTCAAGCTGCTCAAGATAGGCAAAAGAGTTATGCCGGTTTGAAACGAATAGAAGACGAGTTCGAAGTAGATGATAAAGTGTTTCTGAAAGTATCACCAACTGAGGGTGTGATGAGATTTGGGAAAAAGGGCAAATTAAGTGCCAAATATGTAGGTCCATATGAGATTCTACAAAGAATTGGGAAGGTAGCTTATAGGTTGGCTTTGCCAATGGAGTTCGAGAAGATGCACGATGTGTTTCATATTTCCCAACTCAAGCGTTATATCCCTGATGAGCGTCATGTCTTGGAGCCTGAGAGGATCCAGATTGATAGTAGTCTCACATATGAGGAAAGACATGTGAAAATTCTTGATAAGAAGGTGCGTAGTACACGCAATAAGGATGTCAACATCGTGAAAGTGATGTGGTCGAGCCATGCGTCCGAAGAGGCAACGTGGGAAGCCGAAGCTGAAATGAAGAAGAAGTACCCAGATTTATTCCTTGAGGTGAGTTACGAGGGCGTAACTCGTTTTCTTTAAGAGGGGGTAGAATGCGATAGAATTTCGCGCTTTCTACCTATTTTCATGGTAATTTTATGCATTTTTATGCTTATTTTGGCGATTTACACATATTGGTGCAAAATAAATAGATTCTCCGCATTAGAAAAGGTGTTCATGAGTAACACAAGTGTTTTTAAGATGGCATAAGAGTGCATATGAGTGGCACAAGTATTTCTCCAATGGGAGTTGAGTTAAAAACTTTGGAAAATGTGTGAGTTTTCATAGAAAATGTGTGAGTTTTCGTGTCAAGTTTCGGGACGAAACTTCTTTTAAGAGGGGTAGACTGTAATCCCCCGTAAATTTATGGGTTTTACAAATATATTTTAATGTATAGTTATTTATATTTAAATATATTTTTGTATTTTAACGATTTATTTCTTTAAGGTTGACTATTTGAAAGTCAAATAAATTATTTTAATGATTTATGCAAGTCAAATATTTATTAAAGTCATGCTTTGAAAAGTATTTGAAATGTTTAAAATACTTATTGGATTTGGAAAAAGGTTTCTAATTGGGTATGAGGAGCCCAAACACTCTTAGACTTGGAAAATGATTAATAATCCTAGCCCAACTACCTTTTCCTAAGCCCACAAAAGGAAAACTATATAAACCCCATAAACCCCAAAATTTTCCCCACACATTATTTTCTCTCTCCTCCTTCCTCCCACATTTTTCGACTTTCTCTCTCTCCTTTCGTTTTTTTTTTCTTTTTGCTCGGTTTTTCCGTCCACCGCGTCGAACGCCGCTGACCGCCAGCACCGACCACCGCCGACTGCCAGCGTCGACCGAGGCTGCCACCTTGTTCCGGCGTCCTCCCTCTTCTTTGCTTCCTTTGCTTTCGTTTGGTTCTTTTCTTCCTCCTCAAGTTTTGTTCAAAGATTATATTTTTAAGTTTTGTTTTAATTTGTTTATGATAAAAAGTTATTGTTTGATGATTTAATATTGAATCTAAGTTATATAATTTATGTATTGAAGAAATAAAATTCAGATTTGCATATTTCAGTATAAATTAGAGTTTTAATTATCAAAGCATGAATTTTTAGGGTTTTGAAGGTTAGAAATCATAGTAGTTTATTATAAGTTATGAAAGTTATTATCTTTATGATTTTAAGTATGATTTAATATGTTTTAAGGGAGTTTTAACTCATGTTATAATGCTGGAAATTTAAAGAGAGTGTTTTCATGGTGTTTTATGATGGATTTTAACCACTAGTGTAGTGAGAATTATGCTAGGAGGTTTAGTAATCAAGTTTTATTATTGGGAAAGGTTTTAAACATGTTTTAGAGGGATTTAAAGTATTTTATCATTGCTGTAAATTCATGAAGGATTAATTATGAATTTATATTGGTTATTTTAGGCGGAGAATTCTCTCTAGGCGACTTTTAAGTATGTTAAAGTGGCATCTCAGTTTGTCTACACAAGGTACGTACATACCTATGTGTTGATTGATGTAGAATCATGATTTTAAGAAGGAGAATTATGTAGTATCATGTATAGGAACTATGTTGAGTTCATATATGATATCTATTATGTTGGATTTTGCATGTTTTATGCTATCGTGTGAACATGTTGAATATGAGATTTATATTATGAGATTTATATCATGTTTGTATGGAAGATTGATGCAAGCATGTTGGTTGGGAACTTTATTTTTATTAATTCACATGGGGGAACTAATATATTTATTAGTATTGGATCATGATTAATCATTGTTCCCTTTTGAGTATTTCACTGCTTTATAAGGACCGAGGGCCTTATTTGGTAAGTTGATATTTTATACCTATGAAAGGTAATTTGGTTGTTGGCTAGGTTCAACAAATATGAAAGATTGGATTAAGGTTGAAATTAATCTTGGATTGTTAAGTTGTGTGATCACTTATCTAATCCTAAGATAAAAAGAAAGTTGTGATTGTTTGTTGATTTTATTATTTGTGTTGCTTGTGGGTCATAACAAGTAATAACTGGTAAATCATGTAAAGTGAAACTGGATAGCAATAGCTTTAGACTGGTGCACGTCTGAAATGTTGGACAATTAGGAGTTGGGGTACATGGTGAGCGGGCCATGGCTTTTTCTGGGGCCGGATTGATCACAGTGTCCTATTTTCATTTAAAAAGGTTCCTCGATATCGTAGGTCATGGGAATACGAAGTCGCGCCCGTATTTCGTCTTCCAAAGGGAAGGCTGGTTTTAGTTAGACAACTCGGTCCATTGACTATTCCATTTAAAGTAATAAGAATGTTGTTAAAGTTTAGTTCAGTAAAAGTTGTCTACAATTTATTATACTATTATTTGTTCCTGCCTACTATTTATTAGTATCATGTTAGGATTGTTTACTTGTTTAGTATGTAGTACTTAGCTTTGCTGATTACGTGCTTTTGTTTGTGTATGTTGATCATGGCTTTGCCTTATTGTTCCTGTGATGACCCATTTTGGTGAGCAGTCTCTAGGGATCAATAGTGCATCGTCTATCTACAGGTTTGAAGATGATGCATCATTGGGTTCGGGATTGGAGAGCTTGTGTAGTTTATTTATAATACTTTTGAGTTATACTTTTCATTGTTGGTTTGGTTTTAAGTTTGACTTTGGTTTTGTTGGTTGGTTTTGGAGTTGACTTATCGTTGACTAAGTTTTATTTATAAAGTTTATTATTATTGTTTTCCGCTGCAAAATTCTGAATAAGCCGATACATTTTCTCACGGGCGATAATACTTTGATAATTCTCTATGTTTTATATTTAAAAAGGTATTTTAGAAAAGAGAGAATTATCGGGGTGTTACAAACTTGTTCAATATATATGGCAAGTAGGAAGAAGAAATTATTATTTAATATATATGACAATTTAAATTAATTAAGGGTATATTAGACTTTTTGTAAGAGGGACACCATCTTCACCCGCTTTACTTATATAGTAGAGATTTGTGAGTCAACAAACAGTTAAAAGAATGTTGAGAAAGGAAAATGTTCCTAACAGTAACCGCTAGTAACTGGGTAGAGCTCCGCTCACAAGCCTGTGCTATAATAGGGGAGGCCAACACAAATATGAAATATCTATAGAAAATTTAAAATCAATTAGTAATTTGTAATAGTATTATAAGAGGAGTTGGCATAGATTATCACGTGGCTACTAGACTTACATATTAGTTATGTACTAAGCTTTCTCGGTAATAAATAACAAAATAATCAGTCAAATTTTACAGTTTGCTTTTCTAAACGAAATGAGTATAATTTTACAAGAAAAACAACATACACAAGTCCACTTTCTTAGGCGAAAATAATGTTTGCATCGGTTGTCTTCTTGATTACATGCTACTATCTAGTATCGACCTCGACCTACATCTTAATGCCTCAACTAGTTATTAGGTCCGTGTTACGCCCCGGGTAAGGAAAATTTTCATTTATTAATATTATACTTTTAGATGATAACACTAAATGTTATTTGGTCTAGTGGTTAAGACTTTAGTATATGTTCTTGAGGTCTCGGGATCAAACCCTATATTATGCAATTTCTAATTTTTTTTTATTGTTGTGGATTGCATGGAGTAAAACTCCCTTAGGGAGAGCAGGCCCGGTCCTGACAATTTATGGGCCCTGGGCGAGATAAGACATAAGGGCCCTTTAATTTAATTCTAATAGAATAATTAGTAATTTTCGATTAGTAGTGCATAGTATTACGAATAACATAACATGACAAAATAGGTACCTAAAGAAAATATAAAATGCATTGCGACTCAAGCTATGTTTGAATGACATATATTATGGTCAAATTATGTGTCAAACGTGTTAAGTGAAAAATCATAAGAGCCAAAAATGGAGAAATATATCACATAAAAATATACACCCTTCATCCCACAGTATAGTTATAGTTAAATTTGTTCCATCAAAACTATGATTAATCTCAAATCTTTAGTAAGTAGCACTAATAATTAAAACTCTTATTTTTCTTACATTTGCTAATCTAATTTAGGTCTATTAGCACTAGAAAATAAAAATAAAAATAAAAAAAAATTAAATTATTTAGAGAAGATACCACCCATATTTGAGATTTTTACGCAATAATCTTGAAGTGAGAGTTTTTTGGCAAAATATGTAAAAGTTTGATCATTAATCTAAATTTTTCCAATAAATAAGATGAACAGAATGACATAATATGCTTTGTAATAAAAGAGAATATAATAAAACAAAATTAAAGTATTGTATAGAAAGAAGCAAAATAAAAAGGGAAAGGAAAACCAAATAGGGCGTTATTTCCATTTGCCAAGAAAAGAAGGTTAGAAGCAAAACAAAAATAATGGAAAGTAAAACCATATAGGGAATCATTGCCAAGAAAAAAGATTAGAATATAAAGTAAAAAGTAAAAGGATAGAAAATTTTAGATACTAACCCGGATGATTCTTCAGTGATCATAACGATTTTATGACCACCGAAGTCATCAGAAGTCAAAGAGGCTATGCACCACACGTTTTGCCAACTCAGCAAGTTATTTTCTTTTTCATTTCTTTTACTAAAATCAGAAATATTTATGATAAATACTTAAAATAATTTTATAAATTCCAAAAAATTAATAAGAAAATCCTAAAAAATTAATATTTCATTTTTCTGAAATTAATTATTTTGACCAAAAAAAAAATTTACCCATCTTTTTTTCTCTCTCCTTTTCTTCCCCCTGAACCCCGATGAACTACTTCCTTCCCTGCGTTCTCTCTCCACCCATCTCATCTCCTTCCTCGACCATTTTCGATCAATTAACTGCTCTTTTGTTACTCTACTCTTCACGCATAAGTGAATCTTCTTCACGTAAACACCAAGGGTGGAAGTGTGCTTTTAAGGAAAGCTCGATTTCAGTCTTCTTTACATATCTAGGGTTTTGGTTTTGGTTTTGGGGAAAGTTCGATTTCAGTTGTCTTGATTTGTTTGATTTAGGTCTATACTCCATTTCGCATGAACAAAACCATCATGTTCTTCAATCTCGATTTCCGTTTAATCGATTTCGGGGTTCTTTCAGTGTTTTATCAGATTCAACATGACCTGACTGTTGGATGTTTTAATTTTGGGGGGTTCTTGGGTGATGACCCAACTATGGGGCTTTCGGTGATGACCCAGCTATCGGCCTTTAGGTGATGACCCAACTATGGGGATTTGGGTGATGACCCAACTTTATGTATTTGGGTGATGACCCAACTATGGGGCTTTGGGTGATGACCCAACTATTATGTTCCAATAACAAAGAAAGATTCAACTATCATGTTGATCCAGCCAACTTAGATTGTGGTTTGTTATCTGGATTCAAATGAACAATGATGTATAATCATGTTTTAGGAAGAATAAAAATTTATGACAAACATTAGATAAAATTACTAGTATTAATTTTGAAAAAACTGTCATGTTTGAGATCAAAATATCATTAGTAACAATATGTGGTTAAGAACAATTCAAAATAATAATAATTCAATGGTATAAACATCTTTAGTAGACATTTGCACCGCGGAACAAACGTTTAAGAAGGCATATGGGCCTTGGCCCAAACGTGCCCTAAAAGCGTATGTCATGGATCAAACATCTTTTTTTGACGTTTGTGTACAAACACGTTTGTCGTGGATCAAAACGTTTAAAGAGAAATCTGTCATATTTGAGTTAAAAATATCATTTTATGTGGTTAATAATAATTCTAAATAACGTAGAAATGGGTAAAATATAGATAATAAAAAAAATAATATAATGATCTAATAAAATCTTACGCTGCCCAGAATAAAATTACAAAAAGGCCATACACTGCTCGCCTTCAAAGGATTCGATCCCGCGCCGCATAGATGCAAGTGAGTTTCATATCATGGCTAGTGACCACGGAGACAGGGGGTATCAGCACGTCAAATGTTTCTCTCCAATTGTTTATGTATTATGGTACGCAAAAGAAAGACAAAAATAAGATACACGTATGCTTACATTATTTGCTGATAGGAAAACAGTTGTGACACAGAATAAATGTTTAACTTAAAATGTAGGGTAGCTAAAACACGCTTTCTAATTTCTACTATCTACGAAATAAAGATTAGTGTTTATTAAATACTACCTCCATATTTTTTTAGTTGCACCATTTGCTTTTTGGCACTATTCATCAACAAATTTTATTAAGTTATCTCGCACCATTATATAAGAAAAAACATAGTCAAGTGTGGTCTTGTTAGATTCGTCTCAATGCGAACATTCCAAATACCAATTTTTTTTAATTTTTTACTTTCACCCAATAAGAGATATTATCTTAGGACATGACCCAAAGGAAATCTACCTATTATTTGATTTTCACAATAAGTCGTACGGTGTTCTAAACCTAAAGTATTGGGTCATGTGCTTAAATCGACCAATGCAATAATGTCGTGTATTCATTCCTAATTAAGAGACACCAATGGTGATTATTGGACGTTATCTCATTCAAAGTAGTGGTTAGAGGGTTTCATCCAACCAAATATGCCCAAGATACAGAGCGACAGAGGGTTTATTGATCGATCGTTTGTCTCAATTGTTCTCTCCGAATAAATCATTCCAAGAAATACAAAAACGTCATCCCTCGTACCTTATCGGCTTATTATCCCATGGTGAGCCACTATGGTCCGGGAGTTTCAGCCATATTTCCATATATTGTGTTTGCAATCTTGTGAATTTAATGGGTGAATAACTATGAAATGTGATTTTAGGATAAGATTATTTCTTACGTTTTTTTAGGTCACCATTTAATGCCATTAGGTGTTTGTGTTATGTTTTCTGAGGGGAAAATATAGTCATGTTGGGATCTTGTTAGATTCTTCTCAATGTATATTTTCATAATATCAACTTTTTATAATTTTTTCGTATTGATAATTAGAAATATAAAGGTTTAAAATATTGCATTGGCATGTGTGCCCAAGGGAAATGGGTCAACTAAAAAAACAGATGTAGGTAGTACAATGAAAATAGGCATAAATCATGGATGATTTATAAATTAGTTTATGGAGAAAAATCAACAGTGCTGAGTTAGGGTGTAACAATGTTTGGGACAGAGGGAGTATTTGATAAGGCTATCATTTGTAAAGTCAGGTCATTTATTGAAATTAAACAATGATTTATATTTTATATAATAGTGGCGAATTAAGGACATGACACACCATTTAATTTAATTGCATTCAGTGGAGATAATAACATATTTGATAAGGCTATCTTTGTAAAGTTAGGTAATTTATCATTTGTAAACCTTATCAGCTTACTATCCCATGGTGAGCCACTATGATCCGGGGGTTTCATCCATCCTGAGACGCAAGAGCTATTATTTAATAACATGACCATGATATCTTAGGACATTACCTAAGGAAATCTACCTATTACTTGATTTCCACATTAAGTCGTACGGTATTCTAAGCCTAAAGAGTTGGGCCATGTGCTTAAATCGACCAATGCAATGTCTATCATTCCTAATTAAGAAACACCAATGGTGAATATTGGACGTTATCTCATTGAAAGCAGTGGTTAGAGGGTTTCATCCAACCAAATATGCCCAAGATACAAAGCGTCTGAGGGTTTATTGATCGTTTGTCTCAATTGTTCTCTGTAAAGAAATCATTCCAAGAAATACAATAACATCATCCCTCGTACCTTATCGACTTATTATCCCATGGTGAGCCAGCATGGTCCTGGGGTTTCATCCATAATGAGACGCAAGAGCCATTGTGTTGTGTAGAATGTCTTGTCTCCTATGAATCAATAGTCATTGTGTTGGTCGCTAATATTTAAAGACATGACCCATGATATCTTAGGACATTACCTAAGGAAATATACCTATAATTTAATTTCCACATTAAGTCGTACAGTATTCTAAGCTTAAAGTATTGGGTCATGTGATTAAATCGACCAATGTAATGTCTATTCCTAATTAAGAGACACCAATGGTGATTATTGTGTTGGGTCATGTGATTAAAATTACTTAAGGAGTTACTAAATTCGTAAATAAAAATAGCCAATGTTTGAGGACGTGACCTAGTTTGGCGTTGGACATGTCCTGGCTCAATTTACTTGGGAGAACAACTAATTCTCTCACACCAATAAAAGATTGGTTACTTAAGGGACATGAGCAAAGAAGATTAGGACATAAACTATTACATGTTATGTATCCTGGCCATATTTGGTTGCATAAAATAAACCCTATAAGCACGAGAATTATTTTTAGGTTTAAGGTTTATCTTGACAACAAAAAATTTAAAAGGTTGTCTTTGACAAAAAGTTGCTTATAAAAGGTTGTTTTTAACAAATTTCTCTTCAATTTCGCACTACACAAAATATTACGAAAAGCTAATGTTTGATAATTGTAACTTACACGGGGCATCGCCCTTGCCAATATACTTATTTTTATTAATTTCAAACTCTTATTCATTTAGTAATATTTTACTTCATAATTGTAACATGAAAAATTAATTGATTTAGTGGTCCTTCGTCCTAGGGGAGGATTGTTGGTTATACATACCAAGTCCCACATCGGGGAGATAAGAAAGAGTTACCTAGTTTATAAGAGTTCACCAACTTCATTAGTATGAGGCCTTTTGGCATGGGCCCTACAGTGACTTCAATTTTGCACTAGACAAAATTTTACGAAAAAGCTATAAAATCAACTACAAAGTACAAAATTTTTGAACAATAATATTTTAGATAATTGTGACTTACCCGGGGAATCGCTCGGCCTAAAAACTAGTTTTTGTTAGTTTGGAACTCTATTTATTTCTATGATAATGATTTGGCACTTCATAAGCACGCCAAATGGCGTCTAATAAAGATGTCAAATGTTGCGACCTCGTACGATGCCTTTTTTTAAAAGTGTACACGACATGTTTTTTTACAACCTTATTATTTACTCTGATCTCCTTATTATTTATGTTTGAAGTGTATACGACAAATCTTATCAAATCATTTCTTATTTAAAAAGTTTTATAAAGCCAAACTTGTTAAACCATGGTTATTCTTAATCTTTATTTTCGTCACATAAAGGATTTAGTGCCTTATATTTTCTTTTGTTTAGTGTCTTATATTTACTTTTTCTTTGTGTTTATCATCTGTGATCGTTTTTTAAAAAATTGCATACTGACAATACTCATAATGAATAGTTTTGTTTCCTGTAAAAAAAAAATGAATAGTTTTGTTGAAACTTTTTTTTCTGTATATCCACCAATTTAATCACATACTGCCCCTTTTAAAAAACGATGGAGAAGTTAAAAGTACCCAATTAACACAATTCCACCAATTACAGCTAATTTCTTGTTATCAAGGGAAGTTTATTTAATTTTTTTTTTTGAAAGAAAGGGAAGTTTATTAAGCAGCATACTATTATTGCCACCCACTTCAGTTAATTACCTTAGTCATTATTGCTATAGAAATTGGGTATTGAATCGTTTATCAGTCTATAGGTTCTTTCGACAATTGTCTTCTAAACGTTTCTGATTTCATTTAATATTATGCAGTTTAAAAAATAAATGGAAAATTTGCCAAAAAAACATTTTACGAGTTCAATTTTGCGAAAAAAAACCTTATAAAGCATTTTTTACGAAAACAAACCAAAATCAAAAAAAATTTGCGAAAACAAACCAAAATCAAAATTATTTTTGCAAGATGAAACCTAGCCACCACTACCACCAGCCCCCAACCCTCCCTCCACCCCCTCAGGCGGCACCCCCACCCCCCTCTTCCGCCCTACCCTCTCTCCTCTCCATTCTTCCCTCCCTCACCCCTCCCCCCTCTCTCCTCTCCCTTCGTCCATCCCCCCCCAACCGTTGCGCCACCCGCACGCCCCCCACCGTTGCGCCACCCGTAAACAATGGTTTTCGTTCTTCGATTTTTGATAGTTTTTGTTTCATTTGTGGTGGTAGTGGGTAGTGGGTTTCGTTGTTGTGGTGGGAGGTTTCATGGTGTTATGGTCATGTGATTGTGGTGGGTTCGGATTTTCTCGGGTTGCGGAGGGGGAGCTGCGGGGGATGGGGTGGGTTGCGGTGTGGGGGGGGTGGACGAAGGGAGAGGAGAGAGGGTAGGGGCGAAGGAGGGTGGGGCCGCCGCCCGAGGGGGTGGAGGGAGGGGTCGGGGGGCTGGTGGTGGGGGTGGGGGTGGGCTGCAGGTGGTGGGGTCTGGGCTAGGGGTGAAGTGGGGGCTGCATGGGTGGGTGGGGGGCTGGGCGCAGGTTAGGGGTGGGAATGAGCCAAGCCTGCTCGCGAACTATTCGAGTTCGGCTCGGTCAAAGCTCGGTCAATGCTCGGCTCGAGTGGGCTCGACTCGAGTTCGGGTTCGGCTCGATATATTAACGAGCCAAGCCCAAGCCATCTATAGCTCGGCTCGAAAGCTCGTGAGCAGGCTCGAAAACTTCTTACTTAGGTAATATTTATGCAAATTATATATTAAGTGTCCCACATCGATTCAAAGATAGACAACACCCTTATTTTCCCTTACTTATTGTTTGCCATGTCTAACTTTTCTTGATGAAGGCTATTTATACTTTGACAACATTTGACAATTTATAGGTTGCACAAATCGTATAAGCTTCTAACAAATAACTCTTACCCAACTCAAGCTTAAACCGGAACCAAAGAAGAGTTTCTCTCTCACATAATTCTATTTTTTGCTATATCCCTCTCTCATTTAGTGATAAATATGCGGTAATGTTAACAGCTTTATATTTTTTCATAACAGTACATTTAACTAGTGGACATCCTCAAAATTAATTTCCTCAATCATTCATATTTTTCTCATTCACAACAACGATACTAAGAGAAGCAATCATATTCTCCAAAACACATCAAAAGGCGCAACGAAAAGGAATACACGATTGCCATTCTAGCATCAAACTTCTAAGTGTAATTTTTACATTGAATATTCTTCCGAATAAAAAGAACTTGTAACAAAAAATAAAATGAAGAAAAACTTTACCCCCATTCTTTAACCCACATGCTGTTAAAATGTGACTTAACTAATCATTGCTGAAATGCAACAATATATTTCTCATTCAACTATTCTTCTTCTCTATTCTCTTAATAGGCCATTTATGAATTCAACGTGTACTCTAAGTCCAGAAAATATGGAAACACATTGCAGGGCATGATACATTTATTCTCAACCGACTTTGACACTTGATATCGTACCATTTCGTAATCCTTATCATCCGAAATCACAAGCTGTCCGAAATCATTGAGCCCAGAGGCATAAACACACCCAGATTCTTCATGATTTTGATATGTCCCACATCGAATGAATAACAAGTGTATTGAGAATTCAACATTATAAATATGGGTGTATATGCAAATGTTTAGATAGTTTTAGATGTTGGGCCTAGCTTAGTTGTTGGGACTGACTCTTCAGCATCTAAATCTTTAATGAATAAAAGATTTGAGTTGACAAGATTATGTTGGGCCGTAAAATTTTAAAGCCTGATTTTCTAAGTTCAACCAAGTCAGTTTCGAGCCGAGCCTCGAGCCGAGCCTCAAACGAGCTTGAGTCGAGCCTCAAACGAGCTCGAGCCGAGCCTCACATTCAAAGACACGAGCCCGAGCCGAGCTCCGTTTTTGAGGCTCGACGAGCCTCGAGCTCGAGCCGATCCTCGTCTTCGAAACTCGAGCTCGAGCCGAGCCTAACACTATTCGGGCTCGGCTCGGCTCATTCCCACCCCTAGCGCAGGTGTTGGTAGTGGTGGCTAGAGGTGGTCAACGCCGGAAATTCTATGGTCAACACCGGAAAATGATACTAGGTTTGTTTTCGCAAAAAAAATTTGATTTTGGTTTGTTTTCGCAAAAAATACTTTATAAGGTTTTTTTTCGCAAAAATGAACTCGTAAAAGGTTTTTTTTTGGCAAATTTTCCAAAATAAATTAATGTTATGCAGTTTTTAAAAACATCTGTGAGTAATATTAACTGCATGCTCATATCACACCATTTAACTGCCATACCCATTGGTATCCTCGATGTCTATATATAGACTATTCGTAAGTTAAGTACCATAGCTACCGTACCCATTTCTTCAAAATAAATTGTAACAGCCCGCTCCAAAAAGCGGCTTAATTAAGTCCTAATACTGCTAATTACGAAGTTAAGCTGCTAATTAAAGAGACTGTTAGGGTGGATTTCCGCACCTTCCCTACTAGGGAAAATTAGGAAATCCCATAGTATCAAAGCTTAATATGAAAATAAACTATAATAAATTAGCTATTACAATATGTTTTGAGTACATACTTAGATTACAAATCGAAAATACGTGTTTAACTTGTCGAGAATCATTATATAAAGCAATTTATCTTATAGCAGCGGACTAAACACATTGATCATGACTTCACATTTGTACACAGGAGCTAACTCGAACATTCTCTCTAATCCTGCAAAACAGATGAATCTGCCCCCACCAGGACAAGTTCAAAGAACAAAACATATCAGCTTACGCTGGTACACAAGTCCCACCGATTCCAAAATAATAAGGTGGCTGAAATTACGCAATCGTGTCTTATACTCAAAGCATATACTCAAAGCATAAACTTATAATTTTAGAGATACTTTTATTCTTATTCAGAAATACGTTTATACTTGCTCAGAAATACGTTGACTCTTTCCTTTAAACTTCCATAGAAATACTTTTACATATACTGGAGAAATTTCCAAGAATTATCTCAAGATATCACGCATCATTCTCAATATATATCACAAATAATAATCTTAAACTTATCACAAAACATAGCATAACTCCAGGGAAGGAACGCGGATGGAAAGGCCCAAGCCACATCTCCAGACTTTTGGGGGACGTCTCCCACCTTTCTTATTTTCTACTTGCAAGACTTCTAGGTCATGACCCTACATAACGGAGCAATACCCGCTCTAAACACATAATGAGCAAACCCACTCTACACATGTTGTTCACTTCCCCTTATAAAACAAAACTTGTCATCATACAAAAATATTTATACTCAACACTTGTACTTAAATACTTATACTCAAATACTTATACTTAAATACTTATACTGAAATACTTATACTTTTATAATTATACTTAAATAACTTACTTAAATACTTATTCATAATCATTATTTCAACCATCATAACAACCTTTAACTTATCAAAACTAGTTTTGTAAAACAAGCTTGCTATGTCAAGTTCCACTGTTTTCGGAAAGATGACTTAACAATCAGGTTTCGAAAGAATGATGTGATTGGTTGAGGTGGTTGAAGGTTGTGTTATCAAGACATGGCAGTATGCAAAGGGTTTATAGAAGGCCTCTTAAGATATGAAAAGATTATCTCTCACAAGTAAAACATATGTCCATTTTTATGGTTCTCGGTTTGGTGTTAAAGAACAGCGGTTTTTATGCAATGATCACTTGTAACTCTTGTGTTTAGCCAAATTTTTTGTTTACCACTTAATATATGAATAGGGCAGTGGGTGTTTATCATTCAAAAGCATTCTAAGAACCAAAAGAGCAAGGGTTTACTAGCTCGGGAAGCAATTAAGCGAAAAGTCGAGTTTTTAGTGTTGTTTACTTTCCAAACGAAGGTTGTACTTGTCATAAGAGGGAAAATTCGAAACAAAAGTTCATCAATCAATCAAGATATGAAATTTCCAGAAGTATACCATGAAAGAACAGCAACATTTATGGTATTTAATCCAGGTACAATCAAAGTAGAAGCACGGTTTAATCGGTTTTAGAGAAACTTGACATGTAACGATTAAATCTCGGAAATCATTACCAAAAATTCACATGCAACACATTGAAATCAACTACTTATAACTCATTAACAAATTAGTAGATTTCCAACAAAATACACATTCGAAGCTCCCACAATTTCCACAAAACAAGAGTTATACAAACAAACTAAGAAGTAAGGATTCGAATGGTGGTTCTTGTGTACCTTATTCCGGTGTTTAGGAATCAAATGTCCTTCAACAACTTTTATCTCTTCTCCAGCAACTCCATAAGTCCTTAAATAAAATATTTATAACTTAAAATTCAGTAATTAACCCAAAGTAATCAAGTCTCAATCCTATAAACCTCATAAGTGCTACAGTTTAGCCACATCTTACCATTCTTAATATTCTTTGATGTTTTGGATGTGATACCTCAAAAATAACAATTGCCCAGTATGAAGAACATCTTGAGGAGCCTAGGACAAGGATTGCATGTAATATTTAAAGCAAGAAATCAAAAGAGACAAGCTGCCAAAGTGCAGCCATGGAATACGCCAGTTTTGGCGAGAAGGAGAGGAGAGAGTGTTAGTGATTTTTTTGGTGTGTTTTGTTTGATGAAATCAGATGAAATGATTTTGGGTCCTTGATCACTTATATATAGAGAATGGGTAATGGCAAGATCATGATTTTGATTTAGTATTAGGGGCAAAATCGTCATTTCCCTTGCTTAGGAACTATCTAGAATTCTCAAGGTTATTAGCTTTGGATTATCTCCTCAATCACTTCCTAATCCTTAATTATTCTTAACTAAATTTCCAAACTAAATTCTTATACCTTCATGAAAGTATTTTAGCTTAATTAGCCCTTAATCTCAATCTTTAAGATAACTTAAAGACAACACCGATCATAACCACAAATTTCAAAACTCCGGAACGATATTCAACGTTCCTAACGTAAATTACAAATGACTTGCCTGAATTCATAATTCGTATTAATAATCACATAATAACACTTAACGTTCACATCCACAGACATAACGCACATAACCTCATAAATCAAATATTTATTCATTAAAACACAACAATTTACATACGGATTAGTACGTTAATAAATTATGTTTATTAAAATAATATCGGCTTAAAAATTGAGGCTATTACACTCTACCCCCCTTAAAGAAGTTTCGTCCCGAAACTTATATCGTACCTTAGAGTAACTGCGGATAACGATCTCGTATATCTAATTTGTTCCCACATGTTGCTCTTTATGTTCCACGATTGGTTCTTAGTTCCTTGGCTAAAGCAATGTCTGCCTTGTCATACTTTTTTTTTTTTTTTTATCAAGAGTCTTAATGTAATCATTACTTAATTCTTAATTACATAAATTCACATCTCCATAATTTATAACCCAAAGTTTCAAAACTTTTATAACATATACTCAAATCTCTTAAGGTAACAATCTCGTACAACTTCTTCTAGTAATCCAGAGGAAAACATGAGTTACAAATCTATTTACAGATTTGATTGGTCGTAACCATTTAGTGCAACAAATCGTGGAACTTAAGTTTGTTCTCTTTAAATAACTTAAAAGGAAACAATCCAGATAGAACATATCGGAATTCATGTTGCTTTAAAATCGCACTCATAACGCTTTTATGATGGCAATTGACAACCAAAAATGACAATCATAATTATGACAAACACCTCTCGAAGTATTCGTAAATTAACCATAATAGTTCTTGAAACAAAGGTTAAATACCTATAACCTGAACTATCTCCATTTTTTTTTCCTCGAATTTCTCATGCTCGCTTCTTAGTCTCATGATCTTACAGGCCTTACCGGAATTCCAGGCTCACGTCATCCCAACAAATAAGTGTTCGACCTTTATCACCACACAGAGCTTCATACAAAGTTATACTCGATTGGTAGCTTTTGTTATAGAAGAATTTCGTCCATGCTAATTTATCTCTCCATGAACCCTTAAATTCCAATACATAAACTTGTAACATATATCTTTCAGCATTCGATAAAACACCCTATCTGCTCATGCCACTTCTCCCCTCACACTTTTCTTCTTGGCAATTTAAGTATTATGCGACATATTGCGGCACCTCTTGCTTTAAACCTCTTCATCAAAAATACCTCTTTATATCCTAAATCATCACACCCCTTTAATGACGAACTGAGTATGCCTTGCTGAACGCCTCCCTCATAATCTTTTATATTTTTTTTCAGTTTTGAATTTTCGGTACACCCTATTTCCTATGTATTTGTAGGCTTCCACAAACATATACTTGGAAATCAGTTATCTCGTTTTTCTCTATCTTTGTCCTTAGTTCCTTGATAAACTTAATTTGCACTTACTTAGCTCAATTTTCTCAAAAGGAATACTTTTATTACAAAACATCATTTAGTTCTCCTTGCAGATCTTCTTCCTTACTACTATTCAACTCCAATTGCATTACTCTTGATATAACTCATAGGATATTGAAATGATGACATCATTTCCCTGCTGAGGTTTCCCTGTTCAAAGCAACTACTATGACATTTGCCTTCCCCGGCGGTACCAAATGTCTACATCATAATCCTTGAGCAATTCTAGCTACCTTTGCTATCTCACTTTCATATCTTTCTAAATAAAGATATACCTTAAGTTTTAATGTTCAGTATAAACCTTCCAGGTTAATTTAGTAAAACCTCTATACTTTTAAGGCAAATTCCTCAACTTCCATTCCAGATCATGCGCAAGGTAATTTCCTGATAACTTTAACTACCTAGAGGTATAGGCTGTCACTTGCTGATGTTACATTAATATACATGCCAACCCTTTCTGAGAAACATAGCTATACATCTTAAGTACTTCCATCCTAGAAGGCGGAGCTAGAACTAGGGCATTGGTTAACATTTTCTTTTAACTTCTGGAAAGCTTCCTCATAATTCTCTGACCACTCTAATTTTATTCTTTCCTTAATACTTCTTTAGGACGCGCTTCTTGATTCTTTAAACATACCAAAATATCATCTACAAAAATTGTCATAATATAGTCTAATAAGATTTAAAATATCACTACATCGTATTTATAAGAACTACGGGTGCATTACTAAGCTCGATCAGTGTTTCCACAAACTTATAGTGACCTTAACTCATCCTAAGTGACATTTCCGAAATATCTTCACTTGCTGCGTGCATCTAGTTTTTATCCCGACTTTAGATCTACTTTCAAACACCTTAACTTCTTTTAATTAATCAAATAAATCATCTACTCGGGATAACGAATTCCTTTTCCCAACTGTAATATTATTAGTTTATCGATGATCTTTACATAATTTTATTAATCCGCCTCCTCAGAGTGAAACATTGGGTCGGATATATTCCTTTTTGCAACAATACTTCCATCTGCGTCATTAATTCGGCCATCTCAGCTCTAAAGATATACGTAACCCCTGGTACTTATCTTATATAATATTCAATCACCTTAAATAATTGCAATGCTGGCAAATCCTTAAATAATACATCTGAAGACTCTTACACCACTAAATTTTTTTTTTTCATCCCAATTACCTTCTTATGGTTCTAATTAACTATCTGAATTGCAAAATCAATACTTCCCAGTAACATATTCACATTTATCACTTTGCTTTGTTCTTCCGAGCTTGACGACACACCCTGCTATATAATACTATCTTTGCTTGGTGATTTCACCTAATAATATTTGATGATTGCTCGGTTCTTGCTCAGCCCAAAGCATCCTCCAAGATTATATTATAATACTCAAAATCGAGAAATATTAAACCTACCTGCAACCTTGACTCTCGCTATCTTAATTACAGAATCTCTAAATAATCATTTACAACAACCCGACCCTCTATCAGATATATAAGTTGCCTTAATGAAGTTTAACAAAACGCGCTGGAGATACATAAATGTGCAGTCCCCAAACAACAAATTAGCTAAGGCTTTACAATGAATTTTTTTTCCTGAAACAACATCACTTGAAATCTCCTGCAACTCTGGTGTATCTTTGACTTCCCTCCGCTTGATGTTTCCATCTTCGCTTCTTGATTCCCTTGTCCGCAAATCTTACTTTTCTTCAATGTTCTTTTCTCTTTTTTTTTTTTTAGAAAAGAATTCCAATCCACGCTTACTCTAGAGCACAATCATATGACTCCTCCAGGGTCGAATAAGATCCAATTATCTTAAGTTTCAATCCCTAAAGCAACTCCTGATTTCCACCTATGTTTCATAACAATGTTCAACTAATATATCTAAGGGAATATATGCCAAATCCGTTATATACAGATTCCAATCTAATTAGCAATATCTAAGATTCCAAGTTCCAAAATGGTTTATTTACTTCAAAACATGTAAGGTAACATAAAACTTATTCTAATTCAAGTACATTTGATAGTCGGAACCTATAACGTTGCCGAACTATAATACATGTTCTTGGAGATATACTAGTTATTCATATAACCAATGACATAGTATTTGTAATCGACATACGGACTCCAAAAGTTCTCACATCATAAATTTCTAATTACAACCATATTAGTTTTTGTATTACAGAATGATATTCGTACTTTTCAGAATTACTGTCTCCACATCTTAGACCTTTATGACCATATTACACCTTAACTATTTGTCTCCAACAATCATTTTTTTTCCAGGTTAATAAATCCTACTCCATATTGCTTTGTCATGCATAAGTATAGCACGATTCAACTACCTACCCGAGATTTATAACCCCGGGATACTTACACTCATTATCTATATCATCCACAAATCTATATCTTATAGTAGTACTTGCTCAATGTTTGAACTTAATGTCCATGTTAATCCTAACTTCATACTCGTCCCTCTATCAACTCATAACGCTAAATCCTTAGCTCTCCATTTATATCACTAGCTTAATACAAAAACAAAACTTACTTAATGATACCAACGTAATTATTTTGAGTGTACACACATATATATACTCTCTTTCCTATTTATCCTCATAATTCCACAACAAATTTGTTTATAATTACATTCTTAAAAGAAATACTAACACAAAGCTTTAGCACACCCAATTATCTTCCACTCCATCTCTCTCTCCACGAGTTTTACGTTCATACATTGTTCCATGGTGAGGATTGTTCGGTATGGCTAACCCCGCCTCTGGCACTCCAGAGTGTTATCATCTCGCCTCCGTTTCTTCCACGACATTTTCAACCTTAACAAACCCTTATCCTTATTGTCCATAATTACATCATAACCTTGAACCGCTTCAGTAGTCCTATACAATTTTAACAGATTCTATTAGACTTGACAAAACTAGCCCATGGCTCACAAATCACATTGGTGTAAGTCTCGGGTCGCCTTTAGTGGCTTCTACAAACATCCATAACCTTTTTCTATTCTTGGACTGTGACCTAGTGCCTAACTAGCATGGTCAACCGCATCATTGTCTATTTGTCGACCGCATAATAGGTGTCGAGTCCTCCTTTTATAAGCATATTATCACTTACAATTTAATGAAATCTACTCAGAACCATTTATACCGAAATCTCATATCATTCACATAGACATTCATACACATAAATTCACATAGCACAAACATAATCACACACACATGTTCACAAAATGTTTTGAAAACTTTATATATTTACGAAATTAGTTTTCATTTTCCTTTCTTAAGAAAATACTTGTGTAAACACTCTTATTGTTTTCAAAACGTGCAAATTAGAGATACTTAAATTTGGATTTCAAAAACCTTTGCTCTGATACCACTTGTAACAGCCCGCTCCAAATAGCAGCTTAATTAAGTCCTAATACTGCTAATTACGAAGTTAAGCTGCTAATTAAAGAGACTGTTAGGGTGGATTTTCGCACCTTCCCTGCTAGGGAAAATTAGGAAATCCCATAGTATCCAAGCTTATTATGAAAATAAACTATAATAAATTAGTTATTACAATATGTTTTGAGTACTTAGATTACAAATCGAAAATACGTGTTTAACTTGTCGAGAATCATTATATAAAGCAATTTATCTTATAGCAGCGGACTAAACACATTGATCATGACTTCACATTTGTACACAGGAGCTAACTCGAACATTCTCTCTAATCCTGCAAAACAGATGAATCTGCCCCCACCAGGACAGGTTTTAAGAACAAAACATGTCAGCTTACGCTGGTACACAAGTCCCACCGATTCCAAAATAATAAGGTGGCTGAAATTACGCAATCGTGTCTTATACTCAAAGCATATACTCAAAGCATAAACTTATAATTTTCGAGATACTTTTATTCTTATTCAGAAATACGTTTATACTTGCTCAGAAATACGTTGACTCTTTCCTTTAAACTTCCATAGAAATACTTTTACATATATTGGAGAAATTTCCAAGAATTATCTCAAGATATCACGCATCATTCTCAATATATAACACAAATAATAATCTTAAACTTATCACAAAACATAGCATAACTCCAGGGAAGGAACGCGAATGGAAAGGCCCAAGCCACATCTCCAGAATTTTGGGGGACGTCTCCCACCTTTTTTATTTTCTGCTTGCAAGACTTCTAGGTCATGACCCTACCTAACGGAGCAATATCCGCTCCGGAGCAATACCCGCTCTAAACACATAATGAGCAAACCCGTTCTACACATGTTGTTCACTTCCCCTTATAAAACAAAACTTGTCATCATACAATAATATTTATACTCAACACTTGTACTTAAATACTTATACTCAAATACTTATACTTAAATACTTATACTTAAATACTTATACTTTTATAATTATACTCAAATAACTTACTTAAATACTTATTCATAATCATTATTTCAACCATCATAACAACCTTTAACTTATCAAAACTAGTTTTGAAAAACAAGCTTGCTATGTCAAGTTCCACTGTTTTCAGAAAGATGACTTAACAATCAGGTTTCGAAAGAATGATGTGATTGGTTGAGGTGGTTGAAGGTTGTGTTATCAAGACATGGCAGTATGCAAAGGGTTTATAGAAGGCCTCTTAAGATATGGAAAGATTATCTCTTACAAGTAAAACATATGTCCATTTTTATGGTTCTCGGTTTGGTGTTAAAGAACAGCGGTTTTTATGCAAAGATCACTTGTAACTCTTGTGTTTAGCCAAAGTTTTGGTTTACCACTTAATATATGAATAGGGCAGTGGGTGTTCATCATTCAAAAGCATTCTAAGAACCAAAAGAGCAAGGGTTTACTAGCTCGGGAAGCAATTAAGCGAAAAGTCGAGTTTTCAGTGTTGTTTACTTTCCAAACGAAGGTTGTACTTGTCATAAGAGGGAAAATTCGAAACAAAGGTTCATCAATCAATCAAGATATGAAATTTCCAGAAGTATACCATGAAATAACATCAACATTTATGGTATTTAATCCAGGTACAATCAAAGTAGAAGCACGGTTTAATCGGTTTTAGAGGAACTTGACATGTAACGATTATATCTCGGAAATCATTACCAAAAATTCACATGCAACACATTGAAATCAACTACTTATAACTCATTAACAAATCAGTAGATTTACAACAAAATACACATTCGAAGCTCCCACAATGTCCACAAAACAAGAGTTATACAAATAAACTAAGAAGTAAGGATTCGAATGGTGGTTCTTGTGTACCTTATTCCGGTGTTTAGGAATCAAATGTCCTTCAACAACTTTTAGCTCTTCTCCAGCAACTCCATAAGTCCTTAAATAAAACATTTATAACTTAAAATTCAACAATTAACCCAAAGTAATCAAGTCTCAATCCTATAAACCTCATAAGTGCTACAGTTTAGCCACATCTTACCTTTCTTAATTTTCTTTGATGTTATGGATGTGATACCTCAAAAATAACAATTGCCCAGTATGAAGAACATCTTGAGGAGCCTAGGACAAGGATTGCATGTAATATTTAAAGCAAGAAATCAAAAGAGACAAGCTGCGAAAGTGCAGCCATGGAACACGCCAGTTCTAGCGAGAAGGAGAGGAGAGAGTGTTAGTGATTTTTTTGGTGTGTTTTGTTTGATAAAATCAGATGAAATGATTTTGGGTCCTTGATCACATATATATAGAGAATGGGTAATGGCAAGATCATGATTTTGATTTAGTATTAGGGGCAAAATTGTCATTTCCCTTGCTTAGGAACTATCTAGAATTCTCAAGGTTATTAGCTTTGGATTATCTCCTCAATCACTTCCTAATCCTTAATTATTCTTAACTAAATTTCCAAACTAAATTCTTATACCTTCATGAAAGTATTTTAGCTTAATTAGCCCTTAATCTCAATCTTTAAGATAACTTAAAGACAACACCGATCATAACCACAAATTTCAAAACTCCGGAACGATATTCAACGTTCCTAACGTAACTTACAAATGACTTGCCTGAATTCATAATTCGTATTAATAATCACATAATAACACTTAACGTTCACATCCACATACATAATGCACATAACCTCATAAATCAGATATTTATTCATTAAAACACAACAATTTACATACGGATTAGTACGTTAATAAATTATGTTTATTAAAATAATCTCGGCTTAAAAATTAAGGCTATTACATAAATATTAGAAAAATACCATACCCATACTTGTGCCCAAAGAAATTTCTCTTAGATATTAACATATCCATGGAGCAGAAGCAAAGTACCAATTCCAACAAAGATTATCTAGCCGAGAATAAGGAAAAATCTATAATTTTTTCTTCAAACGATATACTTATACATCTTGCATTTTTGTATTTTACTATAACAGGGTATACTTATTCAAATTGCATTTTTTATTTTTCTAACAGGAAAATCAAATTGTTCTCATGCAGGAGGAAACGGAGAAGTCGAAGAACAAACGTAAATTTCAATATGAACAAGGGTGTGATCATCCAACTGCCGCTAAGAACATTTTACTTCAAAAAGTAAGATTTATAAGATACTCATTATGTTTTAGAGTTAAATCGGTATTGCAGCCAAAAAATTCTCGTACTAAATACTTTTTTTTTCCTGCCACAAGCGATGGGCATGCAAAAGAATGCCAATGTTTTGTCCAGGAGAGTCATCAAAATCAAACAATGTTGAAGACGAATTTTACGCCTGCAACTGCATTAAAAGGGTGAGAAGGGAAGAGCGGAAGACTGCATGGGATGGCCCGAAACTAGCAAAAGATTTGTATTTTAAGTTATGCAAGTGGCAGCCCATTTATGACGACGTACCACAAGGACCACCGGAATTCATCAAAATCCAAGGCATAATGGAAAATATTTATATGCGTTTACCGGAGAAGGATCTTGTGCGGCTCATGTTGGCATGTAGGGAGTGGGGACGTAGCATCCCATATTGGAGGAATGACATTGCTACAAAACGTTGGTATGGAGGTAATCCACATATATCTAGACCAACGCGGAGAATGGATGACAATCCACCAACACCGCCCTCAAGCCCTAACGGAGCCAACAGTGTTGACGATGAGAGAGATGGCAAATCCTCGAAGGGTGATATGTTGGCGTAGAAAATAGGTTATTTTATATGTATTTGTGTTATTTATATTGTATTTTGGTCTGGTGTGTACATCGGTCTTGCAACATGATTAAAGTTAGTAAGATGACATAGTGTCCTAATATTCCTGTCTTCATTACGTTACATGCTTTTTTTAACATTCATTATCAGTTTTGTCACTTGTCAGTATGCAATTTTAAACAAAAAAAATAAAACAAAATATAAGATACTAACTTTACAAATGATGACCTTATAAAATATGTTATTATCTCCTCTTGAAGTAACATAATTAAATTAAGACATTAGGCTAAGCCTAAAATGTTGGGTCCCATTTTCATATTAATTAAATTATATTATCTCCTTATTTGGAAGTTTCGTATTAGGATATGCCTTCTTTAAACGTTTGTGCCACGGTTTAAACGTCTATTAAAGACGTTTATACCATTGAACAAACATTTGCATAAGGCGTTTGGACGATGGCCCAATCGTCAGATCAGTGGTTATAGGGTTTATTTCATACAACCAAATATGGCTAGGATACATAGCATGTAATAGTTTATGTGCTAATCTTCTTAGATCATGTCCTTAAAGTAACCAATATTTAATTGGTGTGAGAGATTTGTTGTTTCTTCCAAGGAAATTGCCCAGGACATGTCCAAGGCCATACCGGTCATGTCCTAAAACATTGGCTATTATCATTTAGGAATTAGTAACGTCTTTTAAGTATCTTTTTGGATATTATCATTTAGGAGAGAGTTATCAATAAGCCTTTTATTAGGACCTTTTAAAAAATAAAGACTTATTAGGTGTTGTTCCAAGAAAATAAAAGGACAAGTCGTAAGCGAAAATAAAACGACCTTTTAAAAAATAAAGACTTATTAGGTGATGTTCCAAGAAAATAAAAGGACAGGTCGTAAGCGAAAATGAAACGCGGCCCTGAGCATGTAATAGTTTATGTGATAATCTTCTTAGCTCATGTCCTTAAAGTAACCAATATTTTATTGGTGTGAGAGATTTGTTTGTTCTCCCAAGGAAATTGACCCAGGACATGTCCAACGTCATACTGGTCATGTCCTAAAACATTGGCTATTATCATTTGAGAATTAGTAACGTCTTTTATGCCTTTTATTAGGACCTTTTAAAAAATTAAGACTTATTAGGTGATTGTCGAAGAAAATAAAAGGACACGTCGTAAGTGAAAATAAAACTCGGTCCTGAGCAAATTACAAATAAGTGAAATAACTTGTTGGCTATTATTATTTAGGAGAGAGTTAGCAATAAGCCTATTATTAGGACCTTTTAAAAAATTAAGACTTCTTAGGTGATGTTCGAAGAAAATAAAAGGACGACCCTGAGCAAATTAGAAAAAAAGAGAAATACTCAGCTCGCCAGGAAATTGACCCAAGACATGTCCAACGTCATACTGGTCATGTCCTAAAATATTAGCTATTATCATTTGAGAATTAGTAAAGTCTTTTAAGCCTTTTATTAGGACCTTTTAAAAAATTAAGACTTATTAGGTGATTGTCGAATAAAATAAAAGGACAAGTCGTAAGTGAAAATAAAACGCGGCCCTGAGCAAATTACAAATAAGAGAAATAACTTGTTGGCTATTATTATTTAGGAGAGAGTTAGCAATAAGCCTTTTATTAGGACCTTTTGAAAAATTAAGACTTATTAGGTGATGTTCGAAGAAAATAAAAGGACAAGTCGTAAGTGAAAATAACAACCATTGTACATATGACCCAGCATTAATAACAACCATTACTTCGAATGAGATAACGTCCAATAACAACCATTGGTGTCTCTTAATTAGGAATTAATAGACATTGCATTGGTTGATTTAAGCACATGACCCAGCACTTTAGGCTTTGAATTGGTTGATTTGAATGACATTGCATTGGTTGATTTAATAGAAATTGCATTGGTTGATTTGAATGAGATAACGTCCAAAATACTGGTTTTTATTAATTTCGACTTTTCGAGCTCTATATATTTCTATGATAATGATTTGACACTTCATAAGCGTGCCAAATGGCGTCTAATAGGATGTCAAATGTTGCGACCTCGTGCACTGTCTTTTGGACTGTGCTTTAAGGTTTACCCTAACCATGTTTATGTTACAATATACTTCTATTGTACATATTTTTTTGGTTATAGTATGATTTTCATATATTAAAAAGTACAACATGGATTACGACCAAAAAATGGAAGTATTGATATCTAAACCTAAATAAATAAGAATAACTAATATATAAAGTAGATTCCAAAAGACAAATCATGAGTTGGCGACATTTGGCAATCCTTATTAGACGCTATTTGTCGCGCTTATCAAGTGCCAAATCAGAACTTTTATACATAAACTAGTTTTTAAGCCCAGGTTACGCTCCGGGTGATAATTTTCGATTTAGGGCATGACCCGGGTTGGATTGGGACGGATGATCAACCCCCACCCCCATGCAATGTATCATGGACATATGTGGTTGGATGGAGTTTTTTCTTTCTCCAAAAGGTACTATTTTCACATTTAATTTTTCGGATGGGAAAGGGTCACTTGATCACTTCACTCCCTTAATGAATGCGAACCCTTCATTAATGTTTTAGGTAATGACGACCCATGTTACTTGGGGCTATTACCTAAACTATTACTACAGGAACTTACTAGATGAGTCATACTAGCCTACTTAATATTCTAGTCTAATTATCACTAGAAATTAGGAACCAAAAGCACTAATTTTAAAAGCAAGTTCTCTATTGAATAAACAAGGACAACATAAATGTTAAAATAAATAATCGCATTTTTAGAACCATCTTGAATTTGTTTTAGGTAATGACCCATGTTACTTTGGGCAATTACCTAAACTATTACTCTAACACTAACTAGTTGAGTCATACTACCTACTTTGATCACTTAGTAATATTCTAGTCTAATTATCACTAGAAATTAAGAACCATAATTTGAAAGACCTAATTTTAAAAGTAAGTTCTCTATTGAATAAACAAGGACAACACAAATGTTAAAAAAAACAATCGCATTTTTAAAACCATTGTCAGTTTGTTTTAGGTAATGACCCGTGTTACTTTGGGCGATCACTTAAACTATTACTATGGGAACTTTGAGTCAAACTAGCCTAATTTGATCACGTAGTAATATTATAGTCTAGTTATCACTAGAGATTAGGAATCATCACTAATTTTAAAAGCAAGTTCCCTATTTAATAAACAATAAGGACAACATAAATGTTAAAATAAACAATTGCCTTTTTAGAACCATTGTCAGTTTGTTTAAGGTAATGGCCCAATGTTACTTTGGGAGATTGTCTAAACTATTACTCTAGGAACTAACTAGTTCAGTCAGACTAGCCTACTTTGATCACGTAATACGATTCTAGTCTAGTTATCACTAGATATTAGGAAAATTAATGCACTAATTTTAAAAGTAAGTTCCCTATTGAATATTGTATGACTTAATGTGGAAATCAAATATTAGGTAGATTTACTTAGGTAATGTCCTAAGATATCATGGGTCATGTCTTTAAATAATAGCGACCAACACAATGACTATTGATTCATAGGAGACAAGACATTCTACACAACACAATGACTCTTGCGTCTCAGTATGGATGAAACCCCCAGACCATAGTGGATCACCATGGGATAATAAGCCGATAAGGTACGAGGGATGACGTTATTGTATTTATTGAAATGATTTATTCGGAAAGAACAATTGAGAAAAAAAATCAATAAACCCTCTGGTGCTCTGTATGGGCATATTTGGTTGGATGAAACCCTCTAACCACTACTTTGAATGAGATAACGCCCAATAATTAATCACCATTGGTGTCTGTTAATTAGGAATGAATAGACATTATTGCATTGGACGATTTAAACACATGACCCAACACTTTAGGCTTTGAATACCGTACGACTTAATGTGAAAATTAAATAATAGTTCGATTCCCTTAAGGTCATGTCCTAAGATATCAGGGGTCATGTCTTTATATAATAGCGACCAACACAATGCCTATTGATTCATAGGAGACGAGACATTCTACACAACATAATGGCTCTTGCGTCTCAGTATGGATGAAACCCCCGGACCATAGTGGCTCACCATGGGATAATAAGCCGATAAGGTACGAGGGATGACGTTGTTGTATCTCTTTGAATGATTTATTCGGATAGAACAATTGAGACAAGCGATCAATAAACCCTCCGACTCTCTGTATCATGGGCATATTTGGTTGGATGAAACCCTCTAACCACTACTTTCAATGAGATAACGTCTAATATTCACCATTGGTGTCTCTTAATTAGGAATAGACATTGTATTAGTCGATTTAAGCACATGACCCAACACTTTAGGCTTAGAATACCGTACGACCTAATGTGGAAATAAAATTATAGGTAGATTTCCTTAGGTAACGTCCTAAGATATCATGGGTCATATCTTTAAATATTAGCGACCAACACAATGACTATTGATTCATAGGAGACAAGACATTCTACACAACACAATGGCTCTTGCGTCTCATTATGGATGAAACACCCTTATTGGCTCACCATGGGATAATAAGCCGATAAGGTACGAGGGATGACGTTGTTGTATTTATTGGAATGATTTCTTCGATAAACGATCAATAAACCCTCCGACGCTCTGTATCTTGGGCATATTTGGTTGGATGAAACCCTCTAACCACTACTTTGTTAAAGATAACGTCCAATAATCACCATTGATGTCTCTTAATTAGGAATGAATAGACATTATTGCATTGGTCGATTTAAGCACATGACTCGACACTTTAGGCTTAGAATACCGTACGACTTAATGTGGAAATCACATAATAGTTTGATTCCCTTAGGGTCATGTCCTAAGATATCATGTGTCATGTCTTTAAATAATAGCAACCAACACAATGACTATTGATTCATAGGAGACAAGATATTCTACACAACATAATGGCTATTGCGTCTCAGTATGGATGAAACCTCCGGACCATAGTGGCTCACCATGGGATAAAAAGCCGATAAGGTACGAGCAATCTTGTGTTTGGTCATGTCCTATGCCTGACATGCTTAGGACGTGGCCTAGATAAGTGTCCTAAGCAGTGGGCGTTCGTTCATGGGAGGGAACACCGATGGCGATTCTATGACATTATTTCACTCAGTAGTAGTGGTTAATTGTTGTGGCTACCTCTCCCCCAAGTTGTCCCATCCCGAGCAAGTCATCGAGGTTCATGTACACATAGAAGGTAGAACGGTAGCCCCACTATCTATATTATCAATGCTACTATATATATACATAAAACTTTTCCATGTTATCAACTATTGACGCCGCTTTAAGAATATATATATATACTAGTACGATATTGGTTCGAGAGGCGCTATGTTTCGATGCAAGTGTATATGCATTCTCGGTATTGGTGCGAGGGGGTAATTGGTTTCTTCACGGCTTAGGATGTCTAATGAAAGGCTACGACAAGAGTAAGAGAGGTGATCATAGGTACACGGGCGAGGTAGGGGAGGGGTGGGGGGGGGGTCTGATACATTGGTTGGGTGTTTTCGAGCAATCTTGTGTTTGGTCATGTCCTAAGCCTGACATGCTTAGGACGTGGCCTAGATAAGTGTCCTAAGCAATGGGCGTTCGTTCATGGGAGGGAACACTGATGGCGACTCTATGACATTATTTTAATTGTTGTGGCTACCTCTCCCCCAAGTTGTCCCATCGCGAGCAAGCCACCGAGGTTCATATATATATACTAGTACGATATTGGTTCGAGAGACTGCTATGTTCTGATGCAAGTGTATCTGCATCCTCGGTATTGGTGCGAGGGGTTAATTGGTTTCTTCACGGCTTAGGATGTCTAATGAAAGGCTACGACAAGAGTAAGAGAGGTGATCATAGGTACACGGGCGAGGTAGGGGAGGGGATGGGAGGGGGGTCTGATACATTGGTTGGGTGTTTTCGAGCAATCTTGTGTTTGGTCATGTCCTAAGCCTGACATGCTTAGGACGTGGCCTAGATAAGTGTCCTAAGCAATGGGCGTTCGTTCATGGGAGGGAACACCGATGGCGACTCTCTGACATTATTTTAATTGTTGTGGCTACCTCTCCCCCAAGTTGTCCCATCCCGAGCAAGCCACCGAGGTTCATATATATATACTAGTACGATATTGGTTCGAGAGACTGCTATGTTTTGATGCAAGTGTATATGCATCCTCAGTATTGGTGCGAGAGGTTAATTGGTTTCTTCACGGCTTAGGTTCCCTAAAAGTGTATGCCCATAACAAAATTACAAAAAGGGACTGATGGTCTTCAAAGGATTCGATCCCGCGCCGCATAGATGCAAGTGAGTTTCATATGAGGACTAGTGACCACGGAGACGGGGGTATCAGCACGTCAATTGTATCTCCCCAATTGTTTATGTATTATGGTTCGGAAAAGAAAGACAAAAATAAGATACGCGTGTGTTTATATTTGCTGATAGGAAAACCGTTTTGACACAAAATAAATGTATAACTTAGAATGTAGGGTAGCTAAAATACGCTTTCTAATTTCTACAATGAAATAAATATTAGTGTTTATTAAATGACCCCATTTTACACATGATAACCTTAATTATTTGTTATTATCTCCACTAAACCTACTATTTGATTTCCACGTTATCTCATTCAAAGTAGTGGTTAGATGGTTTCATCCAACCAAATATGCCCAAGATACAGAGCGTCAGAAGGTTTATTGATCGATCGTTTGTCTCAATTGTTCTCTCCTAATAAACCATTCCAAGAAATACAATAACGTCATCCCTCGAACCTTATCGGCTTATTATCCACATTAAGTCGGAGGGTTTATTGATCGATCGTTTGTCTCAATCTACCTATTATTTGATTTCCACATTAAGTCGTACCATGTTATATGCCTAAAGTGTTGTGTCATGTGCTTAAATCTACCAATGCAATAATGTCGTGTATTCATTCCTAATTAAGAGACACCAATGGTGATGATTGGACGTTATCTCATTCAAAGTAGTGGTTAGAGGGTTTCATCCAACCAAATATGCCTAATATACAGAGCGTCGGAGAGTTTATTGATCGATCGTTTGTCTCAATTGTTCTCTCCGAATAAACCATTCCAAGAAATACAATAACGTCATCCCTCGTACCTTATCGGCTTATTATCCCATGGTGAGCCACTATGGTTCGGGGGTTTGTGTAGAATGTCTTGTCTCCTATATATGAATCAATAGTCATTGTGTTAATTGGTCGCTATAGTATTTAAAAACATGACCCTAAGGAAATCTACCTATTATTTGATTTCCACATTAAGTCGTACGGTGTTCTAAGCCTAAAGTGTTGGGTCATGTGCTTAAATCGACCAATGCAATAATGTCGTGTATTCATTCCTAATTAAAAGACATCAATGGTGATGATTGGACGTTATCTCATTCAAAGTACGTAGTGGTTAGAGGGTTTCATCCAACCAAATATGCCCAAGATATATACAGAGCGTCGGAGGGTTTATTGATCGATCGTTTGTCTCAATTTTTCTCTCCGAATAAATCATTCCAAGAAATACAATAACGTCATCCATCGGACCTTATCGACTTATTATCCCATGGTGAGCCACTATGGTCAGGGGGTTTCATCCATACCGATACGCAAGAGCTATTGTCTTGTGTAGAATGTCTTGTCTCCTATATATGAATCAATAGTCATTGTGTTGGTCGCTATTATTTAAAGACATGACCCTAAGGAAATCTACCTATTGTTTGATTTCCACAATACTAAGAAGCGTTAGGATGATTATTCAATGGTTACAACAAGAGTAACCGAGTTCATGATGTAGTACAACAATATTGTATTGGAGTATATGACAAGCGCGTCTCGCGGGACCATTTGGTGTCAGAGATTGGTTGTGTGCTCGAATCACCGATGCTTGTCTTAAATGGCTAAAGCTGGGTCGTGTCCTAAATGACTACTAAAGCTGGGTCGGGTCCTAAATGGCTAAAGCTGGGTCGTGTCCTAAATGGCTAAAGCTGGGTCGTTTCTTAAATGGCTTTCCTAGAAAATCGAGTAAATCGGCCAACGCAAAATATTTGGGTCGTGACCTAAAATATATGGCATGACATGAAGGTTGGGGCATGCCCTAATTACTAAAATTCTGGGTATGTCCTAGAAATCGACCAAGTGCTCAAGGTTGGGTCTTCACCTAAAATATATGGCAGGACATAAAGTTTGGGGTCATGTCCTGATTTTTTTCTTTCTTATTCTGTAGGAGAAATCTGATATCAGTTTGTCGCCGATAACATATCTCGATCTACAATCTAAAATTTCTGGTGCAAAAATCCTAGTCGAGGTGGAGGTCAGCGTTGCCGGCGCAAGGGTTTGATTCCGGGCATATAGGGATACGGGAAGGGAATGGCAGACTACAAAACGACGCAGAGAAAACTACTTCCACGAATATCAGTCATCGTCGTCGGCCTAGCATCAGTCATCGTCGCCGGCCTAGCATCATTCATCGATGCCGACACAAAGCTAAGAGATTCTTTCCATGGGGGATAGGAGAATTCACAATTGTGAAAGAGGAACCGCAGGAAGTCGAAGGAAGAAGAGAGAGAAAATACTCCCAAAAGTTTAAAAAAAAAATTCCAGAAAAATAATTTTTCGGAATTATTTTTTATTTCGGAAATTTTTTTGGTATTTTTTTTTTATTATTTTTGGTATTTTTTGGTATTTTCATAAATTAATTTAAGGTATTTTCATAAATATTAGAAATATTTTTGAGGAAAAGAAAATACAAGTGGGCCATGTTGAATGTGTGGCTCATATTCATTCTGATCCCACATTTTCAGTGATCATATTTTCAATATGATCACCTTAGAATTTTCGCAATAACCCTGTGTCGTCAAATGTGAAGAGTCATTTGATGCGTCGGCCGTGACAACTGACAGCACATGTAAAGTAAAAAGGCCACTTGAGAGTAGTTAAGCACATGAAAAGTAAAAAGGACCGTGACTTTACGTTTGTAATCTAATTTGTTACTTAACTAGATGAACAGAATCACATTTGGGCCCCTTGAGAGTCAGGACCCTGGGCGGTGGCCCCTCTTGCCAGCCCCCAGGGCCGGGCCTGAGGGAGAGCGCCACGTGATACCGTTTCTTGTTTAGGCACGCCTTTTAATATATTAGTATAGATAGATAAGACTCCCATTATGAAGTATATTGACTTTACCATAACCCTCGCTGAGGTTGTATGGGGGCTGTCCAAGTTCCCTACCGGTCCGGTTTAATTTGTTGTTGACCGTCATGGTCCATTTAGTCAAGGAACTCCCGTTGACTGGAAATGAGTCAAGCTTGATACCGGCATCCGTGCTATGCCGGCCACATTCAGATACCTAATCGGTGTTAATCACTTGGGCCGTTGCCAAATGGGCCTGGGTTGATCCAACACTTGTTCGATGCGCCTATGGGCCTAAAGATAAGTATCAAAAGAGGATAGAAAAGTATCCAACCAATAGGAGCAGTGTCCCATCTCGCTTAGGACACTGTCGGCTCCTATAAATACCCCATGATCTGAGTCATAAGGTACGCTCACATATACTAATATACTCTACTAGAGATATACCAGTTTTACCTTTTACTGACTTAGGCATCGGAGGGGCGTTCCTCGGATCAACCCCCGAGGTTAGCTTACGTGTTCTATCTTGCAGGACATTAAACCGGCTCATTGTGCTAAAGCGATACCGGTTCACTCCCAAGCATTTATTCCATACCGGAACAGAGGTTTTTTTCGAAGAATCCGAAAAAACTTTCTTCCTTTTTAACAGTATCTAGAATATTTGATGGACATTGAAAGAATTATCAACCAATAAGCTTCCTGCCGCAAAAGCATTTTGCTATTATTACCTTATAGGTCGAATTACAAAGGCTACATTCTCCCAGTTCAGGACCGTTACCTGAATTGTTAGAGCAACTCCAATGGTGCAAAAGAAGGACTTGCTAGCAATTTTGCAAAATACTTAGCTAGTTGCTTAACCATTGGAGCACAAAATTGAGTTTTGCTTTGCTAAGCAAATTGGCTCTATAGAGCAAATTGGCTTAGCCAAAATGTTGGGTCCTACACAACAAATAGCTTTTCAATAAGTGATAATTTATATATATATAAAAAAGGAAAAGGTGATTGTGGGACCTACCTAAGCAACAAAATAGTTTAGCTAAACCACTAAAGGGAAGTTGGCTAAAGATAGAATTAGCTGAGGAAAATGATGTGGCATCTTTAGCCAAGTATCATTTTAGCTAACCATTGAAGTTGCTCTTATATGGATTGATAACTATGCTAAAAGTGCCTAAAACTGCTCACTATTAAGAACCTTTATAGGACACGATGGATCATGGTTTTTCTGTGTCCTTGTGAAGTGTGAACCACCTTCTTCACCTGTTTCCACTTTCCACGCACATACTCCCTCCGTTTAGTGAAACATTGTTAGTGATACTGATGAAGGGAGTAGTAACTAGAGATACAATAGATCATAGACGTATGTAAACAACTTTATAAGTTTTAGGAGTTACTCCTATTGTCAATTGGTTTTAGGATGGAACTTCATTTGAACTTGTTATTTTATTCAAAATCTCCTCCATTAACGGGTGTGATCCAGACCCATTTAACTTTCAACTAAATTTAGGGTGCGTTCTCTTCACCTTAATAAATTAAGTTTCAGGTCCAATCGGTTCAGTTCAGATAAGTTTCAATCAGGTCCAATCAGGGCAATAAGTTCCAATCAGGTCCAATAAGTTCCAATCAGGTCCAATCAGGTCTAATCAGGTCCAATAAGTTCCAATAAGGTCCAAATAGTCAATGATCAATAAATTTTAATTAAAGTACCACTATGATTATTATATAGTATTATATTTGTAATATTGTCTATTATTTTATTATTCATATTACTATTAGCTGATTATGTTATTATTAAATTTTTTAATTAAAGTACCCCTATGATTATATAGTATTATATTTGCATTATTATCTATTATTTTATTATTCATATTACTATTAGCTGATTATGTTATTTTAAAAAAATATTATAATCATGGTCAAATAAGGTTAACAATAATAATCATCATAATTATAATATTTTGCAATTCGTCTTTAAATAACTAGAGCTAACATGTTTTCGTTACTAATAACAATGAAAGATATAATTGTTATTAATTGATTTCCTTCTAGTGCTTTATGAAATCAAAGCAAGACTATTAGGTATGTTAGTGGTGAAAGTTGTGTATAGGCAAGCATATAAATAGTAATTTTTTTGTTAAAATGTTAATCATAAGAGATAATTAATAATTACAATTTTTTTGAAGGATAAATTTTAATAATTATTATGTCATAATAAATTTTGAGAGATAGTATTTATGTTAGGCGTAATATTTATTTTATTACTCATCAAATTTTTTGTTAAATAAGGTCAAATAAGTTCCAATCAGGTCTAATAAGGTCTAATAAGTTCCAATCAGGTTCAAGCAGGTCTAATAAGTTTCAATCATGTCAATAAGTTTCAATCAGGTCCAATAAGTTTCAATCAGGTCCAATAAGTTCCAATCAGGTTCAATCAGGTCCAAAAAGCAGATAGAAATATCCAACTAGAACGGACAGAGTATAATATTGTCAATTTTTGCTCTACTGTTATAATAACCTCAACAAAGTTAATCATTAGCTTGCTCAAGAGTGAATTTCTCAGGTCAATCTAGTGATTAGCATGCTCCTGAAAACCTCAAATATCTCTATATCACGGTTGGCTTAGAGATAATAGGCCCTAATGCAACCAATATACTTCATCCGTTTCATATTACTTGGAGCGTTTCTCTGGGCACACTTGCCGACATATAATTTTAATCATTAATGTATCTAATTCCTTATAAGTAAAAATTTTAAAAAGTTGAAATTTTAAAACTATATTTCGAGATGAATCTAACAAGATCCCACATGACTATATTTCTCCGGTCAAAACGTTTCAAGTATTTTGAAAGGCCATAATTTATAGTCACAACTCCATCTTTTAAAAGGGGCCTCAGAGGTAGCCCCTACTGCACACCCCTAAGAACCCAATAGAGATTATTTATCCCATATTCTGTCTTATCTAGTGTCCGAGTTAATTCTCATTTTACTACTTTACCCACTTAATTAAGGTAGTTTATTTTAGATAAATGAGGTATCGAAATTAAATTAGAATGGAACAGAAGATGATCATACATTATTAAATGAAAGACATGATCTCTAACCCCCCAGAACCATCTCTACTTAGTAACTACATTTCTAAGTTGATTTCTTTCCTCTAAGTTGAGGAATTTTCTGGATTAAACATATACAATGGTTAAATATGACGTTTGTTTTTTCTTTTAGCAGCATGCTGGAGTAGCAAACAGTGACATGGCAAAGCTAGCAAGTGAAGTACCATCCAAGATTATCCTTTAGCTGTAGGAGTTCTTGCGAGATAAAGGGGGTCATAATGAGGGGAGTAACAGTTAAAAGTAATCAAATAAAGGGGGTCCGATTAACTTTTGAGGCCATCAACTGTCGGCTCAAATATGAATTTATCATTTATTGTTTGTGCAAGCCTAACAAGTCCAATAACAGAGTGGCCCCGAAAACACGTCTTAGCCTCTTAGGTGTTTAGTTTTGTTCATGGACTCATGGTGAAATAATGTAGGCAAAATGAGAAGAATGGTAATTATCCTGATCTGGTGAATCGGCTTCACTGCTTATTTGATGTCTGTTGTTGCTCGCTTTATCGGGTGGATTAGCCGAGTGAATGGTCTCTTTAGAGGGCCAGAGGCAGATTTGGCAACAATTTATTGCTTCTTTGCTGCCTAGTTTCCGTATCCTAGTATTTTATTTACTATCATGTTAGATGCATTAATATTACTAGTTTCTTGTTTCTTGTTTCTAGTTAGATTTTAGATCATACCGGAGGATAATTTTTAAAAAAAAATTTGATATGCTAGGATTTCCAACTTTTATATAAAGGGTGGCTGAGATCATTGGTCACAAGATACGACAAAAGATGAGACATTTTTGTTATTTTTTTTGTCAATAGAAATCCTCAAGTAAACTAAGACAAGTTTAGGTAAGAACAAGTAAAAAAAAAAAGTTCCAAACACAGATATTTTCAACCGAAAGTTTCTTTCCACAATCCTAAGGTTTTGGCAAATTTCCAACAAAAAATGCACAAAAAGAAAAGGGAAAAAACTTGTAAGAGAAATATTGAAAAGAAAAGAAAAAGGATAGTGAGTGGACACTGGACAGTTGATATATCCATGGACATTGGACCATGATGGTGAAAGGGCACAATTCCTATTTAAAAAGGTTATTGAAAAAGAAGAGAAAAAGGAGAAAGGGAAAGAAAGTAAATTAAAAAGCCAAAGCACTTATGAATAAGTTATGTGCTTGGGACCCATAACACAATATTTTGAAACCAAATTGTGGCTTACATTTGTTTGCAGCTTGAAAAAATCTCAATCTGTTTTGTAGTTAATGAAAGATCTGGGTCACACACCACACCAGCGCATAAAAAAGATCATTTTTTTGCCTCACAGTTTTTGTAGTCGAATATTCATTATTTTCAGGTTGAATGATAATCTCAAATTTTGGGTTCGAAAGAAGATAAAAAGAAAGGCATAATATGACATTCGGAATTTCATTTTATTAGTTAAAAGACGATACCTTTTAACATTTCTTCTGTCTTATCTAAATAATAATAATTTCCATTTTCGTTTGTTTCACATTCATTGCAACACTTCTAAAAATAATTAATCTACTAATTTATATTCATGTCACTAGTTTTACTCACAAGGTTTTTCACGATTATCATTCCTCTTTTGCCAACCTTTTCTTATTTCTATCAATCGCCAAATATCGGTTTTACTTATGTGGCTTATAACAAGGAACTTAATAGCAAGATTTGGGCGAGATCGTTTACATCAGTATCTTACATAACTGTAAAAGTTATGTGATACAATAGTAAGAAGCGATAATTTTATATATATAAATTGTAGTATTACCTAACAACTTCCAAATTGAAGATAAAATTATTTAAAAGTTGTAATAGAGTCATACTAAAACGCAAATAAACAACCTTTTTTTTATTATTAATAAATGTGAGTTAGTTGACAAGTACGCCTATTATTTATGTTCTTCTCACTTCTTATTCAATTGTATTATATTATTATTTTTTCGTTTACCTTTTCTCTTACAAAAATTTTCCATGCAATTCTAATAAATTACTAACCCATCTTTTTGCACAAAAGGTATTTAAAGAATTTGTTCTCTATAAATCAAGAGAAGCGAAGATTTGAGACTACACTCCAGATAAGATAAATTCCCTCTAAGATGAATCTTTGGTGATTAAACTATGATCATGAAAAATATAGTATCCAAAATTATTTGGGACCCATATTTATTTCTAATTCTAAATTTTTTGCACCATTAGATTTTCATCATCATAATTCATAGTGGTATTTACCACCTAAGAATTATCCAAGTTACCAAAACATCACTCCTCTTTTTCTATCTTTATTTTTACTAAGGAATTTTTTGGTCAAATGTAGGAAGTAGTATTTCCTAGGAAATTCTTTTTCCTTAAAGTTCTACTAATTCCTAAAAGTGTCAAAATTTGTTTGGTTTCCCATCTTATGCACTTCATACATTTTTGCCAACAAACAATCTTAAATTATTCTGCTTCCTATAAAGCTCCGAGAAATGATAAAGCGATAATTGGTAGCGGTCATTGTGCCCGCTAACACAAAAACTATGTAGCCATATAAAGTGTTCATGTTTTGCAATATCGTGTTTGTGTAGATAACATATATTACTCCCTTTGTTTTTTTTATCCTTCTCACTTTCATGTGCGCGTCTCTCAGTTCACCTCTTTGAACTTAAATATCTTACATTGTATATTAGCAAAAATTAAACGATTGAATATTAAAAAAGTACTAA
Organism: Beta corolliflora; assembly: GCA_947648045.1. Lineage (NCBI taxonomy): Eukaryota > Viridiplantae > Streptophyta > Magnoliopsida > Caryophyllales > Amaranthaceae > Beta > Beta corolliflora. Next base: position 516,880 of record CANSZD010001412.1, read on the forward strand.
TTGAGACGAATCAAACAAGACCCCACATGACTATATTTTTTTTATAAATTGAGAAAAAATGAGAAGATTCTCTTCAAGCATGAATAGTATCAAGATTCTAAGTGATAAAGATAAAAAAAAAAAGAGGGAGTATTTACCAAAAGTGAGAGAAATATTTGCCAATTTACAAACACTTTGTCAAAACAACAAAATAAGATAGAAATCTTTACCAAAAGTGAGAGAATTGTCTACCTTGTTATCAACAAACACGTATGAGTTATGACGGGTGCATTCTTTTCACCTGAAAAAACCTAAAATTATCTGAACTGAACCTATTAGACCTGATTGACCCTTATTGAAACTTATTTTTTAGTGTTGCGTTAGACCTGATCAAACCTAATCAGACCTAATCTAAACTTAGTGGACCTGAAACTTATTTTTTAAGGTGAACAGAACACACCCTACATATTTTGGTATTAGCGGAAAGAATATCTTTTTATGTGAACTAAACAATAAATGAGAAAGTATGTACAGCAATACAGCATAGCAGGGACCATGTTTTGTCATTTATCCAGCAAAACCCTGCAAAAAGGTCTTATAAGTAGGCATCCCATTTCATTTGGCAGCTTCCGACAGACTGTTCAACATCTTTCTTAGTACTTCTTGCTACTCTTATTGGCTACTTAAATCTCTCTAGATATTCACTAAATTTTCTTCTTTTTCAGGCAACATTATCTTTTATGGATAACAGTTTTGTCCATCTAATATCCAAGATTACCAAATGAACATCCTAAATGGCAAACTAGTTGATAAAAAAATTCACTTAATATTGTAATATCGATATAAATTGATAGACCGAATTGTGACATACTCCCTCTGTTATTTTTTATCTTTCTCACTTGGAATCTTGACACTATTCATACTTAGAGAGAATCTTCTAAATTTTTCTCGATTTATAATTAAAAAAATATAGTCATGTGGGGTCTTGTTTGATTCGTCTCAAATTAGTACTTTATTAATATTCAATCGTTATAATTTTTACTAATATATAATGAAAGATATTTAAGTTTTAAGAGGTACATTGAGAGACGCGCACAAGAAAGTGAAAAGGATAAAAAAAACAGAGGGAGTACTAGACTTAGTGCAATTATATAGTAGTATTATTTTTCTTTCCAAAGAAGTATCATCAATTTTGACATAATTTAAGGGGTGTTCTCTTCACCAGAATTCTCCTGATTTATTTGAACTTAACTAAACCTATTGGAATTTATTGAAACTTATTGAAGTTCATTTAATATGGTGTTAAAACTTAATTGAACTTAAAAAAACTTATTAGACCTAAAACTTTTCTTTATTATAAAGTGAAGAGAACGCAACCTTAGTTGAAAATCAGTGGACAAAGCTTGTTCAATTTGGACATTTGTTTGTTGTGGCACTTCAGAAACACTTAAGAAGGAAAAAGGAGTGAAACAAGGGCTTTTTCCATTATTGGATTGAATATATTACAATAAGAGGCCTAAGTATAGCTAAATGTATCTGGCACACCCACTCTATTTATAGCTCAAAACACTTGCAAAAAGAGCTTATGTACAAGATCACAACAAGATAGTTTGAGATAACAAAATACAGCAAAAAAGCCAAAAAAAAAAAACTCTCTGCATAATTCTACAAGATGATGACATGCATCTGGTTGCTGCTTCTGCTCCAACCCTACTCTAATCAGAAAATCTTTCCCTTCTTCCACTTCCCTGATTGGTGATCACTAAAAATAATCTATAATAGGCTCGTCGACAAATATACCAAGCCATAAATACAGGTGAAATTCCCAAAAACTCATCGTTAATTGAGATCCGATTTCAGCTTTAAGCACTCTCTTGGAAGTTCATTGATCTACTTAAAGCTGCAGGGTTAGCCTGTAGTGCAAGAGGAGCATCCATCAAGTGAATTTTCTCCTCACCCTTCTTCGACTGTAAGTTATTGAAGAAACCTCCTCTACTTTGAGAATCACCCTTCTTAATCCCAAGTGTAGTCCATATAGAACTTTTGGCAGCCTCATCTGGGTCATCAATCCTCAAAGTTTTCGGTACCAAGACAGTACGCGTTCCTGAACTTCTTTCATTCTCATTTTGGTTAAGCATTTCTCCGTCCCTGGAATGCTTCCCTAGAGTTGGGGAAGTCGGGTTGGATCCTGGGCTAGGGGAACATGGAGGCATCCAAGGAAAGTTCCAAGGCATCGCGCCATTCCAATAAGGAGGTGGTGGGTAATATGACATAGGGAAAGTAGTAGGGCAAAATGGCTGTACAGGAACTGCCGGGTTCCACATATAAGGCCATTGAAAACAGGGCATTTGGTTAGCGAAGCCATTCAAATTATGCCCTTGTGGGCCTGCCTTTGCGTTCTCATCCATTGAACTCGTTGTCGTGACTGTCGATCCACTTGATCGATCATCCACCTGGTCAATGACATGGAAATCATTCCTAGTAGGGGTGCCATTCAATACTTTCTTATCACCAATGTTAAGCACAGGGGACATAGATTCACAAAGGGGGTTATCAGGTCCAAAGGTTAAAACTGTTCCATTAGTTTTCAGTCCCGGGTGGTGGACCCCATTTGAGACATCTAAACGAGCTGCTTGTAGAGCCTCGGAAACCGTGATGTGGCAGTATCGCGATGCAGAGCTCTTGTTCTTCCGTCTACCTGCACCGACAGGAACATTCCTCATAGTACCACCAGCAGTCCAGTATCTCTGGCAGCTCTTACAAAAATGCCGAGGTTGGTTGACGTTGTAGTTGTTATAGTAACAGAATTTGGTGTCCATGCTGTTGCACCTAGGACACGGGATTATCTTGTCCGGTTTCTTCAACGTTTTCTGCTGCGAATTCTTCGGATCATTTGACTCCTTCTCATCCATCTCTTCAGAATTCTTCTCAGAATCAGGTGATTTTTCATTGTCACTAGTATTTGACATTATTGAAGGATTTGTGGAGTCTTCATCAGGTGGTGGTGCAGAATCATCAGATTGTTCCATCTCCATAGTTTCTTCTGCTAGTTCCTGAAATTCGGGTCATCCTTGGTTTAGTAAAGCATAGACTATAATTCAAGATGATCCAAACTGTCGAATGGAGCTAATCACATAATTATGGTTCTAATTCATATTAGTAACTTTTAAGCCTAAATTTTACTGATATGTGAACAACCCAGAACTAATATTGGGGATTAAGAGGTAATAAATAAATAATAACATCATTTAAATTTAGAAGGAAAATATTTAAAAAGTAGGTGGGAGGAATAAGGATATGTTCTGTGGAAAAAGTAGAAACAGATGACAAATTGACAATGTCAAAGATTCAACCAAACAATTTCAAATCAAAAGAGCTTTCTGGAGTACACTGAAAGATGATCACAAAGCAAGTAATTATGCTGTAAATAAAAAATAAATAAAACAATTATGGATTCTAAGCATAAATTCCATCTTCGACACAGATCATAGATCCTCCAACTAGGCAAAAGTTATCAAATACATAAATTAAATAAACTTGATTAGGTTATACTCCTAGTAACTTCTTACTTTAAATTTAGTAAGATCGTACTAATTATTTATTAAGTACTAAAAAGAATCTTCAGTGCTTGAATTAAAGAAAAAACTTTTTTTTTTGTTTTTTAATTTCTTCATAGAAATTTTAAATGAGCAAATATTACTACTATATAGTAATCATGTTATTCTACACTAATAAATAATTCCAGCTGAAAATACTTCAAAACTTTTTCTCAACTCCTTAGAAGTTTATCAACTAGTTTTTTATCCGAACTTGTAAGGAAAACTATACATATGGCCTCTCAGGTAAAATCAAATATTACAATAGTGGATTATATCTGGAAATAATATCACCATTTATTTAAGCAAGTTACAGAATATTTCAAGTAATGAATTAGTTTCAAAATTAGCCCCAAAAGAAGCTAGTTACTACTGTTAATTATCTAAGTAACTAAGCACATCAACTACTTAGTTTAGAGGAATTTCAATTTGCAAACAAAAATCAAACCCATCTGCTTTGTTAAGATCGACCCACAAATTAAACCACAACTACAAAAAATGGGTTAAAATAATTTTCCCAGATTCATTCATAATCATAATTCATAAAACTAACCACTAAATAAATAACTTCCCTCTATTTCAATAATAAAAGAAAAGGTGCAGGTCAACTAGCTTAGTGCTACCCAAGACCTCGGATCGAATCTTGTCTACATTACTGCGCTTAATTGCTTATTTACCCCCAAAACAAAGAAAAAAAAACTTAGATAATAATGATACCTTATCATCAAGATCAGAATTAGAGGTCTCATTAGAGTCATAACGGGGAAAATCTTCACCATCAACTTCTCCAACAACTGGTATCGTCTTCCCAAACAGCTTAAACGCTGGATCCATCATTTTCATCAACCAAACACGCCCTTATTCTCTCTCCTATATTTCCCGCCTCACAGAAAACACAATTCAAGAAAGTCGTTTCGTTAGTGTTTGCTCGTCGTTTAACAAAGATTTTAGAGAGAGAAAGAAAGAGGAGAGAGAAAGAAAAGGAGAAGAGAAGTGTTGCAAAGTTGGCATTCTCACTTCTCAGGTTTAGGGATTTTGATCCGTTTAAAATCAAGTTGGATGCCATGTCAGCTTATGTGCCATTTCTCAGCCACATGTATTTTTTTCTTTACTTTTTCTATGTTAGTACTTAGTAGTATTATATGATAATATGATATATCTACTTATTTTTTGGTATTGTTTTTTTTCTATTATATAAAAATCTTTTTGAAGCATTAAATTTTTAGTCCCATTGAGGTAGACGTGGCACCGCCTAACTGGGCCCATGAAAGATGAAATTGGCCTTTTTGGTTTCATATCTTTTAAAATGCTCTTTTTCTTTTGTTTTTTAATAGTAATGTTTTACTTACATGATTGAATATTATTTTTATTTTTTATAATTTTCGTTTAAGTGGTTTTTGGATTGGTTGGAAGGTCACTAGGAGGTGAGTCGTGTATGTGTGAAATAAAGGCATGGTCAACATAGGGCGTAGTACGCAATCATAAGTTGGAAAATAGCTAATTTATTGTACACACACTTTTTTTTTTGTCTCTGATTGGTTTGATGTATCTTGAAATTGATTATTGACGATTAATTAATCCTATGCTTTGATCTTTTTCAAGGGGATGTTGTGAAAACTACCTCATAAGCTGAAAACTGAAAACAAGCAATCTTGACCATTAATCTAATAAATTCTAATCTCGGTGTTTCATTTTGGACACATCTAATCTTTCCTATCTAACGTTTCTCATCTGTCCTTTTCATTTCTCATCTTGCTGCACTTTCTCTCTCCTTTTTCCACATATTTAGAGATTTTCACAAGATTTATGCAAAATTCATCAACTTGTCATGCTTCGATCTCCAAGTCTGAATTGTAAAAGTTCTTCTTAGTTCGCATCATGGTGTGTTGATAAACTCGATTCATATCCTTCTATGATTCCAAATTTCGGTTTAATTTCTTCATTTTTCACATTTGTAAATCTTTAATTTCAACTCAAATTTTCTCTAGTTGAGTTTTTCCCCCAATTTTCTAGGGTTTTACGTTAAATTTTTTTTGTGATTTTCTTTCATGTTCATCTGCAAATTTTTGTGCGATTCTTCTTGATTGTAACATATTTTTCTATTTTTTAGTTTTAATTCTTATAATATGTAGATCTATATCAGGTTGTTCGAAATTTTATTGTAAACCTTTTGTTAGATCTAGAAGAGAAAATTTCGTATGTTCACATGAATTTTTCCAAGATTTACTAAATTTTCATCAAATATTTTTCGAAGAAGCTAAGCATTTGTTTTCTGTTTTCTTATCATGAATTGGGAAGATAACATTCAGAAAGCTACCTGTGAGGAAATTGAATGTTGATTAAGCGATTTCAAGGTTCATTTTGCTCATTTTAAGTAGTTTCTACTGATTTTTAGCGATAATGTCTCAAAATGAGCAAAAGCTTAAATGAGCAAACAATATAAAATGACCAAAAACATCGTCAAATGAGCAAAAACATAAAATGAACAAATATTTCATAAAATTAGAAATAGTTTTTTAGAATGAGCAATAACATAAAATGAGCAAAAAACATAAAACGAACAAAAATTTCGTAAAATGAGCGAAAATTTCTTAAAATGAGCAAAATTGTAAAATGCGTAAAAATTAGTAAAATGAGCAAAAATTTGTTAAATGAGCAAAAAATTGTAAAATGAGCAAAAATTGGTAAAATGAGCAAGAAATTTGTAAAATGAGCAAAAATTGGTAAAATGAGCAAAAAAATTGTAAAATGAGCAAGTTTTTAGTTTTCACCTTAACATTGGTTTTCAGCGGATCCTATATATATATATATATATATATATATATATATATATATATATATATATATATATATATATATATATATATATATATATATATATATTATATATATATGAGTTCATATGAACGCGTACTTTACGTGAGAAATGAGAATGGATTTTTCACGCTATAACTCTAATGAAAAGTGATGTACTGAATGAAAAAGTGATGTAACTCTAAAAAAGAATATTAGAAAAAAATTCAAAAAAAATTTTTTTTTTTTTTTGTGCTCAAAATATTTTCGGAGGTATAAGCTCCAATGAACAAGTGTTGTAACTCTAATCCAATCGTGTGGTTGAGATTCATTCTCATTTTAAATGTAAGGAACGTTCTCATGTGATCTTATATATATATATATATATATATATATATATATATATATATATATATATATATATATATATATTACCTAACACTGTTTTAGTATTGAGTAGCACGTTAGGGTAGAGGGAGAAATCCATGGAATAGCTCTTATATAACCAATCTGCTTTGGCTACGACTAGGCAAAGTTAGATACTATTGTCAACCGCCATCCGCGGCCATATAGCTATATGAAGCTAGGGGGTTCTAATTAGGGGTGTGAGTGGATTGCAAAAAGTCAGAGTATAATTCGATCAGGTTCAAACTTGTCGGGTGGTGGACTGAAAAATGTTTAGACTCGACTCGATCTCATATTTTCGAGTCCAAATATTTTCGGACTGGATTTGGACTCACTCGTTTGGAGTCCAATCCAGTTCAAAAAATATCTTAGCATATATATATATATATATATATATATATATATATATATATATATATATATATATATATATATATATATATATATATATATATTTTTTTCACCAAATACCCCGACAAATCACGAAATTCGCCATATACACTCAATGTTTTAGATATTCACCATATACCTCTGAGCTTTCAAAAATGTGCACCATCTACCCTTTTTCTAACGGACGTTAAGTCGCCGTTATCTTTATTTACGATATTGCCATTATTAACCCCTAACCCTAAAATCTAAACCCTAATCCCTAGAATCTAATCTAAACCCTAACCCTAAAATCTAAACCCTAACCCCACCCCTCCCCCCCTTCACCTGCCCCCCACCCCCCCCCCTCCCCTCCATCGCCGCAGCCCCACCCCCCACCCCTTCCCCTCCCCTCCATCTCCGCATCCCCCACCCCCCCCCCTCCCACCCAGCCCCCTCCCCCTTCCCCTCTGCCGCAACCCCCACCGCTCCCCCTGCCGGCCCTAGCCCCCCACCCGTAAAAAACCAACCCCCATGATCCACCCACCTTCTCCCCCGACTAACGACCCGCTTACCGAACCCGAATACACTTTACCCGATCCCACCTCGAAATCCCCGACGAATGTCCGGCCCACATCTTCCGGTCTATCTCCACCGGCGACAGTAAACGCCGGCTCCGCGCCGAGGGTCGGCTCGACTCACTTGTCTTCTCTCTTCTTCCGATTCGACTCGGTCCACGAAACTCGTTTTCTCTCTTCTTCTCACACTCCCAACGTCTCACATGGAACACGGATCTTGGGAATTCGTTGAACGTAAACGGTGGGGGCTGGGAATTCGAAGGGGAGGGGTGGGGGGTGGGGAATTCGAAGGGGAGGGGGTGGGGGATGGGGAAATCGACGGGGGAGGGGGTGGGGAGGGGCTGCGGCGGTGGAGTGGAGGGGAGGGGAAGGGGGTGGGGGGGGTCATGGTGGAGGGTTTAGGGTTAGAATTAGGGTTAGAGTTAGGGTTTAGGGTATTAGGATTTTAGGGTTAGGGGTTAATAGTGGCAATATCGTAAATAAAGCTAACAACCGACCTAACGTCCGTTAGAAAAAGGGTATATGGTGCACAGTTTGAAAACTCGGGGTATATGGTGAATATCTCAAACATTGAGGGTATATGGTGAATTTCGTGATTTGTCGGGGGTATTTGGTGAAAAAAACAGTATATATATATATATGTGTGTATATATACACACACACACACACACACACACACACACACACACACACACACACACACACACATACACACACACACACACACACACAAAAATAAAAAAAATAAATATAAATATATATATATATATATATATATATATATATATATATATATATATATATATATACATAAACATGTAATGTATATCTAAAAAAATTATTTAACATTTTTGTTGAAATTTTGGACTTTTTAACATTCCCGCTCTAAATTCCTTTACCAGGCGCCAGAATTTTCACTTACCCTCCAAAAGTCCAAAGTGAGAATTGAAAACTGAAAAGGCAAAAGGTACTTTAATCCTTTTGGGTTTTGGCGCCTTTTGTGTTTTGCAATTTGCATGTTATAAGACTTTAAAGATGTATGTAACTTACTTTGTGGAATGGATGTAATGAGTCCAATTTTGCACATTTCAACGATTTAATCATGAGAAAACATTGTGAACCTAAATAAGGAAAAAAAATTAGTATATTATATAATAATCGGACTAGACTGGGTTCCAACTTAAGAAAAAAATTTGGACTGGACTGGACAAGACTAAACTCAAAAAAAGTTTGGATCGGATTTGGACTCAATTTCTATAGTCCAAAAAACTTTGGACTGAATTTAGTTTTAGCAAAGTCCAATTCAGTCCAATCTACTTACACCCATTGTTCCGATCCTGATTACTATAGTGATTGTAGATTTGTGGGAGTGGATTTGTTGGGTTGTTTTCTGGATGACAATTCTTATCTCATGGGCGAATCTATGTAGCTCTCATGGGGAGCAACTGCATCCCCATATTCTAAATTTTTGATCAAGTGAGGATGCTAAACAGTTGGAGATCATATATTGGTGGACACTTGTTGATTATTGAAGGAGGCAAAAAAAAACATTGAAAATCTTCAAATAGCCATGTTTTCGAAATATTAAGCAAAAAAATAAAATAAAAGTACCAACAAGTTTATTTTTAGATCTTTAAAAAGAGACCCATTTTAATATACTTTTGAAACACTTCATTTTCTATGAATATAGAGGTCAACTTTTTTTTTTCATTAATTGTGATAATAAGTTAAAGTTTATTTTGCACCCTCATTTTGAATTACAAACATACCCCACAACAAATGAAAACCAATTTTTTTTTATAGTTTTTTTCTAGAGAGAGAGGCCCTGCCTTCTCTCTAGAAAACCCTAACCCTAGAATTTCCCCCAATTCAATTTCTCAAGTCTTTTTGCATCTTAGAATCTTCCTTCAGTCTTGTAATTTGTGACTTCAGTTCTCAAATCAGTCCCTATCTTCAGCCGGTTCTCTTCTCTTCATCAAAGTCGTCGTCTTCGTCTTCGCGTCTTCGCGTCTTCCAAGACGATGGTGGATGATGATCCAGGAAGCTACTCCAAGAAAAATGGTTGGGTTTAACACCGCTAGCGCTCGTCACGGGGGCCGGTTTCGCTGGTCTGGTTCGTTAGCCTTTGTTCTCGACGGAGGTTCACTGGCTGTTCCCGGTGGAGGTTCGCCAGTGCTCGGTGGCTACTCCGGTGAAGGTGACTCGGCTGTGGTGTTAGTGGTGCTTTGCTTGTCCGCATCAGATTTTTTTTATGAGTTTTTTTTACTTGTTCTTGTTTCTGGGTTCTATTTCTTTTTCTTGTTTTTTTAGTTATTGTTGTTTAGTTGGTTAGTTTTGTGGTTGATCTGATGGCCTCAAGTTATTGTGCTTCTCTCGTGAAGTTGTGGGAGCTTATTCATTTTCGGTGATGTTCGTCTTGCCCCCCGCGAAGGGTTCGACGTCGATTTGGGCCTGGGGTGATGGCATGAGGCCGTGGCGGAACATGTGCTCGAGTTCCTTAGTGCTCCTTTTTTCTTCGTTTTCTCTGTACTTGATGCTTATTGTAACCGCCCTTTGGGGTGTTTTAGGGGGTGTCTCTTGTGTAGACACCTCCTAGCTTTCTCTCCTTATCAAAAAAAAAAAAAAATGAAAACCAATTTTTTCTCCACATAGGCCCACAGCTAATGGGTATTTACAATTTAAAAAAATTAAAAAAAAATCCACATGGCCCACCTTTTGGCACGAAGGTCGAGCAAAATCAATCCTCTAAAAATGGAGGATCCTCTTCCTTCTCTCCTCCATCCTCATTTCATGAGAATCCTTACCACCTCTCCCTTATCCATGGGAAACTCCTAGCTCATAGAGGAGATAGAGTGCCATGAGGATGGTGAATCCTCATGGCTGGGCATGCTCTAATACCCATATATCCCAAAAGTAAAAAAAACTTGGATACTCTACCTTTTTCAATAAAAATAATCAACTTTCTCACCTTCTAATAGAAAAACCTCACTAACTCTTTTCACACCTATATTTTAATAAAATAACATTTCATGACCACGCAACTTATCCTCTTTAGAATACGTGTCAGACCAAGCATTCAGATTATTTTGAAACTAAGTGAGTATATATATACTAGTCTCTTTACTCTTTTAAATTAGTTTTTTGTTACTATTTGCACGCATATAATGGTAAGAGGATAGAGGTAGTGCTATGTGGGGTAAAGTAAGAAAAAGAGAGGTAACTTTGTGCGGGTAAGGAAAAATAGATTTTGGGCCGACTTGATTAATAAATCAAAGATATTAAAGTTGTTGTAAAAGTGAACATTTATTTTATGTAGATATATATAATATGTTTGATAATTTATTAGTTACATTATTCAAAATATAATATTTTACATTTAAAATATTTTGTTCGTTTAATTCAAATTAGAATTTCGGGTCAAAGTGGACAGGTCGGAGTCAACCCTAACCCAAATCTAAAACTTCAGGGTTTATTGGGTTCGAGTCATTCGAGGTCAAAAAATCTTCCGAATCGAGTTGGGTTCTTGGGTCATATAATTCTTGGACAAGTATAGTTACCATCGACGTGCATGCTAGCCGCTACAACCTAAATCGATAACTTTGACGATGGTAGGACTCAGTCCTTTTTCTTTTTCAACGTTCTACTCAATGAAGATCACTATCATTAGTATGGTGATCACAGTCAGCCCCCTGATATAAGGGTTAATTGGATTAGGTCTGCATTAATTTCGTTTACCTTTTGTTATTTATTAGAACAAATCTAACACATATATGATTTTTTTTTTCTAATACATATATGAATGTTTCTTCCAATAGTTAAGCTACGTATAAGTTAGATTAGGTCTGCTGGATTACAAAAAGTAGATGAAATTAATGATGTCTTAATCTATGCAGGTTAGGGCATGATGCTTAGAAAATGTAAGTTTAGGAACACCATGTAGAAGAATGTCCGAGACTTGGGATACGATGTAGAAAATAAAAAACACAAGGATATGATATAGAAAGACCCAATTAAATATATTTGACACCTAAGCATGTAACCTAATTCTGTGAGCAGCCGCCCCAACTGTAAAAAGAGTAAAAGACCCCCCCTTCTTCGATTTTTCTGTTTCTTTTTTCAACAATTGAAACTGACTTTTGATATAAAATGAATGAAAAGGAAGACTCCAAAGACTCAAGCGACCTGGAAAAATATATATCCATCGGAATACACGTGTCCACATTTAATCCAAGTATTTAAGATCTAACTAAGAACAAGTCACAGGCAAATAGATACACCATGTACTGACACGTGTCCCTGTGAAAGATACAGTAAGAATTTGTATAAATTAATAATTCTAATGTTCCACTAAAAAAAAATATATTCTGCAATGTTGAAAAAGTGTCACCATAATCTTTTTCTCATTGGGCGTTAAAAGGGGCATTCGACGTGGCGTAATTAGAAGTTTTACAGAATTTATATCAATATCATAGCTTATAATTCAAGGATCATGAAGGAATTAAGTATATTTTAACAGAACAGTAACTCCAAAGTCTAAAAGTGATCTCCACATCAGCAGTGTAAAGATACCTTTATAATTCACATAATCATATTTTAATGAAAAGATTATGATAAAATTAAGATTGATAATAAGAGATGGCCGCGTGTGTTATTAAAGGCCCAGGCCTTTAAGGGTGAAGCTTTGTGTAGTTGGTGTAAATGAAAAAGGAAAAGTTGATCTTGACATGTTATTTAAGCATTTGCTTTAGGTCAAAATCCCATGAACAGGGTTATTTCAAACTTAGAACCCATGTGAACCAAGTATTGTCATACACTCATACACTTCATACTTGGTAGATTTCAATATGAACAATGATTTAGTTTTGTCATACTAGTGGTCAAGGATGAGCTAGAGCCTGAGAGGTAGGGTAATGTTGGCTGGATTTTGCATCTTATTAGTTCTTGTTCACTGTTGTGGATAGTTAGAGCATGAGCAATGGGGTGGGTTTTGAAGAAAAGAAAGTTTAGGCTTTACTTTGGTTTTCTTATTTGGGGCGATTGGCGCTGAGGTTGGTTGGTCTGGAATCTTTAGACCAACCAAAGATTGGATGGCGTGCATACAAGAACGAATGGTGTGATGCCATGTGTATCAATATTGCTTTATTGTTGCTGTTTTTTTTATTTTGTAGAACATTGTTTTTTTGTTTTGAAGTAAATAAAAAAAATCAGCTTATAATTTTTTTTTAAAAATTACAGTTACAACTATAATTTTTTTATCTATAAATTGAGCCCAAATTTGATATATTTTACCATATTTTTTCCCAACCTACTTTTCTTTCTAATCACTTTCTCCTACCTAAAATTATTAAAATGTATATAAAATTATTAATATATCACTAATTAAAACATGAATACAAATTATCTACTCTATATAAGAATAAAAACATTTTGAATAGGAAAGATAGTATATGATGGAGTATACCAAGAGTGAGAGAGAAATAGAAAAGCCAAGTAGAGACTAAATTGTGAGAAAAAAAAGTTGAGTTGGTGGGAAGTTAGTGGGATGTGAGGTGTAAGAAGGAGGAAAGGAGAGATAATAAAAAAAATACAAAGACCAACAAAAGCCCACCCACCCATTGTACATGCTCTTAGTATGTGCTAAATTAAGAGGGCTTGAGAAATATTATAACTTGGAAATGTCGTAGTTCGAAAAATTTAATAGGATAGACAAAGTTATAAAGTTGTACCTTTCCGTTGTCAATGCTCTTACGCTTTTCTTACTTATTCGTTTCCCATCCACGCACTCACGTTGCCCGGATACAATATACATAGTTCTTAGCTTGTTAAGTTTGAATTGAAAAAAAAAATTAAACATTTTTCTACTTGAGGTGACAATTTAAATTTTATTATATTAAACATTTTTCTACTTGAGGTGACAATTTAAATTTTATTTTATTAAACATTTTTCTACTTGAGGTCATTAAACATTTTTCTACTTGAGGTGACAATTACAATTACATTCTTTAAGAGGAGCTATAATGTGTATTTTGGTGTATTTATGATTTGTATTGTCATTTGTATTGGGTACTAAAGTCTTTCACTTGTATTATGTTGTGATAATTAAGTTTAAAATTATATGTTTAGCTTTTTTTAGTATCATTAGAGCTGGCAAATTTTAGGCAAATGGTGGGGGCCGATTGGATGTTCAAGTGGCCGATTGCCATATTACCAGTTACTACTAGTCTAATACTACTGCTTACTACTTACTTATCAGTAGAAGGAATTAGAGTTGACTCAAGTGGTGAGCTTTCACATCTTACCTAGAGAAGTCTAGGGTTCAATTCCTACCCCAAGCATTTGCTTGGGATTATTAGGGGGGTTGGGATGTATGGTTGTAATGGACCTCTGGGTGGGAGCCCTATGCGAGGACAGTCCAAAGGATTTCTTCTTACCTATTTAAAAATAAAACTTACCGGTAGAATTTCCTTACAAAAAGGATATTTCTTGCAAGGGGTGATCAAACCCTTGTTACAAGTGTGTAAGGAGTCTTATAATCATTAGGCCGACCTTGATTCTCACCTCTACTACTTACTACTTGAAGCTGCTTATACTATTCTTACTATAACTAATACTGCTACTCGTACTCGATTACTACCTCTCTTACTGCTACTAACACTATTCCTACTAGGGGTGTGCACCGGTCCAGGACCAGACCGGGACCGGTGGATCGGAATCTGGAAATTTTTTGGATCGGGATCGGACCGGAAAATTCCGGTCCGGTCTGGACCTGAATTTTTCCGGTCCGGTTATGGACCTGTTGGACCGGAATCTATATTTTATATAAAAAAAATCTTTTTTATTTGATTTAAACATATTTATAAATTAGATACATTAAAATTTAATAATTTTAATAACAATATACATAAGGTAATAAATATTAGGTTTTTAACTTTTTAAATTTCTAACTTTTTTAACCTTTCTAACATATAATTTTTTTTACTAAAAAATCAGAAATAAGGTAATAAATATTAGGTTTTTAACTTTTTAAACTTTTTTAACATATAATTTTTTTTTTACTAAAAAATCAGAAATTTCGATCCACCGGTCCGGATCGGAATTTTCCGGGTTTGGATTGGACCGGACCGGAAACTCGAAATCGGGATTTTCTGTGGACCGAGGACCGGAATCTTCGGTCCGGTCCAAATTCCGGTCCTGTCCAGTCCAGATTACGGTCCGACCCTGGTCTTTGCACAGCCCTAATTCCTACCCCTTCTCCTATATGGGTCATTTACTTTTTGGGTTTACATTGGCTCAAGTTGAGTCAAATTTTGTTCAGGTCAATTGGGTTGGGCAAATTATTATAAAGCATGTTGAAGTTTCGGTTAGGCCTTATAATTTGGTTTACGTCTTGAATTAAGTCAACTACCAATTAGTCAAGTGTCGGTCGATTAAGTTCACTTCAGGTCAAGTCGGGTTGATTTTGAGTCAGGCCAGCTCAGCTTATTTTTGGATCATTCCAAGTTCAACTAATTTTCAGTTCTTGTCAAATATCAAGTGCCTTCGAATTTGGGTTGAGTGAGTTGGACTTTGGCTTTGGCTTAATCTTAAATTAGTCATTTGAAAAAATGCAATATTTATAATACTTTGTTAAAGCGGTTATTGTAAATTGAAAACTTACTTTTGACTTTTAATGATTATAAGTGAACTTATTCTTTAAATATATACCTTCATATGGTCTATCATTGTAAATATAATGAAGGGTCTTCCACAATTACAAGGGTAGATAACAAGTAGTGAACTTGTTCTTTAAATCGAGCATGGTCTATAACAAGTCGGTTGACACTGGATCAAGTTAATGACACGTTGGATAAAAGTGGGCCAAGTCAAAAGCAAGTCAAATTGAAATTGGTTGGACTACAATTAAATCGTGTTACATGCAGTTTGTGGGTTCAGTTCAGGTATCTACTCATTGGGTCACATTAAATATTTGGTTGCTCTCGGGTCGATGTGTCTTGTCCATTGGGGGTTTGGTCGTACTTGGTCGAGTCAAATTCAGATGATCATTTTACGAGTCTAAACAGGTTGAGTCATGCTTGATTTCAAATAGGTTGATTGGGTCTAGTCATATTTTTGACAACTCTAATTAAAGTTACTTATAAACATGTAAAATAGATATTACCATGATAGATCATAGTAAACTAGTAACATCAATAATGTTGACAATACTACAAATGGTTATGGTATGATTCTGAAAGCTTATGGTTGTATTTTTTATATCGCTTGTTGTGTTATCATCATTATTATAAATTTTGGTATGAAATTACCCTTTATATCACTGTGCATTTATTGTTAATATATAGGATCAATGAAAAATTACCCCTCGTCATTAATTAATGAACATATGAGATTATGCCCATGCCGCCATGCGTACCTTTGGATATAAATACTTAATGCAAATGATGGATGATGGACCAATATATTTACAAATCGAAATGTTTATTAAAGCAGCCCAACTATCTTTATACGGTCTGTCCAATTATCAGTAAGCTAGATCCTGTCGCTGAACACAATTTGGTCCAAATGTCTCACGGCCCAAGTACATTCATGCACAAGTACTAATTCAAGGGATATTCATATTGGGGTCGTATTTCAAGTTTCAAAAGAGAGGGAGGGATGACCTGCTTCAAAGCGAAAAAGGCACTTACCCATTTTATTAAATCAATCAAAGTTTGGGGGCATATCTTTTGGGTACCAAATTGGTTTCCATACTGGACTTTTTACATCCAAAGCCCATTTGAACAATAAGCTCACCAAACAGAAGCTTTTTCCAGATTAACAAGTGCTACAATTCACCAATCACATTCTTGCTTCGGTTCCTCCTTGATTTTGTTTTGTTATTTTTTGTTTGCTTTTCTTTGGTGTAAGTATTCACTTCTCCTCTTATAAATACTAGTAGGGTATGCCCGTGCATATGCACGGGTTTGGTACCAAGGACTCTTGGGTCCAATGATATGGCTTCCTATCTCCCATATGAGTGAACAAGGTTCAAATCTTGGTGGAAGTAATTTTCAATGTTGTAGTGGGGGATTGGGGCTTGTTGGGCCTCTTGGTGAGTGACCCTGTGCGAGGGCAGCAGAAATTCTTCTTACTGTGGGGTTCTTGAAAGGGGCCCAAAAAAAAAATTCACGGGTTGGGTAAGGTTGGTATTGTTTTTTAGCCCAAATTGATAAGATTTGTTGCGTTGGTATACTCTACTGACAGTAAGTCATACTCTCAACTTTCATGTTAGCCCAAATTAATAAGATTTGTTGTGTTGGCATTAATATACAGAAGCTAATCAGTCAATTAAAAGTATTACTCTAGCCCAATGTTTATGTGGGCATCTTTCAAAACATAAGTGGCCCATCTACAAAATCACTCACAAGCTCACAAGTCACACCCTTATTTCCTCAATGTGTAAAACCGTTTTTTTTTTCATTTCTCTCTCTTCTCTTCAGCTTCACTTTCTCTCTGTACTCAATTATCTTCTAACGAGATATGAAAACTAATGGTGTTCTACTGAAAAATTCTAATGTTGTTGTCTCTTCGCTCGTAACCATAGTGTGAGATCATCCTTCTCGCTCACACTTTCTTTTTGTGTAATTTTCTCCGCTCGTAACTATGGGCTTCTCTCTAATTCTGTTGTTCAGAAATTCAGAGATACTTAATATGTGAGTTGTAGGAATTAGGATAGTGGATATTCATTATCTGATCTTTTCCTTTTTAAATTTTTGTTGATTACATTTCATTTAGGTGAAAGTAATTATAATTATATATCTTTAATCTATACGTTTTCATTATAAATTAAAGATGAGATTTTTGTTGATCAAATAACTTCTTTGGAAAATAAATCATATGGGTAAGAGTAATTACTCTTTGATGCACTCTCTGTTTCATTATTTATTTATTTTTTAGTGAAAAATACATCGATATTTGCAGAGCTTCAAACCAATTGTTTTGTATCTTATACTCTCAATTTTGTTAGGAAAAATAAAGGGAAGAAAAATCGAAATTCACATAGGTAAAGCAAATTAGAGCAAAATGGAAAAATAGAGGAAGAAAAACTGACCATAAATATAGGTGGATGAAACTCTAAATTCTCAAGAAATGAGAAAGACTATTGGTTTATGAGATAAATGACAAATACAGGTGCCTGAAAAGAAGTGAGGACAAATAGGTGGACCGTGGACCCATCTATTGAGGTGTCCAAAAATTAAGAAGTCCATCTGGAAGACTTTTGGTTTGGGACAAAAGCAAAATAATGTTGGTAAGGGAGTCCAATCCTGAGTAATTTGTTTGGATGGGATAACTCCCTCTTCCTATATTGTTAGGAAAAAAATGTTCCTTCAAACTCTAAAATACACACAATTTTGAAAATTTTAAATTATGGGTTTTGGCTCATTTTTTTGTTCAAAATTTAAAATATGAATTGAACTTCCTTAATTTTTAAACTCACGTATGATTGGTGGGTTATGCCATGGGTTAGACATGGTACATCCGAAACAGGAAAAATAAATATGCTCACCAAGCGCCTTATATGCGAAGATGCCAAGGTATGTCATTTTACGAGGAATGATAAACACCTAATTGTTGGATACATCTAACAAAGTTTGTATATATAACAGATAGTGTTTGAGCGTAAACAAATAGTCTTTGTACTTAAACAAATAGTGTTTTTGCTTCTAAAGAAGCTAAATAAAGGAAAAATAACATAAACACTATGTGTTTATATACAAGCACTAATTATTTACGTACAAATACTATTTATTATATACACAAAATTTATTAGATACATCTTTAGTCATTTATAGGACCTCTCACACACTTACCTAAGAAGAAGATCATACTCTTGACTTAGGCGAGAGAGTATTTCTCAAATACCACCCCAAGTTATCTTTTCACGTGTTTTGTAGATACTTTCACATCGTTCAAACAATCCTACATGTCTTCCTCCTAAAACAATCCTACTTCTGTCTTCCAACCTTCTCGAGGCATTCGCCAGGGGGACCCTTTATCACCATACCTCTTAATTTTATGTATGGACATTCTCTGTAGACAACTGGATTCTGCAACAAAAACTTCAAGATCAGGAATTGGAATTAAACTTGCTCCACATTCTCAGACTATTCCAGGGCTATTTTTTGCTGATGACGGTTTATTATTTTGTAAATGCCAACCTGAATTCTGCCCACCGCCTTAAAAACATTCTAGAAGCGTTATGTCTTAATTAATTCAGGGCAATTAGTAAATTTTCATAAATCGTCAATCATGTTTTCAAAGCACATAACCAATTATAGACAAAGAGCTATTGCTAGTATTTTCAATATGACACCGAAGGCTATTTTGGGAAGATACTTGGGTGTTATTTTCTCAAGCTATAAACTAATGCCTACTGATTTCCATCACTTAGTTCAAAAAGTTGATGACAAAATAAATTCTTGGCACAATCATTTTCTTTCAAAAGCAGAAAAATCAGTGCTTATTCAGAGTCACCTTGAATCATCTCCAGCCTATCTTATGGCCACAACTCAAGTGCCAAAGAAAATATGCTCTACAATTGACAACATCAACCGGAAGTTTTTTTGGCGCTCCTCAACGAACTCTTCAGGGTTGCCTTTAGTGGCGTGGTAAAAAGTTTATCGCCCTAAGAAATATGGTGGCCTGAATTTTCGGAAAATGGCTCGTCTAAATGAAGCATACTTAGCTAAAATGGGTTGGAAAATCCTTTATGACCAACACTCTCTTTGGCCGACCCTTATGCGCCAAAATATCTCCGAAATACATCTTTCCTTGAGTACAACGCGAAACCATATGACTCTCATATTTGGAAGGCCATCCTTCGATCTCGAGAACTTTTAAGAAAATGAGTACGTTGGAAAATTGGATCCGGTACAAATGTTTACTTCTGGAGAGATAACTGGTGTGCCAATCAAAGTATCATTGAACTACTAGATCTCCAAATCCCCTCTATTGCTAATCTAAAGCTCACTGTTAATAATGTTATCCTGCGGTCAAGAGAATGGAATGTTGCGCTCCTAAATGATTTGGTCCCACCACATATTGTCCACATGATCTTGGGAATTCCTATCCCTATCTCTCCCACCCCTGATAGTCCCTGTTGGGGGTTGACTAGTTCTGGTGATTTTTCCGTCAAAACGGCTATCTGGCTAGCTCATGGAATTACACCTTCTACAAGTATTCCTTGGCCATTCAATTGGATATGGAAAATTGACATAGCCCCAAAAATCCAAATCTTTTTATGGCAACGCTTGAAAAATGGTTTTCCACTAAAATCCAATTTAGGACATCGTCAAATCACTAATGATATCCTCTGCGGTATTTGTAAATCTACTAATGAAACTATTGACCATTTATTCTTCTCTTGCCAATCCATTTGCCAATATTGGAAATCACGTTTTATACGATAAAAAATTCGTAATATAGTGCCCCAAGATCTTGCTCAATGCCTTACTTGTCTCCGTTACTATACCCGAAAGCCTTACAATTATTCTGTTATAATCTATGGAGTATTTGGAAGGAGCGTAATTCAATTATCTTTGAAAATAATACGCTCAATTTCAATCGTATTTACTACAGAGCTTGGCATCTGTATTTGGAATGGAATGCTCGAACTATGGTGGATTTTTCGTTTACTATCTCTTCTTTTCCTCCTTGCGGGTCTCATAATTCTGTTATAGTTAGTTGGCAACCTCCTCCCTTTGGTTTTTTCAAGTTAAATTTTGATGGTTCGGTTAATGGCTCTTCAGGTGCTGCTGGTGTGGCCATCCGTGACTCTACTGGCGATCTTGTGGCTGCTCAAATATATCGTTTTGGTCAAACCTTAGCTCTTGTAGCTGAAGCCTGGGGGTTACGAAATGGACTTCTTCTTGCCATCCAGCAACAAATTTAAGATTTATATATTAAAGGAGATAACCAAGTAGTTATAAGAATTTTACAAGGACATTATACTTGCCCTTGGACCATCCAAACACTCATTATATTGAAGATATTCGACATCTGCTTCGTCAATTTAGATTCTACACCATTAAACATATTTTTTCGGGAAGCCAATCGAGTAGCAGATCTCCTATCAAAAAAAGGTCACAATAGCTCTGCTGCCTCGGTTGACATAGATGTCTACACAGATCCTACTCTTCAACAATTTGTTTTACTTGATTCGTTAGGGTTCTCCCTTGGGAGAAGGGTGTCCTAACTTCACTCATGTATCTAAAAAAAAAAAGACACACCGCCTATGGTAATTTCTTCCAACCTAAAAAGCTTACTATCTCATTTGGTACGCATTACATATCGATAGAATGGTAATTACTTTATACTTCCTTTGCTCTACACTGCATGTAAATATGTAATGTTTGACTTTTTAGAGTCTTTAAGACGCAGTTTGTCTTGTGTGGACCTGGTCCACATTAATATTATTGTGGATTAAAATCACCCATATGATATAGTGATCTATATATTTTTTTTTCACATAGTAACCTTTTAAAATTTTAAGTTACACTAATCTATTATTATCTAACATAGTGACAGTTTTTTGGATATAGTAACCACTTCTTACATTAGTTTGCCATAATGAAATTCATTTTATAACATGGTATATCATCTTTTATATCATCCACTTCTTACATGAAGTATGTTATTTTCTATGAAAGTCACACATCAATATCTATGATAAGACTTGTCTATTTCATACTCCATTAATTCAAATATCCATTACCATTCATTAAGGTCATGCTCATATCTTATGGGAATGAATTGTTTTGAAGAAAACACATACTTTACCTACAAAGATACTTAATCAAGGAGCTTTTATTTCAGGAAGGAGTATAATGAGTAATATTCTACTCTGCCAGGACCTTGTCAAAAGATTTAACAGAAGACATAATCAGGAAATGGGAGTAATGATGAAGATAGAATTAAGGAAAACATATGATTTAGTGGAATGGCAATTTATTGAAGATTTATTGAAGGCCTTAAAGTTCCCTCCTCACTTCATTCAATGCATCATGAGTTGTATTACTACTCCTAGATTCACACTACTCATCAATGGGAGTACTGAGGGTTTCTTCCCTGCAAAGAAAGTTTTGAGACAAGGGGACCCCATGTCACCCTTGCTCTTTGTGATATGTATGGACTACTTAACTAGAGTCATGCATTATGTTGGAGCAATACAAGAGTTTAAGTTCATGAAAGGGTGTGCCTCTTTGAACCTAAACCATCTTTGTTTTGCAGATGATCTGATGTTATTCTGCAAAGGAGATGTTAAATCAGCTTATCTTCTTTTGCAAGGTTTGAAACTTTTCTCTGAAACCTCAGGCTTGCAAGCAAATCATGCCAAATCAGCTCTATACTGCAGTGGCTTGAATGATGTTGATGCAAACAGAATAACGCAATTCTCTGGGTTCACTAAAGAGCAACTTCCTTTTAGGTACCTAGGGGTACCAATCAGCAATAAAAAGATATCTGCTGCAGATTGTGAGGTTTTCGTGGAAAATGGTGCTCAGAATCAGGTCTTGGAGTACTAGAAACGTGTCTTTTGCAGGTAGGGCTCAATTAATCAACTCAGTACTGATGAGTGTTCATAGTTACTGGGCCCATATTTTTGTCATCCCTCCTTCAGTTATCAAAGAAATCATTTCCATTTGTAGACACTTCCTATGGAGTGGTCAGGCAACTGGAGTTAAAAGTGGTTATATCAAGTGGGATCAGGTTTGTTCTCCTAAGAAGATGGGATGGCTTGATTTTAGAGACATTGCCAATTGGAATTTAGCTGCTGTTGGTAAATTAGTATGGAATATTGGCATGAAAAAAGATGATCTATGGCTCATTCCATTTACATTAAGGATCAGAATTGGTGGAGTTTCAATGCTCCACAAAATGCTAGCTGGATTGTTAAACAAATTTGTAAAGTGAAGAATGCTTTGAAGGTGGTTAATATGCAGACATGGCAGCAGGACACAAAGTATTCAATCTGTAGAGTCTTCCAGATTCTCATTACACATGTAGATGAAGTGAACTGGGTACATGGGGTTTGGCATAGAATGGCTCACCCAAACATAGAGTCATTGCCTGGCTAGGTGTTCAGAGTAGATTGCAGACCAGAGAGAAATTATTCAGTCGTGGTATCAGCTCTGATAGCACTTGTTGTATTTGTGGGTCTACAGATGAAACACACTCTCATCTTTTCTTTGAATGTGCTTACAACAAGAGAGTTATGGCGCAGATTCTTGATTGGATTGGGGTTACTTATAGGAAGAGAACTCTCCCTTAATGGATTATATGGATCAGAAGGTGCTTTAAAGGATCTAAGACGAGAAAAGGGGTCTTAATTGCTTCTATACAGGTTGTTGCTTACCATATTTGGATGGTGAGAAACACAGCTTATTGGCAGCAGCAAGTAAATAGTATACATAATACTGTTAATAGTATTCAGTATATAGTGAGACATAGAGTTTTGTATTGTATACCTCGAAAGTGTAGTGCAGTTGATAGATTGTGGATAGAAAATTTGTAAAGAGTAAGCTAATGGCTTACTGAGGGTCTTTTTTCCTAGGCTGATATAAGCCGCTGGCTTATCTAGGATGTATTGGTGTTGGTTTTGGTGATCTCAATATATTGACTTACTTACCAAAAAAAATTATGTATCTATTACCAAGCAATATCATCTTTTATTACCGCCTATTAAACTATCAGTAAAAAGTTTAAATCCACGTACCTTAATTAGAGATACCAGCACAGAAGTTGGTAATTTGAATAAGAAATCAAATAAGAGAAAAAGAAAATGATTCTAAGCGTGGAATAGAGAAATCAAGGTTGTGGACAACTTGCTATCCATCCATCATCATGCTCTTGTCAGGATCCACTTGAATAGTGACTACTTTTCACCTTGCCCTCCATCACCATCTTTAGGCATGATGATTTTTTAACACATTCACAGTTTCACACCCATCTTTGACCTTTTTAGTGCGTACAATATGGTAGTTAAAGAGAGACGACAATTCATAAAAAGCTAGATTTGGCAAAAGATCAACTCAAGAAAAATAGTATAATGTCTGATTTTTTAAGACAATCTTTTTCATTAGCTGTGTTCATCACAACTTTTTATTGACTTTTTTTTGATAATATTGATTGCTTACCCCAACCTCACAAACATACACTATCTCTAACCCACATAAATGGCATGTATATAAATTGCACTACTTTGCTCTAAGATGACCAAAGCCACACACATATTTTTTTACAAGATGGCATTGGCAAAATCTCTTCTTCGCTTGCTTGTCATAGTTGTTCTAGGATTTTCATGCATCATCGGCTTGCATGCTGTCCCTACTACAAGTAAGGATTCTTCTTATTTAGGCATCATTTTATTACTTCTAATTTTTCCATTTTTGAACCCTTTGAAATTGTTTTCATGCTAATGAAATTAGAAATAATCGAAGTTTGAGTTATTCATGTAATAGATTTCACAACGTCTCTTGTAGCTGAAAAAATGTTTATTTTTTATCGTTCATTGTCAATTTGTCATTGATAAATGTTATATCATTTTGTAGGAACAAAGAGTCTAATGCATGGAAATCTTGCAAGTTTCCGAGCTTCAAGGAAATCTCACCTGGTTTGTTTCCTTCCTTAGTCTTGTTTTGTTAATCACAAATTAGGGATTGTTCTTTTTTGTTTAATTTTAACTAAAACAAAGTATTTATAAACCCTAAAAAGTTTTGTTTTGTATGTCGAGTTATATATATATTATTATACCACTCATATCATACGACTAATAATGAAACTACACGCTGCCCAAGCAGGATGCTGTAGAGGCAATGCAAAAGGGAAGTTTCAAGGAAAGAAAGATGCAGGAGACCATCGAGCTTGAAGACTACCCTGGTTCAGGAGCTAACAACCGCCATACTCCAAGGCCTAGAGAGTGTGTTGATTGTTAGAGTTTGATACCTCAACAGACTACTCTTTATAATTACTTCTACTATGTGATGCATTAAGAATTTATTGTAGTAGTGATTTTTGATACCATCAATATTAATATGTATGGTATGGTACGGTGTTAGATACTAATATATATAGTATATGTGTATATATGTGAAGTGATATTAGGGAAATGTTCTTACTTATCAGCAAATAATAATTGCTGGTTGAGCCTAAAAAATGACCTGTACTTTTTTATTAGTTCTAATTGTCAGGTCAATCAGTGTAAGATTATGCTACTTTGGTATGAGAATTCAGAAGTTTTCTTCTTTACATACGACTGTTCCTACCAATTTAACTCTTGGGTTGCAAATTTATTGATATTGCCGCTTTATTTTGAATACCCTTCTTGTGACACGCATGAACTTTGCTTATCCTATACTCCTACTTCTATCCATATTACCATCACTCCTATCCATATTACCATTACTCCCTCCATCTTTTAATAGACTCTCCAATGAGCTTTTTTTTTTTAAAGATAATTGACAGTGAACATCTAGTACTTGTTCAAATTTAAATTCTGATGTGGTAAATTAATTAGTTTTTTTTGCATCAATACACAATATCTAATTATAATCTACTTCTACTTAATTCTTATCAAGTAAGACCTTGTTTACATTCCAATAACCGCATTTAAGTATTAACACTTGATGTGTTTGGGAAGAACCTTTAGATAGAAAAAAAAAAATATATATATAGTGAGTTACTGAGTTTCACCTTAGTTTATTAGAAAGTAGATTATATTTATTGATGAGGAAACAAATTCGGACCGCGTTATTTCATGACAAAAGCTCTAGCTACAGCCTACAAAGTGAGTATATCACCTTGCATCAGGGCTGGTTAACAGATGAGATCGGGTCGGGTTCGTATTCATCAAGTAGATAATAAATGGGCTGAACATGTATGTCTCAACCTAAACCTAACCCATTTACTAAACAAGTTAGAAAAACTCAACTTTAACAAACTGTTTATTCAATGGTTTACCCATTTAACCCGTTTATATATTTCTTACTATTAAATTTTAATTAGAACTAATTATTTTTCAACTAGAAATTCACCTAAAAATATGCGTGATTAGAGTTTGTTTTTAGTAAATATTTTCAACAGTTAGTATTTCTTAAATTTTCACTAACCCCAACACAGTTTTTTAGGAAATCTATATGTAAATGAGTTAAACGGATTAAAACAGGTTAATTTCGGGTTGGAAATGTCAACATTTAGCTAACTTATTTAATGAAACGGGAAAGTCATGTCTACTTAAATGAGCAGAAAATCCCAACCCTAACCCGCCATTTTCGGGTTAGATTTGGGTTGGTTCAATCTTTCCCAGCTCTACCTCGCAGCCGCAGACTATAAGCTAATAATAAATTGATAATCTTATATTTTATATATATAAGTATAAATTAGTATAATGTTAGGGTTTTGAAGATGTTACAGCTTTGCAACTATATATAGTATCACATACTGACATATGAGCGTTCGGTCATAATTTCTACTCCCTCCATCTCCAAAGAATATGGTACATTTCATTAGATATCATTTTGTTATTCAATTTTTTTTTTAATCTCAAGTATTAAAATATAGCCTGCCTTTGAAATTTCCAGTTATGGATATTACTTAGGAAAAATGGATCAGAATATCCCCAACTTTGGCCCGTCCGCTTTTAATACCCCCAACTATGGGTTATTTTTAAATACCCCCAACTATTGAGGAGGTTCGCCAAAAATGCACCAAGATGACTGGTAACCTGTTAACAAGGTAATTTTTTTTTTTATTTTGGGTCCGCCTTGACCCCCTCCCCACTCCTACCCATTGCCCCCCTCCCCACTCCCACCACCCCAGCAGCCCCCAACTCTCACCACCCCGGCAGCCCAACTCTCAACTCTCACCACCTCGGCGGCCCTCCCCACTCCCCCCCCCCCGCGAGCCCGCTCCCCACTCCCCCCCCCCCCCAGCGGCCCCCCCACTCCCCCACCCCAGCCCCCCAGCTCCCCCCCCCCCGCAGCCACTCCTCGCCACTCCCACTACCCCAACGGCCCACGTTCGTCGAGGAAAGAGCACGAGGGAGAAATAGCAAGGGAGGAGATGTGCACAGGGGTCCCCGACGGAACCGTGGCGGCGGGCGGTGGTGCGGGCAAGTGCAGTAGCGACGCAGCAAGTAGGAGAAAGGCAGGGGTAGGTCGCGTCGAGTGTGAGAGAAGCGGGGTGTTGCGGTGGTAGGAGGAAGGAAGGGTGCTAGGTGGTGTTGATGATGGTGCCGTGAGGAGGGAAGGGTGGTAGTGGGGGTGAGGGAAGGTGGCAGTGGGTGGTTGGGGGGGTGGGGGTGGTGGGATGAGCAGGAGAGAGAGATGAGCAGAGGAGGGGAGGGGGGGTTGGGAGTTTTGGTTTACCAGTTCATCAGGTCATAACAGGTAAATAGAGCATTTTTGGCGGACCTCCCCAATAGTTGGGGGTATTTAAAAATAACCCATAGTTGGGGGTATTAAAAGCGGACGAGCCAAAGTTGGGGGTATTCTGATCCATTTTTTCTATTACTTAAAATCATATATCTTACTTCAATGAATGCTATGTACTTGTTTATAATTTCATTTAATTTAATATTATAAATTTTGATGTTGTATTTCTATCAATTAATGAATTCATTTCTCGTGTCAAGAATACATTTCTTACATGGCTTTTTGCTAATAAATTCAATAATACTAAAAGAGAAATTTGATAAGAAAAAAATGACACATTAACAAGACAATCTAATTGATCAAGAGGTAGTACCTTTTACAGCTTTGCAAAGTTCAATAATTTTCTCACACAGTACAGTCCGTAAATCATATAGACTATAACTGGATCGGACGACGAAAACAAGTAAACAATATGTTCTATGCTTCAGCTTTTGTCAAATGGTTTATATATAGGTACACAAATACACTTGATGATATATTGATATATCAACAACTCAAGAATGACTTCTTTCTTTTTTACCTTCCATTGATCCTACCTCACATGTAATTTGTAAGCTAAGCATGTGTTCCATGCCTCGAAGAGACTAGGAATATGCTTAAGCTTACTACCTAATACTAACTCCGTTTGAATATGCTTCAACTACCTAATACTAACTTCGTTTTATATTACTTAAAACATATGAAAATGACCCACGAATGAATCAAGGAGAAGGAGATCAGGAAGTGAAACATGACCTATGTGATATGATTAACAATAAAATAAGGTGTTTCTTGTATGAAAATTTACCTAAAAGAGAAATGTTGTAAGTATTGTCAAGTATTCTAAAATGGAATAGGTTGCAAGTATATTAAGAAATAAATGTGGTAGGTTTTAGCAAATTACATCATGCAATCAGGAGTATATGGAACACACCATTCAGATATGTACATGCACACCCCCACAAACATATATATAGAGATTAGAGCATTATCCATTCCTCAAAATTTACTCAGACTATTCACTCTAAATGAGAAAATAAGTAGAATGAGAGAGTTCTAAATGAACATATTATGGTAATCTATATATATATATCTAAAACCCAAGACAAATAAATGCCATGCTGCCACATGTACTCTCCCCTCCCCCCACACAATCAAATGGGACATTAAACAATAAAAATGTGTGTTTCAAGACTCAAACCCATGACCTCTAATTTGATATGCTAATGCACTAACCAACTACACTACAATACTCATGTTGGTCTTTGTGAAGGAAAAAATCATTTAAAGACAAGATAATATTTCTATTTTTGAAGACTTCAAATGCACGTTAGTAAATAATCCGGGGCGTATCGCCCGGACAAGAACTAGTTCGTACACTATAATGCATTGTATACCTAGGTGTCCGGTCAACACGTTTCTCATACATAGAGATAACACATTGTAAAGACGTATCATTTAGAGCGATAACGCATTGTAAAGATTGCACAACCCATTCCGATATGTGCTTACACATACTTTTTTTATTTTTTATTTTTATAAAGGTAAGGAAAAAGACATTAGGTGACTCTCCGCTCGAGAGGAACACCTAATGTATAAGTTACAAGAATAAAGGATAAAGAAGAATTATTACAAAGAGGAACAATAAACGAATCTGAAACTAGGTGACCAACATTAGCAATCCAATCAGCTGCACGATTAGCTTCTCTGAAGATATGCGCCGCCTTCCAAGTGGAGAAATGAGATAACAGATTTTTGATATCTTGGATTAGGTGGGCAATTTGCCAAGGGGGTTCCAAATGCAGAGAACTGAGTTGATGACCAAGAGATTGCCGCCTTCAATAATGATTTGATGAATGTTGTTATCAATAGCCCATTTGAGACCTGAGTGGAGCGCGGTTGCTTCAGCTACAATGACATAAGCCGTACCAATGTTGATGGCTTGAGCTAAGATGAGGGTACCAGAAGAGTCTCTTATAAGAAAACCTGTTGCCGCACAATCGTTTTTAACTGAGCCGTCAAAGTTGAGTTTGAAGTATTGGAGGGGGGGGGGGTGGAAGAGACCAGGCGACGAGGGTGAGGATGTAGTATCCCGAAAATTTAAGCTTGATTAACATTAAAAGTAAGCTAATTAAAAATTATTTTTAAGGTTATAATGTAACTCCATTACTCTTTAATTTATTAAAATAAAATAAAATCAAGTATTTGATAAAATAAGTTAAGTTAGTTTGGTTGGAGAATAATGAAAACAGGAAAAACTTACTAATTTTGGTAATAGCTAAAAATAGGAAAAATTTCTAAAGTTGAAAAATCACCATGACCACCCATTTTATCTTCTTCCTCAAGCTCCCTCTCCTTGCTCTCCAAGGCTTCTAGAACACCTTGCTCCCCAAGTATACTTCACCATTAAACCTCCATTAGTTTAATGAAGTTTTCTTCCTAAAATTACAATAAATAGCAAGCCAAGTTCACTATTCATGGGCATCCAAAAATCAGAAAATTTCAAACACTACCACCCAACCTCCTGTTTTCCGGCCACCCTCCGACCATTATACGTTTCTCATATTTATGGTATTTTGTACACAATAACGCATTTTACATTTAGGCTCCGTTTGGTAGGGCGTAAAATAAATTTCTGGATAACTGTTTTCCTCTATTTTCAATTTTACATTGTTTGGGTTGCAAAAGAGTGTAAAATCATTTTCCCTAGGAAATAAAATTGTTCTCCCAATGTGGAAAACCATTTTCCCTTCAAATTGAAGGGAAAACTATTTTCCTTCCTTTTCCTTATCTCTCTTGTATACTCCTCTCACTACCTCCAACTCCCCCTTTCTTTTTTCCTTTCGTTTCATCATTTTTCTTATATAGAACCAAACAACGGAAAACTAATTTTGAAATTGTATTTTTCGTTGTAAATTGTTTTCTATGAAAATCATTTTACACTAAAAATATTTTACATCCAACCAAATGAAGCCTTAGTTCTAAGTCAACACGTTGCTCTACTTGCTCATACACATCGATAGCGATAGCACAAGGTAAAGTCGCACCCTTCTCATATGAAATTTCATACGAAATTAACGCGTTGACAATCTGAAAGAAAGTGGTTTAAAAGCAAGGAAAGTTAATATAGTGATCCATAATTAAGCAACTGTAAAAATATCTGTAAACGTATCTCTTGTGAATACATAATGTTCTAATTTATGAAGTAAGTGGAGAAGTGGAAATTGAGTATTAATCCACTGTGTGACCACTATAAGTTTTTCTTCTTTTTGTCTCAAGGACTTTTTATGGCCACTCAGTACTCACTCGCTAAACTTGTATCACATGCAAAACCATTATAAAGTTGCATAAAAATTAAGAATCCTTTTCTTTAGTGGGGCTGAACGGTTCAGCTTTTGCCAGCAAATGTGAAGAAAATGACAATGTCAACAGTTTAAGTTAGAAACAAGTTTAGGCAGCCCACAGCTACAGAGCATGCTTAAAGTTGCAATTTCATTGCTAAAGTTTAGAGTCATTTTCTCTCTCTTTTGATTGATTATTATTTTTCACTATGTCTTTAGATTATGTTTTTTTAACCACATGTCAATGAAATTTGAAAGGAATTAGATTGTAATTATTCTTCCCTCATCTTTTTTTTCCACTATGAATAATTTCATAATGATTATTATTGACTTCTTTCTTTTGCTTATAGTGTTGTTGACCACTAACTATGAAAGGTCTTCAACTTTTCTTTATCAGTTTAACTGGTCAATAAACATTCGATTATCAACAATAATAATTTCTTGATTTCATACTTGCAGCAACAATTGACTTTTGTATTATTCATCTTTTAACTTTCGTTATAACTTTTTTTATCATATAGTATAAACTACAAATGTTATTCAGTAAAATGTTGTCGGATTAGTCTTAAAAATATGCATTGACAAGCGTGAAAGTCAGACAGTTGCAATTATTGAGAAACATAGGAAGTATAATTATTTACTTAGCTTTTGTTAAGTCTTTTAGATTTTCATCATCATTCACCAAGGTATAAGGTACATTTGCCTATATCAATGCACTAGGAAACTGAGCCCTCTCAAGTACTCCCTCTGCTTTTTTTACTTGCTACATTTTCCATAAATAAATGTCTATTTTTATTTACTATTTTTCTTTATTTAATAATCGTGGTCCGCTAAATAGTACCAACATTTCCTTTTATTTTTGACATTTTCCTACCTATAACTCTCAAATATGTTATTTTTCCATAAAGTTATGGTCCCCAACCACACTTTTTATCCTTTCCTACATACTTGTTGATAAGAGGTTTTTAGTGTATCGTTAAGGCACCAAAAATCGCTTTTCAAACAATATTTATAACACCTAACAAGCAATTACTAAAAAGGTAGTAAAGGTAAGTCAAGAGTCGATCCACAGGGAAATTGGGATTAATCAAAGTCTAACACTAGTAGAATAATTGCTTATTGCTGCGGTGGTATTGCTGCGGTTTTACTCATACGCAGCAATATATCACGTAAAAAGAAAAGGTAAAATATAAAATAACCATATTGCTGCGGTTTCGACTCGAAAACCGCAGCAATATGGTTTCAACGGGAAAATTTTTGAAAAAAGTTGACTATTTGATCAGACATATTGCTGCGGTTTCGACAAAAACCGCAAAGAATATATTAAAAAAATAATATTTAAACCTATTGCTGCGGTTCTTACCTAAAACCGCAGCAATAGACTTTTAAAATTGAAAATAAAAGAGGCCCAACTAGGTTTTCTTTACTTCCAGTCTTCCCTAAAAAAAAGAGGCGCCGATCTTCCTTACTCTCTCATTTTTCTCTCTCCTCAGCTCACACCCGGTCTTCCTTACTCTCTCATTCTCCCTCTCTTCCTTCTTCTCTCAGATCCATCCTTCAACCATCAACCTCAAAATCCATTTCTCCTTCCCAAAAATTACCATCTCCTTCATCTTATCGCCGCCATTTCTGCAGGTCTTCCATGGCAGAAACCGGCCAACCTCCAAACGGTAAAATCACTTCAGCTGCTAATTCAAAAGACGAAGCTTATCTCACTTCAGTCATCCCTAAGCGAATCTCACGTTCGTCTCCAGATCTGTCTCCAAGCCCGTCGTTCGTCGTTCATCGTTTTTCTCTCTCCTCTTCATCGTCTTTCGGCGACTTCGCGCAATGGCGTCGTTCAGCGTTCGTCGGCCGTGCGAACACCGGCAATTTTCTTTCTCCTCTTCTTCGTCTTCCGGCGACTTCGCGCAATGACTTCGCGCAATGGCGTCGTTCGTCATTCGAAATGGCGTCGCACCATTTTCGGGCATCGTTGAACACCGACCTTCATCTTCGTTCGTCGGCCTTCATCCCGTTCGTCGGCCTTCATTTTCGGGCATCCCATTCCTTCGTCGTTCGTCCTTCGTCGGCCTTCATTCTTTTTATTTTGTATTTTCTTTAATTTTTTTTTCAGTTTAGATATGATGTTTAGGATTTCTATTTTTTTGTTTTTACTTTTTTTGAATGAATTATTTTAGAGTTTCTATTTTAGTTTAATTTCCATTTTAATTTTATAATGAATATGATATTTTAGTTTTTGGTATTGGTTACATTTTTCAGATTTGGTGTGTTTCATAGTTTCATTTCTTATAATATAAAATGTAAATGTTGTAGTTATGGGTTTTATTAATTCATTTGTTGTTTGAATGAATTCCAAAAAATCTGGTTGTATAGTTTTCTTTGTGAAAATATTGCTTGGGTGAAGTAATGAAGTATATGACATTAGAAATGTATGAATTTTTTTTTTTAAAACAACATATTGCTGCTGTTGTTTGGTAAAAACAGCAGCAATAGACTCACATATTGCTGCTGTTTTTACCAACAACAGCAGCAATATGTTACTTTTTAATTTTTTTTTAATTATTAACACTACCTATTGCTGCGGTTTTGGGTAGGAACCGCAGCAATAGGTTGCCCTATTGCTGCGGTTAAAAACCGCAGCAATAGGTAATTACCTATTGCTGCGCCCTTTATTGCTGCGCGGCGAAAACCGCCGCAATAGGCCACTTAATGACCGCAGCAATAAGCAATTATTCTACTAGTGTAACAAGTCTAAATTACCTAATTGAAGGACTTTTGGGGGTTTTGATGATTTTGTAACAACTAATAACTAACTATTATCAAAGAA
Source organism: Beta corolliflora (assembly GCA_947648045.1). Taxonomy (NCBI): domain Eukaryota; kingdom Viridiplantae; phylum Streptophyta; class Magnoliopsida; order Caryophyllales; family Amaranthaceae; genus Beta; species Beta corolliflora. Next base: position 550,210 of record CANSZD010001412.1, read on the forward strand.
CTATAATAATGATGACACTAGAGTTAAGATTACTAGTATAAATCAAAGCGGAACAACGATCATTAATGCAATTGTGATTCAAAGGCGACAATTATGCAAGGTTTAGTTTTCCTCTAAAATACTCGAGTACTCTCTCGAATGGTCCTCAAGCATAATCGCTTAATTAATCAACTAAATCCTCTCTCGAATGGTCTTTAGTCAATTGATTAAGAGATCCAATAAATATGGAAAACCCCTAATACAAGGATGCCCTTAATTTCTACCCAATATATTGGCCTAGAAATTAAGTTGATTCATGGGGATGATAAAATAGTTCAAAATTCGATTAAGAACATTTGAAATCAAAATACCAAAGAAAAAATGTGATCAATATATATCCTAAGGCTTCAAAACACCAAGATCAATGCATAATCATCTTTAGATCATCACAATCACATTAACAATACATAAAAACCTTAATTCATACTTTCACACTAACCCTAGATAGGAGACTACTCACTAATCATGAAATCTAAACATAAAAATATGAAATTTATAACTAATCTAGGGCTAAACATGATTAAGGGATGATTAATCTAATAGCAATAAGCGATTATGAAACTATAATAAAAGAGATCTAATACTATAGAAGAATAAAGAATAACAATGAAAAGGAAGAATAAAACTAAAACTTTGCGATTTGATTGAATAAAAAGTACCTTGGATGTGTAGAAATCACCAACTTTAATCTCAAAATCTCAAATCTAAGACAAAACTAATGTGTTTTTCTCTCTAATATGAACCCTAGAATAACTCTCTAGTCTATAGAATAAAATCATCATCCTCAAATAAAAACAAAACATCGTTTTTAATAGGCACGAGGCCTTACAAAATTTTGACGGATTTAAAAGGTGCGGGCACACCAACCTTACTGATCTCAAAGTGGCTTCATACGTCGAAAGGTGTGGGCGCACCTTTGTGAGTGGTGCGGGCGCACCTCAGTAGCTGGTGCGGGAGCACCACAACTACTGATCTTGGGGAATGAATCTTGCATCGATGGTGCGGGTGCACCATAGTGTCAGGTGCGGGTGCACCTATACGCACTACAAGAAAAAGGCTAAATCAACGACTGCTTCACTGCGATGGTTTGAATAACAGTCGTTATTATTGCACCCAGCGACTGTTTTAAACCGTCGTTGCCACTGACTGCTTTTAAAGTGAACAACAACGGATAAACAGTCGTTGTTAATCAGCGACCGTTTAAAACAGTCGTTGATTTTATTATTTTAAATTTCAGATTTTTTTAGCTTAGACGACTGTATTAAACGGTCGCTGATGAAAAAGGGGTTAAAATAAAGTTGGCCTCTTTGTTGTTAAACGACTGTATTCATTCATTCATTTTCAAAACAAAAAAGGGAGAGGAGGGCGCGCGAATTGAAGAAGCCATTGAAGGCCAAGGTCAGACCTCCACCTTCCTCCAACGACCGGCGACAACCCATTTTCGCTCTCCTTGCCGCCGGTAATTCCTGAAGCTTCATGTTTATTTTTTTATTTTATTTTTGTTACTCATCAAACCCTAAAAATTGGATTTTTGGGATATAGGTGGCCAACACCACCGTACGCCGACCGTTTTAATCCGTCGCCGCTTCTAAATCTTTCTCCTCGCAGCCGGTAATACCCAAACCCTACTTATTTAATATTTTTTTAAATTTTTGGCACTCACCAAACCCCTGAATCATATGAGATACGATGTTAGAAGTGTTTTTTTGGATGATGTAGAATTTTTCATATGCTAGTAGTGTTTTCTAATTTTCCTCCCATGGTTTTTGAATGTATCGCTTTTTATGATGATTTAGTTTGCAGTTGAATATCTCCAGTGAAACTAAACCAGGAATGAAGCATCTGGTGGTTTCTTAAATCTCAGAGGTGATTTCAGTTCTTATTAAAGTATGTAATATAGAATTATTTTCTTGAAAACTGGATGAATATGATGTCATTGTTGGCAGGTAGGTAAATGTTTTTTTGGAGTCAATTTAGTCCAACTTTGCCTCCATCTTGGTTTAATCCATTTATTGTAGCTTCAAAATGCTAGAAATAATGGTGTAGAAGTTAGAACAACGTATAAGAACACCTAAAAACGGAAAGGGGGTAGATTAGAAAACAACAGATGGAGTAATACCTTAAAGTATGCCATACAAACATACTAATCCTGGCTACAATCATGTCTCTACCAGACAAAATTAGGTTCAGCAAACCTCAATGTCTTTGAATCTATTTATAATTTGTCGTTGATTACAAGTTACAAATGGTGTTATGCTTCTTTAACATCTTCCGAATGGCTAAGGGAGGTTTCCACCCTGTTGTTGATAGTTCATCTGTGTGAGTTATGCACTTATGCCTTTGGCTAACTCGCGCACTGACGTTAGAGCTTGTGTCGGAAAGATGCTCAATTATGTCCTCCTGGCTCCTATTGATGGGCCGACGATGGGAGCAACTTTCTTCAATGGAGTAAGCCTGCCTTCACAAGAAGGCTGAACAGCTTCTGTAGGTGTTAATTGTAACACCCCAGAATTTCAAAGCGGAAAAGAAAGAAATAATAATAGTATTAATAGGACGATGGCGGAAACATCGTCTTCTGGGAATGTCACTACTACAAGAAATGCGTTTAAATAACTAAGTGATAAAACCAACATAAATAAATAGTATAAATAATTTAAATTAATTAGAGTAATAACTAAAAGAGAAAACTGACTCTCAAACTAATTAAAAGTCTAGGCCTAAAACATCTAGCTTTTTAATGCTCACAACTCAACCCGAATCCAAAACCAGAGAAGATTCCCATCAACATAACCTGCAAAATATATAACAACAATCCACAATCAGTGGGGAGTAACTAGCAGTTCTCCCAGAACAAAAGAAATCAAAGCATGATTCAGACATAGATTAATAAGAAAGGAAAGCATACAATCATGATAACAATAACATGCATCCACTTCCATATAACTCACAAATAACGCAAATGAATAATAAATAGCAAGTGAGTTGGATAAAAATAAATAAATCATCTCAAGAGTACTTTTATAAAAACAAAAGTATAGGTAAAACAAGTTATTGAGTCAGAAACCGAACGCCAGTGAATCGCAATTCACTTCCTAAGGTTTGTCAGATCGCAATCTCCAGGTCAGTCTATGGGCTTACGTTCCCCACTGCCTGCGTCTAAGAATGGCCAAACTCCCGATGCAGGGTAGAACACGCAGAACTCCCTGACCTCTCGGACGACAACAATTAACCTAGGTGTACCCCTAGTTCGCAAACCAGGTGGTTGGCATGTTCTTCACCGGGGACTACATCTATCCCACCGGATATTCTTATCTCAAAATAAAATCATAAATATCATCAAAGTATCATTCATCTCAAAAATATTCGTCAAAGGGATGCCACCCGGCCTTATACCCATAATTCATCAAAACAATTTTTCATAATTCCTCAAAAATAATAACTTACAAACTTTCAACAAATGTCTCCCACAATAAACACTTGAACAACTCTAAACATCAACAATGATATTAAACTAGTTTTTACAGCACCAACAATTCAATCAAAAATACATCACCAATTAACTCCAAGGCTTATTCAATAAAAGAGTTGTAACAATTAATCATTTTTCTCATAAATCAAACATAAACATAATGATACCCAATAATACTTACTGCAACCTACTGAACATCAGCAACCAAGAACATAATAGATTACAAATTATTTCTGATTAACAAGCTCTCAAATAATTTAAAAGAGTATCCTCAATTTCACAACAAAAACCCAATAATAATTATTAAACTAATAATTTCGAGCAGTAAAATCACACAAAAAGTATCATACGACCCTAATGGCTCTACTGACATGGTAATATTTTTATTTATAATTTTAGGACTCTAAAAGTATTTTTAAACGTTAATTTACAGATTACTCAATAAAGCCAAAATAATAATTAAAAATATAAATAAACGCCCAAAATTACCAAAAATTTACATAACATGAATAAACTCACAGAAATACATAATATATAAAGAAATTAATTTTTCAGCCTCCAGGAATAATTTTCATGATTTATATACTGACAAAAACGATAATGCAAAAACAGATTTATCAATTAAATAAACCGGTAAACAGTAGGTAAAAATTATTCTATGGCATGGAATACATATTAAACATATAATATGATCCAAGAAAAATAATTTCAGTAATTTTAACATTCGTTTAATAATTATCATGCAAATAAGCCAAAAATGCACAAAACACCAATTAAATCAAATAAATACTAAAAATCAGACAAAAATTATTTTTCTATATACAATATTCACACAGCATGCATCAAGTATATTCATGTCAAATTTCGTCAATAATTTCATTTAAAAAGTATTTTAAACAATTCCTAGCGTAATAATCTAATACCGAAAAATACTCTAATCACTATTGTTCTAAGATAACTACTAGTTACCTGGAACGTCGGGAGGAGAGCTGAGTCTAAAGGGATTCGAAAAATATGCGAGCAATCCAATTCCTCCATGAACGATAATTGTAGCAACAAGTCACTAGACGTTTTCTTCTTGAACGTTGAAAAATCTCATTTCATACTCTTCTATTCCGACCATGATTCTCAGCTATTGAAAGATCGGATTCCAAATCGCTCCGGTCAAAGTGAATTTCAAGATGTTTTAAACGTTCTGTACAAATTTGAGGATGATCCAACGGTTAGATCTCCGGTGATAGACATTTTCGCGAAGGTGTGACAGAAAACAAAAACCGGAAGACTCGCCTGATTGAAACGAAAACTGCAGTCGCGTCTTTCCCTTTATTCAAAAAAAAATTATATCACGAGCAAGATCTTTTCGAGTAGATGGATTTTGACTACTCACACGTCCAATTCGGATAAGAAACGAAGGAGATATGATGCAAACAAAATAGGTGTGCAAAAATGGACGAAAATCCGAGAAGAGAGAAGAACTCTTTCTCTTCCTCTCTAAGGGTTGGGCGAAAAAGGGGGGTTAGAATGCAGCAAAAAGCTGATTAATAACCTCATTAAGCAATGGTTTAAAGGGTGATGTAAATGGTTTCATTTAGGAGAAATGATGAGGGGGGTTATGGGGGTTACAAACTACCAAGGGTCAACAAATAAAAGAAAAGAAATGAAAGAAGAGAAGCTTCTTCTTTCTCCCTCCCCATAGCCGGCTGTCCAAGCCCAACCACACCAAGATGATTTCGGCCCAAGTCATCAAAGGTCCACGCATCAAAAGTCCGTCACGCGACAAATCGATAAATTCCTAAATCACGCCTAAACTTTGAAAATACTTAATAATGAAAATAATTCTAATAAATTATATTATAAATATAAATATAATGCACACATTAACACACCATAAAATAAAATAATAATTCGGCTCCCAAAGTATAAAGAATAAAAATCATTAATCTAGAGAAAATAATAGTTTTAGGGAAAACTTTTGCGGAAAAAAAACTAGGAGCAAAATTATGGGTTGTTACATTAATTTTACCAAAGTAAATATGGACTGTTTGTGCAAACTTTACAGAAGTGTAGGAACTTGTTAAAGTTGATTTTGTCATGAACGATTGTAAATAAAGTGTTCATGTCTCTTTATGGTGTTGTATTACATGTATATGTATCTAATATAATGTGGTAGCACAAATATGAGATTCAGACTTGTGTAGCAACTGTGATGTCCCAAAACAAATACATGTAACATCCATTATATAGTGATCACCTGAAATCATGGTATCAAGTCTAATATTTTTTTTTAGGTAATCATGTATAATCCTAAGGGGCGTGGAGGTCGAGATGGCTTAGGTGGAAGCCAAGGTCGTGGGAATTTGATTCCCATGGAGCTTTTTCAGTCATCAGAACCACAAGAAAGGCAGATCCCTATCTCAGAGACATAGGGAGATGATTCACAGGCACATGACTTTGGTAACCACGTACCGGAGACTCCGAACAGTCATATGGAGGTAGGTGAAGGGTCGAACCGTGCACCAAAAAAGGTTTTAAGCCCTACTGGATTGTGGTAAGTTTGTAAGCTAATATATGCTTCATGATATTTGTATCAAATGATATTCACAATTCACGTGTTTGTTTGGTTTTCCATTCAGGTTTGATGATAATAAGGTTAGTGGGTCCATCACTGACATTTTCCAGGGCCATTTTCGAAAACCTTGGTTCAATTATAGTGAGGTAGACAATGCCACAAAGAAGCATTGGTGGAACTCATTCACAGTATGTATGAATCGAATTATGAAGAATGAAATTGATTATATTAGTTTATTAATAACTTGGTTTAATGTTTGATTAAAGGGTCTTTACGAATGGGCTCCTGAGTTAGATGGCCGAGTGAGGAAGGCTTACAAGATGAAAGTTGCAGATCGTCTGAGAGACTTGCGATACTGGGCGCTTAAGAAAGCCAAAGAAAGGCCAAAATGGTTTGGGGAGACCATCTACGAAGAAGAACCGAAGAGATGGCTCCCTGTCTAATCCAATTGAGCCGTCACACTTTCAGGGTTCTATTTCGGTGACACAGCATGCTAGAAAGATGGTAAAAATATTCCATATCTACTACTTAGTTTAAATTACATGACATTTTCGGTATAAGTAAAAAACAAAGCCTTTGTTCAACAATGTGTACATACAAAGAGTAGAGGAGGAGTACTCCCTACCGCTCCTAAGTTGTTCTTGAAGACTCATTTTAAGACAGTTCCTGGAAAAGGAGAAATTCCAACAAACAAGAAAGCAAAGCAAATCTCAGTACATACTTCTAAGCATATATTTAAGTTAGTTTTGATTGAAAATACAAAATATAGGCATGTTAGAACCAAATATAGGCCATTTTAGGACATTTAGGCCATTTTACTTGAAAATGAATGAATATGAGTAGTTTGAAGTTACTTTAAGTTATAAACACCTCAAACATCATATATATAGTTAGTTTCATGTATTTATAAGTAGTTTTGATTGAAAATACAAAATATAGGCATGTTAGAACCAAATATAGGCCATTTTACTTGAAAATGAATGAATATGAGTAGTTTGAAGTTAGTTTAAGTTATAAACACCTCAAACATCATATATATAGTTAGTTTCATGTATTTATAAGTAGTTTTGATTGAAAATACAATATATAGGCATGTTAGAACCAAATATAGGCCATTTTAGGCCATTTTAGGCCATTTTACTTGAAAATGAATGAATATGAGTAGTTTAAAGTTAGTTTAAGTTATATACACCTCAAACATCATATATATAGTTAATTTCATGTGTTTATAAGTAGTTTTAATTGAAAATACAAAATATAGGCATGTTAGAACCAAATATAGGCCATTTTAGGCTATTTTACTTGAAAATGAATGAATATGAGTAGTTTGAAGTTAGTTTAAGTTATAAACACCTCAAACATCATATATATATAGTTAGTTTCATGTGTTTATAAGTAGTTTTGATTGAAAATACAACATATAGGCAAGTTAGAACCAAATATAGGCCATTTTAGGCCATTTTACTTGAAAATGAATGAATATGAGTAGTTTGAAGTTAGTTTAAGTTATAAACACCTCAAACATCATATATATAGTTAGTTTCATGTGTTTACAAGTACTTTTGATTGAAAATACAAAATATAAGCATGTTAGAACCAAATATAGGCCATTTTACTTGAAAATGGATGAATATGAGTAGTTTGAAGTTAGTTTAAGGTATAAACACCTCAAACATCATATATATAGTTAGTTTCATATATTTATAAGTAGTTTTGATTGAAAATACAAAATATAGGCATGTTAGAACCAACTATAGGCCATTTTACTTGAAAATGAATGAATATGAGTAGTTTGATGTTAGTTTAAGTTATAAACACCTCAAACATCATATATATAGTTAAATTCATGTGTTTATAAGTAGTTTTGATTGAAAATACAAAATATAGGCATGTTAGAACCAAATATAGGCCATTTTACTTGAAAATGAATGAATATGAGTAGTTTGAAGTTAGTTTAAGTTATAAACACCTCAAATATCATATATATATTGTTAGTTTCATGTGTTTATAAGTAGTTTCGATTGAAAATACAAAATATAGGCATGTTAGAACCAAATATAGGCCATTTTACTTGAAAATGAATGAATATGAGTAGTTTGAAGTTAGTTTAAGTTATAAACACCTCAAATATCATATATATATAGTTAGTTTCATGTGTTTATAAGTAGTTTTGATTGAAAATACAAAATATAGGCATGTTAGAACCAAATATAGGCCATTTTACTTGAAAATGAATGAATATGAGTAGTTTGAAGTTAGTTTAAGTTATAAACACCTCAAACATCATATATATAGTTAGTTTCATGTATTTATAAGTAGTTTTGATTGAAAATACAATATATAGGCATGTTAGAACCAAATATAGGCCATTTTAGGCCATTTTAGGCCATTTTACTTGAAAATGAATGAATATGAGTAGTTTAAAGTTAGTTTAAGTTATAAACACCTCAAACATCATATATATAGTTAATTTCATGTGTTTATAAGTAGTTTTAATTGAAAATACAAAATATAGGCATGTTAGAACCAAATATAGGCCATTTTAGGCTATTTTACTTGAAAATGAATGAATATGAGTAGTTTGAAGTTAGTTTAAGTAATAAACACCTCAAACATCATATATATAGTTAGTTTCATGTGTTTATAAGTAGTTTTGATTGAAAATACAACATATAGGCATGTTAGAACCAAATATAGGCCATTTTAGGCCATTTTACTTGAAAATGAATGAATATGAGTAGTTTGAAGTTAGTTTAAGTTATAAACACCTCAAACATCATATATATAGTTAGTTTCATGTGTTTACAAGTACTTTTGATTGAAAATACAAAATATAAGCATGTTAGAACCAAATATAGGCCATTTTACTTGAAAATGGATGAATATGAGTAGTTTGAAGTTAGTTTAAGGTATAAACACCTCAAACATCATATATATAGTTAGTTTCATATATTTATAAGTAGTTTTGATTGAAAATACAAAATATAGGCATGTTAGAACCAACTATAGGCCATTTTACTTGAAAATGAATGAATATGAGTAGTTTGATGTTAGTTTAAGTTATAAACACCTCAAACATCATATATATAGTTAAATTCATGTGTTTATAAGTAGTTTTGATTGAAAATACAATATATAGGCATGTTAGAACCAAATATAGGCCATTTTACTTGAAAATGAATGAATATGAGTAGTTTGAAGTTAGTTTAAGTTATAAACACCTCAAACATCATATATATAGTTAGTTTCATGTATTTATAAGTAGTTTTGATTGAAAATACAATATATAGGCATGTTAGAACCAAATATTGGCCATTTTAGGCCATTTTAGGCCATTTTACTTGAAAATGAATGAATATGAGTAGTTTAAAGTTAGTTTAAGTTATAAACACCTCAAACATCATATATATAGTTAATTTCATGTGTTTATAAGTAGTTTTAATTGAAAATACAAAATATAGGCATGTTAGAACCAAATATAGGCCATTTTAGGCTATTTTACTTGAAAATGAATGAATATGAGTAGTTTGAAGTTAGTTTAAGTTATAAACACCTGAAACATCATATATATAGTTAGTTTCATGTATTTATAAGTAGTTTTGATTGAAAATACAACATATAGGCATGTTAGAACCAAATATAGGCCATTTTAGGCCATTTTACTTGAAAATGAATGAATATGAGTAGTTTGAAGTTAGTTTAAGTTATAAACACCTCAAACATCATATATATAGTTAGTTTCATGTGTTTACAAGTACTTTTGATTAAAAATACAAAATATAAGCATGTTAGAACCAAATATAGGCCATTTTACTTGAAAATGGATGAATATAAGTAGTTTGAAGTTAGTTTAAGGTATAAACACCTCAAACATCATATATATAGTTAGTTTCATATATTTATAAGTAGTTTTGATTGAAAATACAAAATATAGGCATGTTAGAACCAACTATAGGCCATTTTACTTGAAAATGAATGAATATGAGTAGTTTGATGTTAGTTTAAGTTATAAACACCTCAAACATCATATATATAGTTAAATTCATGTGTTTATAAGTAGTTTTGATTGAAAATACAAAATATAGGCATGTTAGAACCAAATATAGGCCATTTTACTTGAAAATGAATGAATATGAGTAGTTTGAAGTTAGTTTAAGTTATAAACACCTCAAATATCATATATATATTGTTAGTTTCATGTGTTTATAAGTAGTTTTGATTGAAAATACAAAATATAGGCATGTTAGAACCAAATATAGGCCATTTTACTTGAAAATGAATGAATATGAGTGGTTTGAAGTTAGTTTAAGTTATAAACACCTCAAACATCATATATATAGTTAGTTTCATGTATTTATAAGTAGTTTTGATTGAAAATATAAAATATAGCCATGTTAGAACCAAATATAGGCGATTTTAGGCCATGTTACTTGAAAATGAATGAATATGAGTAGTTTGAAGTTATTTTAAGTTATTAACACCTCAAACATCATATATATAGTTAGTTTCACGTGTTTATAAGTACTCCCTCCGGTCTTTATTAGGTTATCCGTTTCTTTTGCACAGAGTTTTAGGAGAAACAATGTTGTGGGACATAGAAAGAAAGAGAAACTATTATTTTATATTAAAGTTGAATGTATGTGTGATGGAAAGTTAGTGGTCTCATTGCAAAAATAGAAACAAAAGAAATGGGTAAACTAATAAGGGACATCCCATAAAGGAATACGGGTAAACTAATAAAGACCGGAGGGAGTAGTTTTGATTGAAAATACAAAATATAGGCCATTTTATATTACTTGAATATGAGTACATTTAACCAAATGCAGGAGACATACAACAAGAAGCTGGATGATTGTACCACTCAGGGGTCACAGCCGAACCCTAATCTGTTGTATTGGGAGACAGTTGGTGGGAGGAACAGAGGAAAAGTGCAGGGGTTGGGTCAGGGAGATCATTTGTACTACAACTCTTCATCTGGGCGAGGAGATGACTGCTCTTCACAACCATATGAGCCGCCTATTTTTTCTCAGCTTGAGGCGCAGGTGGAGGCAAAGGTCGTTGCACGGATGGAAGAGGTGGAGGCAAGGGTCGCAGCACGGATGGAAGAGTCAAACCGGGCCCTCCTGCAGGAAATGATGATGAACATGTCTAGTTTCGGCCACATGTTCTCAGGTTGCAACACAGGCCCCCTCCACAACACAGACTAGAAGATGACCCAGGGTTTGGTGGTGGCAGTAGTGCTACAGAGACACCCATGACATTGTAGTTTGTTTGGTTTTGGCAACTATAGGTAACTAACTTATAGTTTCTATATAGTTAGTCTAACTATATGCATTTAGTGTCTATATTTATCGGCATCTAGCTTTGTTTCTAGATAAGTCGGTATATTTTTTTGGAATCCGACTTCTACTTTATTTGCCGACACCGGGATCTATTTTGCGTACATATATTTAATCTAGGTAGTTTGTGTCACTATAGACATTTAGTGTCTATATTTATCGGCATGTAGCTTATTAGTTTCTAGATTTGTCGATATATATTTTTGTAGAACCCGACTTCTACTTTATTTCCCGACACCGGGACGTATTTTGTGTACATAAATTTAAACTATTTCATGTAATTATATAAGTATCTACGCATTTTGTAATACATATTAAAATTGCATATTTTTTTAGTTGAAAATATTGAATGCGATGGAGGAACAAGTTTAGTGTAGTATATTTGGGTGCAGCCGTGCATGTACAGGTTTAATTATAATTTGGAACATTATTATCTAATTAATGTAATTTAAAAAAACAACGATGGCTAAACAGTCGCTGTAAAAGAAAGTAATGCTGCCAAGGATGAAAAAGGCAACGACTGCTGGTAAATACTACCGACTGATTTATACCGTTGTTAATTCAACGACGGTTACGACTGTTTTTAACCGTCGTTGAATGAACGTCGGTTAAGAACCGTCGTTGTATCAGCGACAACTCTAAACAGAAGGTGACATATTGTCAACGTTGGTATTCAAAACAGTCGCTGATAAGAAATAAAACGGTCGTTGATATTGCTACCGACGGCCTGACGGTCGTTGATTCCTAAATCAGCGACCATCGATGCAACGACTGTCAGTCAACGACTGTTGACCGTCGTTGTTTTATCCAACGACTGTTTTGAGTATTTCAGCGACGGTTTTAAACCGTCGTTGATATCGTCTTTTCTTGTAGTGACGACTGGTGCGGGCGCACCAGAGGCGCTGCTCAAAACACTTCTTTTTTTTTTTTTTTTTGCATTTTTTGTCCTTGTGACACAAATTTTTTTTTTTTTTTTTTGCATTTTTTGTCCTAAATGTTCCCAAACAGTTATATATATATATATATATATATATATATATATATATATATATATATATATATATATATATATATATATATATATATATATATATATATTAGTATCATAAATTATGTTTTTTACACAAATATAGAGAAAACAATAACTGAATTACATTAGTTTGAGGCTACCCTCAAGTGTTCGAATGGCAATATATGAGCAGGATCACAACCACAAACTAGCATTACAACAACTCCACCAAGACTAGCATCCGGATCCGTCGAAAGCAACTTCTCTGGAGATGATAGAACCTGGGCAAATAAAACCAAAATCGCTATAATTTGGAGGTGAACCCGGGGGTGTAGCGGGGGGGGCAGCAGGGGGTCTTTGGGGTGCTTCTTGGGCGGTGGGGGGAGGGGGGCCCGGGGGTGTAGGGGGCGGGGGTGCGGGGGTGCAGGGCGGCGGGGGGTGCGGCCTTGGGCTGGGTGGGGGGTGTATCAAGGGGGCAGCTGGGGGAGCAGGGGGTACTGGGTGGGGTGTGCTTTGGGCGCAGGGGGTGGGGGTGTAGCGGGGGCAGGGCGGCACGGGGGTATTGGGCTGGGGTTGGGGTGTAGCACGGGGGGCAGCACGGGGGACATGGCTTAAAACGATGACTAAATGCTAGAACTTTGGCTTAAAACGAATAACGTGAGTGTTGTAGCATGAAACTTTTGATACACAAAAAGTACAGAGAGAAAAAGAAAAGAAGAAAAAGAATAGACTAAAGGTCATGATGTCAATTTGACAATATCATATAATAATTGTAATACTTTGGTATTCAACAAGTAAAGTGTAGCTAAAACAACAAATTCATTTCAATGTATGTCTAATAGAACTTATAAACATTCAACCTATAAAGTAATAGGCAAAAGAAGAAAAAAATCATGACGACATCGAAGAATGATGGAGAAATGTAATGTGTAAAAAATATATCAATATGCAGCTAATCTTTTTTTCTTGAAAGCTAATTTTTGAGCACAGATTCAAGCAATTACAATTTACAAGTCAGCAACACTAAAGACCCAGTATAAAGAAACACATCGTTAGGTGAAGGCATGAAGCTTACAATTCCTGGAGACAAGACTAAGATATAATTACAGAAACAAGAAAAACACATACCTAGGATACATGAAGCTAGTTTGATCCTGGCCACAAAAATATTCCCAAAGCATCTGGGGATGGTACTCTAGCATCTGTTTACTTCACGGATAATTATTTATAGTGGTTACTATCAGGTCAAACCAACCACTAATATTATATTTCAAACATACCCAATTTTCAAGCCATACCTCTATATAAATTAGCTCTCTAACATCATCTTTTGCCAGTTTCCTACGTTAGAATTCAAATTCCAGTTTTGAGATGGGTGAGCTGCTGCAAGGCTCACGATCCGCGTTCGATGATCCATAGGAGTATGGATCGGTTAATGCCTAACAAACACAAACGACAAACAGTTCCCATAAATCAACAAACTAGTCAATCACATTTCATGACTATGAAATGCTTGTCGAGAAGTCGAACACATGGGTCAGATAGGATTCAGATCCGGTAAACTTCAAGTTCAGGTTATTTACTCTTCGGGTCAATTATTTTGGGTTGTCAAATACATGCACATGACCCAGATATTTCGCATTCAGATCAGCAAAGTTACTCCTAACTAAATTACGAATTACAGTATTTGGATAGTAGAATCTGTCCCATACACATGACATAATTCTACAATAGTATAGAGTTTTAGATAGATGATCAAGCACTTAAAATCTAAAACACAACTACTTAATCATGGATCAAACAATTAAAGCCCTAAGACAATCACTTAGATGCATATTAGGCCAAGAAATCCCACAAATATCAATAACTAACTAAATTCACCAACTTTAAGCATGAAGCAAGCAATAACGGCCAAAAATAATTGAACAAAACCAGCACCATGATCCCAAAAGGGGCTACAATGCCCATACTAATTCCCCGAACAATCATCTTCAACTAAGGGGGAAAAGGAGATAAATAAGGTTCATCCTCGAACAATCAACTTCGGATAATAGGGTTCTAATTTCTAAAACATAACTCAATAAAAAGCAAAAAAAAAGAGTGAGAATAAGACATACCTTTTCTCATACTCCAAATATACATTACAAGTTAATATGCAACGCCGAACAACGCCGAACAACGCCTACATCGTAACCAACCCCAATATTCAATCACTACAAAAAGCACATATTCAATATCTTCAGGTCCTAACTCACCATAGTCCCTCCTGCTGATAACTGCCTACACCAAATATAAAGAAAATTATTTGATGGTGTAAGAAGGCTCAAAGAATTAAACCATCATCAGATAAAAACTCCATATCTCTGACCAAGGAAATAGTAGGCCTTCCTGAAAATATAATCTCATGCATCAAAAGACTATCATAATGATGTAGCCACTAACTTTTGCATAAGGGTCCAATATTATAAGAGAAGAATCATAGGAATGTCCTTCTTCTTGTAAGAATGGCCCATCAAATTTGTAACCATACATCATATTATTAAAGTTTCCCTTCAGAAACACATGCCATACGTCTCCTGTCTTATTGATCAATGGATCAAGAGAGATTTGCTCAGTAATTGTATTCTGCATCACACACACACATACACACACACAAAAAAAAGACAGAAGGAATTATGTGAGATACAAAAAGTGCTAAAACAGTATAGCATTGAACAAAAGATACATGGAAAATTCAATCAACTTCCACTCTTGTACATTATAAAAGGCACATCAGAGAATTTGAAGAGGGGGAGGGGAGACAAAAACGAAACTAGTTGGTCAACATTTGCTTGTCTTTGTTGATGTTGTAGTATCAAATTACTGCAGTCTGCACAACACCTTAGAGACTAAGAAAATAACATAAAAAGCCTAGTAAAACAGAGCCAAAGAAACTACAATAGCAACTGGCCCACACAGATATCCCTTCTGAACTTGAGCATAATTCTTTGTCAAACCCAAAAGAACATGAAAGAGACAACAAAAACTCACAGAAATAGGGACTCTTTTTCTCACATCAAAGTTCCACATACTCTTAAACAAAGGAGTAGTTAAGTTCATAGATAGGTACATCATAATCAAAACTCTAAAACAATAATTTCAGGCAACAAGTTCAATATGAGAAGCTTAATCACCAGAAAATATGCTATAACACAAGCTCAACTAAAAATCAAGACCTAGAATCATCAATCACCAAAATCAGGAATAATTAAACATAAAAATCAGCATCAATTCGTCAATCGACACAAAATTTAAACATAACTCAAACTCAATCACAAAAAATGCACTAACAATTTAGTTATGTGTCTAAATAATAATACCAACTTAAATAAATGCATCGATCCATTGCCAAATTAACGAAGAAAAATAATGAGTAAATAGACAGTAAAAGCAGAGAATTCACCAAATTGATTAATGGGCAGTTTTTTGCTACAATGATGAAGAACTGGAGAGATGAACAATGGAGTTTTCTACTTTGAAAGTGTTCGAATCAACATTAATGGTGCAGTCAGCAGTGCGTTGTTGATAAAATGGTATAGTTGGTGACGGGGAAGCAAAAGGCGGTGGAGAAGGCGAAAGGAGAAGGAAGGCTTCGCTGCATCCGCCATTTTTCGATGGCTTCTCTGCTCTCACACGCTGCTTTAGATGGAGAAGTATGGTGTTGAAGAAACGAACCCAATTAGCGAAGAAACGAACCCAAAATACTTCACCTGAAAACCCTAAGATAGAGGGAAAATTGAACAATAAGAGTGAAGAAGATGAAGGAGCCGAATAGGGAAGGAGAGGAGACATCGAATGGGAAGCGAAAATTAAGACCGAAATTGAAAATCAGAGAGAAGAAATTACGAGATCATCCTCTTTTTCTCGTCCTTCTTCTTGGAATACTTCGATGACACCTTCATAACAACTTCCTTGCGATGTTCGCTAGGGTTTCCGGCACCTGTGTTGCTTGGTTCCGGTTCCATGATTGAGGGAAGATTGCGAGTGAAACCCTAGGAGACAGGAAGTTAGGGTTTGGATTAAATTTGAGATTGTGAAATTTGTTCTAACGACACAAAAGATGGAAACTTGGAGGAGGAAACTTAATAAAGTGAGTTCGATTTGATTCTCTCAGACTTTTTTGAGTTCAGGATTGTGGGGAGAGAGTATGAGAGAAAGAAACGGGGTGGGGAAGAAGAAGAGCGGTAGGGTTTGGGTTAGAGCGCGAGAGAGATAATGAGAGAGGTGAGTAACGTGGACTGGGGCTGGGAGAATTAACGTGGATTAATAAGGCCCAAGGGCTGCGGTTAGCCCAAAAACCGCAGCCCTTTAGTGAGAAGGGCTGTATTTTTTGCCTAACCGCAACCCTTTAGTGTGAAGGGCTGCGGTTTTTGGGCTAACCGCAGCCCTTTAGTGTGAAGGGCTGCGGTTTTCAGATAACCGCAACCCTTGTATCGCAGCCCTTGCCTTTTATTCCACTAGTGTGATGACCCTTATCATGACTTGCACAAAATCTCAACCACCACTACTAAATTGACCAAGACTAGTCTAGAAGTCAAAAGGGACTTTATTGAGGTTGTAACGGAGCTAGGTTAGGGGTGAGGAAATCAATTTAGGAATGTGGTGCAAAAAGGGTCAAGTGGAGTACAAACTAGAGGAAAAAGACTCCCCCAAGCTAGTTCTAACACTAACTCAATTTGATAACTCAAACACAACCATTTTTTTTCTTTTTCACTTTGATTTTCACTTTTTGAACATAATTTTCATTCTGCACATCAATTTGCTCTCTCTTTCTTTTCTTTCAATAGAAAACCAAATGAAACAATAAGAGCTTTCTTTCTTTCTTTTCTTTCCTTTTCTTTTCTTTTCTTGCAATTTTCTTCATTTTTTGCAATTATACAAGCACATTAACTTACTTTCAACCAAAGACTTAGTATCAAAACCACTCAACTTAACACAAACTAGACATGTACTCCACTTTGAGGAAGGTTTGGTTATGACTTATTATGAGGGCTAAGCAAAAATAGGATAATAAGGCTCAAATGGGTTGAGAAGCGGATAATTATACCGGAATAAAAGGCTTTTTGGCTTTTGAACTCCTAATTCTAGCAAAATGAAACGCCCTAAATCATTCTTCTATTAGCTCGGTCATACACAATCTTGGGGAGCTAAAATGCAAGTCACAAGTTAGGCGATTGATACGCCCAAGTTATACGTTGTATTTGCGTCATTTTGGGTGCACTTTGCTAAGGAGTTCGTTTATACTTGTAAATGTTTGCATATATATTATCCTTAGCGGAAGTTCGGAGTTTTGTGAGTTAAAATGGTGTTAACGTCTTATGTTCCGAGCTTTTATGGTAAAATGGGTTTGAGCGATATACTTGGAAGTGTTCGAGAGGCTCAACAACATTGTGCCATTGCCATCTCACCAACAATAACCAAACTCCACCGCAAGCCCAAGCCAAGCCGCACACAACCAAACTCCACCGCAAGCCTAAGCAAGCTCAGCAGCACCGCAAGCTCGGCAGCACCGCAAGCTCGGTAGCACAGCAGCGAGGCACAGCACCAAGCAGCCAGCCTGCCCAGCAGCATCGCCAGCCAAGCAGGCACGAGAGTACGCAGGTCGCGACTCGCGACCCCTGCCTTCGCGACTCGCGAGGTACTCCACGGCTCGCGACCAGCCCTTGTCCCATCCAAGTTGTGCGGGATGTCAGTCAGCTTGTCGGGACTCGCAATCAGTGTCGCGGCTCGCGACGCTTTTGTCGGTTCAGCGGCCACGTTTTGTGCGGGGTTTAAAAGCATCTCAAAACCTATTTTCAAGGAGACGAGAGAAGAGGACGAAGAGGAGAGCCGAAATGTAGGAATTGGAGCAGCAAACTTGAGGAGAGAGAGAGGATACTCCTCTCTTCATCTTTCCTTCTTCATACTCCTCTTTTCATCTTTCCTTCTTCATTCCTCTTTGTTTTTCATTTCCTAGTTTTAGTTTTCATTTTCTAGTTTAGTTTTTAGAGATTTCAACTATGGGATTGGCTATTGCTATGCCGATTGTAGCTTGAACTATTCTTGAAGAAGATTAACATGAAGCTTCAAGAATTATTGTGAGATGTTTCCTCTCTATTTAGTTTCTTTGATTATGGTTCAATTTCTATGATTATACTTTATGATTATTGCATAATTATGCTAGGAACGTTACTAGTTTGATTGTGTAATTCATCTAATGCTAGATTTAAGAATAGAATCGGATTGTTTTATTCTTTTATCAATTTGTAGCAAACTAGGAAGTAACTTAGATGCAGATTGTCTTAGTTATTTCTTGGGGAAATTGAATCAACTGTTGAATGTTTATCGCGTGTATGACATTAGCAGGTCTATTGGTTCTCTGTGTTTATTGCTGCTATTGGATTGAACTTAGACGCTGATCGGACTAGGTTATCCTTTAGTTAGGGTTTTATAGCCACGCTGATCGTGCTATTCAACTAAGAATAAGGAGAATATGAGATTAATTCTCAGCAATAGATAATTATGGAAATAATTAGAGTGGAGGTTCAAGGATGGATAATGAATTGAAGTGGATGTTTATCGGATTCAAGATCTTCCTATATTGATTTCTCATTTTGTTTATATGCTAGTTAGTTGTAGTTTAATCATAACTCTTTTGAAACCCCCCTTGTTGTTAATTAGGTTTCTCGGTCCTTAGCTTAATCTAAGTACTAATTCACGCTAAATATAAAGCTCGTCCCTGTTTCCCTGTTGATACGATCCCTACTTCCATTATACTTGCTTAGTGTGCATGAGAGTAGGAGAAATTTATCTTTGGTTAGGTGTACACGACAAACGCCCACCAAATTTTGGCGCCGTTGCCGGGGAAACGGTGTTACTTGTTTGTATTTAGCGTGATTTTTGGATGGTATTGCTTGTGCTCTTTGTTTTTGGTTGACACTCATAGCACTAACGATGCATTGCAAGAGTTCTTCTCAATCAGTTTTGCAGGTACTTGAAGTGGAGATTGACATGGAACCACCATTGTCACACATGGAGCACAAGCCCAATGATTGAGCCTAAGGTACTAAGTCGAGCTAACGACTTTAAACAACAGCGCTTCTCGGGAGGCAACCCGAGACCCCTTTTATTTTCTTTCTTTTCCTTTATTTTCTCATCAAATTTCCACCACCACAATAAATTTTCTTTCAACCACTCCCCACCCACTAAAAAGATCCACAACTAATCTTAATCCACTTGGAACCAAAATCCATTAAAGAAAACCCGTTGGGAGGAGTTCAATAGCTAGGAGTTGGTACAACTAGAGGGTTGAGATTGTTAATGAATCTTTTCGATCTCTTAAGCTAGGTGCAAATCTCAAAAATTTAAAAATTTGAATTTGTCATTTGTTTGAGTGATTCGAGGGAGAGGGTTGTGAGTTGAGTTATGAGATTTGCATTGGTGTTATTAAGAAATTTGAGTTTGACGGATTGTTTGTCATGAGTTTTGAGCATTCGATCTTCGATTTACCCGATTTTCGATTTTCTCCCCCCATTTTCAGTTTACTTTTTGTTCTAATTGTCATCACATTGAGGACAATGTGTAGTTTAAGTAGGGGGGAGGGTATTCTCATTCTCATGTATCTATGTTGTATTTATTACTTTCAATTTGAAAAAAAAAAATGAAAAAAAAAATATTAAAAAAAAAAAGTGATGAAATGAAACCCGCTGAGTTGAAAACCCGCAAGGGCGGGCGACTCGGGCAAAATTGGGGCTCGGATAGGTCGAAAACCCGGAAGGGCGGCCTATGCAAAAAAGGGCTAGTTGAGCGGTTGAGTTTTGTGAGCCGGAAAATGAAGAGAGATGAAAAAAAATGTGAGAAGCTAGGATGAAAACCCAAAAGGGCTCCTAGGCAAAATGAGAGATTAAGAGAGAATTATGTATTTTGAAAACTCATTTACCGAAGTTGGTGTCATAAGGCGGAAAGCGCTTTCGGGTTGGGTTAGTTATTTCATCCTTGATTTTGTGAAGATTTGTTTTGGCTTTCACATTCTTTTGGTTGATTGTTTGTTTTTGGGAGTAAGCATGGAATTTATTCCTTTTTGTCTTTGTTCCATGGCTTGCTATTCTAAGTTAGTTGTAGTAGTAGTAGGTCTTCTTTTGAGGTTTGGGAGAGCTGATAGTTTAGTGTGTCGTGAGCTGACATTTTGATTCTTGTTGGTGTTGCTGGTTAAACTTGTTAGTGTTGCTGGTTATTATTGTTGTCGCGTCTTTGTATTTTTCAGGTGAGCTCAAAGCTAAGTGTGGGGGAGTCATTGTCCCTTACGTTTAGGTTTTGAGTGGATGTTGTTAAGATGTGATGATGATGATGTAGATGGTGGAGAGTGTAGGTTGGTGTTGATAATTTGGGTGAAGATTTATTTGGTGATTCTCACTTTTGAGTTTACTCGAGGTCGAGTCAAGTTCAAGTGTGGGGGTATTTGATACGCCCAAGTCATACGTTGTATTTACGTCATTTTGGGTGCACTTTGCTAAGGAGTTCGTTTATACTTGTTAATGTTTGCATATATATTATCCTTAGCGGAAGTTCGGAGTTTTGTGAGATAAAATGGTGTTAACGTCTTATGTTCCGAGCTTTTATGGTAAAATGGGTTTGAGCGATATACTTGGAAGTGTTCGAGAGGCTCAACAACATTGTGCCATTGCCATCTCACCAACAACAACCAAACTCCACCGCAAGCCCAAGCCAAGTCGCACACAACCAAACTCCACCGCAAGCCTAAGCAAGCTCAGCAGCACCGCAAGCTCGGCGGCAAAGACAGCGGCGAGGCCACGGCACCAAGCGGCCCGGCCCGCAGCAAGTCGCCCGCCAAGCAGGCACGAGAGCACGCAGGTCGCGACTCGCGACCCCTGCCTTCGCAACTCGCGAGGTACTCCGCGGCTCGCGACCAGCCCTTGTCCCAGCCAAGTTGTGCGGGATGTCAGTCAGCTTGTCGGGACTCGCGATCAGTGTCGCGTTTTGCGACGCTTTTGTCGGTTCAGCGGCCACATTTTGTGCGGGGTTTAAAAGCATCTCAAAACCTATTTTCAAGGAGACGAAAGAAGAGGACGAAGAGGAGAGCCGAAATGTAGGAATTGGAGCAGCAAACTTGAGGAGAGAGAGAGGATACTCCTCTCTTCATCTTTCCTTCTTCATACTCCTCTTTTCATCTTTCCTTCTTCATTCCTCTTTGTTCTTCATTTCCTAGTTTTAGTTTTCATTTTCTAGTTTAGTTTTTAGAGATTTCAACTATGGGATTGGCTATTGCTATGCCGATTGTAGCTTGAACTATTCTTGAAGAAGATTAACATGAAGCTTCAAGCATTATTGTGAGATCTTTCCTCTCTATTTAGTTTCTTTGATTATGGTTTAATTTCTATGATTATACTTTATGATTATTGCATAATTATGCTAGGAACGTTACTAGTTTGATTGTGTAATTCATCTAATGCTAGATTTAAGAATAGAATCGGATTGTTTTATTCTTTTATCAATTTGTAGCAAACTAGGAAGTAACTTAGATGCAGATTGTCTTAGTTATTTCTTGGGGAAATTGAATCAACTGTTGAATGTTTATCGCGTGTATGACATTAGCAGGTCTATTGGTTCTCTGTGTTTATTGCTGCTATTGGATTGAACTTAGACGCTGATCGGACTAGGTTATCCTTTAGTTAGGGTTTTATAGCCACGCTGATCGTGCTATTCAACTAAGAATAAGGAGAATATGAGATTAATTCTCAGCAATAGATAATTATGGAAATAATTAGAGTGGAGGTTCAAGGATCGATAATGAATTGAAGTGGATGTTTATCGGATTCAAGATCTTCCTATATTGATTTCTCATTTTGTTTATATGCTAGTTAGTTGTAGTTTAATCATAACTCTTTTGAAACCCCCCTTGTTGTTAATTAGGTTTCTCGGCCCTTAGCTTAATCTAAGTACTAATTCACGCTAAATATAAAGCTCGTCCCTGTTTCCCTGTGGATACGATCCCTACTTCCATTATACTTGCTTAGTGTGCATGAGAGTAGGAGAAATTTATCTTTGGTTAGGTGTACACGACAAACGCCCACCAACGATCAATGGTGAGGGTTGTAAATGAGTCTTACGAGGTTCGTGGCCCTCCTTCGGGGTTTATCGCACAAGGGACAAGGCAATCCAATCAACCAACCAACTCGCCTAATTTTAAAAAGACTCTACCAAAAGTTACCGATCTCAAAGATCACCTAAAGTCACAACAAGGTTTCCAAAACCATCAAGTCAAAATGCAAGGAAGGTCTTCCAATCAAGTTATGAACACTCTTAGCAATATGTCATGCATGCAACCAAGCTATCTTAAATGCTGAAAAAGAATGAAGAAAAAAGGAAAGAATTTTTTTTGTTTTTTTTTTATGCAAACCTACCAATTAAGAAGAAAAGAATTAAAAACAAACTATACAAGGGTGATTTGGATTAAAGGGGGGGGGGGTAAGACCAAATAGAATCATTAGGAATCATAAAAAATAACCAATCACCAACCTCACAACCAAGACCAAAAGATTCCCACATATCTAACCACCTAGGAACCCAAACTCCCAAAAACATAGACATACATGCAAGGTCCCCCAAGCTTAAGAAAAACTCCGCGCTCGGAGTTGCAAAATTAGGGAACGGGAGGGGGTTCAAAAAGAGCACCTAGTAGTACCCACCAGTAGGGTGCACACAAACCGGTCCGGACCGGACCTAGGATTCCAGTCCGGTCCTCGGTCCAAGGAAAAAGTGGATTCCGGGAAATCGGTCCGGACCAGTTGACCCGGTTTTTTAAAAAAAAATGATTTTTTTTGCTGATTTGTAAACATGAGTAATAACTCTTAGTCATTTCTAAACCCTAGCCCATTTTTACTCCAGCCACACACGCCTCACCTTCTCTTCTTTCTTTGTCTCCTCCAACGTCTCACCTCCCACTGCCGCGGGGCCGCCTCAACCTCTCACTGCCTTCTCGAAGTCTCCAAGGCCTTCTCCAACGCATGTAAGTCATTAATACTGTTTATTTTTGTTTTTTTTTCAGTTTTATTTCTTATAACTTTGTGATTTTTGAATCTCATTTCATGTCTTTCAATTGAATTTCTGATTTCGTTTTTTTATTTTTTCTATTTGAATTTCTGTTTTAATTATGTGCATAATTGAGACGAATTTCTGATTTTTTTGTTCTCATTTCTTGTTTTGATTTTTTCTATTTGAATTTATGTTTTTATTTTTGTGCAAACTCCCTCCATAATTGAGTGTTTTTTATCTATTTGTTCGAACATTTCATGTTGTATATATTTTTCATAAATTGTGGCTAAAAACATGTTGAAGATATTCCTCATGATTATACCATTTAAAAAACGCGAGTCCATATATCCTATCAAGAGAAATACAGACTTAAGAAATCCATATTATAAGACAAAGTTAAGCAATTGAGTTATTTGAGTCCATTGGCCAGTGTAGTACTAAATTTAAAGAACATAGATGTTGCTTGATTTTTTTTTGAACATAAGAACATACAGACTTGTAGATTTTTTTTTGAGGAGATTGTAGAGCTGTAGTTAGTACTTAGATGTTGCTTGATTGAATATAAAAAGTAGTATGTTCTAAGAAATTGTTTTTCCCTCGATGTTTAAATTCCAAGGAAGTGCCAAAAATTATTTGGATACTCATAAGAAGTTGACGAATTTGTGATTTTTTTGTTCTAATTTCGTGTTTTAAATTTTTCTATTTGAATTTGACTTTATTTGTATCATAATGACAGATGGTCCAACAAACAAGTAGGCAATACGAAAGCCCCAGATTCATTTTCTTGCAATGTAAGTTGCTCTCTTTACGTATAATATTTTTTGCTTTGCATTTAATTTATTCTTTTATTGTAATATTGTTGTATATGTTATAATTTCCTATCTAATTTTACATATGGAGAGCTCCCGATCCAAAAGGCCGGTCCACTCTTCTGATCAAACGACAACCACACTTTCCGATGCTGCCAGTCGAACCGACCTTATAGAGTTGCGCAAGGCATTGCCTCCAGAGAAGATACTTAAGGAAGGACGTAAGTATTTGGTTAGGAAAAACAATAGGACAGCAGCATATTGGGAGTTCTACATTGAGTACTTGGATGATGAAGGAAAACTTCGAGCCGAATGAAAGTTTTGTGATAAAACTTTTGCTGCTGATGGTAATGTTAATGGGACAAAGAATGTTAAGTATCATGCTGAAAAATGTCTTGGAATCCTGCTAACAAAGATTAAGACAAGGGTTGAGGGAAGCAAACTGAATTATTTTTTCAACAAGGGGACAAAGAATGTGATGATGGGAAACTAAAGTATGGGAATGTTAATGTAAAGGATGTTAGGGAAGCTGTGATTCATATGATCATTATTGATGAGCTCCCATTTAGACATGTGGAGAATGTTGGCTTTAGGGAGATGATGCAAGTTGCTTGTCCTAAATTTCACATTCCCTCTCGTACCACTGTTGCTCGTGATTGTTTACAACTTTATTTCACTGAAAAGGAAATTTTAAAAGAATCTATTAAGAGGTGTCAAAGAATTTGTGTAACAACTGATACTTGGACATTAATTTAAAGAATTAACTATCTGTGTATCACTGCTCAATTTATTGATAGTGATTGGAAATTGAATAAAAAGATAATAAATTTTTGTCCAATTTCTAGTCACAAAGGTGAAGCCATTGGGAAAGTTGTTGAGGCATGTTTGGAATAATGGGGTATTGAGGATAAACTTTTAACTGTCACGGTTGACAATGCTTGTTCTAATGATGTTGCTTGTCTGCACTTGAGAAGAATGGTTCAAAGAACGGGTTGTATTAGTGATGGAAAATTTCTGCATATTAGATGCATTGCTCATATAATTAATCTCATTATTTGGGATGGCATTAAGGAACATGTTGTGTCTATTGATAGAGTTAGAAATGTTGTGAAGTATGTCAAAAATTCTCCTGCAAGAATAGCTAGATTCAAAGATCTTATTAAAAAGGCTAATATAGATAATAAGTCTTCTTTGTCATTTGATGTTCCTACTCGTTGGAATTCAACATACACTATGTTAGATACAACTTTGAAATTTCAGCGTGTATTTAGTGGGATATCTCTTCCTGATGGTGATGGTTTGAATGACAATGAAAAACCCCCTCATTTTGATGATTGGAAAAAGGTGGTGATGATTGGTTTATATGCTTGATTTATGCTTAGTTTTTAATAGTTTTTATGATAGTTTTTAGGTTAATTTAGGTTAAGTTTCTTTCTTTTCTTTCTTTTTGTGCATCTTCCCTCCTTTGCGCTCTTTCTTTGGGTGTTTGTTTTTATTTCAGGATTTGGAGTACGCTTGGAGGTTCTATGCACAAACCTGAGGCAAAGGCATTGAAGAAATGGAGCACCAAGGACTCAAGGAGCTCGGAAGAGGAGAAGAAAAGAGAGGAGCATGCTAATCCGAAGGCCCGGGTTTGTTGACCCGCCCGGGTCAGCCCAGTCAAACAACAAGTCCACGCCTTTCAGTAGACCCGCCAGGGTCTGATGACCCGAGGAATCGGGTCTGACGACCCGAGTGCCCGTGTTCACAGACCCGCCCGGGTCGTGCGTTTTGAGCATCCTCCATGTTTCCTGATAAGTGGACCCACCCGGGTCTGGCGACCCGAGGGCTCGGGTCAGGCCACCCGATTGCTCGGGTCATATCACCCGCCCGGGTCGGGTTACTTTTCCGGAAATGTTTTGCGATTTTAGTGCCTTTTATGCGAAGGCTGTTTTGTAATTTTTCTGTTTTATTTCTTATGACTATATAAGAGGGACTCCTCTTACTTTAACTTAGGCAATTTTTAATTAGAGATTAGAGAGAGATTAAATCTTTTTTTTGCATTCAAACTCTAGAACAAAACCCTAGGAGAGAGAAAGTGGAGGTTTGAAGCTTTTGGATCTCCATTCTTCATCTATGAAAGCTTAAAGTTGGTAATCTTTGTTTATTTTCTTCTTTTCTTCCATTATTCTTGTTTATTTCATGCTTGATTTGTTTAGATCTTGTTTTATTAGTTGATTGTTTGTATTTTTCTCTTTTTCCTCCATGGTTATGGTGATGAAGTTATTTCAAACTTTGTTTTGTTTTATTTCCATAATGTGTGAGTAGTTTCTTACTAGGGGAAGGGATGTAACCTTCATTTACTCTTTGGATCCTAGATCTAAGTTAGGGGATTAACTTTTGGGGTTGAACTTGTTGATCAAACTTGTTTTACTTGGTTTATTGGGTGCTTGATCACCACTTAACTTGCATATTTGGAATTCCTAGTGAAGGATCGAGAGATGAAGCTAGGAATAAACTAAGTTTGGTTGCTAGATTTCATGAAAATAGGCATTTTCTAGTTTAGGGAAGCTTGATTAATCATGATTGTGCTTGATTTAGCTAGATTGGTTGCTCATGCCATGAGAATAGGTCATGAGTGACTAATCAAGCTCCTCTAATTAGCTCGAGAGAGTAATTAGAGTTCCTATGTGCGTGATTTTCCCCTTGTGATCCCCCATTTGTTTCCCCTTGATTTTGATTGTTGGATTCTTGGATTGAATGTTGGTGAATCCTCTAATCCCCTAGTTCTTTTACCCTTATTTTATCTTCTTTACTTGCTTGTTGATTTACTTTGCAAATTTCCTAGTTTATTTAGATTTTAGAATCATTGTTAAACTTCCAAAAACCCAAAAATTGATTTAGCTCATTGAAGTTAGCTAATTAACTCTTGATTTAACCCTACTTCCTTGTGGATTCGATCCTATACTTATCCTATATTGGGTAAATTAGGTTATATTTGGCGAGTATACAATGACCCGTTAAATTTTGGCGCCGTTGCCGGAGAAGTAGCGGTTAACATTAGCTAATTGGTTAATTTTGAGACTAAATTGTCTTTTTCTTTATTTTGGTGTGTTTACCTCTTGGTTGTTTTTACTAATATTCTCCTTAGCTTTGTTGGTTGCATGTCATGAAGATTGAGGGGCGATCCAACCATCCCCATCGATCATAACCTTGAAAATACATTGAGGCAATTAAGGAGAATCTTTAGGGAACCCACACCTCAACCATCGATCGTTGAACAACCGAGTGTTGAACTACCGGGTTTTGAGCAAAAGCCGTCTATCTCCACTACTTCTAGCACTATGGGGGATGAGGCTCCTAGAGCATTACGGGATTTTGGGCATCCCGAGGCATTTGAACTCAAAAGTGGTATTCGCCGCCCAACTACTACCGCCAACTTCGAATTTTCTCCGCATTTAATTCGCATGATCAAACAAGAGCCATATGGGGGTATGACTCATGAGTGCCTTCTTGAGCATTTGGCTAACTTCTTGGAGCTATGTGCCACAGTTAAGCAAAACAACGTGAGTCAAGAGTTTGTGAGGCTCAACTTATTTCATTTCTTTGGGTAAGGCTAAGAAATGGTTGCGATCCATTCGAAGACTCTTTGACAACTTGGGCACAAGTTACCACGGCTTTTGTGGATGAGTTATATTCTCAAGAGAAGACCTCGAAGCTAGGAGGAAGATAGCTAATTTCTCTCAAGAGGAGGATGAGACATTGTATGGAGCTTGGGATAGGTTCAAGGATCTTAAGATCTTGTCCTCACCATGGTTATAGTCGATGGATGCTTATGCAAAGCTTCTATGATGGTCTCCTTCCTAAGACCGTGCAAGTCTTGATTCGTGCGGGAGGCCAACTAACAAAGCTTTGGTTGACACTATTGAGCCTACAATTGAAGAGGTAGTAAGACACTACTCTTGGGGAATTCTACTAGAACCCACAAGCAGAAGAGTGCAAGCAAAGACAAGTATGATCTTGATGCCATTGACCACATCAATGCAAAACTTGATACTCTTGCCAGAAATTGGAAAAGGTAAGCTTGGCATATCCTAGCCAAAGCACCTCCAAGCTTTTTCTTGTGAGATTTGTGGTGGGTCGGACCACGCTAGTTCTTATTGTGGTGGGTTCGTGGACCATGTTGCATGGGTGAATACTAGGGGTGAGGGAAATCCTAACTTCAACAACCAAGGGAGATGGAATAACAATGCGAGTGGAGGATGGAAGAACCCTCGACCACCCTGACCTTACCAAGCTAGACCACCGGATTCAATCACCCCCGATAAACATTCACACAACCACCCCCTAGAGCTCCCTTTGAACCAAACCAACCAAACAATCCTCCCTTGAATCCACTCTCCAACTCTTCCTAGCTCAACAAACAAAAACCAATGCCGATAACGATAGGAAGTTTGGAGACATACACACTTCCCTCCAACAAATGAATGCCCACAATAAGATCAACGAAACCCAACTTACCCAAGTCGCTCAACAAGTGAGCAACAACTCCTCAAACTCTTCCACCCAACTCCCTAGCCAACCCATCATTCAAGAGCAAGTTAAAGCCATTACTTTGAGATTCGGGGCTCACTATGAGGGTCCTAAGATTCCCGAACTTGATGATGTTAGTCCTTCCAAGGAGAGTGAGAATGTCAATAGTGGAGTGGGTAAAGAGGTTGAAGAAGTCATTTGGAAGACGTTTAAGAGAATGGAACTCCTATAGTAGTTGAGCAGAAATCAAGCAAAAAGTCTCTTCCAATGAAGAACTACACTCCTCCGGTTCCATATCCTCAACGGTTAATGAAGAAGCAACTCAATGACAAGTTTGTTAAATTCCTTGAAGTAATGAAGGGTCTACAAGTGCACATTCCATTTCTCAAAGCTATGGCTCAAATGCCTACCTATGCTAAATTTCTCAAAGAACTTCTCTCCAACAAGTCTAAACTTGAGGAAAGTTCTACTATTGCTCTCACCCCCGAGGTTAGTGCGGTTCTCCAAAACAAGCTCCTGAAAACTAGAAGATCGGTTCTTTCTATCCCCGTGAGAATTGGAAAGTTGGAGTAAAAAAGAGCATTGGCCGACCTAGGGGCGAGTGTTAGCCTCATGCCGCTTTCAATTGCAAGAAAGCTCAACTTTGAGCTTAAATCTACTAGAAGAGTAATACAATTGGCGGATCGTTCGGTTAAGGTCCCTGTTGGAGAATTGTAAAATGTGCCGGTGTAAGTAGGGAGAGTCTTTATCCCTTGTGAATTTGTTGTGATGGAGATGGAAGAGGACTCTCAAGTGCCTCTCATCTTGGGAAGACCCTTCTTGAAAACGGCCGGGGTGCTTGTGGATATGAAGAGAGGTATCATGACTTTGACGGTCGGAGATGAAAAAATGGCATTTGCATTTAACAAAAGTATGAAAGCCCCCATCATGGAAGAAGTGCATCGGATGGACACTCTTGAGCAAGATCTATCAAGTCTTAAGGCCTTGAATGAGGTAAGGGACCCCTTTCACGATGTGATATCAAGGAAGAAACAAGAAAGAGCACTCTCGGGAGGTAACCCGTATTTATTACTTTTATTTTCATTCTTTCTTATAATTTTCTTTATTTTGAGAGCTCTTATTTGATTTTAGTTTGGTTGTATGTACTCATTTGCATACTTTGACCCTCATTTGGCATGTTGGTTTGTTGGTTAACCTTCCCCTTCCCTTCCCTTCCTTTCCTCCCCCTTTCGATTCTCTTGTTCATGCATTGAGGACAATGCTTTCTTCTAGCTTGGGGGAGTAATTATCCGCTAGCTTGGGGGAAATTTATATTTTTTTTTACTCATTTTCAGAAAAAAGAAAAAAAAATCTTTTATTTTTTTTTTAAAAAAACCCAAAAATAATTTTCTTTCTTTTTTTAGCTTTCTTTCCTTTCCTTTTCTTTCCCTTGTTTTTCAATCTTTGTTTTTAGTTCTAAAATAAAAATTTTTTTTTTTTTGAAAAAGTGCAAAAATAGCAAAAAAAAATCTGAAAAATAAAGAAAAACAAAAAGAAGTTTTAGCTTTGAATAAAGTTTTGATTTTCTTGCCCAAGGAAGATGCTAGTTGATGATATATGTGGATTCCTTGCTTGGATTTTGAGTATATGTTTAGAGGCTCCTTTTGGAAGAGTGTGAGTTTGGGTTGTGGTGCTTTAGGAGGTAATTAATCTTGATTGCATTAGAATCAACCAAAATGAAACCAATGAATGCTCAATTGGATGTCTAGTCTTGAATCTTGACTATCTTGCTCATGCTTGAATAAATTTAGCTTCAAATTTGCGGTCCCTATGTGTCTCTAGATATGCTCATCATGTCCCCAAACAAAACTCTACAAAAAGCTTAGTTTTTACTTCTTTTCGTTTGTAATAAGTGGTACAAAAAGCCACGAGTTCTCATGTTTCTCTTTAGTGAGTAGTTACTCCTCTTTTGTATAGCAAAAATTCCCGTAATAAGGGAAAAAGAAAAAGCCAAAAAGAGTCAAAAAAGGCGTGAAAATAAAAAAAAGTGAAGAAAAGCGAAAAGCAAAAAGCAAAAAGAATAGAAGAATTCCAATAAAAGAGGTCAATTTATAGATGCCTCCCACATTTAGTACTATTTTTCTAAAGTTTTGAGTAGAGTGGAGTCTAAGGCATGTTTGTGTGTCTAGGGATGGTGGACTAGTAATTTGAACTTCTATAACACTTGAAAGACCCTAAGTCTTTTGGATAGCTAGGTGTTCTCTAATGAGCGAGTAAAAAGTCTAATTAGGTATCCTTTTGCAATCTTGATTAGTTGCTTTCTCTACCCATAACCTATGAGTACACTTGGAAATTAGTTGTTTTGAAAGTTGCTCTCTATTCTTGCTTGTGAACCATTTCATTGATAGTTGACTTGGGCATTACTCTTGAATTCGATTGAATAAATGGTTGATGAAAAACTAGAGTTGTGGGTTTGAAAACTCTTTGGAAACCCTCGCGAGATCCCACTCGCCCTCTAGAGCGATCTAGGGGTTTAAAGAGCTTGTTGCATGTGCTAAATGCAATCGTGATTCCTACGAAAATGAGTTAGTGTAAATTCTTCACCCTTCCTTTTTCATTTTTTCTTCCCTCTTTCTTCTTCATTTTGCTTTCAAATAAGTTTCATTCTCCTACTTGTATTTTAATCTATTTTGCTTGAGGACAAGCAAAGATTTAGCTTAGGGGAGTTTGATGATTGGTTTATATGCTTGATTTATGCTTAGTTTTTAATAGTTTTTAGGTTAATTTAGGTTAAGTTTCTTCCTTGTCTTTCTTTTTGTGCATCTTCCCTCCTTTGCTCTCTTTCTTTGGGTGTTTGTTTTTATTTCAGGATTTGGAGTACGCTTGGAGGTTCTATGCACAAACCCGAGGCAAAGGCATTGAAGAAATGGAGCACCAAGGACTCAGGAGCTCGAAGAGGAGAAGAAAAGAGAGGAGCATGCGACCCGAGACCCGGGTTTGTTGACCGCCGGTCGCCCGACCAACCAAGAAGTCCACGCCTTTGAAGACCCGTCGGTCCGATGACTGGGATCGGCCCGACGACCCGGGTCGGTTCCAGACCGCGGTCGTGTTTTGAGCATCCTTCATGTTTCCTGATAAATGGACCCGCCCGGGTCTGGCGACCCGAGGACTCGGGTCAGGCCACCCGAGTGCTCGGGTCAGGCCACCCGAGTGCTCGGGTCATATCACCCGCCCGGGTCAGGTTACTTTTACGGAAACGTTTTGCGATTTTAGTGCCTTTTATGCGGGGCTGTTTTGTAATTTTTCTGTTTTATTTCTTATGACTATATAAGAGGGACTCCTCTTATTTTAACTTAGGCAATTTTTAATTAGAGATTAGAGAGAGATTAAATCTTATTTTAGCATTCAAATTCTAGAACAAAACCCTAGGTGAGAGAAAGTGGAGGTTTGAAGCTTTTGGATCTCCATTCTTCATCTATGAAAGCTTAAAGTTGGTAATCTTTGTTTATTTTCTTCTTTTCTTCCAATATTCTTGTTTATTTCATGCTTGATTTGTTTAGATCTTGTTTTATTAGTTGATTGTTTGTATTCTTCTCTTTTTCCTCCATGGTTATGGTGATGAAGTTATTTCAAGCTTTGTTTTGTTTTATTTCCATAATGTGTGAGTAGTTTCTTACTAGGGGAAGGGATGTAACCTTCATTTACTCTTTGGATCCTAAATCTAAGTT
Source organism: Beta corolliflora (assembly GCA_947648045.1). Classification (NCBI taxonomy): domain Eukaryota; kingdom Viridiplantae; phylum Streptophyta; class Magnoliopsida; order Caryophyllales; family Amaranthaceae; genus Beta; species Beta corolliflora. The sequence goes on from CANSZD010001412.1 coordinate 582,733, forward strand.
AGGGGGTTAACTTTTGGGGTTGAACTTGTTGATCAAACTTGTTTTACTTGATTTGTTGGGTGCTTGATCACCACTTAACTTGCATATTTGGAATTCCTAGTGAAGGATCGAGAGATGAATTGAAGCTAGGAATAAACTAAGTTTGGTTGCTAGACTAGGATCTCCATGAAAATAGGCATTTTCTAGTTTAGGGAAGCTTGATTAATCATGATTGTGCTTGATTTGGCTAGATTGGTTGCTCATGCCATGAGAATAGGTCATGAGTGACTAATCAAGCTCCTCTAATTAGCTCGAGAAAGTAATTAGAGTTCCTATGTGCGTGATTTTCCCCTTGTGATCCCCCATTTGTTTCCCCTTGGTTTTGATTGTTGGATTCTTGGATTGAATGTTGGTGAATCCCCTAATTCCCTAGTTCTTTTACCCTTATTTTATCTCCTTTACTTGCTTGTTGATTTACTTTGCAAATTTCCTAGTTTATTTAGATTTTAGAATCATTATTAAACTTTCAAAAACCCAAAAATTGATTTAGCTCATTGAAGTTAGCTAATTAACTCTTGATTTAACCCTACTTCCTTGTGGATTCGACCCTATACTTATCCTATATTGGGTAAATTAGGTTATATTTGACGAGTATATTGGAAAGGTTGGTTGTGTTTTTGAGAGAATTTTACCTTCTGACTCGTCGTATATCTGGTTCACATTATGTGACAAGTAACAAAGGTTGTTTGAGATTGCGGCAATGTATGACATGTTAAATAAATGGGAGAAAAATGTTGATTTGGATTTTCAAGCTATGGCAATTTCTATGAAAAGAAAGTTTGATAAGTATTGGGGAAATGTTGAGAAAATGAATATGTTCATATATCTTGCTGTGATTCTTGATCCTCATTCTAAATTGTTGGTTGTTGAATTGACACTTAGTGACATGTATGGAAAAGAAAAAGGGATGCAACTTGCTAGTGATGTGAAAGTTTTTGCATATTCGTTGTTTCATGAGTATCGAAATATGTATTCTTCTTCCGTTTCTCAATGTGCACAAAGTGGAGATTTCATGTCATTGGATTTAGAGGAGGATGGTACCATTAGTGGAGGTGTTGATTACATGAAAAGCATTAAGGATAGAGCTAAAAGATTGAAAGGATCGGGAGAATATGTGAAAAGTGAATTTGAGAGGTACTTAAATGAACAACTAGGAGTGGAGGAAGAGGATATGGATGCTTTATCTTGGTGGGGTAGTAATGGTCATCGTTATCCCATTGTATCACGTATGGCACGTGACATACTAGCTATTCCATTGTCTACCGTTACATCGGAATCCGCTTTTAGTGCGGGAGGTCGTCATCTCAATTCATTTAGGAGTTCTTTGACTCCTAAGGTAATATCTTTCACTCACTTGTACTTTGTATTTATTAAAAAAAAGTTCATTTGTATCAACATGAAATCACTTTAATGTTTTGTTTTCATATGATAGTATTTCCAAAACAATTCATTCTCATATTGAGGAAAATAGAAAACTGCTCTAGAATTACTAGCATGTATATGGGGATCACAACACATATCAGGTGATTGATTAGAACTCATGCAAAAATTGGAAGTATATTGACACGATGTATCAAAATAAGAAACATGAGAATCCAAAGAATTATAACCATAGGCCCTATCAATAGAATTGTCCCTATTATAGTGATAATATGACTCCATGAACAGTGAAAAAGAAGAGATTTACAAAGAGTAAAAAAAAATAGTTACAAAAGTAAAGAAAAAGTTATTTACAAAAGAAATTAAAAATATATACAATGTAGTCTATTAAATCTATAATCAAACTAATTCTATTCGTAACCTCCTCAGACGGCGCCAAAACTTGTTAGGCGTAGGGCTTGTGGCGCGGCTACGGGGTAGTGGGGACGGGCGTGGCGACGTTGGGGCGGGGGGGATGACGTGAAGGCTGCGGTGATGGTCGAGAAGATGACGGTGGTGGTCTGCGCAGGGACGAGAGAAGCCACGGCCGCTAGCCGGGTGAGGATGCCCAGCCGGCGTGGTAGTGCCGCTTGCCCGCTCGTTCCTTTTGTCTCTTATTTTGGGTTAAATAAAGCCCACGGACCTCGCGGCTTGAGGATGTAGACCACGCCAGTCTAGGCGAGACTATATCAATATGATAATTAAAACACTAAGATTAAGTATCACCACTACTATAAATTGATCAAATCATAACTCGCTTCCCAATTATTCATTTATAACCTAGGTGAGAATGACATTCCCTTATGACTTAGCAATAAAGCACAGCTATGAACCAAAACTAAATCCCAAATCATTCATCAATACCTAAAGCTCACTTTCATGATAGCAAAAGACCTAACTAACATGTATGTCTCCTATTTTCATGGCTTACACACATAATTAGAAGCATTAAGAACCAATGTCAAATAATTCCCAATTTTAGTTCTCACCTATTTTCATGGAAGAATTCAAATCAATGACAAGATTATCTAAATTAAGACCCAACTTTCGTTGACGAACTCAATTAATAAAATAACAATTTAACATCAAATAAATATTCCTAATCTCAACTCCAACTTTCGTTGATAATATAAAACTATGGCTAAATCAAGACGCAAAATTGACAATAAAAACAATCTTATCAAACCCTAAACATATAACTCAATAACATGGGAATTAGATAAAGATTTACATGATCAATCCATATTAGGGCTCAACTCAATCCTAGATAAAAAGACTACTCACTAATCATGGCAAAGAGAGCAATAAACATAATAGAAAACATAATTAGAATATAATGAAGAGAAGAGAATAAAACTTGATTAATATTGAAGATGAATATGAAATCTTGAATCTTGAATCTCCAAAGTAGCCATAGAAATCAAAACTATGGCATAAACTAGAGAGAAAACTAGAGGAAAAATAACGTGATATTGAAAAGTGAGTAATAGATGTCTAACCTAATTAGAAATCCTCTAATATATAGTCATATCTCCTAATACTAGTAGGAAACCAAATTACAAGATAAGGAAGCCAAATAAATCATTAAATGACCGAAATTATCAAAACCGCGTGCGCGTAAGAAGTTCCTGGCAGACTGGGCCAACTTGCGGAGCTCATATCTCTCAGAATACAACCCGCCTTGCGCCGTGCAACCTATCGTTGGAAAGCTCTTCAAGCCTACTTTCCAATGCCGCTAGAATCAATCCATTATCACTAACGAGTCAAAAGTTATGGATGAAATAGTGAGCATGACTCAATTTCCACAAATCTTTCATTGAATTCCAACTCCAATTTAGCTCCAAATTGCACTCAAATATATGTGTAATGATCCTTATCAACGTAGCTTGCTTCTAATTGCTCCTAAGTACTCGAGCTTGTCCAATAATACTCCAAGTATGTTCCCAATACCTAAAATTAATCAAAGAATACCAAAAACACACAAAAGGAGTAATATTTCGCAGATTAAGTAATAGTATGCAATTATGAACTACAATGCATCTAAATGCTCCTATAATGCAACCTAAATGCACCTAAAATCTATATAAAAATACGACACATCAATTAGTCAAAAGCAAAGACTACGGCCAACATCTCTTTCTCCGTAGCTACATAATTCCGTTGAGCATCATCCAAGGTCCTACTTGCATAGGCTATCACATGTAGCCTTCGTTCCTTGTGTTGCCCAAGAATAACGCCCACTGCAAAATCACTAGCATCGCATTAGTTCAAAAGGCAACCTCCAATTCTGAGCTTGCACTTTGGGGGCAGAAGTGAAGGCCTTCTTCAAAGTTTCAAAAGCCTTAATACAAGACTCATTAAACTCACAATCTACATCGTTTTGAAGTAGATTCGTCAATGGTTTGGCTATCTGAGAAAAATCCTTTATAAAACGCCAGTAAAAACCCGCATGTCCAAGGAAAGCATGCACGAACTCCCGTCACCAAGTTCAGTGGCGGAAGCTTCTCAATAACCGAAACCTTTGCCGGATCTACTTCAATGCCCTTCTTTGACACTTTATGTCCAAGGACAATGACTTTATGTGTGTGGTTCATCTCTTGACACCTTTTCAGCACACACTCAAGATTAACAAGACATGTGTCAGAAGACGAACCACACACACTAAAATCGTCCATGAATACCTCAATAGAATCCTCTAGCATGTCAGAAAAGATTGATGTCATACACCTTTGAAAAATAGATGGGGCATTACACAAACCAAAGGGCATCCTTTGATATGCGAATGTCCCATACGGACAAGTAAATGTGGTTTTCTCTTGGTCATCCGGATGAATAGAGATTTGAAAAAATTCGGAATAGCCATCGAGAAAACAATAGTGTGAATGACGAGCAAGCCTTTCCAAAATTTGATCAATGAAAGGGAGAGGAACATGGTCCTTGCGGGTGAATTTATTTAACTTCCTATAATCAATGCAAACCCTCCACCCAGTAACAGTTCTAGTGGAAATTGTTTCTCCTTTCTCATTCTGAACAATAGTCATGCCTCCCTTTTTAGGAACCACGTGAATTGGGCTCACCCACTTGCTATCTGAGATAGCGTAGATGATTACCGTGTCGCGTAATTTCATAATCTCTTTTTTCACAACCTCTTTGAGGTTGGGATTGATCCTTCTCTAATGCTCAATGGAGGAGGCATTACTATCGGTGAGATGGATACGATGCATAGCAAGAGAAGGGCTTATCCCCTTAAGGTCATCAATCGAGTACCCAATGACATCTTTATATATTTGCAGTATCTCAATCAAATTTGATACAGAGATTTCATCAAGACTCGAGTTGACAATAACATGATAAATACATGCATCATCAAGAAAAACATACTTAAGAGAGGAGGGAAGGAGTTTCAACTCTACATTGGGAGGAGGCTTAGACCTCTCCTCTTTATCAGTGGATGTAGCAAGAACCTCAAATGCTTCATCATGTGTCTCCTCAATGGAAGTGCTGTCAAGAAGTATGGAGAATTCTTTCACCTCCTCCATGTCCAAGCTCGGGGCATTGGTGATAGAAGCATATAACTCATCTCCGGTGTGATCCACTCTCTCAAAATCCTCCATCCCACACTCCACTAGATTGACCCGATAAATTCTCTCTATCATAGGCCTCTTCAAAATTTTAGAGAACTCAAACACAACCCGCTCATTAGCTACCTCAACCGTGATTGTATCATTTTTGCAATTTATCACGGCACCCAACATCTTAAGAGCCTATCTTCTAAGAATGAGAGGAGTCTCCGGATCTTCCTCCATATCCATCACCACAAAATCATAAGGCACAAACACATGCCCAACTTTGATTGGCACATCCTCCAACTCACCATGTGGCACTCTCACAGTTCGATCAGCCAATTGAATAATTTTTCGTGTGGGATGAAGAGGATAGTTAAGGTGCTTAGCTATGGATAAAGGCATCAAACTCACACTTGCTCCAAAATCGACCAATGCACCCTTAAGCTCCAAGTCACCTATCTTCACCGGCAAGGTGAAGTTTCCGGGGTTTCTTTGCTTCTTGGGCATAGCACTTTGCACTAGAGCACTTACTTGGTATGGCAAAGTGATGAGCTCATTTTCAAGCTTGCGTTTGTTGGAGAGGATCTCCTTCAAAAATTTAGCATAGGCCGGCATTTGAGACATAGCCTCAAGGAAAGGAATGTTGATTTGAAGGCTTTTCATCACATTGAGGAACTTGGTGAACTTATCACTCAATTTTCTCTCCACCAACCTTTAAAGGTAAGGAACCAGAGTGTCACATAGGTCTTAGTTGGTGGAGATGATTGCAATGGAGCTTTATCACCAACTTGGACTTGTGTCTCACCTTTCTCCACATTCTCTCCTTCTTTCTCACCCTCCTCAACTTCAACTTCTTTCTCAACGACATCAACTTCTCCTTCCTTCTCAACCTCCTTATTTTCCCTTTATTCTCTCTCATTAGGCATCTTAGGACCCTTATAACTTGTTCCCGACCTCAAATGGATAGCTTTAGCTTGGTGAAGGTTGGGATTAGGAATGGTTTGGCCCGGAAGTTGATTTGTAGGAGTAGAGGGGTTTTTCTCAGCTACTTGGGCAATTTGGGGTTTCAAGCATTTTGTTATGGGCTCGGAGCTCTTGAAACCTTTGCTCATGGTTTTGGAGAATTTGGTTCATGGTTTGGAGTTGTTGGAGAATTTGGAGATCATATGTTGGCGCGAAAGATGGAGTAGGTTTAGGATTTTGTTTGGGGAACAGAGGATTAGGAGGAGCCTTTTGGGAATTAGCTCTTTGGTGTGGAGTTTAGTAGACATTAGACCCTTGTGAGGATGAACCATCCTGATTGTAGTTTTGGTTATACCCTTACACATACCCTTGGTTTTGAGCTTGGTTGTACCCTTGTTGAGGTTGATTCCATCCTTGTTGAGATTGGTTGAAGCCTTGTTTATAGTCTTGTTGAGGTTGTTTCCAAACCTCCTTATTGATTGCTTCTATACCCTTAGTTTCCTTGATAGTCATCTGCTCTAGAATTTATTGCCGCCACATGCTCCGAATTGGTACCTCCACAATAAGAAGTATCATGGTTAGTACCTCCACAAATATCACAAGAAAAATAATTTACCTATGATGGATTAGATGATGCAAGGTTGATCTTGGAGAGCTTCTTGTCAAGCTGGTCCATCTTAGCTTGAATTTGATCCATGGGATCCAATTCAAACTTGCCATTCTTCTTAGGTTGAACACCTCTTCTTCTTCCACCCTATGAGTAGTTCTTAATCACTTCTTCAATTGTGGAATCAAGTTAGTCTTGCTGGATCTTTGAAAGTTGACCTTCCGCTTCGGCATCAAAGTTGGCACATGACATAGGATCAAGGCCATCATAGAAGAACCGCATGAGTAGATTTTTGTTGAACTCATGGTGAGGGAATGAAGGGATCATCTCCTTGAACCGTTCCCAGGCTTCCGCAAGTGTCTCATCGTTCTCTTGCTCAAATGAGGAGATTTTCCTCCTTATGTCTGATGTTTTCCACTCTGAAAAAATATTTCTTCAGAAAAGCCAATTTGACTTCCTCCCAAGTAGTGAGGGAATTAGCAGGTAAGCTCTTGAGCCATGATTTTGCTTTTCCAGTAAGAGAAGACCGGAACAGATGCATTTTAATGTAGTCTAGAGAGACGTCATTTGTCGTTATCATGGAACAGATCTCAAGACACCTATCAAGATGGTCAACAGGATCTTCATCTGACCTCCCACAAAATTGTTCCGCTTTCACCATCCGAGTGTATTGAGGATGAATGCTGAAGTTAGCAGTGGTGGTGGGGAGTCGAATACCTCCTTGTAGAACATAGGAACCCGAATTTCCGAAATCCCTAAAGAGTTGTTGTAGGCGTGTTTTTATTTCGCCTACGCGGTGTGAGCGCGTATTATATTTGACTACTCCATTGTTAAGGTTTTATTGAAAATTGTTTTGAAAGAAGTCGCCAACAATTCTTTTTAGGAAGAATCATAAACCTAATTGGATATTGGGAAACCGTAGGGACAAATTTAGGGACTTTATCCAATGTAGATTTTCCTGTCCTGACTCCATAGATGGTCAAAATGAACCAAAGATTGAGTTCGGGGGTGAGGGTACGAATATGATCATAATGAACCACATTCGCCCAAAGTTGGCCTCTACTAAATATCGATTCATAACAAATTTTATGCCCAAGAATAACCATATAATGTTTTAAGCACCCTAAAAATAATTAGTCTAGATTGGTTCAGGAAACACATAAAAGACTATTTTTTTAGTGATCTGTTATTATGCAATCATATTACAAGGTTCCTAACAGGTTGTCCAAATCAATCTGATTAATGTTAGAACAGTTCTTTAGGTCTTGTTTAGCAATAATAACATATGGGTGGTAAAAGCAATAAAGCAGGACAATCATATAATATGAATAGAATGATCAGGCAAACATATGATACACAAAGGCATGAATAATAATAATATGAATATAGAATAAAGCATAGAAAAGGGATTAGAATATACAGTAGAACGATTATTACTTAAAGATATACATCATGAAATAAATTGTTAGTAACTTCAAGGCAATAAATATAATTAATTATTCAAGGATCCTCAGGAATTATACCTATGCGGCTTAGATTGAAGAGCGCAACGATCTTTAGGCGGAGCAATCGTGGAACCAGGAACGTAGTATGATCAGTAATAGGAATTGATTTGAAATATTGAAGTATTTTGAGATTCGTAGTAGTATTCGAAGTATTCGAGAGAATTTTGTGTTCGTAAAATTATAATTCTAAGCCGTCTTTGATTCGGGAAATCAGCCCATATTTATAGGCAAAAGGGAGCGTACGCCTCACGCACGTCCTGCGCCAGGCGCAGGCCTACGTGGCAGGCGCAATGCCATGCGTCAGGCGCACATTGGTGTGCCTGACGCAGCCTGCCCAATAAGATTTAAACATGTGTAAACGCGTTTTTGAAAAGATAGAAAAGAAAGTTTGCGTCTCACACAGGACTTGCGTCAGACGCAGGACTCTGTGTGAGTCACAGGTCCACGTGTCAGGCGCTCATTGGCTCGCCTGACGCGTTCTGGCAAATGCGCTGGACGCACGTGGCACGCTGAGCGTAACCGCCGCGTCCGGCGCATATTCCAGCATATTCGCTTTTTTATTCTACGCGTGTTTTGAAGATAATTTTCTATCCCTAAAATCTGGATGTAAAACCTGATTTATATTTAAAATATTTATCTAAGATAATAAAAATATTTATTAAAATAATAAATATTTAATTGGGCTTTTAAATGGACTTTAAACATTTTATGGGCTTAAAATACAATTAATCATCATGAACAATTAATTGGGCTTTAGAATATCATTTCAAAACACAATTTTAGATTGATTTTTTAGATTGATCTTCCGTTGGGTCGCGCCAACTAATACCGCGGTATATTTCATCATTGGATCCTTAAATGCGGAGTCAAGATTATGTGTCTACAGAACCCCCCCACTTTGACTGAGATTCTGGAAACCGATAGTCAAAGTATACTGTGTCGGGACGGAGAACGATTCTAAATGCTCTGCAGTTTAGAACTGATCTATATACGTCGGTCTCTGCAAAACAAAGTTAGTACGCAGGACAATAACCACAAGCAATCTGATTACTTGCAGGGAAAGATGTTAGCATATAGGTGCAAACAACTCAGACAAAGCACATAGTGATGCAAATAATACAAACTTAGACTCTCTAAGGATGCATGAGACGTTATGCAAGGATTAAGGTTATGCAAGGATTAAGGTTATGCAAAGCTAAGGGATGACACGTCATGCAAGGTCAGGGTTATGCAAGACTAGAATGTATGAAATGCAAGGCTGCAATGCAAGGTCAGGATTTTACAAGGCTAGGATGTATGAAATGCAATGCAAGGTCAGGATTTTGCAAGGCTAGAAGATGTGTAGAATGACAGAATGATCAGAAATAGATAGAATGATTTTCAAAAATTGTTTTTAGTAAATAATCGGGGTCCGTAAACGAGATCCGTGGATTACAACTTTTCGGGAGTTTGATTTGGAGGAACCACCACACATATAGTAAGCTCCCACTTTGGGTGAGCTTGCCTTGAACTAGGCATTATGAGCCTTGACTGAAATGTAGTTGACATGTCTTGAACGTTATCATTGGGGATTCTTCTTGGGAAGTGATTTAGGCAAAGTCAAATATCGCCAGAGACCATGGAATTGTCAGAGAGTCCTTCAGGGAAAAGGAGAGTTTAGATTGAAAAATAAAAAGGTTAAAATTTGTGACTTAAATGAATGTAGGTAGGAAAAGGATTTAACGAGGCTAGGTTCAAACTCGAATCTATGTCGGAATCTAGAAAGAATATGCTCCTGAACTCTAGAAAGTCAAAACATTAGACCATGACTAATTTGTTTTATTGAAGCGGTCGGACCTCGAGATGAGGATTCCTACGTATCCTTGCGGAATCAGACCATTCGTAGTTCCCGATCTGATTGAACTTTTTTATTATTATTTGGTTTTGTGCCCTAACTTTTGCCTAGACCGCCCTTTCGGGTTTTTAACCTAGCGGGCTTGGACATACCTTGAAAAAGGAGTTATGGCTAATGAAAGGTTGAAGGGTTTAAGGCTTGAGGTTTAGATGAATGTTTAGTTGGTTGGGATAAGGTAAAAGATCATGGATTTAGATTACATGGTTTTAAGGTTTTGGTGGATTAAAGGATTTGAATGAGGGGTAGAACTTGTGTGCAAGCCCCCTAGCTTGACTTTTTATTTCTTTGCCTTTGCCTTTTTCTTTTTGCTTTTTTTTTTTAATTTTTTATTTTTTTGCCTAGCATTGATTTTTTATGTAGTAAGGCTTGCACACAAGTTTGGCTTAGGGTAGTGGAAGGCTTGGAGGCTGTTTGTGGAGCTTTGATTTTAAAAGGTTATTTGGCTAATGATGGTTTATGGATGATACAGGGAGAGGGGAATAACTCCTGATCCAAAATATGTCCATTTTTATTTTCTCTTTTTATTTATTTCAGATCTCTTTTTATGATTATTAGTCACGTTCATTAGGTGATTTAAGTTTCATCATTGAATTAGAAGCATAAATAAAATGATAGAAGGCCAATGAAAATGAAAATGAAAATGCAATTATTTTATTAATTAAAAAGAATGAATGAAACAAGGCTGATAAACATTATAGTCCTAAAGGACATAGACTCGACGGGAAAGGAAATGAAGGAGCTAGGCGAGAGACTCCTCGACTCAACCTAGAAAACTAGCGTTAAATGACCATGCCCCGGCGTTATTTAGGCATTGCCCAAGGGGTTGCTGCTATTGCTGACTTTTGCTGCAAGCGGAATTGACAATCTACCGTCTTCAACCATATCCTGCAGATGATGCTTCAAAGTCCAGCAGTGTGATGTCATATGCCCATTTCCTTGATGGTACTTGCATTAGGCATTAGGATTTCATAAACTGGGATCTCTTCTCAGGTGCAGGGTCTGGAGTAGGGCCAAGAGGCTGAAACGCTCCTTTTACATGAAGCCTAGTGAAGGCTTCTTCTAGAGACATGTCTAAAGGAGTGAATGTCCTTTGATGGTCTTCATAACCTCTCTTTTCAGTAGTTAAGACATTGACGTTAGAGCAAGAAGGGTTATTATTACTTTTCTTGAAAGAGTTGTTGTTGTTGGAACCCTTGTTCTTGTTGGCTTGTACCTCTTCCTCAATCAACAAGCCTACCTTATAGAGCTTCGTGAAAGACTCTATGGGTTGGAACTTGATATGATCCCCATACTTAGGCTGCAGGTTACGGATTACCAGTCGAACATGATCCTCCTAAGATGGCCTATTAGTCATTTGTGCAGCTTTTTCCCTCCATCTGTTAAGGAAGGTGACCAAATCTTCGTTGGAGTTTTGTTTAGTTAACTCCAACTCACGTAGGCCAATAGGAAGCTGAGTGTTATATATATATATATATATATATATATATATTGTTTGTGGAACTCTTCTCTGATGTAGTCCCAGTCATTGAGCTTGGTTTTGTTCAGCGATCTGAACCACTTGGATGGATGTGCATCTAAGGTCAAGGGAAAAACATAAGCAAAGAGGTCCTTGCTCATGCCCTTGAGAGCCATAGAGATGGAAAAGGCTCTCAGATGATCATTTGGGTCTTCAACCCCCTTGAATTTTGGGAGGTCACCCAATGTTACCTTTTTAGGGAGCTTGTCCCTCAGTTCAGGATCAATGATGTCATGGCCATGAGCCTGACTATCGAGTGCAGGAATTGACTGGATCAATTGCTCGAGTTTTTCAAACCTCAAATCCGTGTTGGTCTTGATTGGTGGTGGAGTGTCGCCTTGTTCGTCTTCTTCAGTTAGCTTCTCCCTCGGTGCCTTAATCTCTTTGTCTTGTTCCTCAAGACGAGAGTTCATCAGTGTGAGTTGAGCCATAATGGCACTGAGCTGTTCATTAGCGTCCCCCATTTCAGATGACGATTCGGAAGAGTCGGAGGATTCGTCTGAAAAGGTGAGGATGCGCTTGACGAGTCTGGGAGTAGGTTGACCTTGTTGCCTCTCTGTTGGGCGTTCCCAAGTTATAATCTCACGATCTGAACTGAACAAAAATCGAATGGACCTCGTAAATTTTTAGAAATGATGCTTTCGAAATGAGAAATGGAGAAATGGAAATGAGAGATGACGATAAAAGTGGAAGTGGGAATGGAAAATGATTAGAAATGGGTATAATTATGGTTATGATGGCGACATGGGCTTGCCTATATGCATATGCAGACATGGACTGGACTGGACTATGCAAGCAGACTGGGCTGGATGATTGGGGTTTTATGCTAGTTTCACTAGAATTAATGGACTTATGGGTGATTAGCCTCGCTAGGTCAAAGGGTGCCGTTATGGGCTTAAGGTATGACTTGCTTCGCAAAGTCAAAGGGTGTCGTTATGGTCTTAAGGGTGACTAGCTTAGCTAAGTTAAGGGGTGCCGTTATGGTCTTAAGGGTGACTAGCTTAGCTAAGTCAAGGGGTGTCGTTATGATCTTAAGGGTGACTAGCTTAGCTAAGTCAAGGGGTGCCGTTATGGTCTTAAGGGTGATTAGCTTAGCTAAGTTAAGGGGTGCTGTTATGGTCTTAAGGATGACTAGCTTAGCTAAGTCAAGGGGTGCCATTATGGTCTTAAAGGGATGCTAGCTTCGCTAGGCTTAATGGTTTGGACTTCGTCCTATGTGGGTTTGGAATTGGACTGGATTGACTTTGGAAATGAGTTGGGCCTTATATGGACCTAATTATGGACTTAGTCCTATATTGGTTTGAAGTTAGACTTGAAAGTGCACATAGGCTTGACATTGGATTGGACTAGAGTTAGATTAGACTTGGACTGGGCTTGACATAGACTAGGGTTCACATAAAGATGCAAATGGGCCTAGATTTGAGTTGAACTAGACTTATATGGGCCTAAGACCGATTCTAATGCTAGTGAATGTAATATGAATGCATGGACTCAAATTTAGACGGGCCTAGGAAGAATGCAAAATTGACTCTAATGCATATGGGCCTAAAATGAATGCAAGTGAACTGGATCGATTGGATTGGATTGTATTGAATGAAGGTGGAATGTGCCTAGAATTTTTGAAATTCATTTTTGAAAGGAACCCATTGTTTTTATCTTTTATTAGGAAAAAATGATGGATTAATTTTGAAAATATTTTTTTGAATGTCATGTATGATGATGCTTAATAAATGCTTTTCGAAAAAGAGTAGAATATAATATGGTGTAGGATTGATAGGGAAGATTAGTTGAACATCAGGGAGAAATTGGGAGGGGGTAGACATGCATGACAACTCTAACTCCACAATGACCACTTTAGATGCACTTCTTTAGGACAGACTCGACCTTGCATGAAAAGACTGATTTTTTGAATTAGGTGAGACTCCTAAAATGACCATTTTTTTAACGCGAATGCAGACAGACCGAACATAAGATCGACCACCACGACGAATAAATCATAGAAAAACATGCGATGCACAGACTGCGTGCCGCGCAACATTGTTGCGCGCGACGCACAATCGTGCGTCAGCTGGCACGGGAGTGGTGCGCCAGGCGCAACTTAATGCGCTTGGCGTACTACTCCCCCGACATGTTTTTCGGGGATTTAGACGAAGTTTTGGTCGATTGACGATTTTGTTTAGACGCGACTTTTAGGAACGACGTATAATAATGACAATTTGACAAGATAATAACAGGCAAAAATTGCAATCACAGACAAATGTCATATAACATGGATGCAAAAGTTCCAACCTAAAGTCCAGTTCAATGTTTGAAACTATTGGTCAGGTTTAGGTTCAGTCTGAAGAGGGTCCATGACTAAGAGATTGATCCCACACTTCGTACCCCTGCTTAAAGAGGTGGCCACGTATAAGACACACTCCAGTTCTCAAGTCAGGAACAAGAGAACAATGCCATGGTTGGGTAGGTTTGCTTATGACTAAGATCCAACACTATCGCTCAGGAAGCTTTTTGGAAGGACAAAGCGCAAACCCCCCGGAGGTGACCTCACACATAGAACATGTGCTAATGAGGCAAGGTAGATTGTCCTTATGGTGGCTGAACAATAGCCATGCGTATGCAAAATAATATATTATTCAAAGGCATAAAAGGAGAATGAATCGTATTTTTGAAGTTTCACCCACTCATTTAAAAAAATATATATATTTTTAAATCCTCCCCAGTGAAGTCGCCAAATTGTAGGCGTGTTTTTATTTCGCCTACGCGGTGTGAGCGCGTATTATATTTGACTACCCCATTGTTAAGGTTTTATTGAAAATTATTTTGAAAGAAGTCGCCAACAATTCTTTTTAGGAAGAATCATAAACCTAATTGGATATTGGGAAACCGTAGGAACAAATTTAGGGACTTTATCCAATGAAAATTTCCCCGTCCTGACTCCATAGATGGTCAAAATGAACCAAAGATTGAGTTTGGGGATGAGGGTACGAATATGGTCATAATGAACCACATTCGCCCAAAGTTGGCCTCTACTAAATATCGATTCACTACAAATTTTATGCCCAACAATAACCATATAATGTTTTAAGCACCCTAAAAATAATTAGTCTAGGTTGGTTCAGAAAACACATAAAAGACTATTTTTTTAGTGATATATATGTTATTATGCAATCATATTACAAGGTTCCTAACAAGTTGTCCAAATCAATCTGATTAATGTTAGAACAGTTCTTTAGGTCTTGTTTAGCAATAATAACATGTGGGTGATAAAAGCAATAAAGCAGGACAATCATATAATATGAATACAATGATCAGGAAAACATATGATACACAAAGGCATGGATAATAATAATATGAATATAGAATAAAGTATAGAAAAGGGATTAGAATATACAGTAGAACGATTATTACTTAAAGATCTACATCATGAAATAAATTGTTAGTAACTTCAAGGCAATAAATATAATTGATTATTCAAGGATCCTCAGGAATTACACTTAGGCGGCTTAGATTGAAGAGCGAGCGCAACGATCTTTAGGCGGAGCAATCGTGGAACCAGGAACGTAGTATGATCAGTATTAGGAATTGATTTGAAAGATTAAAGTATTTTGAGATTCATAGTAGTATTCGAAGTATTCGAGAGCATTTTGTGTTCGTAAAATAATAATTCGAAGTCGTCTTTGATTCGGGAAATCAGCTCGTATTTATAGGCAAAAGGGAGCGTGCGCCTCACGCACGTCCTGCGCCAGGCGCAGGCCTACGTGGCAGGCGCAATGCCACGCGTCATGCCCACATTGGTTTGCCTGATGCAGCCAGCCCAATCAGATTTAAACATGTGTAAACACGTTTTTGAAAAGATAGAAAAGAAAGTTTGCGTCTTACACAGGACTTGCGTCAGACGCAGGACTCTGTGTGAGTCACAGGTCCATGTGTCAGGCGCTCATTGGCTCGCCTGACGCGTTCTGGCCAATGCGCTGGATGCACGTGGCGTGCTGAGCGCAACCGCCGCGTCCGGCGCATATTCCAGCATATTCGCTTTTTGATTCTACGCGTCTTTTGAAGATAATTTTCTATCCATAAAATCCGGATGTAAATCCTGATTTATATTTAAAATATTTATCTAAGATAATAAAAATATTTATTAAAATAATAAATATTTAATTGGGCTTTTAAATGGACTTAAAACATTTTATGGGCTTAAAATACAATTAATCATCATGAACAATTAACTGGGCTTTAGAATATCATTTCAAAACACAATTTTGGATTGATTCTCTAGAGTGCTATTCCGTTGGGTCGCGCCAACTAATACCGCGGTATGTTTCATCATTGGATCCTTAAATGGGGAGACACGATTATGTGTCTACAGTTGTGCATTTGCTTCACCCATACCTGATTCAACTTCACTTGTTGTACTTGAGACTGGTGAAGATGGTTCGGAACCCCAAGATAAATTTTCCTAATATCTCCAAAGCTTTCGCAAGGTACGGTCGATTTCTGGATATAGAGGCAAAGTGGGTGAACTGTGAGCTCTTCTTCTCATGTAACACAACAAAGCTAAGCCGAGGATTAGCAAATAACAACCACAATTAAAAATAAAATATAAAAGAAAAATCAACTAAGCAACACTAAACTTAAATAAAATTCAATCAATAGCACAAGTTCCCCGGCAACTGTGCCATTTTGATAAGAGGTTATGAGTGTGTCGTTAAGGCACCAAAAATCACTTTTGAAACAATATTTATAACACCTAACAAGCAATTGCTAAGAACGTCGTAAAGGCAAGTCAAGGGTCGATTCACAGGGAAATTGGGATTAATCAAAGTCTAACAAGTCTAAATTACCTAATTGAAGGATTTTTGGGGGTTTTGATGATTTTGTAACAACTAATAACTAACTATCATCAATGAACTATAATAAGGAAGACACTATAGTTAAGGTTACTAGTATAAATCAAACCGGAACAACGATCATTAATGCAATTGTGATTCAAAGGCGACAATTATGCAAGGTTTAGTTTTCCTCTAAAATACTCGAGTCCTCTCTCGAATGGTCCTCAAGAATAATCGCTTAATCAATCAACTAGATCCTCTCTCGAATGGTCTTTAGTCAATTGATTAAGAGATCCAATAAATACAGAAAACCCCTAATACAAGGATCCCCTTAATTTCTACCCAATATCTTGGCCTAGAAATTAAGTTGATTCATGGGATTGATAAAATAGTTCAAAATTCGATTAAAAACATTTGAAATCAAAATACCAAAGCATAAATGGGATCAATATCTAACCTAAGGCCTCAAAACACCAAAATCAATGCATAATCATATTTAGACCATTACAATCACATTAACAATACATGAAAACCTTAATTCATACTTTCACCCTAACGCTAGAGAGGAGACTACTCACTAATCATCAAATCTAAACATAAAAATATAAAATTTATAACTAATCTAGGGCTAAACTTGATTAAGGGATGATTAATCTAATAGCAATAAGCGATTATGAAACTATAATAAAAGAGATCTAATATTATGGAAGAATAAAGAATAAGAATGAATAGGAAGAATAAAAACTAAAACTTTGCAATTTGATTGAATAAAAAGTACCTAAGATGTGTAGAAATCACCAACTTTAATCTCAAAATATCAAATCTAAGACAAAACTAATGTGTTTTTCTCTCTAATATGAACCCTCGAATAACTCTCTAGTCTATAGAATAAAAGCATCTTGCTCAAATAAAAACAAAACATCGTTTTCAATAGGCACGAGGCCATACAAACTTTTGACGGATTAAAAAGGTGCGGGCGCACCAACCTTACTGATCTCAAAGTGGCTTCATGTGTCGAAAGGTGCGGGCGCACCTTTGTGAGTGGTGCGGGCGCACCTCAGTAGCTGGTGCGGGCGCACCACAGCTACTGATATTGAGGAACGAATCTTGCATGGATGGTGCGGGCGCACCATAGTGTCAGGTGCGGGCGCACCAATGTGGTGCAGGCGCACCTATACGGCTGGTGCAGGCGCACCAGAGGCGCTGCTCAAAACACTTATTTTCTTCTTTTTTTTTGTGCGGGGAAGCTCCTTAAAACTCCCGCCTTATATCTTCTAACTTTCAACCTCCGAAATGGTCACACCTGCAATCAAAGCACGACAAAGCACAGTGAAAGTAAATGTGTTAGAAATCCGGTCAAAATTGACCGAAAATCTAGAGAAATGTCACTATAATAAAAAAATGATCAAGTGAATGAAATCACTAGAAGAAAAAAGCCCAAGGGCTGCGGTCAAAAGGGGCCCAAGGGCTGCGTTTTTTGATCGCAACCATTGGACTAGCAGCCCTTGGCATTTAGGAAAGGCTGCGATTTTTAACCGCAGCCCTTAGCACGTTTAGGGCTGCGGTCAGGGCAAAAACCGCAGCCCCTTGGTGGGTTAAGGGCTGCGGTTCAGGGCAAAAACCGCAGCCCTTGGTGAGTAAAGGGCTGCGGTTTTTGCACTTAACCGCATCCCTTAACCCACCAAGGGCTGCGGTTTTTGCCCTGACTGCAACCCTTGTGACCCAAAAAAAATAATTTTTTTTTTTTTCATTTTTTTAGTCCTAAATGATCCAAAATCAGTTACATATATATATAAGTATCACTTCTCATTGCAATTCATGTTATTTTTTTAGTCCTAAATGATCCAAAATCAGTTACATTTTAGTATCAAAACTAGTGTAACAAAAGATACAGAGTTCCTTCACTTGTAATCTTCAAATTGATACCACTCATTTGTGTGCTTTGATGGCAATGTAGATGAGGAATCTGTTTTAGATTTAGCCGTGGTGAACCAGAACTAGGACTGAGATCAGAGGGTGATGTAGGACACACCTCTGCCTCTGATGATACCAAGGCATTTTGAGCCTTCTGCTGTTCTTCTAAGATCTTCTGCAGGTAACGTTCGTGCAAAGATTAGCAGCCATTATGGAAAAGATGCAGAGTACAAGCTACAAGCAGCAGATGGCAAAATATTACTCCCTCCATCTCCTATTGTTTTCACAACAGGGTTAGGCAAACCAAAATAGATTGGCTATGTCATTTTGATTTTGACAAAACTGGGGCCTGTGTTATTTTTAGGAAGAGAGAACAATAAAGCGTCCATTGAGATTTGTGCCTTCTTACATTTTTCAGAAATGAAACAGATTTTTTGAAACAAAAGAGTGAAAAATAATTTAGAACATTCACATCAAAGAAGTATGAAAAGCATGATAAAACAGAGGCACTAGCTTCCAAGCAATCTATTAAGCCCAAATTGTGCAGTACATTAGTACATTATGCTGCAGATTAGATAACCAGACTTTTGACTTCTTCTGCATGAAATGAGTATAAGATCAGCATTCCAGGTCTCCTCTTCATGTCATCATCTAGGTTTTAAATTCTACCAATAACTCTACTGGATATTCCAAATTTGTGTTTATAATATATATATATATATAAATTCTTTTTGTATTGTTTGTTTGTACGTCTCATTTTCTTTTCCACAGTCAGATATCAAGATGAAGTCACATACACACGGCTTTTAT
This sequence comes from Beta corolliflora, assembly GCA_947648045.1. Taxonomy (NCBI): domain Eukaryota; kingdom Viridiplantae; phylum Streptophyta; class Magnoliopsida; order Caryophyllales; family Amaranthaceae; genus Beta; species Beta corolliflora. The sequence goes on from CANSZD010001412.1 coordinate 601,795, forward strand.
AAGAATTTTTTTATAATAAACTAAGACGAACGAAATGCTTTCTAAGAATAAAAGTGGGACAAACATAATATATTGGGGTGGGAGAATATCAGTAATAATATTAAAGCATAATGTTTATTCATGCATGACAGTATTGATTCATGAGTATAAGATACTTTCTTTTTTCCGATTGAGTATTAGATAGCGAACTCAATCCTCAACTTTCATAACAAGTCACGTAGCAAACTAGCAATGGACCAGTGAAAACAAACTAACACTTAACATTACCCCCGTTGTTTCATTCTCAATATCTAGGAGACATTGAAAGTGAATACACAAAGGAAATGGTGCTTTAAGGTATTCACAGTGCCTCACATATGGAAATGCCTACTGAAATAGCATTTTGGGGACTTATCACACCTAAAGTTACTATAGTATTGATTTACACGAGCTATTCAGGGCCAAAAGACAACCAAAAGTAGGAAAGAAAGGAGATTAATCTATGAGCAACCTACATTTGTGTTCAGTCATTCACATATGAACTGAGCAGTGTAGCTTCTGGATTAACTCAGATTTATGCCAAGTAACAAAAGAAAATTTCAGATTAATTGCGAAAATACATCACCAATTACTATAAAGCTGCACCCAGTAGTTATAGATGAAAGACATTCCAAACCACGCTATTTGGAGGCCCCTAGAATTACAACAGTACCTCAAATGCCTGAGATGGAAGAGTTAAAGAGAGGACCATGGACACTTGAAGAAACACCTCACTTATCCATTATGTTATGCTCAATTCTATTATCTAATATTAATTAGTACTTACAATAGTTTAAATGTTGTTTTAAGGATTGAAAAGAACAGGCAAAAGTTGAGATTAAATAGATAGATCAAGCAATTAAAGTTTTGAAAACAACCACTTAACCATGGATCAAACAATTAAAGCCCTAAAAACAATCACTTAGATGCATATTAGGCCAAGAAATCACACAAATACCAATAACTAACTACATTCACCAACTTTAAGCATGAAGCAAGCAATAACGGCCAACAACAATTGAACAATCATCAGCAAAGGGGACAAGCAATAACCAGTACCATGATCCCAAAGGGGGCTACAATGCCCCATACTAATTCCTCGAACAATCATCTTCAACTAAGGGAGAAAGGGGGATAAATAAGGTTCATCCTCGAACAATCAACTTCGGGTAAAAGGGTTCTAATTTCTAAAACATAACTCGAAAAAAAGAGCACAAAAAAAGAGTTAAAATAAGACATACCTTTTCTCATACTCCAGAGATACATTACAAATCAATATGTAACAATTCTCCCCTCTTTGCTTCATATCCAAGGTCCCTCCACATATACAGAAATCAATATATCAGATTTTCAACTCAAGTATATGGAGTACCATATTACAGATAAAATTTAAAGTTTTCTATATATTTTAGTTAACGGATAAATTGATAAACACAAAAATCAAAAATCAAAAATCTAATCAGGTAAATATACAACGCTTGCATATACAACGCTTGCATATACAACGCTTGCATATGAGATAGTCAAGTACAAGATCAAAACATGAAATAGAAGTGGAAGGATCAAGACGAACCTGAAGCATAGAGTTGTATGTGTCATTGTCTTGCTGCGAACACCAAAATGACATGCTGGTGATGTTGTGGTTCATTTAAAGAAGTTTCTCAAATGAAGCACCTTCGATGGAGGATGGGTGTAACGGAACTGCTGCTGACTCGATATAGAAGCCATTACACAAGTAGCCTCACACTGAGGCAGCAACTAAACTCCTGCAACATAAGGTCAACAACACTTGAATAATTCATAATTCACATCCATATCAAGCCACTCATCCACCTAGATTACCTATACACCAAAGTTCTGATTCGACAAACCTTTTCTACCTGTCATTCTTATGCAATCAGCAAAGTAAACAGTAGAACATACAAATTCATCTTTTTCTAGCCTAAGCTACATGAACTATCAACCTATCAGTCCAACAAATTTTCTCCACGCTAATTATCCTCCTCCTCCAACTCTCATCTAAATCAAACCAATGATAGGTCAACTTAATATGAATTCTTCCTTCGAACTACCAATTATCTCCTCTCAATTAGCTTTAACACAAGTAAAAAACGAACGGAAAAATTTATAAAAAAGGCAAAATAACAACGAATTCACTAAATCGCAAAAACAACGAACTAAAATTGGAGGTAAATTTGTAACGAAAATACGAGGACCATAAAAATTAGGGCAAAGAAAAGAGGAGAGAGAAAGATAATTAGTTTACCTGATGAGTGAATAGCAGCGCAACACCGCCACAACACAGCAGCACAACCAATAGAGGAAAGAGAGAGATGAGCAGGAATAGCAGCGCCGAGGCTCCGACGAGCCGAGATTATACCACAGATTCCCTCATTGATTAATTCACATAAACTATAAATTCTGGAGACATTCACAATCAAAATCAACCTTACAAAGAGCCAAAATCAAATAAAAATGTGAAATTCCAACTTCAATCACAAAAAAAAGAGAAGAGAGAGAGAGTACCGATTTCGCCCGCCGATGAAGATACGAAGGTCAGGAGAAAGTGTCGAAGGAGCGACAGCAGTCGAACCGCCAACTCTACTAGTACCGCCTAAAATCAAAACCCTAGAATTACGAAGTTTGTCGTCGAAAATTGCGAAATCAATTTTCGGCTTTTTTAAATGTCTCTCTCCTTAACTGAGCACGAAAACGCCATTAATAGCGGCGATGATGAGGTTTTGAAGTGAAGGAGCGAGAAAGGAAGAGAGGAGAATGAAGATTTGAGGATGTGCGATGCCTAACTTTAGAGAGGAGAGAGACGAATGAAGATTTGTGAAGAGTGTGAAGATTTGTGGTGGTGTGGGAGTAAACCCTAGTCACCGAGAATGAGAGAGGAGAGGGACGAATGAGAGAGAAAGATAGAGTGAGGTAGCGCTCAATTTTGTCATTCAAAACCATCAGCCCATGCGAGAATTAATTATAAAGGACTGCGGTTTTGGGCTAACCGCAGCCCTTCACTATTAAGGGCTGCGGTTAGCCCAAAAACCGCAACCCTTAATTACTAAAGGGCAGCGATTTTAGGCTAACCGCATCCCTTCACTATTAAGGGCTGCGTTTTGCAATAAACCGCAACCCTTGCACCGCAGCCCTTGTATTTTTTTCCACTAGTGAATAGAAGAAGAAATAGAGAAGAAAGAGGGATGGAAGGGAAGAAAGAGGATCAAAACAAGCTAAAAAGAGCCCGTAAAGTACGTTGAAAACGCACTTATCACTTACAATATCTCTATTATATAAGGTAGGGAGGAGCTATGGTGTCCCCCATATAAATTTTCTTAATTGCCCATTAGACCATTAGTAAATCAACTATTCTATAAAAAAAAGGATTAAAGAAAGACAAACTCAAATATAGCTTAAAAAAATTAACTAAAATATTGGAGGCAATTAAGTAATAATTGAGCCACAAAAAAAAACAATTGAGCACAAGACTTTTTTTTGGATGAGGCACAAGATTTAATACATTCATGCTGAAAAAAGTAAAAAAGAAAATTATATCAATCAAATATTTGATAATTCAATAAAGAATCAAGTATTTCATCAAAAAGGAATATACAATCAATTAACAAAGTGAAATAATTTAATTAAGACATAATACATTGTTGATAAAAATATAATAAATCCTAAAAAAAATCTATGTAACATTCTTTTATCGCTCATCAGTTTTAATTTTAAAAACCTTAAAGAAAGTATAAATAAAATAAAAAATAAAAGACGGGTTAACTGGTTAAGTGATATAGGCTTAACCAACGAAATTTAGCTAGCCAAAAAAACAAGTATGTCTAATGTTCATATTTTACCTTTGTTTATGCCCGCAAAAGCTAGAATTTATGTTTTAAAAAAATGAGGCACGCATCGCGTACATAAATGGCTAGTAGCATACTAATTCAGGACGGAGGGAGTATATTCTTAAGTTATGTTTGACCGCGTTAGCGACTAATTAAAAATGGTAAGTTGACTAATATTACAAAGAGACTAATTAAATTTGATAAATTAATTGATCATATTAATCATTAATTAAGAATATTTATTACACCATTTGTATGCCTCCTCTTCTTTTCTCTCTTCTATCTCTTCCTCCGTCAAAACTCTGAGATACTTTTATTGATATGGTTGGGGGGTTACCACTAGCCTTTTGGTTAATAGTTAACCCTTATTTTTTACTAACTTTTTTTTTACTTCAATGTATACAATAAAATCCCATTTTCTCTCCATCAAAGAGTTTTTCGACTCACTTATGAAGTTATATCTACTTATATATTAATTTGCTTTATCTTTCTCTTTGTAAGAGTTTGAGAATAATTTTTTTTTCCTATTTCGTAGGACAAATTGATTTGAAAGATAATGTAGGGGTAGGGCTGACAATCAGGTCGGGTTGGGTCAATTTCAGGTTGACCTGATTTATATTTCAGGTCACTTACCCCTCACCCAAACCCGACCAGATTCTAATTTCAGGTCGAAAATCATAACCCAAACCCGACCTTACCGATTTCAGGTTGACCCGAAACCAACCCAAAATGACCTGAAATGAAATTAAACTATACACACTAAGTCATGAAAGTATGGGTTAATGACATTAAATGAAATTTAGGTGACCCAAGAAATAGGCTTGGCCCAATACAAATAAGAATAAGAAAAGATAGGTTGTATAAGTTATGAAAGTCTGGGTTAATTTCAGGTTGACCCGACCTGAAAATAATACGACTTCTAAATCAGGTAATTCGGGTTATTTTCAGGTTTAAAAAGTCAACCCGAACCTCACCCATTATATTTTCAGGTCGGGTTGGGTCGACCCATTTTTTATTTCAGGTCGAAAATCTCAACCCAAACCCGGAATTTTCAGGTCAGTTTCAGGTCGGATTATCGGGTTGGGTCAACTTTTGCCAGCCCTATGTTGGGGTGCATTAAGTACACTTACGTATAATGTGGGGTGCATTGAGTACCTTTGTAATGGCTTCAAAATCGTTAAGTATAATAACGTTATACGTGTTGGGAGGTACCTACTGCTGATGAAAATGTGAGGATCGTTCTGGAAAATAGCCTAAAACACCAAGTTACCTCATATAATTTCTCTTGATTTCTTTCTGGCCACTGTTTAGAGTGAGATACGATCCTTTGCTTCTATTTGCTTATGTTATTCATTCTTTTTTGTGGATAAAGGGATATATAACTAAACACTAGTGGAAAAACAAGGAAGGGCTGCGGTCAAAACAGCCCTAAGGGCTGCGTTTTTAGCCAGCTGCCTTTCCATAGCAGCCCTTCAATAAATAAGAAGGGCTGCGGTTTTTAACCGCAGCCCTTCACAACGAAGGGCTGCGGTTCGTGTGCCAAAAACGCAGCCCTTCTAAGCTGGAAGGGCTGCGTTTTTGGCCCGAACCGGCACCCTTCTCTAAATGAAGAGCTGCGGTTTTAAGCCTAAACCGCAGCCCTATATAAGTGAAGGGTGCGGTTTAGGCTTAAAACCGCGGCCCTTCACATTCAATTTTTTTTAAAAAAAAAATAAATTGCACCCCCCACCCCCTGCCCACCCCCCGCCCATCCCAAAGATCCCCCACCCCCCGCCCACCCCCGCCAGCCCCAAGACACCCCACCCCCCGCCCACCCCAAGACCCCCCCACTCCCCGCCCACCCCCTGCCCGGCCCAAAGACACCCCACCCCCTACCCACCCCAAAGACCCCCACCCCCCGCCCACCCCCCCCCAAAGACACCCCCACCCCCGCCCACCCCACCCCCACCCCACCCCCGCCCACCCCCTGCCAGCCCCAAGACACCCCACCCCCCGTCCACCCCAAAGACCCCCCCCCCCCCCGCCCCCTGCCCCCAACACACCACCCCCCGCACTCCCACCCCCGGCCCCCCACTTTGACCCCACACCCGCCCACCACCCGCACTCCCCCATGCCCCCGCCCTCCAGCCCCACCCCCTTCACTCCCCGCACCCCCACCCTGACCCACCCTCTCGCCACCTCCTCCACCCATTCTTTGCCCGACCACCCCAAGACCCAACCAGTCCCATAGCCCAGCCCAGCCGGCCCATCATGGCGGCCCCCCCCCCCCCACCCAAAACCTCCCTTCGACACAAAAAAAAATCGATCAAATTGCAATAATAATATATGACAAGTTTTTGAACGTAATATAATAATTAAATTTAAATATGTATATATTTAATAATGTAAAAAGTGTACATAGAATTGATACAAACTAGTAGATGTATCATAAGCAATCATCGCAAATGTGGGACGCCAACTTATCCCGAACTTCATGTAATTCGTCTGTGGTGAAGGCCCTCAAACGTGGTGTGTTATTCATATAAACCTTGCAAAACAACCAAGGAATAAACACATAATATAAGAATTCAATCATTTACCGTAGTTAGTAGTTCTAAAAATGACATATACCTTCCCGAAATTCAATCAAAAACAAATGCAAGCCTAAAACTCTACACACTAGTTATATTATACCTTATATTATCATATTGAAAAAGAAAATGGAGTTAAATGAAGCGATAAGTACGAATTAGACGCGAAAAGGCAAAAATAGGCCTAAAATGCCCTTTTCGTTCCCAAAATTCAACCTACAACAATTGCAAACCTAAAAATCTACACAATAGTTACATTATGCCTCATATTATCATGTTCAAAATGAATTTGGGGTTAAATGACTCGATAAATACGATTTGGAAGCGTAAAAGGCAAAAATAGGCCTAAAAATGACATTTTCGTTCCCAAAATTCAACCTACAACAATTGCAAACCTAAAAATTTACACAATAGTTACATTATACCTCATATAATCATGTTCAAAAATAATTTGGGGTTAAATGACTCGATAAGTACGATTTGGAAGCGAAAAGGCAAAATTAGGCCTAAAATGACCTTTTCGTTCCCGAAATGCAACCAACAACAAATGCAAGCCTAAAACTCTACACAATAGTTACATTATACCTCATATAATCATGTTCAAAAAGAATTTGGGGTTAAATGACTCGATAAGTACGATTTGGAAGCGAAAAGGCTAAAATAGGCCTAAAATGCCCTTTTCGTTCCCAAAATTTAACCTACAACAATTGCAAACCTAAAACTCTACACAATAGTTACATTATACCTCATATAATCATGTTCACAAAGAATTTGGGGTTAAATGACTCGATAAGTACGATTCGGAAGCGAAAAGGCTAAATTAGGCCTAAAATGACCCGAGAATCAGGTCACATGGCAATGGAATGCCCATCGACCGGGTAGCGGCGGAGATAGTGAGAAGTGTTACAAATGTGGAGAGCATTCCATTGCCATGTGACCTCACTCTCCACATTTGTAACACAATCCCACCACCCCGCCACTACCGCCCCCACCGCAGCTCCTCATTGCCATGTAGGCGTAAAATGACCTTTGATTTTCGTTTCCGAAATTCAACCAAGAACAGATGGAAGCCTAAAAATCTACTCAATAGTTACATTATACCTAAGTCCTCCCCCATCCCCTGCCCAGCTTCCCCACCCCCGATAAGTACGATTTGGAAGCGAAAAGGCAAAACTAGGCCTAACATGACCTTTTCGTTCCCGAAATGCAACCAACAACAAATGCAAGCCTAAAACTCTACACAATAGTTACATTATACCTCATATAATCATGTTCACAAAGAATTTGGGGTTAAATGACTCGATAAGTACGATTCGGAAGCGAAAAGGCTAAATTAGGCCTAAAATGACCCGAGAATCAGGTCACATGGCAATGGAATGCCCATCAGCTGGTAGCGGGGGAGATAGTGAGAAGTGTTACAAATGTGGAGAGCATTCCATTGCCATGTGACCTCACTCTCCACATTTGTAACACAGTCCCACTACCCCCGCCACTACTGCCCCCCACTGCACTCCCTCATTGCCATGTAGGCGTAAAATGACCTTTGATTTTCATTTCCGAAGCCTAAAAATCTACATAGTTACATTATAAAACAAAAAATAAAATGAAAGATAGTAGTGATACCAAACATGGAGTTAAATGACTCGAGAAACATGAATTGGAGGCGAAAAGGCAAAAATAGGGCTAAAATCACATTTATGTTCCCGATAAACAACCAACAACAAATGCAAGCCTAAGAATCTATATAATAGTTACATTATACCTCATATTATCATGTTCAAAATGAAATTGGGGTTAAATGAATCGATAATACGAATTGGACGCGAAAAGGCAAAAATAGGGCTAAAATGCCCTTTTCGTTCCCAAAATTCAACCTACAACAATTGCAAACCTAAAAATCTACACAATAGTTACATTATGCCTCATATTATCATGTTTAAAATGCATTTGGGGTTAAATGACTCGATAAGTACGATTTGGAAGCGAAAATACAAAATTGGAGAAATTACACAGACCTGAGTTTATGTCTCATGATTTATTGACCTTCCGCCGTTTCTTAGGATCCTCAAGTACATGTATCCCTTCCGTGTGATCTACACGCATATAGTTCTCCGACATATTCACATCATCTTCCACACTATTTTCAGGATAGGTAAAAGGGGGGAGGTCCTCAAATGCATCATATTCTTCCTCATTATCAACATCACCAATACCGAGGATACTCCTTTTACCAGTACAACAATTAACCACTTATTATCGGCGGGATCGGTTACAAAAAAACTTGCTTAACTTGTGATGCAATTACAAATGGCTCCTCAGTTTCACGTAGACGACTAAGGTCAACAAGAGTGAATCCGCAAGGATCATCTTTTCTTACGCAACGTCGATCGTCAACCCACTTGCAACACAAGAGGCAAATATTAAAAGTACAGTAGTCCAGCTCCCATATTTCTTCTATTCGCCCATAATAATTGCTTTCGGCATGTACGGGCGACTTATCCTTCGAGCTTGCGTATTGTGTAGGCCGACGCCACAAGTGAAACACCACTATTTTGTTGCGATGTTGACTTCGGATCTTGACGTTCGATCCAAAACGTATACCCATTAATATCATAACCCTCATAAGAGCGTACGGCTTCACGTGGACCAAATGCTAACCACTTGATCGTTTCGGAGAACACTTTCATCCAAATCATTCACTACTCGTTTATGAAACCAATCAATGAAAGTCTTGTTATGCATTTACGTCAATGCCCTAACTCCTTTTCCGGGATTGCTAACACGTAATTCCTCCATATGTTCATTTAAATAAGGATGGACAATACTGCTACGTGATGCAATACAAATAAGTGAGCTTGTTTACGCTTTTCTACGGAAGGTGTGATCAATTTTGAACCAATTGTGCCCTTGCCCTCAAATGCGCCCTCGTGTCGGGATGTCGGAAGTCCAACGGGATCAACACTAGCAAAATACTCGGCCACAAAATTATCGATCTCTTCACCCACAACCCCTTGAATTATACTACCTTCCGGTTGTGCGGGATTCCGAACTTTATCCTTCAAAGTGCCCATATATCTCTCAAAAGGATAGCACCACCTCAAAAACACCTTGGACCACACGGCTTAATTTCTCGAACTAGATGGACAATGAGATGGACCATAATGTCAAAGAATGCGGGGGGAAAAAACATCTCAAATTTGCATAGAGTTTCAACTACTCGGCTCGCAAGGAATCGAGGGTCGACGGTTCTAGGACTTTGCTGCATATTGTATGGAAAAATGAACAAAGTTCGGTAATGGTGTACCTCACATGCTTTGGAAGTATCCCACGAATTGCAATCGGTAAGAATACTTGCATCATGACATGACAATCGTGAGATTTCATACTCGATAACTTCAATTCACCATTTAAGGTAACAAACCGCTTCATATTCGATGAGTAGCCGGTTGGGACCTTAATGCCATACAATGACTCGCAAAAAATCCGTTTCTCGCACGTGACATCGTGTAGCAAGGCGGGTGGCAAATAATTCTTCTCCGAATCCTCCACCTTATTTTTACTTTTCGAGTTTCATCATCAACCCTTTCCTCCACTACTTTCTTCTTCCTTCCGTCCCTTTTCGAGCCCACAACTCGGTCGAAGCCCCTGTTTTTCCAAGTAAAGTCGTGACGCCTTAACATCTTTTGTCTTGCCGGAATATTCATAAGTGTCGCAAGAATAGCTTCACAAACATTCTTCTCTATGTGCATGACATCCAAACAATGTCGACCTTTAGATCTTTCCAATATGGGAGTTTCCAAAAAATGGACTCCTTTTTCCATAATCCCGTAGGTCGATCAACCTCACTAGCGGGTTTACCAAAGATTGTTTCAATGCCCTTCACTCCGATTATAAACTTGAGTACCGGTAAATGGTCTATGAGCAACTTCTTCTTCAACCGTCCCATCGAATGCCTTCTTCTTAAACCTATAGGGATGGTCTCGTCCGAGGTGCCTTCGTGTGCGCATATACACATGTTTGCGGTCCTTAAGGTGTGTAGATTTCATGTCATCTACACAAATTGGGCAGGGGTTGTTTTCCTCTCGTCTTATACCCCGGATAAGTTCCCATAGGCTGGATAATCGTTTATAGTACAAAAAAGCATGGCACGCAGAGTGAACATCTCATTAGCATACGCATCAAATACTAACACTCCTTCGTTCCACATCTTACGCAAATCTTCAACAAGCTACTGGAGGTATACATCAATGTCATTTCCGGGTTGTTTAGGCCCCGATATAAGAAGCGACAAAGATCATGTACTTGCGTTTCATGCACAACCAAGGAGGCAAGTTATAAACCACTAAGACCACTGGCCATGTACTATCGCCGCGAACCGAGATTGCCAAAAGGGTTCATGCCATCCGTACATAATCCAAGCCTCGATTCCTATCCTCATTACCAAATGCCTTATGCACCCTGTTGATACTTTTCCACTCGGGCGAATCGGTCGGATGCTTGAGCGGCACCGTCTTTTCTTCCTACGATCCGCATGCCACCTCAAATTCTTCGCATCTCCTTTAATTGAGAACATGCGCTTAAATCTAGGTATTATGGGTAAATACCACAACACCTTAGCTGGTGGTCCTTCACTACCTCCAGCTCCTTCACGCTTGTACCTCGACAATCCACAACGTGGACACTCATGTAAATGCTCATACTCATTACGATAAAGCACACAATCGTTAGGACAAGCATGTATCCGCTCGTACTCTAAACCGAAAGGACACATCAGTTTCTTCGCATAATAGTACGACTTTGGCGGTTCATTTCCATCGGGGAGCATATCGCCTAAAACTTCCAACAACGATGTGAAACTAGAGTCCGTCCAACCGACTTTCGACTTAATGTTGAACAAAGTGTTATCACCGCGGAAAGTTTGGTGTACTTTGTACAACCCGGATACAACGGCTTTTCGGCGGCCTCGGACATAGACTCAAAAATATGAGGTCGTTTACACGATCGATCTTCAACCTCGTGTATCATCTCGTCTACCCGATCCTTATCATCATCTCGCAAACTCATCATCCAAATTCTCATCCCCGAACTCATCATCCTTCTTTTCTTCACATACATCGTTCATTACTCTAGAGCTTCCTATATACTTCCCCGCTCACCATGCCAAACCCATACGTGGTATTGAGGCCTAAACCCACAACGAAAGACATGCTCCCTAACCACATGTATACTACTAACCTTGCTTACATTTCTACAATCGAAACAAGGACAATAAAAGTCGACTGCTCCAGAGGATGCTTGATATTGTAATGCAGTTGTACAGAATTCCGAGACCCCTTTCACAAACTCAATCGATTCACGACTACCATACATCCAAGTACGATCCATCTCATTCAAGAAGACCTCTAATAATTAAACACGACCATTCATTATAATGCATCAATCATTATTTAAGTACATACACTCACATATCATCATATCACACACGTATAGAGCAATCTAAGATAGTGACATGTTCAATTGTATGCATGCGGCCGAAGGTCCTTATCACTCCAACCTAACCCATCCTTGGACGTCTAATCTCACTAGTGAATGTGTGCCAACTTTTCAATTCTAAGGAAAATCCGGCAACATTTCCCTACGATTCTCCAAGTACACAATGTAGATAATTGCTTATCTACATATGTACCCGAGAGAACAATGTAGAGAAACGATGAGCCAAGATTTTCCTCAGAATTGAAAAGAAGACACACATTCACCACCTAAGTGAGATCAAACGTCCAAGAACGATCCCCAAAGGGGACTATTCAAGACTTACTCCTAATGAGTAAGTCTTGAACGGGTATCTAGGCATATGATGACAATTCAAACAACTTGTAGATTTCATAGCTAAATTACATTGCGTTTTCATACAATCTCATATCAAGAAATATACATACATTATAAGAAATACATATATATATCAATAAATTATCATAACTTAATCAAATTGAATCACATGACAACTTTGTCTCATCAACAAATTAAATCAAACAAAAAAGACAACGAAATTAAACTAGTTACCTCTTAACACCAATGATAAGCAATGAAGAGAGTAGAGATAGTTGGAACTTTATTTGCCTTCCTAAGCCTCTTCTTCCTACAATTAACAAAACCCACATTGCACATTAATCATTTAATTCAATTAAGAAAAACAAAACTAACTTAAAAACATTAATTCATACTTAACTAAGCAAAAAATTAGCTAAACCCAAGAGCTAGCAATGAAGAAAGAGTAGGGCAAGTGGTGGTGGTAGTTGTTGCTGCCGCTTGTGGGTGGTGGCGTTGCGTAGTGGTGGAGGAGCTCCACACCCTAAACCCACTCAAATGGTGGAGAAGAGAAGAGAAAAGAAGAGAAGAGAAGCTAAGAGAAGAGAAGAGAGGTGAAGAAAGAGAAGGGTTGTGGTGGTGAAGCAATGTGGGTGCTCCGGCGTCAGGGCTCCGGTGATGGGGCGTTAGGGTTAATGTGCGAGTGAGTGAGAGGGAGGGAGGGGTTTTTCGCTCGTCAAATGCGTGTAAGGGAGGGAAATTTAGAAAATATGTCTACCTACTGTACATGTGTGTGTGCGCGTAAAACGTACTGGATATATGGGATGGGATCAGAAGGGCTGCGGTTAGTCTAGAAAACGCAGCCCTTCGTTTATGAAGGGCTGCGGTTTTCAGGCTAACCGCAGCCCTTCATTAGTAGGGTTGCGGTTAGCCTCAAAACCGCAGCCCTTCATACTGCATGAAGGGCTGCGATTTCTTGTTAACCGCAGCCCTTCATACAAGAAGGGCTGCGTTTTTAATAAAACGCAGCCCTTCTTGCGCAGTCCTTCCTTTTTTTTCCCCTAGTGAAAACTAGGATTGCCTTCTATCAAGGCAATATTCTAGTTTATCTAATTCTACAAGATGGTCAAGCCTGTTAGAATATATGTAGAATATTCTTTATGTAAATATTTCAAGGATTTGTAATCCTTGATTTCCTACGTTAATTATGCTATGTAATTAGTTGTTTCCTAGTTTGTAGCTTAGGCTTGTATATGTTTGGCAATTGCCCATTTGAATGATTAAGGAAGATAATTCTATCAAAGCCTACATATATTCTACATAAAGAATATTCTATATATATATTCTAACAAAGCCTATAATATAGTCCTACTAGCTTTTTCTGCACGCTATGCGTGCGGTGACATTTTAGGCATAACTATTGCTCGGTATTAAAAGAAATGAAAAATAAAATTATGAAAGTATGTATCTACGTTCACCTTCATTTGGTGAGTAAGAAGTATTTAAATACTTACAAATAGTATCTAAAAATATTTTAAAGTAATTATAAGTGATGACATTGCATATCCAAGTAATAAAGAAACTGAATTTTTTTTGGAGTTTGTATTTGTGATTAATTTTGTATATGAGTTGTCTTTGTAATGAGAATGCCATATTTTTTTTATTGTCTTTGGTATTAATTTTTAGTAAGTTCTTGATTACAAACTTTTTTAGTTGATTGGATCTAAATTTAATTTGATTGAATCTTTTTATTGGAAGTTTATGTGATTGACAATTATATGATTGGTTTAATGGAGATTTGGTTAATTTTTTGGTAAGTTTATATTGTAATGTTTTATGTGTGGAGGTAATATGTAAATTGACACCATTTCCTATATAATAGAGATTTTGAGTTATGTATATTTCAGAGAGTGATGGCCAATGACTGCAATAAAATATGAGACTTGATTTGATTCGCGATATACATGTCAGATGTGGTCGATATCACAGAGCTACATTAAGTGACGGATATCGTTGATGATTATGTGAAGCTTCCAAGGTACTTGGAATGAATTTTCCTTGTATAAAATTGATGACGAGTAAACTATCGCCTTCAATTTGTAGTCTTGTATATCCATATGTAATTGCTAACTAGTGACCGTTACAGAGAGCCTGGCTTGTGCTATTCGTAGAAGAATCCTTCTAAATGCTTTGGTGAGAAACTGTCTTTTTATAAGAGGGAATGAAATAACTGGCTTATAAAAATATCACAATTTATCTTTAATTTACACGCGTTAACTGATCCGGTTTTTAGGCCCACTTGATAAGTTATTTGTCCCTTTATTTGCGCGCACAAAAATATTATTTATTGGATCCGATTTTGGTAGCACTAGATCAGTTCTTTTGTGCCATTTGAGCTTTTTTCCACTAGTGCTAGTGGTAAAGGTTTGACCTTATGATTTCAAGATCATGGGATCAAATCCCACTAGGGGCTCTTTGGGGTGAGGTTTCCCTTACCATCCCCCATCCCTCCAAAGGAGTCTGACTTACAAATTTGACTAGTTATACTTACGAGTAAAAGGTGTCAGTTCAGTAGGGTATTTCATCTTACCTACCTAAAAAATTCCATAATTCATTCTTTAACTTTCCTTGATTTTGATTTTTCTCACTTGGGTTTCAATGAATACAATGATCCTCCAAATGTGTTAAATGGGCCTGGCTTGCTCTTGGGCCATGAAACTTAGACTTTAATAGCCACAAAAATAAAATTGATATAACAGTGCACTAGACTCTATTAGATGCGGTCCGCTGGGGTGCAAAATGGACCTTGGCTTTTAACAAGGTTTTATGCTTACCATTAAAGCAAGGGCATCGGAAAATAAAGCATACAGACAAACAGATATAATATGCTCATGCATGCATGTCTCAAATTTCTACTCTTGTTATAATTGGAAGGCATAATTGGATTGTAAAGAGATTTGAAGATACACTTGGAAGTTGGAACTACAGCAAATAACTAACAAGTCCACCAAATATGCTTAACCACCACTTAATTGCACAAACTATAACCTTAACTAATGGACCATATAATTGTTGACCTACCAATAACAAACCAAACTGATCAATAGTAAGAAGCATAATATAGTAAATTAAGTCTTGAAAATATTCCACTTTTTAAGGAGAATAAATCAACTATCAGAAGAGGGAGCATCAACAGAAGGCGCATCAGCAACAGGACCCATGGCTGGTGTAGGGGAAGGAGCACCAGCCGAATCGCCATTTTGGTTAACCCTCGTAAACTTGAACTTCTTGATGAGCTCCTTAGCAATGATCATGTTAGCACTGTCACTTGGGTGGTACTCGTCCCAAAAAACATACTTGCTCCGATCTTTGCACAATGTTGATGCAGGAACACATGTTAAGGATGGCCTAATATTTCCAAAGGAACAGCAGGGAGAGTCTGAATTTGTAAATCCTATGAACCACCAAAAAAAGATAGAATGATAGTGTTATGGTGTTTGTCAATTCTTATAAAATGAATCTCATCAAATGAGGCATAACCTCACAGTCGCCTACAAAATTAACGTAGTGTCTAACTTTCATAATCTCTAATACAGTATTTGACCGTTAATAGCTTTAGTTACATATTTGTAAAATGTAATAAACTTTATTACTTTAATATATTGGAATTATACATTGAGAAAAGGATCAAACAGATTATATGCATGCTTGTATAGTTATGCTTACCGTATCTATAAGGATTGCTGATGACATCATTGACAACATCAAAGGCATCACCAAATTTGTAAGTAGCACCTGGCAGGCTTCTTGAAAGCTCCACCATCATCTTGTTTGTAGCTTGATTGAATTTTTGGGCCAACTTGTTTGTTTTGTCTTGGCAGTTACCTGTTGTGCTCAACACCCTTTGCAGTGGGATGCAGCCCATGGGCCCAAGTCCAAATGCCATCAAGTTCCTTACTCCAAGGCTGTGCAACACCTACACATATGAAGTACTAGTTATTAGTTATTACTTATTAGTTATCACAATTCATACTGATGTAGACTAGATCACAAATATTTGCTCATTATTTACCCGAAGTTGGTTCTTTTTACCTTATTTTAGTTTATTTTTAGGGAAAATAAAGGAGAGTTTAGATACAATAAGAAAAGTTTAGAAAAATTCAGAAAATATAAGATAAGATTAGTAAAGTAAAAATACGGTGAAGAGAACATACCCTCAATATGCATCAAATTTGACTTGAGGTGGAAAACAAATGCTCCAAATAGGTTTTTATTTATTATGTAACAATTATTTATAAATCATTTAGCTCGCTTTCAAACAAAGTCTAGTATGTTCATGTCAAATCATATCTAGTCTATTATCAATTACATTGTTAAGATATTTTACTAGATATACATTACAATAATTGTCGAGTTGTGTCAATTTTGATTTGTCTCAAATTTGAGGGATGCAATGTGATAATTTGAATATACTGTAGTAATTAAGTATACGTCAATCATAAGAGCAAAGTTACCTTAAGTTGATCTCTTAAGGTTCCCACTAAGTAGTCCATGAAAGTGTCATCATTGTATTTCCAAGAATCGCTGTAAACCGGCATTAGGTAGTTGTTAATGAAGTCATTACTTCCTAATGCAACAACATAACGAGCTTCTTGGAAAAACTTGTGAGATTCATTTTTGCCAATTTTTCGAGCTATCATCTCTTGGGTTCCTTTAAACAACTCGATTTGCTTGTAGAAACATAGCCTTTGAATCTGCATATGTTAAGATCAAATTTATTCATGATCATTCTAAGTAGATAGAGAAAAAGCGACATCAAAACAAAAACAAAAAGATTGATAAAAAGCCATAAGTAGTGTTATTAGTATATAGAAGTTGCTAATACTTACGAAATAACCACCCGTTTCATTCAAGACGCCACCACCACCAGATGCATAATTAACACCACTTTCTAAGATCATATCTTCATTTAAGTTTGGATCCATAAAAGCTGGTGGCCTTGGTAGACCCATATCATCCCCTGCAAAGAATGCAATTCATTTTTTTGATCATTTACCAAGTCAAATTCGACCCATTTTACAAATTTAGAAATGTAACACGTACCTATAATATCGGACACAGTACGACCATTAGTAAACCTTCCATTAGGCAAGCCGTTACCAAAATCAATACCATACCAAGGAAGATTAGCTTTTGCAAGGCTTCTAGGGAGGTACTCATTATTGCCTACATCCGAGAGCGAATCGCCGAAGATAAACTGTACAATCTTGCAATTGTACCCGTCAATGACACTACTTAGTATCACTACGATCACCAACGTTAATGTCGCCAAAACCTTCATACTTCGAGTGTTCGACTTAACTTTTGTGTAAATGAAACTTACTAAGATAGTTGTGTTTGTTAAGGGAAAGAGGGGTCTAATTTAAACAAGTGAAGGTACAAGAAGTCATTACTAACTGATATTTTGATGGGCAAGAATTTATGAGCTAAGGAAGGCATGATAGTTGTGCTTAAGAGAAGGGAATGAAAAAGAAAGAGTTGGATGAACAAACTGTTAGAGAATTCAAACCTACTGCAACTAACTTAAAGAGCAAGAAAAGTTGTTCATAAGATATGTTATGGTAGTTTGGGTAAACTTTTAAACAAAATCTTGATTTTAATACTAAGGGGAATGGCGTGTTTCGCTTAACATGCAAATATTTAAACAAAGAAATGAAATATGTTGGCGTCATCATAAGTCAAATAAATTAACTAAAATACCATATTTGTATATACTCTATAGAGTTTTGTTTTACGAGGGACTATACTCTATGTTTAGTGATGCCTTCGGCCTTAATAGCGACATATCATTTGATTTGATAGAGTTGAACTAACAGTAACTCATTTTCACCCAGATTTTCAACCCTCTTTATTAGGTTTTCCTTTTTCTTTTCAGTGGTCCGAAAACTTAGTGCTTGTTTGGATAAATGTACGGAGTGTAAATTCCTTGGAAATTTATTTTTCCATGTAATAGTATTTTCTTAGGAATTGCTAAATGTTGTTTGGTGATTCATAGGAAAGGAAAATTCCCATGTGATTTCCACTTACCTAGGTCCCCCTAGATAAGTAATTTCCTCCATTTTGTGGGAAGTGGAACTTCATAGGAATTTCTACTTCCCATGAATTTGCCAACCAAACAACACCAAAAAATTCCAATTCCTAGGAATTCTAACTTCCAAAGTTAAACAATGTCAACCAAACAAGTTATGAGACTTTTTATATACCACCCTTAGAGCATTAAAGATATAATGACACAAGACATGATCATTTTAACATTTATGAACATGAATATATATTATGAGACTTTTTATATACCACCCTTTGCGGGGACAACTTTTTGTAATTATTCTGATAACTTAACACCTTAAATTTTAATTTTTGCGAGAAACAACCTTACCTTATTCTCTGGTATTGACCCACCGATTTCCGGTATTGACCCACTTATAATCCCCCATGTGAATGCTCTACATGTGTGTTGGGTTTTCACACTTTCTTGAGGAGAAAATGGTGGGGAAAGGAGAGATTCGAGGCACATGCGGCATCAATAGAAAAAGTGGTATACTAAAACCCGAAAATCAGTGGGCGAACTCCTGATAATAGGGTAAGATTGTAGCTCGTAAAAAAATAAAACTTTAAAGTCTTAAGTTGCTATAGAAATATAAAAGGTGTTTCTCACAAAGGAGAAAATAAGGAGAAAAGGTCTTTTTTTGACAAATTATCTTTTATACTATTAATGATTCTTATTTTTTTTGAATAAAATGTTGATTCTTGTTTTTAGAGGGAGGGGATTTCTATACTAATATATCAAAAAGCGTTCTTAAGAAACTCTACACGCCATGTGACACTCTCTTTTTTTTTTTTTTTTTTGATAATTCATGTGACACTCTCTTTTGTTGTTTCATTCAATGTCATCAACATACATTGAAAATTTAGAAACATGCTCAGTATAAGATTCGACCACATAACCTCAAGTTAATATAACAAAAGTCTAACCAATAAAATATGCAACATTAGATGTTATTCTATTAATTCGAAAACATTAATAACCCGGAGCATCTCCCGGGCCTAAAAACTAGTTTAATTAAGTAATTAAAACATGAGTTAAAACAGAGTGCCACAATTTGCAATGGTTCAAAAAAATTATTAATTAAATAATGTCTAAAGGCACTTGTAATTTTGACCACTAATTAATATTTTTAATCATAAAAAAATAATTATAAAATTTAATAGTTTAAAAATTCATATAAAGACGAATCTAATATTATTTACCAATAACAGTCATAATAAAGTATGTAAATTATACAAAAGTATGAAGTGCGTAAATCAAAATTAGAATATACAAGATAGTGAGATTATTCATAAGACTATGCATGAGTTGGATAAAATAGATTATCCCGGACCAATAAGATTATTCATAGTACTTTGCATAAAATAGATGGTGGTGGAAGCTAAAATTTTATGATTGTAACGTAATTAGAGAAGTCCAATAGTTTGATATCCCGGACCAACAACTTATGTAGGTATGAAGATTAATTAAAAAAAAGGGTGTTGGAAAATTCAAGGTAATTCGGGTAAAACGTAAGGCGATTGTCTAAGAAACTAGAAAAAGGATCTTGTCTGAGGGTGCAGGTTTTACCTGCATTTCTCGAACTTATGTTTTCATGGTTGATGGTTCAACTTGCATCGCCAATTTACCATAACTTGCTAAGTCACACGTACATTGGTTATTTGAGGAGCGGCATATCTAGTAAGTAAATAGCTGGATTTCTATGGGACTAAAAATGTGCTTCCTTGCATTGTTCATATTTTGATATGTAGCACAAAATATTCTCATAATGCATGTGGAATTTGTTTCAGTAAATATTTTTTGAGATATCAACATTTTTTATAATATAATGTTACAATATCTACTATTTAGGGCTCAAATTAGTCGTGTGTGTTGTGTATATATATATATGAGAGATCAGCTGAAAACAACTACTAGGCTGAAAACTGAAAACAATCAATCTGGACCGTCCACGTTAATAACCATCATCGAATGGCTGAGATTTGCACCCATCATTAGAACACTAGAAAAGAAACATCTTTTCTCTCTCCCACTAGTAGAATTTTTGTTTATTGTTGCGGTGGTATTGATGCGGTTTTACCCGTACGCAGCAATAAATCACGAAAAAAAAAAGGAAAAATCGGAATTAAACATATTGCTGCGGTTGTGGCTGGAAACCGCAGCAATATGGTTTCAACGGGAAATTTTTGAAATAAAGCTGACTTTTTGACCATATCTATTGCTACGGTTTCTGACAAGAAGCGCAGCAATAGATTAAAATAATATTTTAATCTATTGCTGTGTGGTTTCTAAAAGAAACCGCAACAATAGGGTCATTAGGGTTTTTTTATCCTTTTAGCATCTATTAGGCGTCGTTTTCCCTCATTTTCATCAGTTTACCCTCACTCGTTTTTCCTCCCTCATCTCTCTTCTCTCAACGTTCCTCATTTTCGCCTCTCACTCCTCCTCCTCCTTCATCATCGTTCCTCTTAAATCCTCAGCATCATCTTCGCACCTCGTCTCTCAACATCAACGTTCCTTAGCATCATCTTCGCACCTCATCGTTCTTCTCGGCCTCAGATCTGGAAATTTCGAAGTTTCTTCTCGCGATGAATTTCCGGCGAGTTTCGTTCGTTTTGTTTGAAGTTTCGTTCGTTATAATCGTTTGTTTTGTTCCTCAGCATCATCTTCGTTTTGTTCATCGCCGGCTCCTTCGATCCTTCGATCGTCGTGAATTCTGTTGGTAAGGTGTTCGATTCTTCGTGATGCTTTTTCTGCTTTGCGTGATCTTCTTGTTAAAGTTAAGCAAACTCAGGTATCTTTTGATTTTTTCAAGTTTTAGTTTCGTGTGATTATGATTTCTTCGTTTGAATTTTCGCATGTGGAATGTGACGAAATTTCTTGTGTTTGGCTTTCGTCGCCGTTGACGACGTCGATGCGGTGGTTGATGACGGTGGTTGATGGCGGTGGTTGATGCGATGGTTGACTTGTTTTGATGGTGAATGGAGGTGGTTGTTCGGTTCTCTAAAAGGCCAAAGGGGAGCAAAATCTGAAGAATTTGGATTGAGTTGCAAATTGCAATGTAAGAGAAGAAGGGAAAGCGTGGAAGGAAGAAAGTCCAACATTTTTTTTTTTAATAATACTTTTCTCATTTTCTTTTTAATTAATAAATCAGAAAATTATTCATTGTCACCTTAATCCCCAACATTAAGCCATTATTTTATTCAATCAAATTTTGTAGATCTAATTGAATCTGTAATTTAGGTTTATGGTGAATTAAATTAATTTGTATTTTTTTTAGATATCATTTGTATATATTTTTTTAGATCTTATATGTGTATTTTCTGATTTCAACATAAAACTTATAAAATCAAATGTATAATATTGTTATGTAATTTGTCAATTAATTTCATGCTTGAATGAAAATGTTGTGTGGGTATAGAATGTAGTATACTAGTATATGACATTATAAATGTATAAAAAAAAAATTATAAAAAAAAGCAACCTATTGCTGCCGTTGTTTGGTAAAAACAGCAGCAATAGACTCACCTATTGCTGCTGTTTTTACCAACAACAGCAGTAATAGGTTACTTTCCATTTTTTTTTTTGTTATTCACACTGCCTATTGCAGTGGTTTTGGGTAAGAACCGCAGCAATAGGTTGCTATATTGCTGCGGTTAAAAACCGCAGCAATAGGTAATTACCTATTGATGCGCCTTTAATTGCTGCGCGGTCAAAACCGCAGCAATAGGCCACTTAATGACCGCAGCAATAAGCAATTATTCTACTAGTGTCCTCTGGTTCTCTTAAACCTGCTCCATGAAAGAAGCACATTGAAACTCCAATTCTCAACATCTACCAGTGAAATTTGTTCACTTTTTCTAAGTGAATCAACACCATCAAAAAACTTAGGTATGATTCAAGCTAATTATTGTTTATATCCCTTTTCAAAAACCTTATTTTCCGATTTACATTTTCTAAAAAACGAAACAAATTGGTTAGTGTTGAGAGAACAGTGGAATGGTAAATTCCACTGTTAAGCATAGTGAATGTCCTGACATGCATTTAATGCATGTTGGGAAAAGTTTTCTTCCGCGCTGCAATTGTTGAAAATACGCAAGTGTATACAGTGAAAAATTTGCTTATAAATACCGTCGATGTAAGAAGTGAGTTTGCACAATTCGAATACAATACACTCTTTCGATATATTTCTATCAATAGCTTCTCTCTTTATATATTTCTCACAACACGTTATCAGCACGAGTTTGCTACCGAAAAAAAAATTAAAGGTATCTTTAAAATCTTTACATCCATTCTGTTTCAAGTTCTAAATTTTTTTTCTCAAAGCCCAACCCTTTACCATCCGAAGACGGATCAACAAAGTAACGGGATTAACATTATTTTACACAATGTGTCTGTCTCGAGTGTTTATTTTTGGATAGAGCGAACAATGTGCCACTCACTACCAACCCAGTGAGGGGAACTGTAAGACAGCCCCGACCCAGTAACCTTAACCATGGTACAAATATCCATACCGGAGAAAATCCACAAACCCCTGTTCCCAACACCAATAATAACCCTCCTATACAACCAACTGAAAATCAACCTCCACCAAGTAATAAAAGAAATAGGGATGAGCGGGAAGGAACTAGTAGTAAACGTCACCATGCCACTAACCCAGAAAATAAGTAATCTGATAATAAAGCCACCTTTATGGAGGGCAAGGACATTTATTTTATGTTATTTTTTTTGCTCTTGAACCGCCTATATGGACGGGTTAATTTTTTTTTGAACTTGTCGCCTATATGGACGGCCTAGTGAAGTGATAAAATTATTATCTCTTATATGTGCAATAATGTTATATGTATGCAGGAAACAAGCATTCAGAACACTATTATTGTCTCTAATCTTCTTTTTTTTTTGCATTTGTAGTTACATATACTATATTACCATTTTACCAACATGCATAATAGTTGACCAATTTAGTACATATAATTTGCTCTAATATATATTTGCCAATAAAGAAATCTTAAAATTTTATTGCATTGTATATTATTAACTGTAGATGAACTGCACAGTTAGGGATAACCCTCTATAAAAGCGGATTACCCATCCCATTTTCACCACACATCCCTTATCTTCTTCCAACTTTTTTTTCTAAACTCACAAAAAAAAAAATCTTCTTCCTCAACCTTTCGGCCACCATGTTCCACGCCGACGACAACCGTCCTCCACCTTCATCTTCTTCTTTTGAGGAGGATTTTAGGATAATAAGGCTATACCTATTCCTTATAGCCGGTTTCTTTTTCCTTCTTAAAGCATTAATGATATATCTCCTCATACACAAGTAGGAGACAAAAAAAAATTCTCATCTCCCCGGAAGAACGGCGAAAAAAATGCACATGAATATCATTTTCCTTTGTGTCTTTCAGTGCATTTTAGGAAGTTTTTTTCTTTCACTTGTTATTTTTTTCCTATTTTTGGCATTCTTTTTGCTTCATTAATATTGTACGTTGTTTTAGTAATTTTTTTTTGTTTGTACTGTTTATGTATAATTATAATAATATAAATCAAGGGGAGATAATATATATGATTTATCATCATTTACTAATTTCAAATATTTACATGTTTGTAGTAAAAAATGGGAGATCTAGTGAAAAGACAATTTAACATACTAGATCTATCTGGGCAAAAGTTTTTAGAATGGACGGTGGACGCCCAAATGAATTTAAAGGCCCAAGGACTGGAACATACAATTAAGGGTGTGACAACCCAACAAGGGGATGCAACTACATCAGCCGCAACAGTTAAAAAAGCGACTGAACAAGAAAAGGCAAAAGCCTTAGTCCTCCTCAGGCATCATTTACATGAAAGTTTAAAAACTGAATATTTACTTGTGGAGGAGCCAAAAGAACTATGGGATAGCCTAAATGAAGGATATGGGCATCACAAAAATGTGCTCCTCCCAAAGGCACATTTTGACTGGCTCAATTAGAGGTTCCAGGATTTTAAAGCAGTCAGTGATTACAATTCAACATTGTTTAGAATTGTATCATTGTTGAAATATTGTGATCATCCCATCACAGAAGAGCAGATGATAGATAAAACGCTCTCCACTTTCCACGATTCTAATATAATATTGGCATAACAATACAGGTTCAGAGCTTTCAAAAAGTACTCTGAGCTAATCTCTGTACTACTTGTGGTTGCACAAAATAATGATCTTCTGCTGAAAAATCATAATCTTGGACCTACGGGGTCTCCAGCCACCCATGAGATAACTGCAATAGAAAGCTCTGATCCACTAGAAGCAAATGCTATACATAGGGGTGGACACGGTAATTACAACGGTCGTGGGAGAGGACGTGGTAATTACCGTGACCGAGGGTGTGGACGTGGCAGAGGCCGATTTTCCGCAAAAAATAATAATTTTAAAAATTCTGATAAAAATTGGGGACAATCATCTGGAAATCAGAGGCAGACATCCTATAAAGGAAATGACACTTGTCACAGATGTGGCATGACTGGGCACTGGGGTTGCACATGTCGTACTGCCAAACATTTGGTAGACCTATATCAGGCTTCAATAAAGAACAAAGGGAAAAATGCTGAAGCAAACTTTGTTAATGAAGCTAATACATCCATGCCCAGCCTTGATGTTTCAGATTTTTTTATGGATGATGCTGAAGCAAAAAACAACTTTGTTTAGATAACAATGCATTAATATGCTTAGTTTATTTTAATTGCTTCAATATCCATTTTCATGTATTCCCTCCTTGATCATTAATAAAATATGTATTTTTTTTATACTGATCATCATACTTATTATTTATGAAGATATGTATTTACCAGAAGTTGGAACCAAAGAACAATGTCTTCTCGACAGTGGGACAACACACACCATATTGAAAAATAAAGAGTATTTTTCAAAACTTACAATATTTCAAGCAAATGTTAGCACAATCTCTGGGACAACCAAGTTAATTGAAGGTTCTGGGAAAGCCTGCATTATATTTCCAAATGGGACAAAATTGATAATCAATGACGCATTATATTCAAGTAAATTAAATCTCGAAGAAACCTCATAAGTTTCAAAGATGTACGTCAGAATGGTTACCATTTGGAAACGATGACAGTGAACAAAGAGGAATTCATATGCCTCACGGCAGAAAAATGCGGCAAGAAATACATCTATGAATAATTGCCAGCAATTTCCTCGGGACTATATCGCATAGATGTACGTCCGATTGAAATTAATATGATATCTAACCAGAAGTTAGATAACAGAAAATCATTTACTCTATGGCATGACCGATTTGGCCATCCTGGCACAGGAATGATGCATAGAATCATTGAAAATTCAATTGGACACTCTATAAAGAATGTCAAAATTCCTCGGTCAAATGAATTATCATGCTCTGTATGCTCACTTGGCAAATTGATAATCAGACCATCTATAAATAATATTGCCACTGAATCTCCAATGTTTTTAGAAAGAATACAAAGAGATATTTGTGAGCCTATTCACCCCGCATGCGGACCATTCCGCTATTTCATGGTATTAATTGATGCCTCTACTCGATGGTCACATGTGAGCCTTTTGTCAAGTAGAAATGTTGCATTTGCAAAACTTCTGGCTTAAATAATTCGATTAAAAACTCAATTCCCAGATCATACAATAAAGAGAATAAGATTAGACAATGTTGGGGAATTTACATCCCAAACTTTTAATGACTATTGCATGTCTATTGGGATTATTGTAGAGCACCCTGTGCCTCATGTACATACACAAAATGGCCTTGCTGAATCATTAATCAAGAGACTACAATTAATTGCAAGACCATTAATAATGAGATCAAAATTGCCCTCTTCTGCTTGGGGTCATGCTATATTACATGCAGCAGCATTGATAAGATTAAGGCCGACAGCCTATCACAAATTCTCACCGTTACAATTAGTATCAGATCGAGAACCGAATGTCTCACATTTGAAATTTTTTGGGTGCGCTGTACATGTACCTATTGCTCTGCACCAACGTACTAAAATGGGTCCACAGAGAAGGATGAGAATATATGTTGGATTTGAATCTCCATCAATTATCAAATATTTAGAGCCAACAACTGGCGATTTATTTACGGCTCGATTTGCTGACTGTCATTTTAATGAGTCAGTATTCCCATCCTTAGGGGGAGAAAAAGTGGGCCCACAAAACATAAAAACAGAAATTACATGGAACGCATCGCAAATGTCATTTCTGGACCCAAGAACAAATTCATGTGAACAAGAAGTCAAGAAAATTGTTCATTTGCAAAGTATTGCAAACCAATTGCCAGGTGCATTCACAGATACTAAGAAAGTGACAAAGTCACATGTACCTGCTGAGAATGCCCCGGCACAGATTGAAATTCCTAGTGACGACAAGGCCATTGAAAATGAGTCAATAACACGTCGAAAACGTGGTAGACCACCCGGTTCTAAAGACTCAAAACCGAGAAAAATGAAAAAGCAAGGAGAAACAACGAACGAAATTAATATAAATCCTCCAAAGGAGCAAGATGAAATTCATGATGAAAACAAAGATAAAGATAAGAATGTTCCAGAAGAAAAGGAACATGAAAGCATAGACAACAATGAAACTTCAATTAATTATGTTTCTACAAAGAAACAATGGAATCGAAAAGATGTTGTCTTGAATGAAATCTTTGCCTACTCCATAGCGGTTGAAATGACATACGATGAAAATAATATAGAACCAAATACAGTAGATGAATGTCGCCGCAGAAAAGATTGGCCAAAATGGAAAGAAGCAATTTAAGCAGAATTGAAATCACTTGAAAAACGTGAGGTATTCAGACAAA
Organism: Beta corolliflora; assembly: GCA_947648045.1. Lineage (NCBI taxonomy): Eukaryota > Viridiplantae > Streptophyta > Magnoliopsida > Caryophyllales > Amaranthaceae > Beta > Beta corolliflora. The sequence goes on from CANSZD010001412.1 coordinate 628,976, forward strand.
TAACCCAAATACCAAAAGGTGTAAAACCAGTTGGGTACAAATGGGTATTCGTGAGAAAACGAAATGAGAAAAATGAAGTTACTAGATATAAGGCAAGGCTAGTAGCCCAAGGCTTCTCGCAAATGCCAGGGATTGATTATGATGAGACATATTCTCCAGTAGTTGATGCAACTACACTAAGGTTTCTGGTAAGCTTATCAGTTTTGAAAGGATTGCAAATGAGGTTAATGGATGTAGTGACTACATACTTATATGGGTCACTTGACACAGATATTTATATGAAAGTCCCTGATGGACTAAAACTACCAGAAAATCACATGCCTAAAGAGATGTTTTCAATAAAATTGAAAAAGTCACTCTATGGGTTAAAACAATCTGGAAGAATGTGGTATAATCGTCTTAGTGCGTGAATACCTATTGAAAGAAGGATTCAAAAATAATCAAATCAGTCTTTGTGTTTTCATAAAGCGATTCAAATCAGGATTCGCCATCATTGCTGTCTATGTCGATGATTTGAATATTATTGGAACTCCTAGAGAACTCGAAGTGGCTGCAAAGTACTTGATGAAAGAATTTGAAATGAAAGATCTCGGGAGGACAAAATTTTGCCTTGGCTTACAAATGGAACATTTGAGAAATGAGATTTTTGTCCATCAATCAAACTATACAGAAAAAATTCTGAAACATTTTTTCATGGACAAAGCCCACCCAACACTAGTACAAAAAAGCTCAAATGCTCCGGTTAAAAAGCCCACAAATGCTCCGTATTTTACCCGTAGCAGACGCCATAAGAGCATTTGAGCATTTTACAAATGCTCCGATTGAAACCCGGAGCATTTAACTATCAAATGCTCCGGTTGTTTAAAAACCCGAAGCATTTAACTATCAAATGCTCCGGTTGTTAGTGGAAAACCGGAGCATTTGTGATATAAATGCTCCGGTTTTCCCTTAACAGCCGGAGCATTTGTCAATTTTTTTTTTATAAAAAAAATACAGCTTACTGAAGCTGTATAGCATCAACAAGCTGAGCAACATCAAGTTGTACAACAAGCTAAACAATACAACAACAAGCAACAATTATTAAAAAACATTATCTTTTATCTTAAAGAGAAACAAAAGCACTAGTACAAATTAACCAAAGTATAATCCCCAATACCATCTATCATTTCTTGTTCGCAATTTTTAGTGGGGCAAAAACCATTCATGACCTATAAAAAAATTTTTGCTTTTTTTTATTCTAAATTAATGCGCAATCAATTATATATATAAAAGATACATTTCTTATAGTTTTGTTCCTAAATACAAGAAATACTACAAATAATCAACAATTGCAAATTATAAGAAATATAACTATGTGTTCAAAGAAACACAAACACCAAAAATATGGTACCGATAGAAACAGCAGCAGTTGGGATTTGATTATTCATTTTCTAGCAATGACATTTAATTATTATACAAATGCAGCAATTGTAACTATCAACACCAGCAGCCAGCCAACAGAAGCAACCAGCAAGCATCCAACAGGGAAATTGCGTAATCTCTATTCCAACCAAAAATTAGTAGAACAAAATTGAACCACCATGCTTTTATCAAATATACCAGAGTACATAAAAAGGCCCAACCATTTGATTATTCATTTTAAATTTCAGATTGTTGTGTAACAGACTAGTAGTACTATATGATGAGATCATGAGATTAGCAGTTTGATCATGTTGGCCTCTATTGCAGTTAAAAACCATGTGATTTAGCTACCTTAACTTCTGATTCTATATATATTAAAGGAGAAGCATCTAATAATAAATGCGCAATTACAAAGATAGGCTGATCAGAACGTACATCTAACAGCATAAACTGAGATAGAAAAACTTACCCAAAAAGTTCATTGTAATATCTGTGGATTTCGCTTGAGTATATGTCATTCATAGCTTTAATTCTCACACCTGACGCTACAAACATATCATTTGTGAATTGGGAAAACATTCGAGATTTTTATCCCCAACTGATTCAACAAGGACATTGGAATGCTCCTAAGCCCTAGGTACAAATGACCAACAAAGACCAGATTTAACTAAATATCAGAAAACTTGGTACTAAGAACCACCTCAATTACATGAGGTTGAGCTGGCAACATCAGATTGATGCCCAAGTTAGTTCTATAAAAGTTATTGGGAAACTCTTAGCAGTTGAACAGAAGACAAAATGTATCCACAGATCGAGTTCTCTTCCACATTTCTGGTATGCAGACAGGTTGATACTTAGACATAATAGACAAGAGAGCTTGACAAAATACTGCCAGCATGTATGACATGGTTTAGCAATCAATTTAACCAATCGTCACCAGGAAAACCATTTTAAGATGCTAATAAATCTACTCCATGCTATGAATCATAAGAGCAATCACAAGTAATAAACCTAGCAAATCAACTTTAACGACATCCACGCAGCTGTGATCAAGAATTTTCACTAGCACAATCACTCCAATTCTGATTCCAATTTTCAACAAAAAATCAACAATTCAAACAACAAAAATCACACAATCGCTAACTTGAGCACAAAAATCTGATCAAGCACCAAAATTAGAGGAAATTCAAAGAGTACGATAATATAATAGCTCGCAGACTTAATGATAGAGCATAGTGCAGTACTGGATGAAATATTAGTTGATTAGAGACATGAGCATAGCATACAAGCAGCAGCGAAAGCAGCAGTAGAGTACCTCCAGGACCAACAAAGGTCCTAACCCAAAAGAAAGAGTTCTACGTTACTTCACATCATCTTCTAGATTAATCTAATTAAAACAGAAGATTGTGTTGGTTAGAGGATTCTCTTAGCAAAAAGGTAGAATTGATACATATAACTATAATTTACAACTTTACAAGTACCATGCAGATGGCAGTCAGAGCAGAAACATATGAAATTACCTCTCATCATCAGATTCATCAATATTGGCATCTGAATCTGTTGATGTGATCGTCACATCAGGTTTCAGTTGCGCAGAGTGAAGCAATGGAGGCATAATAACACTCGTATAAGGAAGAAAATCCTGCCCGGACAACAATTAATTATTTCTGACGCTGCGAGATAACTGCATAGGGCATCCCAACTATTCCAGGAAGAATTCTATTAAATTTTTAGATCTAAACCTCAAGCATATAGCTGCTAGTTGGATCATCAGCTTCCATTTGTGATCCTTGCAACTACATAAGAACTTCCATAGCCTTGAACACGTAAAGAAATTAAAGTTATATGACAAGTGATAAGTAATGAAATTTACAACAAATACTAGCAGTATAGAATACATAAGGCATATCAGGGAAATCTCAGTTTATTCTGCATGTTCCCTTTTCACTAACGAGCAAAATGCAAAGATTCGTTAAATTCGAGTGCATAAGTTTTAGAGCAATAAAAAGAGATAAAGAGAAAATATTTCAGTAAAAAGAACCAAATATTCAATACTAAATCACATATCTGTTGCGCAAAAAGTAATACTATAATTGGATAGTTAGAGGAAAATATTGTGCTCCCAACACGTTTTATAAAGCTTTAGTGTCTACCTCAAGAACCAATGGCAACCCAAGTCTATAAGCAGAAGGCAAGACTTAGTTGGAATAATTTAATAAATTATGCCTGCAATAGCTGCATCCACATAGACTAAAGCACTTCCACTAATCTCATAATAAGCCATCTCAGGAAAACATGAAATAAAATAGATAAAAAGCTACTACTAAACATGATCTTGACATTTGAATTGGCACAACCTGATCAAACAATTCTGAAAACAAATCAATACAAATAATGTTGTCTCATCACATCAAGTAAAACCGAAATAAAAAAGCAGAGCATAATGCTCTCCTGCCTAAATTATTTTTCTCTACAAAGATGCCCGGCCTCTTTCATTTCTTTGTCAATATTTATCACATCAGCAGCATTTCGTCCCTCACACCCTCTTTTACAATAGAACCACTTTTCACGATTTACACGTCAAACAGAAGGCAAAGTCTTATAATTTGGCACAATACATTAAAAGAAATCTGGTAGATCAATATATAAGCATAACAACTTATCGTGACATGTCTATCTCAGGTCAATTCCAAGGGGGTACTAATAAGTAAATAGCAGTAAATGTAGATTCTATTCAAACCACACAACACTATAGGTGACAACGGGGCTATAAACAATAAATTGTAACTCACTCATTTTTACTAGTCTGAACACATTTTGAACTGTTTGGTTGCAAATCATTGGTTTTTAATGGGATAGGATAATCAGGCCCTCAAATATTGGAGTCATCTTTACTAAGTTAGTCCTACACCGATTGGGAAAGGAACCAGAAACGGTGTGCCATATAGTCTAAATAAGATCATGTCATTAACTCAAAAGGAAAAGCAAAAAGGACGCTTAAATTTCAAGACATATACTTGCCAACCAACTTCAATACTATTAAGATCTTGAGACAAGTTGAACTCATTAGGCTGCTGAAGCATTGCAAAAGTTATAATAATTTGAGGAGTTGTAATTCTTAGATTCAATATCCTCTCACAGCATGAGTGGACTCTAAACTCCAAAGTACCAAGGGTTTCCTCTAAACAGAATGTCCACATTTTAATGATTTGAACAGGCACCAACCGTCGATCAAGCAAAGCACACTAGTCAGGTCATGATCCCGTAGGACATGCAGAAACAAATCAAATATCAGCAAAAAAATTCCATGTTTCCCCAACTCTCAAGTCTATCATATTAATGCTCCACAAACACAATATCCGAAACTGACAACTATATAAACGAATGTATAAACCACACTACTAAAAGAAATAGTATAAATCAACTCTATGTCCCTAAGTGCATCAATTTTCAGCCAAATTATATTAAGCTGTGAGCATTGACGAGACAAACATAGTCCTCCGTCCTCGAGAACATTTCTACAAGGACCAAGGTTGAGCAGCAAAATATAGTCAGCTAAGATAATTTCAAAACAAATAGTATGTAGCAACTTAGGGAAAAAGGAAACTCGTGGATGGCCATTTAAATTGAGCACTTTCTACAAAGCTAGTAAACTTGAGTCTGATAACAGACAAAATAGCATTTCAAATTTTTTTATTCTCTCCAGCTCATGGTCATTCAAAGTTCCTCCTTACCAATCTCATCCTACTTTTCAATATGCTACAAAACACGTGCAAATCTAACTCTAAGATAAGCAGAGTCTCATGATGAATATATACTCAACATTCATGCACACGTCTAGCAATGACATATTTTAAGCACATTTCATCAGTTACAATGCCAAAAAAAAAAGACAGCCTACAAACAGGATATATACAAAGTTACAAAAAAACAATATTTGAGAAAGGACGCAAATCACAAACATACTTCAATAATCCACAAAAGATTTTCAATTAACCAAAACACGATTAAAATCTCATGGCAGATAACAATATAAATTTTCACCATAAAAAGTATTAAATAACCCAAACAATTATTTTTAATACAACACCCTATAAAAATTCAAGAGTAAAGATTGAAATCACATAGCAGATAAATTAGAAAGTTAATTGTTTTTTTTTTTCAAAACATAAACAAAATCATACCAATTTGAGGGTAAATTTGAGCTTGTTGTTAGCCTGCGAGTTGGAGGTCCGAGGTCACCGGAGATGAAGACAAACATGGCGACGGAGCTGTAAGAATGACAAAAGAGGCGAGAGAATTAGGGTTACCTTTAGATCTGAGAACAAGGAGAGAGAAAGCAAGACTTTGGGTTTCCTTTAGATCTAATGAAATCGACGAAATTTTCTCTCTCCTCCTGCTGCTGCTGCACCACCATCGCTGCCGCCTCCTGTCGCCACTGCTGACGAACCAATTTTCTGTTAGGGACAGAGTAGTTCGTGAGAGAATGTGTGAAAAAGAGAAAAAAGAGAGGAGTTAGTGAGAGAGGGAGAAAACCATGTTTTAATCAAAACTCAAGTGCTTAGATTTGTTGATGGGGGAGATGGTCGGTGTTTTCGTGGTGGGAGGAGAGAGGAGAGGTTGCCATTTGCGAGAGGAGAGACGAGAAACAAGAGACTAGAGAGAAAATGGGGGGTGGGGAGCAGGGACTAGGGAGGGACTTTAAAAGAGGGAGGGAGCGAGGGAATATTAAAAAAAAAAAGACTGGAATAACAAATGCTCGGTCAAACGGAGCATTTGTCAAAAAATTTATCAAAATTTGGTGAAAACTCATCAAATGCTATGTTTGAGGAAACAAACGGAGCATTTAGTAAGTAGCAAAAGCACTTTTTTCCACTAGTGCAATAAGTTCTCCAATGATAGTTTGTTCTCTGAATGTGAAAGATGATCCATTCAGACCACGAGAAGAAAATGAAAAAATTCTTGGTCCTGAAGTACCATATTCAAGTGCGATTGGTGCCTTAATGTACTTGGCTAACAATACTCGACCTGACATAGCTTTTTCAGTAAACGTGTTAGCTAGATACAACAATGCACCAACAAAAAGACATTGGAATGGAGTCAGACACTTATTACGTTATCTTCGAGGAACACAAGATCTTGGATTATTCTACCAGTTGAAACCAAATGCGTCACTCATTGGATATATATACAGATGTTGGGTACCTATCAGATCCACAAAAGGCTAAGTCTCAATCCGGGTATCTATTCACTTATGGAGGTACTGCAATATCTTGGAAATCCACGAAGCAGACTTTGACGGCCACATCATCAAATCATGCAGAACTAATTGCTCTTTATGAAGCTAGAAGGAAATGTGTATGGCTAAGGTCAATGATCAAGAATATCCAAGAAGAATGTGGAATGGAAACAATAACAACAAATCCAACTATCATCTACGAAGACAATACTGCATGTGAACTAAACATTTATCACCAAAGCTCTTCTTCACTCATGACCTCCAAAAGGAAGGGACGATAAACATCCAACAAATCCAATCATGTGAGAATCTCGCAGATTTATTCACCAAATCCCTTCCGGCGAAGAAATTTAAAGAATTAGTCCGAAAAATTGGAATGCGTCATCTTCGTGATATATGCTAGATTCAGGGGGAGTATTATATGCGCTGCACTCTTTTTCCCTTCGATCAGGTTTTTATCCCGCCGGGTTTTTCCTGACAAGGTTTTTAATGAGGCAGTTAATTTTAAGCATATAAGGATACATAATAGTTGTACTCTTTTCCCTAGTTATGGATTTTTCCCACAAGGTTTTTCCTAACAAGGTTCTTAATAAGACAACATCAATTATGAGTTATCAGTGGACATTCAAGGGGGAGTGTTGAGAGAACAGTGGAATGGTAATTCCACTGTTAAGCATAGTGAATGTCCTGACATGCATTTAATGCATTTTGGGAAAAGTTTTCTTCCGCCGCTGTAATTGTTGAAAATACGCAAGTGTACACAGTGAAATTTGCTTATAAATACCGTCGATGTAAGAAGTGAGTTTGCACAATTCGAATACAATACACTCTTCTGATATATTTCTATCAATAGCTTCTCTCTTTATATATTTCTCACAACAGTTAGTTCGTAGTATGGATTTTGGATTTTTATCCATCCTAGGCTTGATTTTGGTTTATTTTCTTTCTTCTTCCTTCAATTAGCAACTTTCATGGATTTTTTTTCTGATTTTTTTGAAAAATATAATAAAATGTAATTTAGAAGAGATAAGAACTCACTGATAACTACAACAATGGCAGATGATATGGTAAAGAAAAGTAGTACAGATAAAGATGAGAGGAGAGAGAGAAGAGTATAGGAAAGATCAGATAGTTTTACCAGACAACAAAAACTTTTGAGTTAGGAAAGAGAAATTGTTTTCCTCTGTACAACAATAATGAGGGTATAATAATGCCAATCAATCTTAGTCGTTCAAATTCAATATGGATGGCTTAAACACAAGTGATGCTCATTTTATCACAGCCGTCGAAATGTTAGATTGGACAATCCATATAACTAGTTTTCAATTTTCATATTAAGAGGTGTTTTCACAAGATCCTATTCCTATATATATATATATAAATTTTAGGAAAATATTATATGTATCTCAGGAATAAAAAAGTTATTATATCGAAGTAATATTATCAAGCATTATAAATATTAATATCAATATTATCACCGAATGATGCACATTTTTTCCATGAATTTAATGCTTATATTATATTAACCATAACAATTACATGTTGAACAGTAAGAGTTTGCAATCAAACCGTAATGTATTTTCCACACATTGCTTACATCCTATTAAAGGTCATTGAAGTTTGCAATTACATTAAATATATTGGACACTGAACTTGTTTGATAAGTGCATATATGTTACAATTTTTATCATACACGCACTCAGGTGTACCATAAGCATAGTACACATAAGACTATGGCCCTATTTGGCAAATAGAGTTTAGAGTTTAGCTGTTAGAGTTTAGAAGTTTTAGTTTTTGTTCAGCAGATATGCTTGCTGATTTGACTATACAACCTTTTCTTTATAAACGTGTTTGGTAATAATTAACTGATTGCTAAAACATTATTGCCATTTGTTTGTATAAAATGACATTTATAGACATTTTAATACATATGTGTAGTATTTTTATTAGAGGCAAAAAAGTCATTAATTATAATTTTACCTAATCCTCCAAAGAAAAAGCTCCTATAAGGAGCTTTTTCATTTTGAGAGTTTTTATTCCAAAACTCTCTCTAAAATTCTCTTTTCCAAACATCTCTTTTAGAGTTTTTGACTAGTCAAAACTCTAAAAGTAGTCCAAAACTCTATTTTTGCTCCAAAACTCTAATTGCCAAACACCCTTTATGTTTTTGCTCATTGCTCATTTGAAACCTCCAAGTGCGAAATTTGCACAATAGGCCGGAGACTTCGTTCCAAATGAGCAAAAACTAGCCTTGGATGTAGCATACACACGGTACACCCGGATGTACAATAAATGCACTTCATATATGTGCAAGTAGTCCTACTCCATCCATTTCTTTTTATTATATTCTTTCCATTTGGAATCTTGACATTGTTCACATTCGAGAGAATCTTCTAAATTATTCGAAATACAAAAAAAAAATATAGTCATGTGCAGTCTTGCAATTGATTTGTTTCAATGAGTATCTTATTAATATTTAATCTTTGTAATCTATACTAATATGCAATGAAAGATATTTAAGATTAAAGAAGTATATAATTGACAAATACGTACAGTCAAAACAGGTTTAACAAAAAAAACTAAGGAAATATTAGATAACTGCCTACAGCCCTACACCACCCTCAACCCTCATGTGGCCAAATGAAGATGACAGATTCAACTATTTAAAAGTTATTAGCTAATCATGCTAAACTACTATAGTTATGATAGTCAATAGAGTAGCACATTCAAAAGGAAACCCATTACCTGTCTACAAAATCTATAAACAAAGCATATGCAAGAGAAGTAAATGGAAACAAGTGCTGTGTAATAGAGATTGCAAGTACAATTTGTCATCTATCATCTATTCATCTTCTCTATATGTACCATTGTGCAGCATACTTCTATTAGCTAGCGTAGATGAGCAACCATATAATAATAAATGCATGGTTTCCTTTTCGTAGAGTTTATGTATTTCGTGAGTACTTTTCTTAGATTTTGATATGAAATTGTTACTTGAGTGATTCTAAAAGGCTTTTATTTTATTTTGATAGTTTTTAGGCATTCAAATCTAATTTGCTGTTTCTTGAAACACCTTGATACCAACGTCACCCTTTACACATAGGTACTTAGTTACACTTTAAATTTTCTTAGGACTACACATACCCACTTTGATATATATGGGGTGAGCACATAGGCTACACTGTAAAAAAACGGATATGGATACGGACCCAACCAGTTCCGATATTTTGGAACCAGTTAGGTCGGGTCCAGAATTTTCGGAACCAGACCCACAACTAGTGAGTACCTGTTCGCTTTGGCTTATACTTTTAAAAATTTATTACCCCTCGCTGTTTATTAGCATTAAATGCCCTTACACCTAACGGATGTTAGTGCCCCGTTGGCCAATATTTACAAGTTTGCCATTATTTTGTGGCGCCATAATATTAACCTCTTGTCAGAAACCATCACTCCACTTCCAAAAAATTCGTCCCCTCAACTTCCACTCCTCTGTTTTGGTTCATCCATGTAACCCTAAAACTGGAGCTTAGGAACAAAATTCCGCAATCATTTGGTGCACATTAGCAAGGTTTTTTGGTGCGGTTTCTTTGGAGTTGAATAATCTGAACAGAAGAGTGAAGAAAAAGCACGATTTTGTGGATTGCGAAGAACTTTAATATTTGAAAGCGACAGTTCAAAAACTTCGAAAGGTAAAATCTTACTTCCTTTTCTTCAACCTAAAGTGCTTTAAAAGCTTAGTAATTTAGCAATTGTTGCATCTGTAATGTTTTGCGTTGTTGTAGGATGTTAGGGTTAGATGTGGTTGTTTTTTTCTAAATTTTTGTGCTTTATATTTAGGTTTTCTTTAGTTTGTGTTTGATTTGGATCTAATCTTATTCTTAGGATGACTGCTGTGTGGTTATTGGTACATTACAATACGCATAATTTTGATGTTAGGGTGGAGGATACTGATTTGTGTCATTTAATGGGTTTGTTTGAGGTTTTTCTTGAGGAATCAGTGAAGTAAAATGTGTATTTGCCTAGACTTTTTAGGTTGTTAGTTGAAAATCCTAGGACTAAGAAAAAAATTGAGGTGCGCACTGATTCTGATTTGATGAAAATGTGGGTGTGGGGCTTGGGCAAGGATACCATTGAGGTATGGGTAGAGGAGACCGCATACCCTTGCCAAGTTTTTTAGTCTGTTCTTGCAAAGAAAGATAAGGAGGAGAGGGAAAAGCTTGAGAACATTAGGAGAGTGCAGAAGATATTAAAGAGGGAGAGGGACAAGGAAATTAGAAGACAAGAGGAAGATCAGAGGAGAAGGAAAGGAGGAGACAAGAAGCTGAGGAGAATGGAAGAAGAGCAGTTGTATGCAAAAGGTTTTTATGTTGCTATTGAGGTACATGTGTTGTCCGTAGACAATGATGATGTTGAGTACATGATAGTGTACTCGACCCAAGAAGCTGATGAAGTGATCCGTGGGTCCTCTCAATCAGATACTGAGCCACAAACCCAAGAGCCTGGTCCCAACCCCTCACAGCCCACAAGTGAGCCCATTGAACAACAACAGTCCAGCCCAACTAATGCACAACCTACTAATGAGCCTTAACTTAATGAGGAGCCAAAACCCACAAATACAACACCTACAAAGAGAACACCTACAAAAAAAAACCACAGCAACAAAAACAACCACATCCAAGAGGAAAAAACTGACCCCAAGGCCTAAGAAGAAGGCTGGCCCTAAATCCAAATCTGAACATCCCACCCCGACTGAGCATGAGCCCACCCCCTTACAACCAACCCCAACTGAGCCTACTTCACCACCTCTTTCACATCCCACCTCCTCACAGCCCACCCCAACTGAGCCTACATCACAACCTCTTTCACATCCCACCCCCTCACATCCCACCCCAACTGAGCAAACTTCACCTCCTGTTTCACAACCTACATCACCACCTTATTCACATCGCACCTCCTCACAGTCCACTCCCTCACATGAACCAACATCACCAGCAATCAAAGGGAAGGGAAAGAAGGTTAGTCCCACAGGTTTTAGAATGCCTAAAACCACAGCTAAAAAGCAGGGGAACTATGTTCCAAAAGGACAAGGAACTGGGAGGAAGGACAGTGGAAGGAGATCAAGGCTACATGGTTTGGATTTTGGTGATGATGATGGAGATAATGAAGAAAGCAGTGATGATGAAGAGTTTGTTGCTGGGGAGGATGAAGAAACATCTGAGGATGATGATGTTTTAGGGGATTTTGTGGTAGAAGAGGGGGATGTGACCTTCTATATGATGATGTCTCTGAGAAAGCTTTTGAAGATTTCCTAGATGGGAGCTCTACCATGGACAAAATGTACAAGAATGGTAAAATTTGGAGTGAACAGCCATATGGCTCTATTACACTAGAGCCTTGGTTGATCTTTCCAACTAGGGAAGTATTTCATGATGTTCTGAGGGACTTTTGCATTCAATAGGGCTTTGGTTTATATGTGTTAAAGGCTGATAACAAGAGATTTACGGCCTGTTGTATCATGGAAGCATGTGATTGGAGGATACATGCTTCCAGATTAACTGATAAGATCAGTTGGGCCATCGATCAAGACTATCAAGGGGGAACACACATCCTGTGGGAGGTTAGAGGAGAACCCCATGGTTTCTTCCAGTTGGTTGTGTAGGCATCTGTTGGATGTGATAAAGACTACTCCTGAAATTCCAGTGGAGTCTTTACAAGGGAAGACACACGAGATGTTTAGGGTGACAGTTAAGAGGAGACTGTTTTACAAAGTTAAAGTAATGGATAAGGAGCATATTTATGGGGGTTTTGCTGAGGCTTACAACTTAATACCCACATATGCTGAGGTGATAAAGGCCACAAACCCAGGGTCATATGCACTGATTACTTGGATAGGGAGCGCAGGTTAGGTTGCACCAAAGTTCAAGACATGTTTCTTTTCATTTGCTGCACAAGTCAAAGGGATTTAAAGGGGTTGTAGGCCTTTGATAGGCATTGATGGGGCACATTTGATACTATAAGGGGATTTTGTTGTCGGCTCTAAGTGTGGATGGTAATAATGATTTTTTGGATTGCCTATGGGATAGTTGATGCTGAAAGCACAGAATCTTAGGAGTACTTCTATAGGAACTTGAGGATTTGCTTTGAAAAAGGGTGTTCCAAGGATGATTGGTGCTTTATAAGTGACAGGATGAGAGGGGTTGATGTTGCTATTCCTGGGGTGTTTCCCAAGGTAAATAGAAGGGTATGCTGCCAGCAACTTTACATGAACTGCAAGAATGCAGGCTGGAGTGGATCAACCTTCCACAAATTGTTCTAGATTGCAGCAAATGCCTACAACACATATGTGTTCAACAAAGCTATGGAGAATATACAAGCCTTTGATGCGGATGCAGCTGCATACCTAGAAAACACAACAGAGCAGTGGTCTAGGCATATGTTTGACACAACAATCAATTGTGATGACAATACGACAAACTTTGTACAAAGTTATAATGCCCGCACCAAAGCTCACAGAAATTTGCTTGTGCTCAATCTACTTGAAGGTACGCATCTGCAACTTTATTTAATCTTTTTTTGCAAGTGCTCAATCTACTTGAAGGTATACATCTGCAACTTTATTAATTTTTTTTTTTTTGCAAGTGCTCAATTTTTAATGGTCTAATATTTGTACTATTTTTCAGCCATCAGAGTCTGGTCCATGAAGAGGATTGGTGCAAGGTTTGACAAAGCCATGGACATGGAGCCAGGGTAGCTAACTGATTATGATTCAAAGGTGCTTGAAACTAGGAGTGGGGATTCAAGGTTCTGTCATGCTACAACTTGTGGAGGAGGGGAGTTTAAAGTGACAGATGGAACTGTGAATTTCCCAATCAACTTAGCCATGTTTAGTTGTGGGTGTGGCAAGTGACAAGGTTGTGGGATCCCTTGCAAGCATGCCTTGAGGGTCATGTACAATCAGAGGATTGACCTTGTTGACTATGTGTCTGATTACTACAAAGGGGCAGCTTACAAGGCAACATATATGTTGAGCATATCCATCCAATGGCTGATCAATCTCAGTGGCCAGATTTTAATCTCCCATAAATTCACCCTCCAAACAGAAAGAGAGGTGCTGACAGACCTCCAAAATAGAGGAAAAGATGAGTGAATGAGGCAAAGAAGGCCAAGAGACACAGCTTTGTTAAGTGCAGCAAGTGCAAGCAGCTGGGCCACAATGCAAGAACATGTGGCACAAGGGATTAAGGTAAAAAAAAAAAAGAGCAAGGAATGCTGCTGACAGTGGGACTAGTAGTTCCAAGGCACAAAAGAGAGCAAGGAAGGCCACCTAAGCAAGCTAGTAACAAGTGCATATTTTGAACATTTTTTTTTGGGTTCTAAATGAATATTCATATTTTTGGGTGATTTAGTGAAATCAGTTTTTTCAAAGGTACAATGATTTAGTGAAGTCAGTTTTTGTAAAGATAGAATGATTTAGTTGCCTTTCTTATGGTGATTTAGTGAAGTCAATTTTTGTAAAGAAACATAACAGGAGATTAGTTTTTGGTTGTGCATACATGTTTATGCTACAATGATAATTATGATTAGCAACCTTTTTTCAAATCTTGTGGCAAACATTACATCAGTCACTTCCAAGTTACAAAGAGGAGTAATACAAACATAAGTAACCCTAACTTAATTATTAGCCTAACTAACTTCTTTTGTTCTTTGAGTTTTTTCTTCATTTGCTTAAGCTCTTCTTGCATGTTATCATACTCTGCGCTTCCCATGCTTTGTGTGTCATGATGGAGCCTCCACTTTGCTCCACCCAACCTTTGCACCACCTAAAAGTGTCACAAACATCACACTTAAAGTACAACCGCTGTGGGTTTCCTAAGAAGAAATGTATGTAGACTCTTGGGTTGAAAATAACCAATTTCGGTTCTGGGTACCCAATTCATGTCCCGAGATCAGTTTCACCGGGTACCCAGTGGCCAATCGGATAGCTGGTCTTTCTGCTCACCCTTATATGATGTACTCTGTGGAATTTTAAATAAACACTGGCTTATAAAGTTATCCCGATTATTCTATTTAATCAAACCATTTTATTTAGAAAGGGATCGAGTATAATTTATCAAACTTAATTATTCAATTTCATTTTTTCCAGCTTATGTTAGTCGAGTTTAATTTATTTTTGTTGAACTTAATTTACTTTTGCCAATCTAATGAAAACTTAACTTATATTATTTACTTAATTGAACTTACTTATTTTTGCCAAACCTAACTAATCTTTGTTGAACTTAGCTTATTCTTTGCTTGATTGAAACTCATTCTTATGAATTTAATTTGTCTTTGCTTAACTGATCTTATTTATTGAACTGAAACTATTTTGCTTAAATATGTTAATTGTAATAAGTTGAGAAGAATTCAACCTAGATTTGAATAAGATATTTGGGGTATTCTTTCACTATTTCCTAAGACAAAACTATAATTTGTCTTTGAAAATAAAGAAGGAAAAATTGACACTATTGTATAAACGGTTGGTTCTCTTCAAAAGGTCCCAACTTTTAACTATCCTAGAGTGGTCTCAACTTTTAAGTATGTTAGAGTAACCCAACTTTGTGAGTCTTTTTCCAAAATAGTCCTCGACCTTAACTTAAGTTACCTACCAAATAGTTGACGCTCTTTCAGAAGCCTTTCTAAAACTAACTTTAGCCAATGAAGTGTTTAATGTGTCATAATTAATTAACCCAATTACCAGGTTGGTTAAGGTGAAGGACTATTTCGAGAAAAGACACATTAAAGTTTGGACCACTCTAAAATAAGAAAATTGTCTAGAAGTATGAACTTTCACGTATGTGTCAAATAATACGAACTGTTATGAATAATATGAACTTTATTCTTCGATGAAAAAATAATATAAGGCTCACAGAAGACATAATATTCCAAGCTTAGTACACGTTGAAAAACTTGATAAAATCAAATCATATACATCAGCATATTAAAAGATTCATGATATATAAAAATAGCCTTTTACTAAAAAAAATTCAACAACATAATATCATTTTTTTATGTCATATGTGAGCCTCATATTATTTTGCACCACTAGTAGCAAAGTTCATATTATTCATTGCAAATAGCTCCATTCGTGTTATTTTGCATTATGAGTGAAAGTTAATATTATTTTTAACTAATTTCCCCTAAGATAATTAACATTTTGGAACTTTTAAACAAATTGGCTATAATTAAGACTAGTAGCGTCGATTTTTTTCAATTAAACTTACTACTTATAAAGGGATGAATATCTTATTGAGCCGTTATAAAATGACCAAAAAGGGCATTGAAATGTGATGAATGATTTGCATCTCTATCAATGTTCAGGATCGAGATCCTACTTTGGATCGTAGGGGTTGGTAGGACCGAATCAGTGAGATCAGATCGTAGGATCTTAAGATCGTACAAATTGGGTAAAATAGAGATAATTATGCTAGAATATAGTGAAAAAACCCATTTTAAAAATCTACACTTATTAATTATGACTAATTTCATTAGCAAATAGTGGGAGTAATTCAATACTATAAGATTGAAGTAACATGCAACCAAAATCTAATAAGAGAAATATAATATATGAAAATTACTTTATGATTTTTTTTATGATAGGATCAGATCGTACAGTTGTAGGTTCGTGAAAACGTAGTAAGATCCAATCATGTGATTTTTTGTGGTTGGGTAAGATTGAAATATCCCACAAAATAAAGATCCTATGTAGGATCGGGATCAATGAGTTCCTTCTAAATCGTAGAATTGTAATCATAAGATCCGAATTGGGATTTTCACAACAATGATCTCTAATTTTTTTTATTTTTTTATTAGGAAAGATAATTGGTGCGAACACGAACCCCTGCTATAGGCTAACTACTAGCCTGCGAGGCACACCAGCTCAGAAACTAGGTACAAGGCTGAACAGCCCACAAGACAACATGCATAAAGGCCTGTTGCAACCACAAGTGAATGCCCCAACATATTGTTGGGATGAGGATTCGAATCTTGAATAATGCCATGAAATTCAGGTGGTACTTCACTGAGCTACCATCTCTCTGATAGAGTTAAATTACACTATTACATAATCGTTTAAAAAGAAACGAGTAAAGTATAAGATTTCAGTAGTCATTACAATTGAGTAAGCCTTGATATTTTGTTAAATTTGCTTGAAAACACAATTGGAAGTGTGACCTAACACTTGGCAATCATGCATTGGTGAATCAAACTGCTATGTTTAAACAACAGACAAATTGCAGAGCTCAGACGAAAACCTTCACTCCTTAACTCAATAACGTGGCCTAATGTAAACCATCCCAAACGCAGGAAATCTGTTACCTTGCACTTTTCTGCAACCCATCATCAAAATCTCCCAAATCTATCACAACCCTTCATTCCCCACAATCCAACGGTCCTCATCCACACAAATATCCTCAACCATATCCTAAATCAGAAAATTCTTTTTTAAAAAAATCTAAAAAAATATAGTTGCAAATAAAAAAATAAACCTTCAACTTTAACCACACTCTCATATCTCCACACTCTCCACCCTCAACTTCACCCATGGCTTCCTCAATGGCATTCAAACCCTTCACTGGTCTCCGCCAATCAACACCCTCCACGCCACCTGAAACCCCTACCTTCTTCAAAACCATCAAAATATCCCCCAAAATCAAGGCTGGCCTCACCAGTCCCAAGGTAAATTTCTATCTTTTGTTGGTTATTATTTCTCTTCATATTGTTGTCTGCATGAAATTCATTAACTTGGGTGATGGTACTATAATTGGTTGTTAACTTGGGTGTACGATGCACATGGTACAGTAATTGGTCGTTTAGTGCAAGTTAGGAATGAAATCTAGTTAAATTCCACTTAGTTTGGGGTAAGTAAGTCAATTCCTCCAGTTTGTGGATTCTAGTTAAGTGAAACTTTCCAATAACTCCCTATAAACCAAACAACTCTACGATTTTCCACTCCATATGAGTCAACCAAATGAGGAAATAAACAGAATTAGAGAGTTTAAATAAACATTCTGAATGAGTAACATTTTAGAACTGGTAAGATCCCACGAACAACCTATATGTAAGTATAAGTGTTGTCCCACATTTGGTTTTAGGACGGAACCTTCTTTGGACTTCTAAGGTGTCCAAACTCTCTTTTATTAACTGGTGAAGTCTAGATTTATGGTTGAATATTACACAATTGAGAATAGTTTAATGTAGCTTTAAATATTTTTTCTCCTCTTAGTTTGTTTGTTGAGACCTTAATTTCAATTTACAACAATGTGATTAAACGCAGTAGAAGTGGTTGATAGTCTATAGAGTTGTGATATGCAAATTAAGCATATCTATGTGATAGTGGAAATTAACACAATTCCGTCTTCCCATAGTAATCCCAGTTTCGGCTTATCTATAGGATCTCCATTATGGGGATACCAACCTGTTTTGGTCCCAATTCAAAGTTGATCAACTCGACATGCTCTAATTGGTCATGGCACCCCGGTATAGTGGTGTGCGTAAATGAAAGAGATTAGTGAGAAGATTGAGAAATTGGGCTAGAAAAAGGCCAATTTAACATGTAAAATGGGTATGTGTCACCCTTGACCAACACATAATAGCACTTTGGATTAATATGGAGTTATGGACGATATCAGCATACCATAAACTTTGGATTCCTAATGTCAATTGATCCCACCAGATTTTGATATAGATTCTTCATTGCACTAACTAATGGAGATTCTCTTTAATCAATTCAAACCAATATAACACAATTTGGGCAATTTCATAACAAGAAGAAAATTTTGGTGGTAAAAGGTATTATACCACACTAAATCAGTAAATTGGCTCTAGTTTCTCAATTTTGAAACCACACTTGTATGAATATGTATATAGGCCATATGCAAAAGTATTAAGTTTATCTAACTGATAGGTATTCTGGTTTTCAACAGGTGACAGGCCGGAACCTCCGGGTGGCCGTGATCGGGGGTGGACCTGCAGGAGGGTGTGCTGCTGAGACACTAGCCAAGGGAGGAATCGAAACGTTCCTTTTTGAACGAAAGCTTGACAATTGCAAACCATGTGGTGGGGCAATCCCACTCTGTATGGTAGGAGAGTTTGACCTACCAGTAGACATAATCGACCGGAAAGTTACCAAGATGAAGATGATTTCCCCATCAAATGTAGCGGTTGACATTGGCCGGACCCTCAAGCCACACGAGTACATTGGTATGGTTCGAAGGGAAGTACTTGACCAGTACCTTCGTGAGAGGGCTGCTGGGTCTGGAGCAACTGTAATTAACGGATTATTCTTGAAGATGGACATTCCGAAATCACCAAGCGCTCCTTACCAGCTCCATTATACTGCTTATGATGGTAAGACAGGTGCAGCTGGTGAGAAGCGGACATTGGAGGTGGATGCCGTGATTGGTGCCGATGGGGCAAATTCAAGGGTTGCTAAGTCAATTTCCGCTGGGGACTATGAGTATGCCATTGCCTTTCAGGTAACTGATCTATTGATATGCTAGGGGCTCTATGCTTGTTAGACTTGTGTGCATGTTTGAATTAGAAGGAAGTACTAGAAAAGGCAAAACAA
The DNA here is from genome assembly GCA_947648045.1 of Beta corolliflora. Taxonomy (NCBI): domain Eukaryota; kingdom Viridiplantae; phylum Streptophyta; class Magnoliopsida; order Caryophyllales; family Amaranthaceae; genus Beta; species Beta corolliflora. The sequence continues at coordinate 648,220 of CANSZD010001412.1, forward strand.
GAAGCATATAACTTGTACATAATATCCTAAAAAAAACTTGTACATAAAGCAAAATTAAAAGTTCATGGTGCGTTGTCATTTGTTCTTATTATTAATTTGAAATGTATATACTGATATAAATATAAAAATAATGTTTTTCATATTGCAGATTATGCATGTGTTTAGGAATAAACTTGCAGCAGAGTTGGTTTCAAAATTTGTGTATCTAACACCTAAGCTACTTGATGCTTGCTATAGAAATGTGTTCAAGTTTTTTTTTTTGATGCAATGGAAATGTGTTAAGTTGAGTAGACGGCAGTAGCACGGATTTAGGGACAAATTTGACTTATTTACAATCTCATAATTTTCAGGAACGTATTAAGATACCAGACTCAAAGATGACCTATTATGAGGACCTGGCAGAAATGTATGTAGGGGACGATGTCTCACCCGATTTCTATGGTTGGGTATTCCCCAAATGTGACCACGTAGCTGTTGGAACAGGGACTGTAACTCACAAGTCGGATATCAAGAAGTTCCAATTAGCCACCCGGATACGAGCCATGGACAAGATCGAGGGGGGAAAGATCATCCGGGTAGAAGCTCACCCAATTCCCGAACACCCCCGCCAAAAACGAGTTCAAGGGCGTGTAGCATTGGTGGGGGATGCTGCAGGGTACGTGACAAAATGCTCAGGTGAGGGGATATACTTTGCTGCCAAGAGCGGAAGGATGTGTGCGGAGGCAATTGTGGAGGGTTCAGAGAATGGAAAGAGGATGGTGAATGAAGCGGACTTAAGAAAGTACTTGCAGAAATGGGACAAGAAGTACTGGCCTACTTACAAGGTGTTGGATGTTCTACAGAAGGTATTTTACAGGTCAGATCCTGCACGGGAGGCGTTTGTTGAGATGTGTGCAGATGAGTATGTGCAGAAGATGACTTTTGATAGTTATTTGTACAAGACTGTTGTACCCGGGAATCCATTGGATGATCTGAAGCTTGCTGTGAGGACGGTTGGGAGTTTGGTGCGGGCATACGGGTTGAAAAGAGAGATGGAGAAGATTGATGCCTGAAAGACATAATCTGTTTAATGATGTCAACTGCACGTCTGGTGGTAATTTGGTCAGAGGTGTTTTAAGAACATGTAATGTAATGTAAGTAGAGAAATTTGGGTTAACAGGACATTTGAGGCTTCAATTTGTTATAGTTTATGTATATCATGCATTTTCAACTTTCTAGATGGCTTTACATGAACTGAAAACTATCAGGAATATTGACTGAGCATATTGGTAAATGGTTCATGTCAAAGTGTGAAACTGGGTTGTTCAGCGGAAGATCTATGAGAAATTGAGAAGTAAAGCCTGATAAAGCTTTGCATACAATGATTTCTTTCATGGAAAAGAAACTTCATTCCTCACATGATGAAAGTGGGAGTAATGTGAGTGATACTTTGTACTGATATAATGATGTGTGAAAAATTAATGATTTTGTTTTCTTGTTGTAGAATATAGGATTTAATTTTTTTTAAATCTGATTGGTGGTTATGGAAAGTGGACATAATATTATGAATCCATATGGAATTTACTTTTACATTTGGTAGTAAGGGGTCTAATAAGGGATTTAGATGACACATGCATGATGCACCACCATGAAAATTCAAACCCACTATTCGAACACAACACCATCAAATTCGAATCGCCACCACCATCATATTCGAACCAAAACCATCCAAAATGCACAATCACCACCAAATGAAATGATCGTGAAGAGGGAGAGAGAGATAGTGGGTTTGGGTTTCGATGTTGGTGGTAGTGCTATGGCTGAAGGTCGTTGGTTTGGGATTTGGTGAAGAGAGATATGGTGGTTGGTGGATTTTCGATGTTAGTGGTGGTGATATGGTTAACATTGGTGGGTTTGGGGTTTGGTGAAGAGAGAAAGAGATTATGTGTGGGGTGGTTCAGGTGGGTTGGGGTATTTCAGGTGCGTGGCGGTGGTTTCGAGGTGGGGGAGGCCTAGGGCTGGGGTTGAGGCTAGGGTGTTTTAGGTTGGTAGGGGTAGGGGAGGAGAGAAATGGAGGGAAAGGGTTCAAATAAAGCAAAACACGAGTCATGTGCAACTCACGTGAGTCAACACGGAATCTGGTTGTTCAACGTCGAAAAGTAGAGCAAGGTTGTTTCCCACAAAAAAATCAGTTTTTTCACCTGATACCCTCGAGTTTTCAAAAAATTCACCTGGTACCCTCCATATTTTCAAAATTCACCTGGTACCCCTCAGTTTTTTGTAAATACACCCAAATGCCCCCTACTGTCAACCTTCTGTTAGAGCTCAGTTAGAGCAAACTTAAATTCACAAGGTACCCTTAAATTAAAACTTTATTCACCAGGTACCCCTAAATGTTTTGAAATAAACCTGCAAGTTAACAGATAGAAACTGCTTTAAAAAACTAGCCATTAGGTGCTTTTACTCAGTTTATTTATATATTGCGGATCCTTCTTTTAACATCCTTACTGATATTCCTCTTGAGTCTTTGTAAAAGGTGGTTCAAGAGAAGTTCAGGGTGACAGTCAAGAAGAGGTTGTTTTACAAGGTGAAAACAATGGCCATGGAGGAGATTTATGGAAGGTTTGTTGAGGCTTACAGCTTACTCCCTACTTATGCTGAGGTAATTAAGTCCACAAACCCAGGGTCATATGCCCTTATAACATGGACAGGGAGCACAGGGCACATAGCACCTAGATTCAAGGCCTGTTTTTTTCGTTTGCAGCACAAGTGAGAGGGTTTTTAAGGGGTTGTAGGCCTTTGATAGGTATTGATATTTGATGGGGCACACTTGAGTGGATATTATAAAGGGATCTTCTTGTCTGCTCTAGGTGTGGATGGCAATAATGAAATATTTTTTATTGCATATGGGATTCTTTTAACATCCTTACTGATATTCCTGTTGATACTGAGAGCTGTGGCTAGGTTAAGCTGTGGGTGTGGCAAGTGGCAAGGATGTGGTATCCCTTGCAAGCATGCCTTAAGGGTGATGTATAATGAGAGAGTTGACCCTTTTGCCTATGTTTCTGATTATTACAAGGGGGCAGCTTACAAGGCCACTTATGCTGAGCACATCCATCCCATGGCTGATCAATCTCAATGGCCAGATTTTAACCTCCCACTAATTCACCCTCTAAACAAGAAAAGAGGTGTTGGCAGACCTCCAAAACTGAGGAAATGAGGTGTGAATGAGGCTTAGAAGGCCAAGAGACACAGCTCCGTGAAGTGCAGCAAGTGCAAGGAGATAGGCCATAATGCAAGAATGCAGGAAAAAAGAGATCAGGGCCACAAGCTGAGAGTGAGGCTAGCACTTCCAAGAAGACACAGAAGAGAGCAAGAAAGGCCACCTAAGCAACCTAGCAACATTTGCATCTTTTGAACATATTGTTTTTGGGTTATTAACTTAAATCAGTTTTTTGTAAAGCTATTGTCATATGGGAAAATCAGTTTCTGTAGTGTCCTTTGTTATGGTGATTAGGGGAAGTCAGTTTTTTTGTAATTAAACTATACTTGGTTGATCTTTTTGGCTGTGCATACATGTTTATGCTACAATGAATATTATGATAAGCAACTTTTTTTTCATTCTTGTGGCAAAAATTACATCAGTTACTTCCAAATTACAAAGAGAAGCAATACAAACATAATTAACCCTAACTTTATTATAAGCCTAACTAACTTTTTTTGTTCTTTAAGCTTCTTCTTCATTTGCTTCAGCTCTTCTTGCATATTCTCATTCTCTGAGCTTCCCATGCTCTGTGCCTCATGATGGAAGCCTCCACTTTGCTCCACCCAACCTTTGCACCACCTAAAAGTGTCACAAACATCACACTTAAAGTACAATCGCTGTGGGTTTAAACTTGAATCAGAACTTCTAATCGCAAATTTCCTCCCACATCTACACAATCGATTTGGAACCCTAATGTATGTAGACTCTTGGGTTGAGGAGGATGTTTTAGAGAGAGAACTCATTAGGATAATTTAGGGAGATGGTAAAAAGAGACTACTAGTAAGGATGTTAAAAGAAGGATCCGCAATATATAAATAAACTGAGTAAAAGCACCTAACGGCTAGTTTTTTAAAGTAGTTTCTATCCGTTAACTTGCAGGTTTATTTCAAAACATTTAGGGGAACCTGGTGAATAAAGTTTTAATTTAAGGGTACCTTGTGAATTTAAGTTTGCTCTAACGGAGCTCTAACAGAATGTTGACAGTAGGGGCATTTGGGTGTATTTACAAAAAACTGAGGGGTACCAGGTGAATTTTGAAAACATGGAGGGTACCAGGTGAATTTTTTGAAAACTCGGGGGTATCAGGTGAAAAAACCGCAAAAAAAATTATGTTTATGGTCTTAAGTTGCCAGAAAATTTTAAAAGGCTATTTCTTGCAAAAAGTGATATATTAAAGGTCTATTTTGGCAAATTTCGCAAATAATAATATAGATTAGCGTATGGCTTTGAGATGCTTTTATTATTATTATTATTATTATTATTATTATTTCGAGAAGGTACTTTAATGATAAGCACTATGATTATAGTAATGAAAAAAAAATCTTACTAGCTCACAAATTATAATACATGTTGGTCCATGTCGACAATTCATTTGGCTCACGTTGACGTCACGATATTAGATTGAAGAACTACATTAAAATAAAATCCTTCCCTAACAAAACTAAGGGTTGGCAACCCTCTCATAGAAAGAAAGTATAATAAATATAATATTTATGGTGATATTTTCTCTCTTCAAAATATTAAATTTAATATTATCACTTTTTCTCTATCTCTTTTATGAGGGTCTAACATTCCCCAAACAAAACAAAACAAAGGAGAGAGGAAATTATTCATAAGCATCCCCTAATGTGTAGACAGTTGAACCTATAACTAACGGCTAGTTTTCTCTTTCCCTGCTTCTCACACTCTCCCAATCCTACCTTCAAATCAAGTTAAGGAGAGAGCAAATTCAAATTTCTAGGGTTTCTCTAATCGATTCCCCTAATTTTATCCGAAAACTCCTCAAAAACGGCATGGGAAAACCCTAAACTCCAATCATCATCGGAAATTTCAACTCCTAAACATTCTTGACGATATCGATCTAGGGTTCGTGAAGTGGGCTGAAGATTCATGTCACTAGTGCCGAAATCTCCGATGATCCCTAAACAAATCTCGGAATCTCCATTAGCCCGGTACTTCTGCTTAAAGTTTTCATATAAATTATTCTTGCTTAAAGTTTTCATTAATACTATGTACTTTGGATGTTATTTTGGAATTAGAGAATAGGATGTAGTTTTCAATGGTTTATTGTTTGGAATGTCTTTATTCATATTTAGTATTGCTTGAGAATCAGTTTTGTAATTGGTGAGAAAATTGGTTGTCGAATGCTTATGAAGGAATTCCAGTTTTATATGCAAATTGTTAGTATTCTCCAGGACTGTTCAATTAACCTTCCTGATAACCTTTTGAATTGGGGTGATTAGACAGACGGCTTATTGCTCTTTTGTATTGCTAAATTGGTTGTTGAAGGTTGATAATGTGAAGAATGTGGGCAATGAATGTTTCTAAAATCCTTTTCGACAAGTAGCAATTTTATCGTTTATGCTTTGGTAATCTTCGGATAAGCATTTCGTGACAAGATTTCTCAATGTTGGTTTATTAGGTGAAGTTGTCGCATGCAGTTTTAATATGTGCGTAGTTTGACATTATTGTGCACTGAGCAATGAGCATAGCATCCCTTTTGTCAGCCACAGTGTTCCTTTGCACCATATATTGCTTTCTCTAATGAAATGGCATTGTTGCCACGATAACTCTTATTCTCGAATAATTCTAGCTAAGCAAGAGGTTGATTCTATTGATTCAAAAGAAGTCGAGTGCTAGCAAGAATGATTGTAACTGACAAGTCTTGAACACGCTGAAAAGATGTCGTGTAAGATTGATATTGTGGATAGGACTTAATCTTAATGATATGTTTTGGTTGTGTCTTAGCTTGTTGCTAGACATATCTCCTTATGCTGATTTCCATCATAAGCTTCTCTAAGTTGTAATGGTATATATAGGGAAACTAAAAAGCTTAGGAAAGTAAATTCTTGATTAAGTTACAACCATCCTAGCTTTAAGACAAAAGATGGCCCTCTTGCTATTGGAGCATTTGGTTATTAGACCTTGACTGGGAACTAGTAACTTGTGTGTTTTTGAAAGTTATTGAGTATAAGGATTTCAAATACTTGGTCCTCTTTTGCATGCTAAAACTGAAACAAGTCATTAACACTTATATCTTTTGAGAAAGTTGCCTCTGTTGTTAATCTGAAAGTGACATGAACACAACTAATAACTGGCTATAGAACTTTATGCTCATATGTTGTTGCAGACAGTTTGCTTGAAATTTTTATACGTGTTACTAAAATCTTAATAATTAATGTTGCTCTCGTAAGAACAATTATAATGATAGAAGTTTGCTTGTTCCATAGGTACTATACTACCTTTATTTGAACATTTTTTATTGGTCGTGCAAGGATCTCATGTGTTCAGGAACTTGATCTTAGGAAGAAAAAGGTCCATCTCTTACTCAACTCATATGGCCAAGGATCCTAATATCTCTTCAGATATACGACTAGCTAATGCCAAAGTGATCCACAGTATTGCTCCTGCAACTGGTCAGGTATATTATATGTTCATTATATTTTTATTATACTGTATAAGTGTCGCCCTTGTGATTTGGCCAGTTAATTGTCGTGAATCCACAATTAGTTGATTAACTTTGTGATGTTAGTGAATCAATGTATATCATTAGTGGTCACATGTCAATTAAAACTACTGAGATCTCGAGATTAGTGGGCCATGAAGTCCCACGATCTTGAGTCTTGACTTCAGATTGCTTATTTTCAACTATTTCAGGTAACTTTAAGCCTATGAAGTATTAATGAGCACTAGTCACTGTCCTCCTTTAAGAGAATAAATGGCAATGAGTTTGTTGCAAATCTCTTTCATTTCATTTTTTATTGTTCATTCTCTTAACATTAATGTTGATATCTCATTTGTTGTATTCTGCCTAGTTTAGTTATAATATAAGTATGGATATTGGTGACGAGAGGGATCAGGCTATATTGCTTTAGAAAAATATTGCGTTATTATTGGCTTATTCTGTTGGTGTTCGAGCGTCACTTTCTGTCTTTATTTTCCCCTCCTTTTTTTAGGGAGGATGTTGTGCAATGAAGAGTCTTCCGACATTATCTTTACATCACTTCCATTTATCATAGGTTAATTCATCATGATCTCTTAGATCCTACAAATGACCTAATACCTTTCACAGTTATTTAATACATAATATAAGGTTTTTTTTATCTCTGTCTCACCATTTCCGACGGATATAATCTAAATTTCTTCCTCTTCTTGAGACTGATTCGGCCTGATTTTTAAGTAGGTCACCTTTCTTAAACTTGCTTATAGGTAGAGCTGCTTGTGCATTCTCAGGGGGCGAGGGTGGGAGCGAAGGTGAAGGGGATTGAGCGGGGCGGCCCATAGTTAGATGTCCTGAGGGGAGTGTAAGAGGGAAGGAGGCGAGTGAGGAGGGCGAGAGGGGTGAGGGAGCGGGGGTGAGGGCGAGAGCGAGAGCGAGGGGAAAGGAGCGAGAGGGAGGGGGGCTGGGAGCGAGGGGAGAGGAGGCAATGGAGAGGGAGGGGCGAGAGCGAAGGGGGTAGAGGTGAGGGAGAGGGGAGAGAGGGGGAGGGAGAGGGGAGCGGGGGTGAGAGGGAGGGCGAGAGGAGCGGGGGTGAGGACGAGAGCGAGGGGAGAGGAGGCGAGGGGAGGGAGGCGAGGAAGGGGGGAAAGGGGAGGGAGAGGCGGGAGAGGGGAGAAGAAGGGGAGGGCTCGCCCCTCCTCTCCCTCGCCCTCCCCCTCTCGCCCCCTCCCCGCCCCCTCCCTCCCCTTCTCCCTCCTCCCTCCTCCCTCGCCCCCTCCTCCCTCGCCTCCACGAATAAACCTGAACTGAACTTTTGTGTTAGTTTAATACTGAACTGAACTGAATAAACCTGAACTGAACTGAATAAACTTGAACTGACACAAAAGCATTAAACCAAACATTAAATATTTGTTTGGTTATATTATTCTTTCATTATGATTTCTCTAAGACTTGGTTTCTAATATTTCGTTAGACAAACTTAAATCTGTAAATATGTTTTTAAACTTAAATTTGTAAATATGTTTTTAAGACAGTGTGTACTCAGTTTCGCTGATTTTGTTATTGGAACCTGTTCGGGTGGGGGCAGTGTTTATTGTTAGAAATTTTGCAGGAATTATAAAAGCTCTGGAATAGACAGTGGGCAATTAGGTTGCAATCAAGTAATTTCTGGATGGGCAATGGTGGAGATTATATAGTGTAGCTGAAGGAATTCTTATGATATATATTATTGTATCGTATTAGAGACTTGTTTAGATCAATTCATTATACTATGATATAACTTTGGGTTGTTATATCGTGGGCCTGGAGCCACAGGTGCAGTATCGAGTTTTTATAGGTTATATTTTCGCTGCAAAAGAATGTAATTGAGATTTATTAAATGATAATTGAGATTTGTGAATGTTAAGTATATTTAGCTAGCAGCTCGAAAGTGCGGGCTGTTACACAAGCTCTCCACGAATCCCGAACCCATGATGCATCATCTTCAAACCTGAAATGGACGATGCACTATTGATTCCGAGAGGCACAGCCATGATCGACATACACACAAAAGTACGTAATCAGCAAAGGTGAGTACTACATAATAATAAATAAATCCTAACATGATACTAATAAACATAAAAGCAAAGATAAAGAATATTATAATAACATGAGATACTAACTTTACTGAACTTAACTCAACAATCAACAAGTTAATTAAATTTAAATTGAATAGGCAATGGAAAGAGTTGTCCAAACCAAACCAGTCTTCAATTTAGAAGACGAAGTACGGGCGCGACTCCGTACTCCCATGACCAACGATATCGAGGTACTAATTAAATAAAATAGGACACGGTGATCAATCCGGTCCCAAGAAAAGCCATGGGCTACCACCATGTACTCCAACTCATACTAGTCCAACACTTCAGACGTGCACAAGTCTAAAGCTTATTGCAATTTACTTTTCACTTTAAGTGATTATTAAATTATTTACTTGTTATGACTCACAAAGTAAGACAAACAATATAATCATCAAGGATACATGATACTTCCATTTTTATCTTAGGATTAGGTAAAGTGATCAACAACTTAACAATTCAAGAATAAATCCATTATTAGTTCCATAACCATTATTTATTGGTTGATCTAAGTCAACAATCAACCAACCTTTCATAGGTGAATAACCAACTTACCAAATAAGGCTGTCGGTCCTCATAAAGTAAATAAAATAATCCAAAGGGAACAACATGATCCAATTCATGATCTAATAACAACATAATTATTAATCCCTCATGTGAATTAATAAAATAAAGTTCCCAATCCCATATGTTTGCATCAATCATCCATACAAACATAGTATAGCCAACATAAGCAACATGCTTCACACAACGACATAAAACATGCAATTCCACTTGAATATAAATCGCATATGAACCATATATAGTTCCCTATACATGGTACTACATTAATCCTAATCTTAGGACATGATACTAATCTACTAACACATAGGTATGTACGTACCTTGTGTAGATAATATGCGATGCCACTTTAACAACCTTAGAAGTCGCCTAAAGAGAATTCTCCGCCTACCAAATATCAATACAACCACTAATCAATACTCAAATAAAATTCCAACAACTTTAAAATATTTTAAACCCTCTTTAAAAGTGTTTAAAATCCTTTTTAATCATTAAAACTCCAACTATTAATGTATCCTAATATAGTACTACCATACTAGTCATTTAAAACTCACAAAAACCCATACTTTGACAATTAAAACTCCATCATAAACATACTAATAAAAATTCTATCAACTTATAATGTATTTAAAACCCTTTAAAACGTGCTTAAATATAATCATACACATAAGAGTGTTCAATTTTCATAAACTATAATATAGTACTACAATTTCTAACTCATAAAACCCTTAAAATCCATGTTTTGATACTTAAAACCCTTGTTTAAACATAATTAATAAATCTGAAATTTAATTACTTTATTATACAAATTACATAATCTGAAATTTATATTTCAATCATCAAACTATAAACTTTAATCATGAAATCATTAAATCAATCCTTAAAAAAACATAAACTTAACATTAAATAAAATAGAGGAAGGAGGGGAAGCACGGCCGAGAGAGAGAGAGGCGGTTGGGCTGGCTGCCGTTGGATGCTGGGCGGCAGCGGTCGGCGGTGGCCGGCACCGCTGCTGCTGGCCGAGAGAAGAGGAGAGCCGAAGGAAGAGAGAGAGAGAGAGAAATGTGGGCGAGCAGATAGTAAAAAAAGAGAGGAGAGAAAATTTAGGGTGAGTGTTTAATGTGTGGGAATTTTGGGTTTTGTTGGGTTTATATAGGTAACCCCTTGTGGGCTTTGGGAAATGTGTTTGGGCTTTTAATAATCATTTAATGATTGGGTACTTGAGTTGAGTTGAGTTCCTCTAACCCATTTTAAAATCCTTTACACTTCAATTCAAAGATGTTTAAACTATTAAATAATTTTCAAAGTATGACTAAATAAAATATTTGATTACTTAAAATCATTAAATAATCCTTTTGACTTTCAAGTAGTCAACATTCTAAGAAATAAATTATTTAAATACTAATATATATATAAATATACATTAAAATATATTTATAAAATTCATAAAATTATGGGGGATTACAGTCTACATCTTTTAAAATTTGGCACGAAAACCCTCAGTTTTTAAATTTTTTTGACTCAAACTTCCATTTGGAAATACTTGTGTTACAACGTGTACACACATTTACCAACTATAAAACCACTTGTGTTACTCATGAACACATTTTTCTATGCGGAGAACCAATTTATTTTGCACCAATATGTGCAAATCGCCAAAATAAGCATAAAAATGCATAAAAGTACCATAAAATAAGGCAAAAAGCGAGAAATTCTATCGCATTCTACCCCTTTAAAGAAAACGAGTTACGCCCTCGTAACTCACCTCAATAAATAACCTAGGATACTTTTTCTTCATTTCATCTTCGGCTTCCCACGTTGCCTCTTCAGACTCATGGTTAGACCAAATTACAATATTCACATCCTTATTGCGTGTACTACGCACCTTTTTATCCAAGATTTTCACAGGCTTTTCCTCATACGTGAGGCTACTATCAATTTGAATTCTTTCGGGCTCCAAGACATGATTCTCATCAGTGATATATCTCTTGAGTTGGGAAATGTGAAACACATCGTGCATTTTCTCAAATTCCATTGGCAAAGCCAACTTATAAGCTACCTTTCCAATTCTTTGCAAAATCTCATATGGACCAACATACTTAATTAGCACTTAGTTTGCCCTTCTTACCAAATCTCATTACTCCTTTAGTCGGTGACACTTTCAAAAACACTTCATCACCAACTCCTAATTCATCTTCTCTTCGCTTCAAATCAGCATAACTCTTCTGCCTATCTTGAGCAGCTTGAATTCTAACCTGAATCAACTTGACATTCTTAATAGTCTCCTCAATAAATTCCGTCCCCAATACTATATTTTCACTAAAATCATTCTAGCAAATGGGACTTCTACACTTCCTCCCATACAACGCCTCAAAAGGAGCCATCTTAATACTCGCATGGTAACTATTGTTATACGAAAACTCAATCAAGTCCAAGTGATCTTCCCAACTACCTTGGAAATCAATTGCGCACGCTCTCAACATATCTTCCATAGTCTGGTTGGTCCTTTGAGTCTGACCATTGGTTGCAGGATGAAAAGCAGTGCTCATCTTCAACGTTGTTCCAAGATTTAACTGGACCTTTTGCCAAAATTTCGAGAGGAATCTGGAATCACAATCTGAAATAATGCCCGTCGGGACTCCATGCAGTCTCACTACATGTTTGATGTATGTCTTCGCAAGTTGCTTCTTCTTCCATGTCTCTTTGATCGGAACGAACACGGCAGACTTCGTCAGACGGTCCACGATAACCCAAATAGTATCATTGCCATTTCGTGTCTTTGGCAAAGCAGTCACAAAATCCATGGATATAGAATCCTACTTCCATCCAGGAACTTCTAAGGATTGAACCTTCCCCATTGGTCTCTTACGGTCGATCTTTACTTTCTGACAAGTCAGACACTTTGACACGAACTCAGTGACTTCACGCTTCATATTCGGCCACCAATAAATTTCCTTAAGATCCTTATACAACTTGTCACCCCCAGGGTGCACAACATATGGAGTATTATGCCCCTCATCCATAAGCCTTATCTCAAGCTCTTCACATTTATGTGGTACACACCACCTTCCCTTGAACCTCAAGCTTCCATCATCATGAATCTTAAAGTCAACTTCCTTGCCTTGCTTCATCTTCTCCTTAATCTTATCTAGGTGCTCGTCTCCAACTTGACCCTCTTTGATCTCATCGAAAACTGAAAACCCCAATGACAAAGCACTCAATCTTGCCTCGATCTCCCCAGGATTTAGAATTTCTAGGCTAAGCCTTTGCATATCTCGGCACAATTCCTCGAAAACTACCAACGCATTCATGCTATGGCTTGATTTCCTACTCAAAGCATCGACAACTATATTCGCCTTCCCTTCATTATAATGGATATCTAGGTCATAATCTTTGATTAGTTCTAACCATCTCCTCTTCCTCATATTGAGATCCTTCTGGGTGAAAATGTACTTCAAACTCTTATGGTCGGTAAAGATCTTGCAAGTTGCCCCATATAGGTAATGTCTCCAAATTTTCAAGGCAAACACAATAGCAGCTAACTCTAGGTCATGGTAGGATAATTAGACTCATACGGTTTCAATTGACGCGATGCATACGCGATCACCTTCCCATTCTGCTGCAGGACACATCCCAAACCATTCTTCAAAGCATTAGTATACACCTCAAATCCCTCATCTCCGTCAGGCAGGGTTAAAACAGGTGCAGAGGTCAAACGCTCTTTCAAAATCTGAAAAGCTTCCTCGCACTTCTCACTCCACTCAAATTTTGACTCTTTCTTCATCAAATTGGTCATTAGCCTTGCTATCTTCGAGAAATCTCTCACAAATCTCCTATAATATATAGCCAGCTAATCCCAGAAAACTCCTAATATCTGACACATTCTTCGGAGTAGGCCACTCACTAATAGCAAGAATCTTTGCAGGATCCATAGAAACTCCTTCTTTAGACACATAATGACCCAAAAATGCTACTTTCTCCAAACGGAACTCACACTTAGAGAACTTGGCATACAATTGGTTCTTCTTAAGCGTCTCCAATATTATCCTCAAATGCTCATCATGCTCTTCTTCACTCTTTGAATAGATCAAAATATCATCAATGAACACCACAACGAACTTATCTAAGAACTCATGGAATATCCTATTCATCAAATCCATAAATATAGCCGGAGCATTGGTCAGTCCAAACGACATCACAGTTGACTCATAATGAACATAACGCATCCTAAACACAGTCTTAGGTATATACTTATCAGCTACCTTCAACTGGTGATACCCCGAACGCAAATCAATCTTCGAAAACATACTCGCTTCATTCAACTGGTCGAACAGGTTGTCTATCCTAGGCAAAGGATTCTCATTCTTAATGGTCACATTGTTCAACTCCCTATAGTCAATGCACAATCTCATACTTCCATCTTTCTTCTTCACAAACAACACAGGAGCTCCCCAAGGCGACGCACTAGGCCTAATATAACCCTTATCTAACAGTTCTTGCAACTGCGTCTTCAATTCGCTCATCTCAGGAGGTGCCATTCTATATGGTACCTTAGAAATAGGTGGAGTACCAGGAACTAAGTCTATGGTGAACTCAACGGCTCTTTTAGGCGGCATACCAGAAATCTCACTTGGAAACACGTCCATAAACTAATTCACAATTGGTACGTCCTCAATCTTCAATTTAACCTCTTTACTTACATCTTGCACACTACAGAAAAACAACTCACATCCCTTCTTCACCAACTTCTTCACTTGCATTGCAGAAATGACCCCAAAGTTCTTAGGCTTCCCAAAACGTCGATACGAAGTCAACTTCCCCAAAGGGCTTCTCAACACTACCTTCTGAGCTTCACAGTCTATTTTGGCCTTATGAAAAACCTAACCAATTCACCTCAAGAATAACGTCTAGGTCTCCCAGATTGAACTCTATCAGATTAGAAGGAAAAACACAGTCTCCTATCTTCAGAGGCAAGCCTCTAAACAACTTGGTACACCTTATGACTTCTTTAGTAGGTATACTAATAGACAGGTCAATTACTTCAAAGTCTACTAACCCTAAACTTTTAATAACGGACGACGAAATAAACGAATAGGTCGCCCCAGAATCAAATAACGCTTTAACGAGAACGGAGTTAATAGAAAATGTACCATAAACTACGTCGGCAGATCTCTCAGCTTCATTGCATGCGACTCATCACGAACAGCTTACCTGGAGCTTTACTCTGGTTGTTGTTGTTACTCTCACTAGCAGGGTTATTGTAGCTTCCTTGGTTGTTCTGCGACCCTATAGGCTTCGACCCTTGGTTGCCTGATTGGTTGAACCCAAACCTTCCCTGATTACCACTCCCATTACCATTTTGCTCTTTCCTTTGCTTGGTGAAGCACTCAAATTCTCTATGCCCCTTCTTTTGGCAGTAATGACATGTTACTATATCTCCTTACAGTCTCTATCAGGGTGGTTCTTGTTATACTTCTTACAGTTGTAAACTTGTAATGCCTCTCAGACTGGCCCTTATTATTAAAGCCTTGACCATTCCTTCCTTGGAAATTCCCATGCCCATTTCTATTCTTCTTAAAGTTCCCCTGATTTCCTCCAGCAATGAAATCCTTTCTTTTCTCACCCACTACATCATTCTTCTTGTCACGCCTCGACTGAAGACCATAAATATGGGCGGCTCTTCCATAAACAACATCTAGGGATGCAAAAGTCTCACCACCTAACCCCAATTGGATTTCCTCAGTTAAACCTTGCTCAAATCTTTGAGCCCTTAGCTCTTCAGTAGCTACTACCTCAGGTGCAAACCTAGAAAATGCTATGAACTTGCTATAATACTCAGAGATAGTCATACTCCCCATCCTAAGGTTTATGAACTCCTGAGCCTTTTGTTTTCTAATAAAAGCAGGGTAAAATTTTCCTCTTAAAGCAGCAATAACGGAATCCCAATTAAACCCTTCCACAGCACTAAGTCTAACTCCATTTTCCTTCCACCATAAGTCAGCCTCATCTTTCAGATATAACACAGCTTGACCTACTTTCATAACCTCACGACAATTTACAACCCCAAAAATCTTTTCAAACTCCCTAATCCAACTCTCTAAGAAGGTAGGGTCAGCTTGCCCCTTAAAGTACGGTGGTTTAATCTTAGCTAGTCTTTCAATCATGTCCCCTGCAGGATTAGGGCGCTCATCTCTTTCTTGAGTCAATTTCTCTGCCAAAGGCGAATAGCAGAAGGTAAGGCGTTATCGTTGTTGGCCATTATACTGCGCGACCTGAAATTTAACGTATTTCTACTTTAGGTTTTGACTCACAACTACTTGCCATTTACTATAAAGGCATCAATTCGATTTGATCATACAAGATCGCATCATAATAACATTCTATGGAATTATAATAGTGCCAAATTCAATCACTATAAACCATCATTAGTCATATACTCATTCATGAATAGCATTCACATCAATAATATATATGAGGACTAAATGAAAATTTAATCACAACAATAGAATAAATTTTTCCCCATTCGCGTACTAGAATAATTTCTTACTCAACTTGAATAGCTAAATAATCACTTTTATTCCTCAAAATGATGATGATAATATTTTTCCAATCCATAATAACTAACTTCTTCCTTAACAAAGGTAAAGATATTAAAGAAAGAAATTTAAACCATTGTAACTTGGCTACTTATCCAACAACTAATCTTAAAACATACATAAATAGTCTATGGAGTTACATTATCAGTCTTATCCTTAGTTTCCTTGTACTTCTCTGGAGTGAACATCTCATCTTCAAAGTCTTCATTGTCATCATCCTCTCCTGACTCAGAATCACTATCACCACCTAGAACAGTCCTCATAATAGCATTGTAGATGTCCTTTCGGGTCTGCCCTCTAACATGGTCAAACTCCTGAATGACCTCATCATCATTATCAGGATGCCTACTTTTAACACATGGCGCATGATGACTTCTACGCTAATGTAACTCTCGCTATCAGACTCTCCATCATACTCATCATCACTCAATATAATTGGGTTGGAGTAGTGTAGGCGTGGATTTTTGGATTCCTTTAATGCCTACACGCGGTGTGAGCGCGTTTATTTGACTACCCCATTGTTAAGGTTTTATTAAAAATACGTTTTGAAGTCACCAACAATTCTTTAAAGGAATAATCATAAACCTAATTGGATATTGAAATGGAAGGGACATCTTAGGGACTTATCCAATGTAGATTTCCCCGTCATGACTCCATAGATGGTCAGGAACCAAAAACTGAGTTCGGGGGTGAGGGTACAATATAGTCAGGAACTATATTGCCCATTGCTGGCCTCTACTAAATACCGATTCACAACAGATCTTATGCAAAAGAATAATCAAATAACGTTTTAAAGCACCCTAAAAATATTTAGTCTAGATAGGTTCAGGAAACACACAAAAAGACTAATTATTTAGTGACCAGTTATTATGCAATTATTTTACAAGGTTCCTAGCAGGTTGTCCAAATTATCTGAATTAGTTAGAACAATTATTTAGGTCTTGTTTAACAATAAATACAAGGTGATAAATATTGCAATCAGGCATGAAAAATAATATGTTCATAAAAATAAATAAAAATATGGAAATAAAATACTGCAGGGAGTTAGTATGATATATACAAAACTTACAGCGGAGGAATATATTAATAACCTACATCACGAATAGAATGTTAGTAACTTCAAGAAAATAAAAATAAATAAATTAATTAAAGTTAGTTAAATTAGTTGACCCTCAGAAATTATACCACCGCCCGGGGTCGTTGATTTGTACGGATCTTGGAAAATTAAATTATTGAACGAGTCTTGAAAAATCGTTGCTTTGTGTTACGTTTAAAGTTGGGCGTGAATATGTGGTTTAGGGGAGATGATGATGCACGTTTGATGATGAATCGGGAGGGATGAAGGTGTTAGATTGTTTGATGATTTCGTAGTGCTGTGTGTGTGTTTTATTGTATTGTTAGATTTGAGTGTATTAGGATCAGGATGTGTATGATGATTATGTACGAAATCAGGTGGTAGTGGATGAATATTGGAGGATGACGATGCGTGGCTTGTTAGATGTAGATGTAGTATGATGATGGAGTAATATGTTAGGGGTGTAGGATTTAGGTGGCAGGTGTCAATGGATTTGTGAGATGAGTGGTAGAATTATGGTGTTAGGTGTTGTAGGTGTCGAGAGGTTTTGAGTGAGCCGTGGGTTATGAGTGATCTGTGAGATTTATGAGTGATCTGTGAGATTTATGAGTGAGCCGTCCATTATGAGAGAGGGGTTGGGAGTTGTGTTTTTTTTTTATTTTTTTTTTTTTATTTTTTTATGATTTAGGTTAATATCTTAAAGAAATAATTAATATTTTAATATATATAATAATTTTTAATATATAAACAATTTTTAATATAAAATATTTTTAATATAAAATTTTTTTAATATAAAATATTTTTTTTGCAATAGGTTTTTAAAAGATATTAAGGTTTCTAAAAGATTTTTAATAAAAAAGATTTTAGAAAATAGTTAGTAAAAGATATTTAAAAACACTTTCGGAAAAAGATTATTTTTTATAAAAGATATTTTTATTAATAAAACTAATTAATAAAATTAATTCTATTAATTAAATTGGGCTAGAAAAAGTGTTTTAAAATAGGCTTTTAAAAAGGTTATTTAAAATATTTTAGGAAATGGGCTTAGTAAAACTAGTTATAAAAAAGGGGTTTTCGAAAATGAATTAACAAAAAGAGTTAGAAAATGGATTTGGGCTTAGACTCGTTCTTTATTCTTTCCTCGGTCCGGACAAATTGGAGCGGGGTATTGGTCATCATAGGATACTAAATGGGGAGACACGATTATGTGTCTACAAGTAGCTTCCTACTCGAGTAGCTTCTCTATCAGTAGGGGTCCCTTAACTGATGAATACGACATCTAGAAATAAATAATACCCTGACTTAGCGTATAATCCCAACAATAAACAATAAGCAAGAATAATAAACAGATAATTTAAAGCTAGGAATAACATTAAACAGTTAAGCAGGGAAGAAAAACATAAACATGCTTAACTAAATATTTAAATGCAGACATATAATATTTCTATCATATATGTCCTTCCTATACTACCCATGTCTCACAAAAATTAATAAAATAAAATAAAATATAAGCTAAGAGTACTAAAACAAATAATAAATAATATATAATTTTGAAAATATGAAAAGAACCTAAAAGAATCATAAAAAAAAATTCGGACCTAAAAAAAAATTTCGAACCAAATAAAAATTCCGAACATAAAAAATATATTTTCGAATCCTTTTTGAAATTGAAACATGTTTCGAAAAAAAATAATTTAAGCGCAACGAATAAGTAGGAGCTCGTTTTCTATGAAATTCATTTTAAGTAACTAGGCACCTAAAATTTAAGGTTGGCACGAAAGGCCAATAAAAACTTAAGCTCCAAGATACCACTTTGTAACACCCCGACAATCCTCTATTTTTCAAAATACCTTTTTAATAAAAAAATTTAGAGAATTATCAAAGTATTATCGCCCATGTGATAACGTATCGGCTTATTCATAATTTTACAGCGGAAAACAATAAATAACTTTGAAAACAATAATTTAGTCAACCATAAGTCAACTCCAAAACCAAACTAAAGTCAAACCAACATAAAGTCAAACTCAAACCATAATTAAAAGTAAACTAAAGTATTAAACTAACACAAGCTGTAAGAGCCTAAGATTTTAAGCAGCTTTCTTAATTGGTTATTATGATCATTAGGTTAATTAATATTTTTAATCAGCTTTATTATCATCGAGTTTATTGAACTCTTGAAATTATGATTGAAATCAAAGTTGGATTTGTATCTTAATAGTGAAATTACAAAAATGCCCTTTTGTCTTAAAAAAACAAAACAAAAAAAAAAGAGAATAGAGAAAAACAAATAAGAAGCTAGAGGAACTCTCTAGATATAGGAAGAAACAACAAATGACCCATTATAACCATCTTCACCGAACCAAAACGCCAATTCCCCTATATCACCCTCTCTCGTGTCTTCTCTGTTCTTTGCCTTGTGTTTACCGAAATTCGACGAGGAAGTTAATGCTCAAAGTTCTTCCGAAGCTTTTCACCATTTCCATCTCATTGAGGAAAAAAAAAAATATTAGTTCTTGATTAATTTCAAGCTCTTACCTTCTTGTCCCTAATTCTCACTGTTGGTTTCTCAAATTGGTGCCAAGATTGAATTTTTTGAACCAAACTTCATAACTTGGTTGTTCAGCTTGAATTAAGAGGAAAATGAAGGAAATCCCAAAGACCCAAGTGTTTATGTCAACCATCAATCCATCATGCGTCGTTAATTGATATTGGTTCTGGCCCTGTTTTGCTTGGCCGTGTTTCTTTGGTTTCCATATTTCTCCTTTTGCATGTGCCGACTAGCCGACATTGCTTCTGCCGAAGCTATGGTTGTTGTTGAATGTTTCGGGTCCTCATTATACTTTCAATTTCAGAGAATTTTGTTATATTGAAGGTAAAGGATTTTCCTCTTTTGTGTATTTTTGAAAAATTCAAGATAGTTATGGGTAGGCTTTATATTGGCAATTTACTATCCTTTTCAAAATAACCAATAACATGATTTGAGTATTTTCTTTCTTATTATGACTTGATGAGAATGGTTTAATCACTTAGGGGAGTTGATATTATGATGAGATATTGATTAATGGATGTTAGTTATGAACTGGGTTCATTTGGTATTTAGTGGATTATTGTTTTTAATCGTGTTATTATGTTCCAATCAACTGGACAAAATCTACGGAAGTAAGAGCATATAGACTAGATGGTTTCCACATGCAAGGGATTTTAGTTATTATGAGGATTACGGCTCTGTTCTTTTAGACTGAATTGATTAGAACTGAACTGAACTGAATAAACCTGAACTGAACCCTGCACTGAACTGAAGTGAATGAAAACTGTGAGAGGAAACTAACTGAACTGAACTGAATAAACCTAAACTGAATAAACCTAAACTGAATAAACCTGAACTGAAATGAATTTGTCTAAATTGAACTGAACTGAATTTTCATTAATTCAGTCCAAAAGAACAGAGTCGTACATCTCCGTTAAGGAAGGCTAGTTCAGTTGGGGGTCTTTGTCTAGAATTTCATGTAAAAAGTTATTGATTAATGTCATTATCATGGAGGTACATTTTGGAGATCATTTGATGTGGGCATGTGGCAGCTTAATGATAAGTGACATTTAGGGATAGTTTTTAGATTATTTCCGTAGTTTATTTTCATTTATTTTATCTATTTTGACCTTTATTTCTTCCTTTTATTTTTTGTAGCTTAAATTATTTATTTAGTGATTTTTATTAGTTTTTAGCTTTTAATTTCGTAGTTTATTTATTTCCTTTGTTTTATTAATTTTATAGATTGATTGGTTTGATTTTCATGATTAGCAATCTATTTTTATTTCCTTTTAGTGTTCTTTTTTTATTTTCTATATGTCGTTTCTCCCATTGTATTTTAGTTTTGGTTGTAGGTGTGCGTTTTGGAGTTGCGAGATTCAAAAATAGAGTTGGTTTTGGAGTTATAATGCAAGAGCTTATCCTTCACCACACTATCACCATATCCTACACCACACATACCCCTATCCTACACCTCACAAGCCATTGTGCTCCCAGCAGCTCCTAGTGACCCAAACACCACCTCTGCTCAGCACGAGTCTGTCCCAAAACCAGGATCCCTAAAATCTACACAGCGCGGGCGCGCCGTGTGATCTGTCGCGGGCGCGCCGTGTGATCTGTCGCGGGCGCGCTGGCCTTTTTTCGCGTGGCAGAATGTTTAGAACACCCTGAAATCCGCACAGCGCGGGCGCGCGTCAGACACCAGCGCAGGCGCGCCGTTTTGAGCGAGCCATGAGCGGGCGCTCCGAAATATTGTACGGAATCAATGATGCTCGACGGTCGCGATTTGATTTGAGTTTGAACTATAAATTGAGCCGTGCGATGTCGCGGTGGATGAAGAAATTCAGCAGACAATTCGATGATGATGGACGATGATGATGGCCGTTGATGATGCAGGTGTGAGTGCGAAGCAGGGGAAGAATCCCATAGCAGCAAAGAAGACGAGAGGAGTTTGGGTCTGATACTTTGGAGTTTGGATTTTGGGAGTTTTCATTTTTTTTTTTTTTCTTTTATTCTTCTTTTCTTTTCTCCCGTGGTATCAGTATGTAGTGCTGTACTTCTCATATTTTTGATTTCTTTTTCTTTTTCCTTTTTCTTTCATTTCCTTTTATTCATACTCTACTTTTTATTTTCTCCCTCTTTTCTTTTTTATCTGATTTTTTTTAGGAGAAGTATAAATATTCTTAACCCTCATTTTTGTATGGGGAGAGTTTTTTGAAGCCTAAGCTTTATTTTATTCATCACTCTTAGGTTTAGAATATTTTTAGGGCTTTAGGGAGGATTAGCCTCCATAGCTTAGTTTAGGGGAAAAGTGAGAAAACTCAAAGAGAGATTGAAGATTTGGAGATTCAAGGGTGACAACTTGTATTTAAAGATTCAACAATTTATCAATGAGTATATCTTACCCTCTCTCTCTTCTTTTATTGCTTTATTTTAATTATTTTTCTTAGATTAATTGTTCATGCTTAGTTTAATTAATTGTGATTTATTTTGTTTAGTTTAATGTTAGATTAATATTTAGCATCATGTTATTAGTTGTTAATTTCTCTAAAATTCTCATTTTTGTGTTTATGGAGTAGTTTGTTGGTTAGGGTTTGGGTGAAAACTCTCATTAAAGTTATGAACTTTGCACTCTTTTTGATGGTCTAATTTGGTTGATGGGTTGAAATGAACTATTAGGGTTTCTATTGATAGTTTTTGTGGTTGGCCTCCATAGAAACTTAAATGCTAGTCACTTCAATGAAGGATTGAAAGATGAAATTGAAGAGTTGACTCCCCATATGTTCACTTAGCTAGACTTGTATGAAAATAGGGGTTTTAGTTAAGGGGTTTAATTTGTCATCTTGTCATTCATGTTCTTGAGTTGGAGTTTTGGTGCATGAAAATAGACCTTAATCCTCAACTTAAGTAGTCCTTTTTAGCTTGAAAGAGTAATTAGGGATTTAAGAGATGACCCCCTTTTGATCATTGCTATTGTTATCCCCCTTCTTGTTTGTTGAAGTCCATGATTGAATTGAGTGGTGAATCCCATATCCTAGTCCCTCTAATATTATCGTAAATCCTTGTTCTTTGCTTGATTTAGTTATCTTTAGTTAATTCTTACATAGCATAAAAAATCCCAAAATTTAATCACCATTCTCCTAACCTAGCTTATTATAATTAACATTTTCGGTGATTACCCTTAGTCCTTGTGGAAGAATGACTCTTGCTTGCCATTATACTTATGTAAGTGGTTAGTTAGGTAGTTTGATTTAGGGGTTTTGTCCAACGACCAAAATTAAATTTTATCACTTAACCGAATCAAGGAACCCCAAGGTTATGGATTTTGGAGTGTCAGTATTATTTGAAAAGGTACACATTGTCCCTCCACCTTATAACTACCCTTGTCTGTGTAATGACAAGTTGTATCAATTTCATGAGTTTATTAAAAGAAATTAGAGTTCTGACTTGAACTTATTATGAATTTATGATTATATAAACTTTAGCCTGTTTGAAGGTGTGATTCTTAAGTACTATGTTTTTTCGATTTTCCGGAGCATATGATTTAACGTCAAGTGTTTGATTATATAGAGGTTAGCATTGATTTCGTAATTTTGAATTGAGATATATTTATAAGTTTTGGCTATGAAAGATAGTTTTATTCGAAAATTTGAAGTAAGTAAAGGTTATCCAAGGATACTACGTTCTGCTACAATATGTCGATCTTGTTTCGTATTGAAGAATATTCTGGTTTCTAAGATCTAATAGTATAAGCTAATCAATGACTCACGTTTTAAGATATTATATGAAAGTTATGGATATATGATTATAAGTATTTAAGTAAGAATTGTCAATATAATTCCCAATGTCTTTATAAGTCTAATATTGCGGGGAAATTCGTATGTTTTGCAACAAGGGATAGACTTAAGTGAATGGGATGATAAGCTTATGGAATATAATTAGTTTTCGCAAAAATTCTTCCATATATAGTTCTATGGTGTACCAATGTACCAAAAGTTTCATCTATAGAATGCTATTGGGTGACCGAGTATATTGTAATGGTCAAGTGTTTCCTGATTCAAGCTCGTTATACAAATTCCGAAATATGTTCACGATATAAAGACTAGATATATTGGTTACCAACTTTGAAGAGTATGGATTTTACTTTGGAAAAGATATGAGTTTAAAAGTTCTGATTATAATCTAAGAATCCGAAATATATTCTATTGTAAGTTTGGATACTTGAGATGATTAAGGTCATAAAAAGGTTGAGGTTGGAGGTTTCAAAAGTAAACTATTATTTGGAGATGTTAAGTATTATACAAATCATGGTTTGAGGAAACCTTAATTATACGCAGGAAATTCTACGATAACCATTGGATCAGCAACAAATCTTTTGGGATCTTACATTGAGTATGAATTTGTAAAGGTATATTTCTCTGCAACTGATTTTTGAGGAAGAAAACTTCAAATTTAAAAAGTTAAGTTATATTATTCAGAAGTATCCTCGGAAAAAAATCTTTGGAATAGGGTTTTATAAGATTGGTATGTTGAAATGGCTGTAGGATAAATTGGTTGTTTAAAGTTCTATTCAAGAATATGAGTTGCCATGTGAGAAGGATAAGTTGGACAATTAAGGTCGTAATATAAAAGTAAAAGTTTATATGAGAAGTTTATGTTAGGGATGTAATAGCTCAGAAAAGGAGTAAGGGATCTAAGGAGTAGCAAAATAGTGTAATGGAATTATAAAAAAAAAAAATTAAGTTGTGAGAAACTATATGAGGGTTAGGAATTTTATACTATGAGTATCAAACTAGGCTAAATCACGAAATGCATATGAATTTACTTTCTCATTGGAAGGGGAAAAGATATAAAAAGGAAAAGTCGGGGGAGTATACATAGATCTTGTGTAATGGAGTGTTGGGAACTAGAGATATGAAATAATAATAATAATAATAATGGAAATAAGAACCTAAGGATAATTTGGATGTAGTTTTATATAATTGGGATTAAGAAGTTTAATTGGGATTCCATAGTTTAAACAAATAATCGAGACATGAAAATACAAATAATATTTGTATGGTATTATTGAACATGAAGTAATAAAGTTATGTCCAGAAATCATAATGTAGTTGAGTTACTAGAAGATCGGGAGTTCAAGTATGAAGTGTTGAATAATTAAGATATAGGATTAACCACCAAGCCGTGTTGGAAGAAGCATTAGCAATAATTTTGAATATAAGTCAAAACTCTGAAGGTTATAAGTTATTGTGTATCTAAATTGCAGGAATATATATGAAAACGATTCATATCATGAGATTTAAGTATATGTGATACAAACTTTGAAATCTATGGTTATGAGCGAAGAACGATTTATTATTATTATCACATTTTGACTTTAGGACGAGTGTTCCAAAAAGAATAATATAAGTTCTGCTTGGGATATGACAAAGAATAATACAATTGGTGTCATTGAGCATATGTATAAACATTGAGATTTGCTTAGCTGTGTAGGTTATTAAATGAGACTGAATGAAAAATTATTTCTAAGTAGAGAACTTTTGTAATTAAGATATAAACTTATTTAAGATTAAATTCTGTTTTGACTTTCTGATCGGTAAGCCATGTTTTGAGCTTCAATAATTATAATAAGCTTCGACTATATTTTCTTTAAAGTCCGTATTTGATTGGGTTTAGCAAATGAATTTTTATAAAGGATTGAATTATACTAAGTTATTGGAAACTCAAGTATACCGTGTTATCAAACAATTTGAGTTTGTGTATGAAATACCCAAAAGCGATTATGTTTCGAGATTTTGATGTATCTCACTCGAGAATTATGAATTTGAGTTTTAGAAAAATATTGAATTGTGAATTATGTATTTTGATTTTGTTTCCGTGAGGGGAAGAAGCTGCTAGAGCAGTGATGAACAACATTCTGTATTCTGTATATCTATATTCTAGGGACATGTCCTAATAAGTCTTGCAAGCAATACATAACGGAAGAGGGAGACGTCCATTGTAGAAGTTTAGAGAATTCGCCTGAAAGGCAACTCTATTCGTGTTCTCTTTCCCCAATATAATATGATTTCTGAAAGAAAATAGATTATGCATTTGAACATGCAAGTGGTTTCGTGGAAAGTTAATCATTTCCGAAGTAATGTTTTACTCACCCAATTTTACGGAATTCATGTGCGTTAATATGGGAATGAATTACTAAGAAACTCGTTAGGAATTTATGAAAGGAATTAACTATGTTGCACATATTTGGATTAGAGGTTATTCTTTTTGAAACACAAAAGTGGAAAATATTGTTATGTCAATAGTATGTTAGATAGAATGGATTTTGGAATATTGTATTAGATTCTATGGAATCCTTATGAGGTCTCTCTAATAAAAAGTGTATATTATTCTAAATATGTTTTAAGCCACCAAAAATATTTTCTGGTTGGACAGTGTGTACTCAGTTTCGCTGATTTTGTTCTTGGAACCTGTCCGGGTGGGGGCAGTGTTCATTGTTAGAAATTTTGCTGGAATTATAAAAGCTTTGGAATGGACAGTGGGCAATAAGGTTGCAATCAAGTAATTTCTGGATGGGCAATGGTGGAGATTATATAGTGTAGCTGAAGGAATTCTTATGGTATATATTATTGTATCGTATTAGAGACTTGTTTAGATCAATTCATTGTACATATACTTTGGGTTGTTATATCGTGGGCCTGGAGCCACAGGTGCAGTATCGAGTTTTATAGGTTATATTTTCGCTCCAAAAGAATGTAATTGAGATTTATTAAATGATAATTGAGATTTGTGAATGTTAAGTATAATTAGCTAGCAGCTCGAAAGTGCGGGATGTTACACAAGCTCACCACGAATCCCGAACCCATGATTCATCATCTTCAAACCTGAAATGGACGATGCACTATTGATTTTGAGAGACTGTCACCAAATGGGTCATCACAGGATCAATAAGGCACAGCCATGATCGACATACACACAAAAGCACGTAATCAACAAAGTTGAGTACTACATAATAATCAACCAACCTTCCATAGGTGAATAACCAACTTACCCAATAAGACCCTCGGTCCTCATAAAGTAAATAAAATAATCCAAAGGGAACAATATGATCCAATTCATGGTCCATTAAAACATAATTATTAATCCCTCGTGTGAATTAATAAAATAAAGTTTCCAATCCCATATGTTTGCATCAATCATCCATATAAACATAGTATAACCAACATAATTAAGCAACATGCTTCACACAACGGCATAAAACATGCAATTCCACTTGAATATAAATCGCATATGAACCATAAATAGTTTCCTATACATGATACTACATCAATCCTAATCTTAGGACATGATACTAGTCTACTAACACATAGGTATGTATGTACCTTGTGTAGACAATATGCGAGGCCACTTTAACAACCTTAGAAGTCGCCTAAGGAGAATTCTCCGCCTACCAAATATCAATACAACCACTAATCAATACTCAAATAAAATTCCAACAACTTTAAAATATTTTAAACTCTCTTTAAAAGTGTTCAAAATCCTTTTTAATCATTAAAACTCCAACTATTAATGTCTCCTAGTATAGTTTACCATACTAGTCATTTAAAACTCTCAAAAACTCATACTTTGACAATTAAAACTCTATCATAAGCATACTAATAAAAATTCTAGCAACTTATAATGTGTTTAAAACCCTTTAAAACATGCTTAAACATAATCATACACATAAGAGTGTTCAATTTTCATAAACTATAATATAGTACTAAAATTTCTAACTCATAAAACCCTAAAAATCCATGCTTTGATACTTAAAACCCTTGTTTAAACATAATTAATAAATCTGAAATTTAATTAATTTATTATACAAATTATATAATCTGAAATTTATATTTAAATCATTAAACTATAAACTTTAATCATGAAATCATTAAATCAATCTTTAAAAAAACATAAACTTAACATTAAATAAAATAGAGGAGGAAGAGAAATAAACCAAAGAGAGGAAGGAGGGGAAGCATGGCCGAGAGAGAGAGGCGGCTGGGCTGGCTGTCGTCGGCTGCTGGGCGGCAGCGGTCGGCGGTGTTCGGTGCTGCTGCTGCTGGCCGAGAGAAGAGGAGAGTCGAAGGAAGAGAGAGAGAGAATCGTGGGGGAGGAGAGAGAAAAGAAAGAGATGAGAGAAAATTTAGGGTGAGTTTAATGTGTGGGAATTTTGGGTTTTGTTGGGTTTATATAGGTAACCCCTTGTGGGCTTAGGAAAATGTGTTTCGGCTTTTATTAATCATTTAATGATTGGGTACTTGAGTTGAGTTGGGTTCCTCTAACCCATTTTAAAATCCTTTACACTACAATTCAAAGATGTTTAAACTATTAAATAATTTTCAAAGTATGACTAAATAAAATATTTAATTATTTAAAATCATTAAATAATCCTTTTGACTTTTAAATAGTCAACATTCTAAGAAATAAATTATTTAAATACTAAAATATATATAAATATACATTTAAATATATTTATAAAATTCATAATATTTATGGGGAATTACACATTAGGTGCATCAACATCTGGAATATTTGATGCACGATATCTAGTGTACAACTTTGATTATTAACATCATTAATTACATATTCGTAAAAAATATGAAAATATTGAAAACACACAAATGAATTTTACATGATCTTACTTGAAGATGCTTTAATTTATTAAGTACATAATTTGGTAGAAATTGTCTAGCTAATTGATAGGTAAGTGAGTAGAATTTAAGGAAACAAGGGGGGTCTAGAATATAGATTTGAAAATAGTCCTTGCATATTCTATTTCTATTGGAGAAAATGCCAACTATCTACTTGGTAAAACCTTTTGTAGTAATACTCATTAAGATTTGGGATCGAATCCTATCTATATCACTAGTATCTTTAATTATTGTTTTTGGTTCTTGATTATAGGGTGTAAATAGATTGGACTTGATTGGACTTTCCCAAATCCAAATCCAATCCAAAGTTTTTTGGACTCGAGAAATTGAGTCTAAATCCGATTTAATTTTTTTTAGTCTAGTCCAGTCCAGTCCAAAAAATTTTGCTAGAGTCTGAATCCATTCAAGTCCAGTTCAATTATTATATAATATATTAATTTGTTTTTCCCGATTTAGGTTCACAATATCTTCTCATGATTGAATTTTGAAAAAATGAATTCATGACTACATCCATTCCATAAAGTAACTTACATATACATCTTTAAACTCTAATAAAATTCAAATTGCAAAATACAAGATCCAACCCAAAATAATAATTAAGAAGTCTTCTTAAAATCCTAAAATTTTCACTTTTCACTTTGATAAGTGAAAATTCTGGCCCCATCTAAGAAAATTTACAACGGGAATATTGAAAAGTCCAAAACTTCAAAGATAATATCAAAGAAACTATATATATATGTAAATTTCTTTGAATATTGAATATTTAGTATTTAGTATATGTATTGAATACTATTTACATAAATCTTACATTTAGTATTTAATATATTGAATATTTAATATATATGTATTAAATATATACATAAATAGTAAATATGTATATGTGCCTTATTTACATAAATATTGAATATTATTGAATATTGAATATTTAGTATATATATATATATATATATAGTTTCTTAGATATTCAATATTGAATACTAAATATTTAATATATATATTTAGTAAATACTAAATACTAAATATTCAATATATATATTTAGTATTTAATATATTGAATATTTAATATTTAATATTTAGTTCACAATACCATTATTGAATATTGAATATTTAGTTTCTTTGCATCTCAGATTGCAAAATTCTTCCTGGTTTGCATCATTAAAGGCCTAATCTGGGTCTTAGTAGTGGTTGTTGGATTCAAGTTCTCAAAAATTCAACACAAAATCCTCCCCGAAATGGTAATTGCAATCTCCACAAAAATTCATTCAAATTCTCGAAAAGTGCCTTATTTCCTAGATAATCTACAGATAATTTCGTCTATCTCTTATTCAGAAATTCCTTTTCAATCCTTAGATTGGATTAAAAGATTCTTGTTTCTTCTTTTCAAATTTAAATTCTGGCCCTATTTGGGTTGTTTTCTCGCTAATTTGTGTAATTTGGGCTATATGTGCTCTGGTTTCTTCTCTTCCCATTTATGGGATGCTGTTAATTATTGAGGGTGATGTGTCGTTAGTTTTAGGTTTCCTCTTTGATGGTTGTGGGTTTTCGATGTGTGGTGGTTGGGTTTGGGGTCAGCATTTCAATGCTCCCCATTAGTGATTCTATCTCTCAAGTTTGTTAAATCAAGCTTTAGATGTTGTGATGGTCCTCTCTTTCAGAATTCCGCATATAATGCGAGTATGCTTTGGTTGTCCGACAATGTTTCTTCATCCCGTGGTTTGTCGCTGCTCTTTAAAGACAGTATTGTAGCAGTTGTGATATCGCTGCTATTAAAATCAAGCTGTAGATGCTTTTATGATCACCTCCATTAGGATTGTGCTCTAAATGTAAGAATTAAGGTAATATCAATTGGCGTTACTGCAGTACTACTCTTAGTCAGGTTGTGTTTGAGTTGCATTTTATTTGATAGTAAATATGTATGGGTTTTGTCTATTTTTTTATGTTGTTCTCGTGGTCTTGGAAGATAGGAAGGAATTTTGGTTCCTTCAAAATGATATAAAAATTGTTTACTCTTTGTTAGATATTCTCTTTGTGAGTCCTCTTCTTTGGAATCGACTGAGTGTCTGTCATATATTTATGTTTGTCTTAGTTCTCAATTATAATCATGTTAAGCTTCAGAATTCAGATTTTGGAGTGGCTATCCACTTTTTGCCCAAACTAGCGAAATCCAAGCTAGACAAAAGAAGTTATTGGATTGGATCTTGTTGGTTGTTTTATAAATATTTTCTCTTTAATAAAAACTCTGATTTAGGCTACAGAAGCTATTGGATTGGAGATTGTTTAATCAAAATGCCGAAGTGGCTTCCCATAATTTTTTAATTTACTCCATTCTAGGCCCCAGAAGCTATTGAAATGGAGAAGGTTGTGTTGTTCATCTTCTGCCTATAGAAGGCATTAATTACTATTTGTGTGAGATTTCTATAAAGAATCTACTTAATGAGTTCTTACAAATCTCTGCTGAATATTGGGCATCGTCATATTATTATTATATCTGCCTTTTGGTACTTAAGAACAAGGTAAAGGATGTTCAATCCATTGAGGACTCTGCATATTCTGTGAGCAGCAAGGGTTTTAGTAAGCTCCATATATTCCTGGTTCGTTACCTCATTATAATGTTTGTTATTTATGTGCTTCCTATTAAGGAAGAATTATTCACAAGATGGGAGGGTCTATCATCCATCGAGTTCGGGTATGTCGAGGGGCAAGACTTAGCTCAGTCTTGCTTTCCATCTGCATATATGTTATGAATTTTAGTTTTTGGAATATAAGAGGGTGTACAAGGCATCTTGCTATGGAGGAGGTCAAAGATTTTTGTAATCATAATAATATTCATATAATGATGTTGTGTGAAACTAAGGTGCAATCCCCTCCCGTTGAGGGGAGTATTAGGCACTGTGGATTTCATCATTTTGACTTCCTCCCATCTTTTGGTATGGCTGGTGGGATTTGGTTAATGTGGAAAGACAATGCTAGTAATCCTTATAATTTGTTAGTCATTCATAAATCTGATAGATTTATGGCATGTAATATAAGTATATTTTCTATGAATAGTAGTTTCGTTGCTATCTTTATCTATGCTCCTCCTAGTCATACCCTTAAACAAACTTTTTGGGAAGATTTGATTTCCTATCTTAAGTCGTTAAGTAGCCCATTTATTATATTGGGTGACTTTAATGAGCTTAGTTCTCATCTTGATAAGTTGGGAGGATCTGAATTTAGATTTTCTCGCTTAGCTTATATGAATTTGTTATTTGATTCAATTGAGTGTATAGAATTGCCTTTTGAAGGTAAATCATATACTTGGCGGAAAAAAATCCCATGGTCCTAATAACATTCTTGAACGTTTAGATAAAGGAATTGTTAGTCTTTATTGGTTGAGTCTTTAACCAAATTCTAAAGTATTTCACCATAATTTCACCTCATCTGATCATTGTCAAGTTTCAATTACTTTGAATTTAAGTAAGTGTAGGAAAGCTCCTCCTTTTAGATTTAACAAATTATGGACAACCCGAAAAGACTTTGATTGTTTGATTAAAAAAACTTGGAGTACTCAATTCCAAGGTTCTCATATGTTTTGTTTCACTAGAAAGTGTAAATTCCTTAAAGAAAAAGCAAAAATATGGTCAACAACTCGTTTTGGAAATATTTTTAGACAACTTAGGATTGTGGAAGAAAAGCTAAAGTCTATCCAAAGTGATTTAGTATATAATGAGAATTGCCCACATCTAATAGCTTTGCAAAATAAATTTTTGGCAAAACAAGTTAAGTTATTACATTTTCAGGATTTGCATTGGAAGGTTAAAGCAAAATCAAATCATATTAAACTTAGTGATGCTAATACTAAGTATATCACTCTTGTGCCTCTATTAGAAGAAATCGTAATTTAATTAATTCAATTCAAGATCCTCAAAATAATGTAGTTACTCATCCTAGCTGTATTGAAGAATGTATTACCAGTGCATTTAAAAAGCGCTTCATGGCTTACTATGACTTAGGATATGCTCATTTGATGTCAACTTACTAGATGAAATTATTTCGGAGGAAGATAACTTATATCTATGTATGGATGTTACTTTTGAAGAAGTTAAAACTGCGACATTTGACTTGGCGCCTGATAAAGCGCCTGGGCCAGATGGTTATCCACCTTTCTTTTTCCAAAAATATTGGACTTTAGTTGGTAGATCGATCTTCAGAGCTATTAAAGCTTTTTTCTTTTCAGGAAAGATTTTAAAGGAGATTAATCACACATTTATTACCTTAATTCCAAAAATAGATAATCCTTCTAATCCTAACCACTTCAGACCTATTAGTCTTTGTTCTACAATCTATAAGATTATATCTAAAATCATGGTTAATAGGTTAAAAGTTGTTATGGGTAAAATTATTCATCCTTTACAGGGAGCTTTTGTCCCCGAAAGATTAATTCAAGATAATGTTTTCCTGGCTCATGAAGATTTTCATTCTTTTAAAAATAAAAAAGGGTTGGGAGGATGGATAGCTTTGATATTGGATATGGAAAAAGCGTATCATCATTTAGAGTGGGATTTCATCTTTATTACTTTTGAGAAATTGGGTTTCTGCTCTCGTTGGATAGAGTGGTTAAAACAATGTATTACTACTGTCTCCGATCCTTTTCAGTTTTAGTTAATGGTTTGTCCTATCAAGAGGAATTCGTCAAGGAGACCCTTTATCTCCTTATATCTTTATTTTATGTGCCGAAATTTTAGCTCGTCAATTGCATAAAGCTAGTTTTGTTGGCTCTAAATCTATAGGTGTTACATTATGACACTCAAGGGTTAAAATTCCTTTCCTAAATTTTACAGATGATACTATGGTTTTGCTAAAGTTACAGAGGATAGTTGTTATACTATCAAAAATATTTTAGATAAATATTGTTCTATGTCAGGCCAACTTGTTAATTTTCACAAGTCTATATTTCAATGTACGCAAAATGTTTCAGAGTTGGTTTCTGCTAATTTTGCTAATATCCTTCAAATGGAGAAATCCTTTTCGTTAGGTAAATATCTTGGTTGTCCAATTATTGATACCAAAGTAACAAATGCTACGTTTGTTGAAATTCAAGAAAAAGTGTCTTCTCAGTTGACCAAATGGAAAGCTAACTCCTTATCTCAAGCAGGTAGGACCATTCTAATTCAATCTAATCTAGCAACGAAAGCCAATTATCAAATGCAAAGTTTTTCTTTGCCCCCCTACAGTTCTTTCTTCCCTTGATAAATGTTATAGAAATATCTTTCGAAATAAAGCCTCATATACTAAATCTCCGAATTTGATTGGGTGGGATAAGATCTGTAAACCCAAAAAATTTGGAGGATTGGGACTTAGGAAAGCTAAGACTAATAATATTGCCCTTCAGTTAAATCTTCTTTGGAAGACTTTAGATTCTTCTGACAATTTATGGGTTAACTTAGTTAAGAAAAAGTATTTAAAGGATGACGATTTGTTTTCTTAAAAAGTCGAAGATAATGTTTCTTGGCAATGGAGAAAGCTGATGGGGTTAAGAAGTTCTTTTAAGAAAGGGTTAAGATGGAATGTTGGAAATGGTGAGAACATTTCCTTTTGGTATGATAATTGGGTCTTTAGTTATCCCATTGCGGATATATGCCCTGTTGTTAGTGGATCTGAAAGTATAAAAGTTAGTTACTTCATCAATCAAAATCGTCAATGGGATAAATCTCTTCTTATGCAATTTATCCCTCTAAATATATCTAATGTAGTAACTAATTTATTTATTCCTAGTAATCAACTTTATGACAAAATGTTTTAGGGCCTCTCCCCTGATGGAATTTATTCTGTTAAGTCAGGTGTTGAGCTTATTCAAGGTCTAAACTCGCAGCCATCTGAGCCTACAGTTTTTCATTGGATTTGGAAATTAAAAGTTCCCCCAAAAATTAAATTTTTTATTTGGAAAATTTGCCAAAATGGTCTTCCTACAAAGAAAAGGTTGGAATTAAGCCATGTTTTTATTCCTATGGAGTGTGTCTTTTGTAATTATCACTCTGAGGATTCCTCTCATCTCCTTTCTAGTTGTCCTTTTGTTATTGATGTGTTTGAGGATCTCAATAGCCATATGAACTGGAGTGCTCCTCCTGTTATTGTGAATGACATGTCCTTTGTAGATCATTTGTTAAATTTGAAATCTTGTTTCTCGATCTCTCAAATTGAGATTTTTGCTATAACTAGGTGGTTTATTTGGTATAACTGCAATGGGGTGATTTTTCGTCAGGAAAATTGTTCTTCAGTTAAAGTCAGTGCGATGATTAGAGCTTATGTGCATAAGATTAGGATTCATGGAGCCACTACAGTTGATGAAATTGATGCTCAGTTCTCTCTACAATCTATTTAGAAGAGTGGTGTTTCTTCTGGTAAGTATAAGATTCGGGATCAGGTTAGTTGGTGTCCTCCTCCTTCCAATTATTATAAAGTTAATTTTGATGGTTCTAAACTTCCAAATGGTCAAGCCTCATTTGGGTTTATAATTCGTGATTCAGAAGGGAAAGTTTTATTATGTGGTGCTGGTGCTTTAGATTCGTCGACTTCTATTCTTGTTGCTGAAGCTAGGGGCTTAAGAGAAGGTATTAGAGGGGCTATTTCTTTGGGAATTAGAAATCTTATTATTGAGGGTGACAATCTGGTTGTTATCAACTCTATTAGAAATATTTGGAAGATTCCTTTGGCTATTAACGCTATTATTTTAGATGCAGGTGAAGATTTGAAGCACTTTAAAGATGTCCACATTCGTCATGCGTTTCGAGAGGCTAATGCTGCAGCGGATTGGATGGCTCATCGCGGTCACACGACGACTAACATTACTTATTGGTTTGATGTTCCTGTTTTCCCTTTTACTGTAATCATCCGCAAGGATGCTTTAGGGTGGCCCAATTCTTGGGATCCACCCTAGTTGTTTCTTTCCTTTCTAAAAAAAAATTACTTGTAATGTTGAAATGTGCACAAGCACCAAGGAGAAAGGAGAGATAGAAAGACGTAAAAAAGAACCCCCATATTCTAGGAGAGAGAAAAAGATAATACTTCCTCCGTTCTTTTTCTATTGCAACAATGAGAAATTTACTCTATTCACTCACCACCTTTTAACTATCTATTGTGATTTTTACATAAGAAAAAATATAGTCATCTGGGGTCTTGTTAGATTCGTCTTGATATATACTTTCAAAATATCAAATTTGTATAATTTTTACTAAAAAGTAATTCACTACAAGAAAAATCGCCTATAAAGGCAAGGTACATTTGCCTCTAAAAACAAAGATGTAGCCTCTAATTACTTTTTGAAACAAAATAGTAGTTATAAGTCAGTCGCTAATTAATGGTTGCCTCTAAAAGCCCCTTTTGGAGGCAACATAACTTATTCCTTCTAAATGTTGTACATTTAGAGGCAACCATATATTCTTGCCTTAAAATACAATTAGAGGCAATATAAAAAAAATTTGCTTCTAAAAACCACATATATTTAGGGAAAACCATATAATATTGCCTCAAAATATAATTAGAGTCAATATAAAAAGTTGCTTCTAAAAACAAATATATTTAAGGGCAACCATATGATTTTGCCTGGAAATATAATTAGAAGCATATATGCTACTACAGCGCAGAATTATTTTGTTGTTGAGAATTACATTTCTAGTTTCTATTATGTCAGCGCAAAATTATTTTTTAACACGACCTTCAGATTTTTGCTTCACTTTTTTTCAAAAATAAAAATGATAAATATACTGAATAACAATTAATAATGTAAAAATTTCGGTAACAAATCCATTGTATACAAAATTCTTATACATATCACTAAAAAGTGTACGCCAAATAAATTTTAATATTTCAAACCCCTTTATCTAAATCTAGAGGATCCTCACAGCCACCCATCTCAACTAATCATATTATTACCATCGATCAGCAAAAGTCTCAACTGTAACTTTACAGTCTCAATCTATATAACAAAAAGATATATACATGAATACATCAGCCACAAATCCCCAAGATCATACATCAGATGAATTCTAAGGCACTAAACTTCACAGAAGCCAAATACTTTTGCTTTGCATAATCTTCGACTAAATAAAAATCCTCTACTGGTACGATGATTTTTGCAACGGTCGACAAGGTTCACGATGCAGGCTGTCTTATATACTGACCTACCAGAAAAATTAAGGGTTAGTACTAGTTCTGCATTGTTTGATGAACAACGTAACTACAAATTTGTAAATACAAGGCACAAATTAAACAATCATTAGCTAGTGCTTATACATATATTTCCTTGCTAAAAGTCCCAAAAAAGAAAACCAACAAACTCATAGATAGAAATCAATTCATAATTTCATATTAATTAAACTACGGATACGTCTGGTGGAAGTAAATCAGCTTATAGTTGTACATAAATCTTTCAAGTTGCTTCAATTGCTTCAATGGCCTCCAATAGTCTACGAATTTTTTGGTTTTAGATCCACTTTCTGCTTGGTGTGGCACGTGGAAAGCAAATAAAGTATGTCGCAGCTGCAAAAGAGCTCGTTACTCCTCTGACAAACATCATGTAATACCTCAATTTGTTCTAAAACTGCAACCTAATCACTAGTGAAATTGCGTGAATTTGAAGAATAAAAAAAGATCAAGTTCCATCAGAAAAATTATCCACCCACCAACACCAATACTAACACAATCAGAAAACTTCAAAATCAGAAAATTTGAACTTATCAAACAAACCAAATTAATCCTCCGTAGTCGACAATTCACTCGTTTTATCATTCACTTGAGCAATATGGTTTATAGAACTTTAATAGCATAGTATCATAGATCACTAAATACAACAATACAAAAGGCGAGTCCAAAATTCGGCAGCACCTCCCCGTTATGGAACACTCTCCAATGGAGAAATAATTCTAAATAAGAGGAAAAGGTTGATGTAGAAAATCGATCACAATTACACCATAAATAGAGGAAGACATCAATTCAGCACCAGTGACCCAATCCAACTAAAATATTAGAAAATTGGAGGTATGTAAAGAACTTACTGATTCATTCTCTGCTCTTTCCGTTAGAAGTGC
Source organism: Beta corolliflora (assembly GCA_947648045.1). Classification (NCBI taxonomy): domain Eukaryota; kingdom Viridiplantae; phylum Streptophyta; class Magnoliopsida; order Caryophyllales; family Amaranthaceae; genus Beta; species Beta corolliflora. The sequence continues at coordinate 685,534 of CANSZD010001412.1, forward strand.
AATTAGTTGTGACATAATTCCTTGATTTTGTTATGCACCCAGAATTAATCATTCCATAAATCCATCTACGTAGTAGAAACACCTCTGGAGAACTGACATCCTATGTCCACTATATGTACCATCATTTCAGACAAAGTAACTCATGTCCTAGCTAATTATTTGATATATATGTCCACAATGGTGCAACGTACCCCTTAGAGGTCTAGACAAAGCAACTGCCCATACAGGAAAATTAATCGTAAAGTTGAGTTTCTCTCTCTAGAAAACTAGAGTTTCTCTCTCCAGAATTCTCTCTCTTCTCTCTTAAATTTTACCCTTTCTTAAAACACATCCTCATTCCTTAAAAATCCCCAAGCCTCCATTACAAACCCAAAAATAGCTTTCTCTATAGCAGCAATTTTAACCAAATGAACTATCCTTATCCAGATTTAGAAGATGCTTTCAGTGGGATCATAAAAAAAATGGGTCCTACAATTAATTCTGAATTTGGAGACATGCTCCCCTCAGGTGTAATTTACCCTATGGCTGTAATAGGGAAATTCAAAGACAACCGTGATTTCTCAACAAGCCAAATCCAGCAATGGATTTCATCATGTTGGATCACAAATGAAGACATCACGGTTGAAAAAGTTGGTAAACTTTTCTTCTTTTATTGCACTCATGAAGATGATCATGACAATCTTTTATCAAAACGAAGTGCATGCTTCCAAGGTGCACTCATTATTTTAAGTGCTGGTTTCCAGGAGCATCCATTAGAAGTTTCGACTTCTCAGTTGCACCATTATGGATAAGAGTTGAAGGTATTCCCCTCACATCCAATCATCCTCATGTAGCTCGTAGAGCTTTAGAAAAAATTGGGAGGGTGATTACTTTTGATAATGCATCTCTACAAGAAGGGCCAAAGGAATTCCTACGTGCAAAAGTTCAAATAGAACTAGATAAGCCTCTTATCTCAGGATACTTCTATGAGTATCAGATTGGTCATTTCCAGTGGGTTGATTTTCGCTACGAAGGGGTTTTTAGCTTTTGCAAACAATGTGGGAAAATAGGTCACAAAACGAGTTTCTGCATAATCTCTCTAGATGAGGCACAAAGGAATTTTGGTAGAAGAATGAGGGAAGTGTGCATCATCCAGGAAAAGTTAATGATACAGCATCCCCTCACTCCTTGTTACACAAACAAGATAATAGGTTTAAGAAGGATTGAAATTTTTAGGTCATCCAGACTTGACTTAACAAAATGGCATTCGAATGAAATACCATTCTTTTCTTCCTTCTCTGATTCATCCTCTCAGTCATCCCAGGAGGGGAGGCCCAAAAGGAAGTAAATCAGATCACAAGACCCTTGTTCTCATAAGAAAAGGAAAATGCATTCAGACTCATCATCAGAAGATGATCACCCCAAAAGAAGGTCGTCATTATGGGAAAGGAGGCAGTTCTCGCACCCGGGGAATTTGGTCATTAGCTCGCAGGGGAACAAGCAAACTAGAGCAAAAATTCAAACAACAAGCAGCTCCAATGGAAATTCTAGCACCAATAGATGTCTTGGCTCAAAGAGAAAAGCTACAACATCCATTGAGGAGGATGGTTTTAGAAGATCGAAACTTTCCAGGCAGCATGGCAAAAGAGTAGAGGCAGACGAAATTGTGGTGTTGGATAACATTTCTCCGACGACTGTAATTTTCACTGTAGGCCGGTCTGACCAAAACCCAAAGTGTCAAAAAAGTCAAGTAAGTTCTGAACTATTCAATTCAAAGCTTCCGTTCCTTGGTCTCCGTTCAAATTGCATTAACACCCCACCTAATAAAAACAGTTTTGTGAGGCTCGAGAATTTTAATGAATTTGGTTTTGAAGGACCTTTTGGTAGAATTAGGGGGAACATTTTTAAGCAGTTTTGGGTTAAAAGTCCAATTACTCTGAGTTCATTTAAGAGGAATGTTTCTCTAGGGTCTCTCTCTCTTTGCTCAGAGGAAGAATTTAAACACTCTATACCCAGAGGCATAGAAACTGAACACCTTCTCCCACTCTTTGTTATTAATGAGAACTGCCCGTCCTCCACCACTTTAGAAAGAATGCATTTACCCTACCTCCCAACTACTTTAGGAAATACTTTGGTTTGTCAGGTATTAAAACACAGCTTCACTCTCTTTTCTTTCTTTAACCTGACCCATTACTTTCCACCATTTCCTCCGTATTTTCTAACCAGTTTAGGTAAGAATTATTTGACTCCTTCAACAATGTCTAGTCATGAAGCTGAGGTGTTTATCCATATCGAAGGAAATGAATGGTTGACCCTTTTTAGCTCGGACCGACTTATAGTCCCAGCCAACACCCTTCAAGACCCTTTTATCCCACCGTCCCAAAAATTTGAGCTCCTTAGCCCAATAGCACAAATCCATCTTTTAACCTCAAACTTAACAAACTCAGGCTCAACTGAGATATCGTTAGACTCAAGTGATAGCTCAACAAGCTTTCCCTGAGTTGGCCCAAACCAATACCCAACTCGTGCTCTCACCTATCAAAAAAACCAGCCTATTTTGTAACCCCTATTGAGCCTCGCCTTCCAAGCCCAACAGATGAAACTGAAGAGCCCATTAAGCCGCAAAAAGAAGGTAAGGGGAAAGACATTGTCTTTGAAGGGAATATGAACTCTGGGCCTAGTCATGTGCATGGGCTGAGCCTAGATGATATTTACTATTCAGCAGATTCGGAGTTGGGCCAGTTAGACTTGGGGAAAATGGATTTTGAAACTAATGATGTTGTGATCCACTATTCTAACTCTTCCTCTACCCATCTTCCAAGTAAGGAAGAAATTGTGACAAAAGTGAAATGTGGAACTAATTAGGAGAGAAAGGAAGAATAGGGAGAATCATTTGAAAAAAGCTCGTAAATTAAGTGGATGGGCAGCAAACTTCTGGGGTAGGTTTGTGGCTACTAGAGAACCAAAAAAGGGAAAAAAGCGTAGGAATGTGGGAGCTTCAGTCCATTCTGAAGAATCTTTGGTAGATACTTCTGAAAATGGAAGCTCGTTTAACAAAAGGTTCAAAACTCAAAAGATGTTTCGTGGCAAATTGGAAATGAAGTTTGGCCTAAGTGAAAATGAAGGTGATTTCGCAAGCTCAGATGCAAGTGCTGATGGAGGGGTGGTGATGGTTGACCCAATTCAACCATCAAAGGAAATATGAAAGCTTGTGCCTGGAATTGTAGGGGCCTTAAATCTACTGACTCCCCTACAATCCCTTTCCTGCACTGGCTAGTCGGTAGTGATGCTTTAAATTTGCTTTTTTTATCTGAAATAAAATGTATGGCTGCTAATATAGAGCCTCTAGCTAGGAAGTTAGGTTTTGCTAATTGGGCGGGTGATGACTCCTCTGGTCTCTCTAGAGGCCTATTTTTGTGCTGGTCTGCTAAAATCGTTGTCACAATCCTTTTTATCTCAAAAAATTATGTATGTTGTAATATAAGTGATGAATGTAATGAACTTTACTACCTTGTGTGTGTGTATGGAGCTCCTAATTTAGCTGATAGGGACCAAGTTTGGGATACACTAAGAGCATTTGTATGGTCACATCCGGGGAAAATTTTAATCTTAGGGGATTTCAACCAAATTGAAAACACATCACAAAAAATGGGGGGTAGTAGTGTCATCCTAGGTTCATTTCAATTCACAAATTGGAAGATTGAATGTAGATTAATGGACATGCCTTTTTATGGTGTACCATTCACTTGGACGAATAACAGACAAGAAGAAGAAGCCATTTTCGAAAGACTAGATAGAGCCTATATATTGCAATGATGATTGGAGATTAACTTTTCCTGAAGCCATTATTATAAATTTTTCAATCTTTATCTCGGATCATGGCCCTATAATCCTGGATTGTAATCCTGTTAATACAAAAAAAAGAAGGCCATATAGAATTGAAAATTGGTGTTTGGAGTATGAAGAAATTGGGGACATAATCAAGAAAAGATGGGGAAATAATCATGTGGGTTCGGCTCTCTACCAGTTACAAAGGAAACTGGAGGAAATTAACAAAGGCTGCAAGGATTGGTGTTTGAATTTCAAGAAAGATAATGAGATAGACTGGGCCCAAATGAATCAGGAGCTTGTTCTGGGCCAGCAGAGTCTAACTGAGATGGAAAGTCAAAAGGAAGAGTTTGTAAAAAGAAAACGAATATGGGCCGATACAGATTTGCAATTGGAATATTGGAAACAAAGGGCCCGTACAAAATGGGACCAATTGGGTGATCAACCTACAGCGTACTTCTACAAGTGCGCCAAGTCAAGACAAGCCCATAATACCATCAGGGCTATCAGAGGGCCCAATAACGAATGGATTTCAAACCCGGAAGAAATCAAGAAGCAATTCATTGATTACTTCACGGATCTTTTTGTAACTAAGCAACAGGAAGAAAGCCCAATTGCTGAAAATGACCTGGACAATTGGATAGAGGCTATGCCAAGCTTCTCATTTGAGCAACTAAATTCTCTTAACAGACCTTTAACTAAAGAGGAAGTAAAAGAAGCCATGTTTAGCATGAAGCCCAATAAGTCACCTGGGCTTGATGGTATCCCTCCTTCAATTATCCAAAAAAATTGGGAAACTGTGGGTGATGATTTTTGCCAAGCTACTCTTAACTTCTTGGAAGGAGGCTACATGTTAAAGGAGACCAACCAAACTCACATTGTGCTCATTCCAAAAACGGAAAGACCTGATCAAGTAAGTCAATTTCGGTCAATTAGCTTATGTAATTCTTCTTACAAGTTAATTTCAAAATGCTTAGTTAAAAGGTTGCAACCTCTAATGAAGCATATAATAGGGGATTTCCAAAGCGCTTTCATTCCTGGTAGATCAATCAATGATAATTGTGTCCTTGCACATGAGATGTTAAACTACATAAAACGTAGGGCAAAGAAAAATGCACAATACGCTTTTATTTCAAACTTGAATTTAAACAAAGCGTATGATCGTATTAGTTGGGTTTTTGTTGAGAAGGTTCTTAAGAAAATAGGACTGTCTGAAGTATGGGTTTATCTCATTATGCAATGCATTTCTACGGTAACATACTCAGTTTTGGTGAATGGTGAGCCTACTGGAAGAATTTCTCCTAAAGCAGGCCTGAGACAAGGAGATCCTTTGTCTCCTTACATCTTCATATTATGTATGGAAACCCTCTCCAGGAATTTACTCCTACAACAACAAGTAGGAAACATTAGAGGTTTAAAGATTGCCAGAAATGCTCCACAGGTGTCCCACATGTTTTTTGCGGATGATGCACTTTTTTTCATGAAAGGTACTATGGATAACTGCTGGAATTTGAATAAAACTCTTGATCAATTTTGCAAACTATCAGGGGAAATGGTGAATTTACAGAAATCATTCACTGTTTTTAGTAAGAACACTCCTCCAAAGTTCATGAGATTGCTTAGTAAAAGGTTGGGTCTTAAGCATAAAGATAAGTTGGGTTCTTACCTAGGTTGCCCGATGGATGTTGATGGTCGCTCTATGAAGGATTTTAAGAGTCTACCCACCAAAGTCGCCAATACCATTTCATCTTGGAAATTTAAAAATCTTAGCCAGGCTGGGAAACTCATTTTGATCAACAGCATCCTTATTGCTTATGCCTCCCACACTATGGCGGTTTTTAAATTTCCAAAGTACATCCTAAATCAAGTTACCTCACTGTTACTAAAGTTTTGATGGGCCTCGAGCCAGGAAAGGAAGCCAATCTATTGGAAAAAAAGATCACTCTTGGAAAAACATAAGGATTGTGGAGGTATGGGTCTCAGGAAGCTTCACTCCTTGAATCAGGCCTTACTCTTCAAACAAGCTTGGCGCATGGAAACCAAAAAAGCCTGCTTGTCAGCAAGGTTTTTAGAGCCAAATACTCCCAAAATTGGTTTGTCAAAAGCCTAAGAGGCCAGATCCCAAAAACCTGCACTTGGGGTAGTAGAAGCATCATGAATTCACTTATGAAAATGTCGGATAATGTGGGGAAAATCATTGGTGATGGTAGAACAACAAAAATCCTAGAAGATAACTGGACAAGTACAAAAACTAAGGTTCACTTTAAGGAGGGCCCAACAAATCTGAACTTAGATCGACCAAAATGGGTCCATGAGTTGTTGAATTCTGATGGCAAATGGGATACAGATAAGATAAACTTATGGTGTGATAGCCAAGTAGCAAGGGCTATTTTTACTACACACATACCTGAAACAGAAGATTCGGATGATTTTACCTGGCTTCACACAAAAAATGGGCAATATACAGTAAAATCAGGTTATTGGGCACAACAAGTAGGCGGGGAGAAATTTATGACAAGATCTGATTTCTGGAACAAGTTCTGGAAACAAAAAATTTGGCCAAAATGGAAGTATTTCTATTGGAAGCTATTTCATGGTGCTTTAGCCACCCGAGTAAACCTTAGGAAAAGGAAAATCCTAAGTGAGAGACCTTGCCCATTATGTGGGATTCACGAGGAATCGGATACTCATATTTTCAAAGATTGTGAAATTTCAATGCTTATCTGGAAGTCCTCCAACCTGGGAATAATAGCTAACAACCCAAGTAACTGTAGTATAGCTAAGTGGTCGAGACATTGGCTTTGGTATTTCATGCATATGAAACAAAATGCAGAGCAATATGTAGCAGAGTTTGTTATAATACTTTGGAGCATATGGATTCAAAGAAACAAACTAGTTTTCAATGAAAATAGCATTTTACACCCCTTCATTATAATGGAGCAGATTAGCAACTGGAAGCAAAGATGGTGGATAAGCCAGGATAAGAAAGAGTGTAGCGACAGAAAGAATGTCATTGAAGCTGGCAATTTTGATGAAGATCGAACAGTGGCTTACCAAAAGAACTGGATAAAAAACGTGGCAGGTTGGAGATTGATTGTAGATGGGGCTTGGAAAAAGAAACAAATGAGGATCATGAGTTGTGGAAGGCAGCTTATGGTTGGGCGCTAATGGATAAGGGTGTTGAAATAGAGTGTGGTGGAGGGAAAATTCAAGCTATGTCCAGTATGCAAGCAGAGGCTCAGGCACTTCTACTAAGCCTAAAGTACATTCTACAGCGCAACATGGACATAATAGAAATCTGGACGGACTGCAAAGACATTGTTTACGGCTTGTGCTCGCCGCAAAAGGCCCCTCCTTCAGTAAAAACAATCTTAGTGGATATTAAAGTGTCTCTTAATCTCTTATCTAATTTTAATGTTATTCATGTTAGTAGAAGTGAGGTTACTAAAGCCCACTCAATTGCCATTAAGGTAAGAAAAGATAGTGGGTAGTTTTTTCTCTATCTATAAATTATCAAAAAAAAAAGGAAAAATTGTGAATAACCACCTGCCAGATACCCTTATTTCAAAATAACCACCCCAATTTCATTTGCGTCTAAATAACCACCTCTACTTAGCTTAACGTTTTTAAATACCCACCTCTTAACAGAAAAAGGTGACTCCGTTACCTCTGAGGCCTGTTGACACGCTTTTTATTAAATTTCCCGCCAATTTTCCTCGACTTTGACCTATATATATATCTCTAACATTGACAAACCTAATCTAAACAAATTTGGCAAAGATTTACTTCAATTCCACTGTGATTCCTCTTGAAGCTCAAAATTCTGGTATGTTCTTTGCAATTTCTAGGGTTTTAATGTATATATCTAGGGGAAATTAGGGCTTTTTCTTGTATTCTTATGAATTCTAAAAATTCTACATTTATGAACTTGTTAGGAATTTGCTATGGTTGAAAGGGAATCAATTACTTGCCATTATTGTACTCTCCCTGTTGCAAGGAGGACTTCTTGGACTGAGAAGAATCCCGGACGAAGGTTCATGTCTTGCAAATTCTATGAGCATGAAACGGAGAGGAGGGGCTGCGGTTTTTTTAGATGGATTGATGAGAGACAAACTGAATGGCAGAAGCTATTTATCAATCAACTTATGCTGCAGAAGAGGTTGTTGGAGGGCAGAGTTAGGTCATTGGAAGATGAAGTGAGCAGTTTGCAAGGACAACGAAGACGTTTGGTGAATGATTATGGTAATTTGGAGGTCAAGTATAAGACTTTGAAGGGTGAATTGAAGCTGAAGAAAAAAGCCAATCCAAAGCAAATGAAGGGTGGATTATGCAAGGCAAAACTGAAATTAGGATTCTACCAATTTCATAAGGCAATCAACAGCAATTAAAAATCAATCAAAAACGAAAAAGCAATTGCTTAACCAAGCTTCTAATTACTTAATTGAATAATTTATACATAGATTAGTATAGTATAAAGGTTAAAGTTTTAGTTTTTTACCTTGTTTAGGGCATATAATCAACTTCACTGGGCCCCAACTTCACGACACAATGCAGTAACACCACCGTCACTCACACCTTCTTCTCATTGTAAAAAACTGAGTTGCAGATTAGAGAGAGAAAGAATCTTGTCCAGAAAATTGAATGAAGAATTTAAAATGGGGAGGGGAAGGTGAAACAATAATTGAAGTTTGAAGAAGAAAGAGGAGAGAGGAAAGAGAGAATAGGAAGAAAAGTATGAAATGCGTGGTTTGTTGGAGGGAGATTAGGTCAGTCAAAAAAAAAATGGGCCCCACTGTTAACGGAGTCACCTTTTTCTGTTAAGAGGTGGGTATTTAAAAACGTTAAGCTAAGTAGAGGTGGTTATTTAAATGCAAATGAAATTGGGGTGGTTATTTTGAAACAAGGGTATCTGGCAGGTGGTTATTCACAATTTATATACAGGAAAATTAGCAGATAATTCACTCTCCCTTGTTCTGGTAAGTTGATATATATCTTCAGAGTTAGATAGAAATGTCCTTTTAGCATAGCAATATGAAAGAAATAACATACCTTAGTCTTTTCATTATCCCAATACGTAAGAAGATCCAACCATTGTTCACTAGGCACACAAGCTGGCCTGTTATTCACCAAATAGTTCTGATTATCTTCGTTAAATGTCAGCAGAAGATGAACCAGTCACAGGCGCATACACACTTATCTTCGTTAAATGTCTTCTTTTTTCCATTGAATCTGAAAGCACTCTAACAAAACACAAATTCACATTTATTATATGTTGATGATTAATGTATCAATGAATTCCCGTAATAGCATGTTAAATTATTCTAAAGACAAAGCTATATAACAGAAAAGTGAGCCAACCATACGAACAGACATAGGAATATTAGTAAGATCTTTGGCACTAAAACTTAACAAAGTGTAAATATATAACAATAGCAAATTTGATTCGACAAATGAAAAATATAACCATTAGCAATTACTTTGCAAGCAGAAAACAAGCGTAACATAAACAATCACCATATAAATCTCTACATATCCTAGGAAAGTAAGAAAATGCTGTCAAAATATCAATAGACCCAAATATCATTTCACCGATCACCATCATTTTTTTTCTAAAATTGTGGTGACATTTTAATGGCAAACGCAATTACATTGGCACTACCAGTAACACAATCACAAAATCTAAATCAAATCCTACATACCCAATTAAATCGAAAATCCACAATCATTTCATCATCATAATCTAAATCAAATTCTATATACCCAATTAAATCGAAAACCCACAATCATTTCATCATCATGTACCCGAATTTCAGATCAAATTCCCATAATACTAACCACATAAATAATACAACTAATAATCCCTCAACTGAAGATTAATTCATGCAAAAAAAAAATCATTTCAAGCAAAAAGAGAGAAACCCAATTCAGGAAACCCATCAAAGAAAGACCTAAACTTGGTAGATTAATCAATTAAAACTTCAGAAGAAGTCATAACTTTATGCAATTTAGAGTATTATAAATAGAGGGTTAAGACTAATTGAATTAGATTTACTCAATTATGCGATGTTACTAAAGAGCATTAATAAATAAAAATTCATCCTTCAACTGAATTAGATTTATTCAATTATCTACCTATAAACATTGAATTAGACTAGAATTTAGGAAACTAACCTTATGATAGACTCCCAAGTCGTTGAGTCGCCGTCGAGACGATGTCAACTAGCCCAGTTGAATGTCGTGGTACGGTGCCGCGGTGGTGCCAATTCATTGTGACAACAAATTCCCACCATTTAGACAAACTTAAAGAATGGAAGAAGAGAAAATATTGACCAAAAAATAGAATTGATTTCAGATACCAGAAGAAGATGGAGGAGATGTAGAAAAAGAGGGGATCGGAATAGAACAAAATAGAAATTAATGAAATGAAAGGTCTGAAATTTTTGGAAGAAAAAGATGGAGCTAGAATTTGGGGGAGGCGGTGAATTGAAATTTTTTGAACCAAATTTTTTTAGAGTCGCGCGTAGGTGTTTGGCATTTTGAGGTTTTTGTGTCACTAGTTGTTGGACCGCGCGCTATCGCGTGCGGCCCTCCAAGAAAGCGAAAATTATAATAAATAACTCTCTACAAATATTAGTTAAATGAATTTAAGGCATTCAAAACTATATAATTAACGTGTAGGTAAGAGAATAAGACTATTAGATTATATTGCACAAATGATATGTTAGTGCAAATAATTTGTGGATTACAAAACATGCCTAAGATATAAAAAAATTATTACCAAAAGTAAAAGCATTGTAAGTGGTGATGCGGGCTTATTATTTGCTATTAACAAAAATAAATCAATTATAATTTGCTGCAAAATCATCTTCCAATTAGAATCCTTGATGCATGTAATGTCATAACTACTTCAAATCTTTTTAGTTAGTAAAGCTAATTCTGTAAAGGAATATAATGTGGTCAAAAAATTACAAAAACCTCTTGCACAGGCAAGCAACTTTAATAGTTCAGATCATATGATAAGATATATGTAGCTCTACTGTCTTTTCTTTGAATTGAAGTATAATATTGAAGGTGAATCATTAAAGGGCGGGAATAATTCCAGGAGCAGAGTATGAAAACATAAAGAATTTAATCTTCAGAAGCTGACCACATGGGAAATTTTCACCTGATGTGGATCTATGTGTAAAATCACTTGATGTGAAACCACACCAATTCATCTCTCTTGTTCACTATTTATTCTCCAATTAGCTTATTTTTTAAAAACTTATATAGCCCAATTTCAACACTGAGTATAAAACCCAAAAAACATATTCATTCTCGAAATTCTGGAGAAGGCAAGCAAATTTCAACTTTCAGCAAAATTGGATTAATAACAATGACATTTTACAAAACCTGCTACCAGCTTTCCATAATTTTTATACTAAGCAAGAGTAACTTTGGGAAATAAAAAAATAATAATAGATATCCTACAACTACACGAGGAACATAAAATCAGCGCCCCGTACGCATGTATTGGAAGATATTCCAATTTGGTTAGCTTGTGACGAAACAAACACATATTGATCTTCCTTAGCTTGTGAATATTTGCGGTCAAAATATTCAACTGATGCAGCTCCCGACTAAGGCAGTCAGTGTAAGGGCATGAGCATGTAACCTGCAATAGAAGGACAAGCACGTCACATATGAACATGTACAGCTAATTGACTAATGTTATCTTGAAGGTGAAACGATATTATTTGATTCTAAAAAACAAAATTACCCATGTGAATTAATAATATACATCTATTATCTATATTTAGCTGACAAAAATTGAAAGAAGAATCTGCAAAATTCTACTTATTTCCCAGGGAGGAAAAGACATATATTACAGTATGATCGGTAGTAGTATCCAGAAGCCTCCAAGAGGATGGGCTTAGCATAAGGTCAGAACTCTCCTTATATAGAAAATCGAACGTATACCAATGTTTCTATATTAACTCCCACATAAAATGTTACTCTTCAAGTTGAAACATAAAAAGAGTTCCTAATATCATCCCTGTGGAAGCACCTCAATGCTTACAGAAGCCTCCAAGAGGATGGGCTTAGCATAAGGTTAGAACTCTCCTTATATAGAAAATCGAACGTATACCTCTTTCTATATTAACTCCCACAGAAAACGTTACTCTTCAAGTTGAAACATAAAAAGAGTTCCCAATATCATCCCAGTGGAAGCACCTCAATGCTTACTGTAGTTGGTTTAGCCCTGTGACAGGTGTCCCAAACTCATTACATGTTTCAGGCAATTTCCATACCAGTAAGTTACCTAAGCACCAAAATTATGGCTAAAAACCCTGCAAGTTCTAGTAAAGAATGATAAAGCAATAGAGCTTAATGCATCCTATGTAGTGTTCCCTGCATTTTCAAACAATAAGTAATTGAAATTTGGTAGCTCAATTAGCAAAGCCAGTGTAGCATATGTATAAACAATTGACCTAGCCAATGATAAAGGACAAAATCCCACATTAACAACATTGTTCATGCTTACAAAGCCAATTCCTTGCAGACTCTTTCATGGCTCTAATAGTTCCTAAATTTTCACACCTTTATGAGCAACTAAGAACCAATAAGAAAATTATGACAAAGGCTACAATGATCCTAAAGTCATAAACTCCAGCAATACTACGAACAATTCAGCAATAGCTACATAAGTTTCACAACAGTCCACCAAAAACGATAGCCTCCACATATGCAAACCTAAGGATAGCACGACATGCTTACATATACATGCTAAACCAAATACATACTCGGGCCTCCACGTGTCAATTCCCACTTTCCTAGCAAAAGTGCAAGTAAAAGTATCACACAAGAATCTTACCGTCTCTCTTTCTCACGGAGAGGAACTAAACCTTCCAAAAAATCAACCTCCAAGACCTATTTTCTTAAACCGCTTTATTTTCATATTCCAGGGGCTAACAAGGGAAACACAAGGAAATTAACATATATATGAAAATAAGCTCCATCTTCCCAACTCGGTCAGTTTTTTGGTATTGACATAACCTTTCCAACTCAATTCATGAGATACAATTTATGCAATTGTAAAATTCACTAAAACACGGAATTTCCAAAGCTCAGCAACTAATTCTATATATTGTACAATATGTATCCTCGCCCTCAGTGCGACGATGCTAAAAGTTAATTCCAAATTTCAATCATATCCACCTCAATCTTATAAGGAAGCAAGCAGATTTAGATTAGCGATTTAGATATCTCTTATAGGCAAGTGTATTTTCCAAAATATTGCAAGCAAATCTAGCTAATTCCATGCAAACACTTTTATAGGTACAAATATAATTTATTTACGCATATCGAATCCTTGAGATTGAAAACATTTGCATCTTGAATAGTCATTCCACGAAATCTGTAAATGCGGTGATTATGATTGTACCAGTCCCATCACATATTTCAAACTTAGCAATGACTCTGCATTAAATGTAACAAAGTAATGAATACTTGTATCTTTGATGCCCTTTTGTTTAAGGGTAATCATATTTTAAAGAATGACATTCATGTTGTAGATTACTATTCTTTGTTGTGTAACTCTTCCATAGTATATTGCATTCATACTATAATAATCAATATGGGAAGTCAAAGCATGTCCTACTATAAATCTTCTCTAAAATATTTAAACTAACTTTAGCATTCAAACAATGGAAAGCATACTAACTCTAGCATCGTTTACAAGAGAAAAAAAATGCCATAAAAATAGCATGCAACACTCGAGCCTCATCTTCAAAAGAAAAAAAAACACTCAACATGGGAAGTCAAAGGATGTCATAAGAGAGCCAAATGAAGTTGGAGATAAGGTCAAATATCGAATTAACAAGGAAAAAGTAAAGTATATCATGATTCACCACAGCATTAAATATCGAAAACATAACGCATAAGTTAAACCATGGAAACTTCAGAGCAAAAAAAGTACCTATAAATGGAGAGCTATTTCCACACAAGTGGTAAAGCAACCTAAAAAATGTCTCTAATCTACAAACTACAAAGGAGGTCCATTTGAATTTTTATTATCACAAATTGGAGGTTGGCCTTTGAGAGTTGGGCTTAAATACTGACAAACTACCATGGAAACCTCATAGCAAAAAAGTACCTATGAATGGAGAGCTCAGAGCTGTTTCCAAACAAGTGGTAAAGTAACCTAAAAAATGTCTCTAATCTACAAACTAAAAAGCAGGTCCATTTCACAAACAGGAGGCTGACCTTTGAGAGTTGGGCTTAAGTAATGACAAGGCCCACAATCTCTTGGAATATTCAACTTCTATCTACCACCTCTGCCATTGCACTTTTGTTTCATTTTGGATCTTAGTTCAACATACGGAATCTATTTTTAATAGCTGCTATCCGGTACAACTTTATTAAAAATAGTTTACTGTCATTTGTCATACAATTCCATAATGGTGCATCATTTATACCATATCACATGAATAAAATCCGAGGCTCATGATCTTACTTATAGAAGACTTAAAATCTACAGCACTTAAATTGGACACCTAAAAATGTACCTCAACTGCACCTCAGCAAAATGACCTTTCCTACGATAATGAGAGTGATCACCTTATATGGCTAAGCACCATAGGAACTCCACAGTCCAGGTATGTCCACATGCACAGCCCAAACATCATCAATCAAACATCAATGCTAATATTATTGTTATGATTTTCGGTGATCGAAAAGGAACATATCTGTTGTAACTAATTAACAATAGCATAGATCTAATACCTATACGCATCTCTTGTGTCAGCAAAAGTTAGTATAGAAATTTTAATGACGTAAACCTGATAAAGCTTTCCTCGGCTGAACATACGCAAGCTTGAGATCCTCAGATAAGTTAAAACCCGTACTGCAGCCTATAATTTCCAAGCGCAATAAAATTTCTAGATCGGTTATGAGTTGTTTCTAACCTAGCTAAAAGAAGCTCAAGTTCCCTTATGTTCCTTTTTTCCAGAAAGATGTCTCAATATTACCCCTAGGGATGAATAACTACTCCAAGTGCCTGAAATACCTACTATAAATATATATGCAACCATAATTCATCAAAATTGTAATCAAGTATAATTAAAAAAACGGGCCAATCAATTTTAGCTATTTATAGCAGGAGAATACAACTATTCTAAGTCCAGGAAAGTTGATAGGGAAATATGGGAAAGTTGGGGAGTTTTAGGTGGCCTTCTCATAAGAAAGTATGCCAGAATTTCAATGATTGTCTATAAAGCTAGTCTATTATGTTCCGGGAACATGGTGCTTTCTCTCATACAATAATATTCACGTGCTTTGCACGTGATCCTTTTTTGTAAGAGGGAACACAATTTTCATGGGAACGCCTAAGAATTACCTAAGATGCTTAATTCATAATGTTGACATTTGATTAAAAACTGGCTCACCTTTGAAATCTGGCCTACATCCATAACGAAGAGTAGTTGAATTAACAAGATATTCTTGATCCAATTTTTTGCGTTCAACTGCAACATCATGAAGCGCCCTGTTAGATTTCTTGATATCTCAGATGCAAACATTCTTCGCTCCCATTGATGCCAAAGGGTCACAACCCATATCTACACCCCCAAAAATGACAACACCAGCTACATGCGCACTACTACGAGAAGCCCCTTGTACCACCAAATAGCTATACCATAAGGATTTATGTAAAGCACATCTAATAAAGCTAGAAAGGTTATGAATCCAATTGAAGAAGCAACAATGTAAATCCTAGTCCATATCTAATCTTCAATACCAACCAAAACTGATATAGCACTATAGCAGATCGTTTTTGAAATGGGATATGTACAGGTGTTCATAGCTCCGAATGCTTTCCCTTCTTCCTGTTAAGAAAATTATACAAATTTTTATTTATGAATGGCGACAAAAAAAAAGGATGAAGGTTATAGCGGAAGTATACTGACCACTTTAGGTTGTGAGTGGCAGGTGATATAGTTTTGAATGTCTAGATTTAAGGCATCATAGAAAATAGGGTATATAGAATCCATCTTTATCATTCGTTCATCTGACTTTTTGATGGCCCAAACAATCAAGATAATTCTAGGCATGTAAGGTTTGCCTTCTATGAGACGGTACATGACATCACTTAAGATAGCAAGGAAGGGAGAAATACCAATGCCACCAGCCACTAAAATCAGGTGCTTGAACCTAAGAAGAACGAAGAACACGTTAGACAGTAATACTTACTTTCATGGAGAGAAATACTTTACCTTGACGCTGAAGTTCATCAAGAACAGAAAAAAGGTCAGATTTAAGCAAGCGAGAAGCATTAGATTAAATATAGTATACATATACGAGCCCCCATTAATTAGTCAGTTAACCTAGGAAAACCCCCACCACATATAGCAAATAAAGCAAAAGAGGAAAAAAAAAACCTTGTTTTATACCAGAACAATTTGACATTACACAAAACTTCCTCAAAATCACACAAATTTTCAAGTAAACTATAGATTTCCTCAAAATTGCAAGGACAATTCGAGATATAATAGATATAATAGATCTAATCTATAATTAAACAAACTAAGAACTATGCCTAAAACTCAAGAACATCTTCTACGAATTTCTTGTTTTTAATAACAATAGTAAAGAATGAATTTTGGAACGTTGCCTTGTAAATTGCATCTGTAATCATCTTTGCTGATTCAATCAAATAAAACAAAGAACAAATCATATTCCGAAAACCCCAATGTACAACCAAAACAAGAATCAAAAGAATAAAAAAAAAGCAAAAGATCTTTTAACACCAATTATCAGTACCAAAACTTTGTTCATCATCTACCCCTATCATCATCATCTACCCTCAAATTCAAGTCAATACAACCCCTAATTTCCACATTATCAACTCCATCATCAAAATTCACTCCGCAGTTCAAGTCCAATCCACCATTTCCAACAATACCATCTAACTTACAATTTACATTACCAGAATAAATTAAATTCATTCACTACACTACAACCTGACACATTATCAATCACTAATTTATGTTGCGAATTATCAATTTTCAAAGAATCAGAAGCTATACCTGGATCATTACGACGCCGTCTTTCAGGCTTTCTCCCAACTTTCTTCGTTGTCGCGACCTTCTGATTTTGGGCAATTAAGTGAGCAACAGTATCAG